>CM075982.1:41559499-41608473 GCA_038087875.1 Malacoraja senta | reverse complement strand
TAATTAATGATCCACCGCAGAAAAAAAAGTAAGATTTAAAGTGGAAATGATCAGAGAAACCTCATGCCCGAAGACAAGCGCGAAGCCGCCTGACATAGAGCGACCACGGGGGGGATTGCAGGCACGACCAGGATGGGCCGAATGACCCCCAGGAAGCCAGCATTTTAAAGGATGAAGTTACACTGGGGGTATCGTTTCTGCTCGAAGGCGACTTTTACTTTTCAAACATCAACATGAGAGGCAACGCGGGCTGAATCAGCCGACGACTAACGCTGAGATTTGTATCAGAACTCGGGAGAGAACGGGCTTTATTTGCATTGTCTGCAGAGCTCGGAGCAATTTCGCCGCAACGTGGGTTTCAAAGGTTAAACAATCCCCCAGCGCCCGGGATGTGTGTGTAATCTACTTCACTACTATTGCTGCGCTGGGCAGGATATTTTCAGTGCAACAACCTGCCTGCCGCCTAGCAATTTCCCATTCCCACTGTACCTGCTGCCCGAGCCCAGTGTACATTGGCGCTGTTTGCCTTAAAGAGATAAAACCATCATACTTTTGCAGTAACTTTTGAACTTTGGTAAACACAGGATGCGGGGTTTAAATAGGAGTGTAAACACTGCGAATGGTTTGTCCGAGCGAAAAGCACAGAACAGTCCCAGTCAAAGGGGGGCTAAACACCGCAGCTTGAGTTGGAGCAGTGAGAGAGAAGGGTAGAGGTTCACACACAGTAAGTACCTGGATGGTTTGGCTGGGGTCACCAGATACCGGTCCGCCGACCAGTTTGCAGTAGATCCTCGATCGGCCGCGCACTTGCACCCTCCCCGCAAGTGGCCGTAGCTGTGATCTGCGTGCCCTCGGCCAGGTTGAAGTAAGGCGGGTGCAAACTGAAACCGTTGACTCCGTAAGCGTGGGTGAGAACCTCCTGGGCTGTGGCGAACCTGAGCACGCAGCAAAGGTTCAGCAGCAGAGCCGTGACTCTCGCCATGTTTCTCTTCCACCACCCACCCAGAGTTTGCTCGCTCAACCCTGACCAAAGATCCTATAGCAAGCTGCTCGCTCTCTCTCTCATCGCTCTTCCTGGGTGGAGAATGTGAGTTAGTGAGCAGCACTCCCACCAGCGGCCCCGCCAAAGCAGGGCCACCTAATCAACTGATGATGCATGCATCATCACCACCCACCCTCTCTCCCTCCCTCCCTCCCTCCCTCCCTCCTCCTCTCTCTCTCTCCCTCCCTCCACAGTCACAATGGAAGCTATACCTTGCATCTTGGAGGAATAGGTCATACTAATCTTCCTCTCTCCGTCTCACACTGCATATTCCTCTCCCCCCCCTCTCCTGATCAGTTATTCAAGTAGCAAGAATGAAAGTGTAGGAAGGAACTGCAGATGCTGGTTTAAACCGAAGATAGACACAAAAAGCTGGAGTAACTCAGCGGGTCAGACAGCATCTCTGGAGAGAAGATATTGGTCTCGACCCCTCAACGCCAACTATTCCTTTTCTCCAGAGATGCTGTCTCGTCTGACCCGCCTGAGTTACTCCAGCTTTTTGTGTTCAGCAAGAATAAATGTTCCGATCCTCCAGTCGAAACATAGTGTGGAAACAAGGAACTGCAGGTGCTGGTTTTCAAAACAAAAGACACCGAGTGCTGGAGTAAGGCTGCCTGACCGTTGAGTTACTCCAGCACTTTGCAGCAACACAGTGTTTTACAGCACAGACACAGGCCCTTCGGCTCAACATGTCAAGAAGCTACCTGTGGACACAAAATACTGGAGTAACTCAGCGGGGCAGGAAGTATCCTCTGCAGAAAAGGAATCGGAGACGTTTCGGATTAAGACCCTTCTTCAGACACTGAGTATTGTGCCATCTACACTAATCTCATTTTCCTACATTAGCTCCGTATCCTTCCATGCTTGTAAACTCAAGTAAAAAGACAACGTGCTGGAGTAACTCAGCGGGTTAGGCAGCATATCTGAGGGGGGCGGGGGCAACATGGATTGACGACGTTTTAATTCGGGATCCTTCTTCAAACTGTCCTACAGCCTGAAGAAGGGTCTCGACCCGAAACGACACCCATTCCTTCTCTCCAGAGATGCTGCCTGTAAACCAGTACCTACAGTTCCTTGTGCCTCCATTTCAACTGTCTGCCTAATGTCTCTTGAACAAAAGGATCGCATCAGATTTGACCATCTCCTCTGACAGTGCACTCTGGACATCAATCCCTCTGTGTGGGGGAAAATACATTCCCCTAAAATCCCCTTTAAAACTCCTTCATCTCAGCTTCAACCTGTTGCCCTCATGTTTTTGATACCCCTGCCATGGGCAAAAAATGCTGACCACCTATCCTTATATGCTTAGGAATCCCACTCCCCACAGCTGAAAAAAAATAAATCTAACATTCTTATGTATGTGTGATTGATGTTATTATACCTGCCTTATGCATCTTGACGTGTGACTTTGAAAATAAGGGAAACACAGGAAATAAAATGCCAAATGCAACTGGTGTGAAAGGATTAATGATGTAAGGGCGAGGGTACAAAAGGTTGCAAGATGAATCATGCATTCTTGTCATTTAATGTGTGACCCTTGTATAGGGTTACCTGCTGGAAAGTAAAGCACTTGATTAGAAGCTTGGAAAATGAAGGGGTCCTGGCAAATGCTGATGCTGGGAATGGAAATGTCCAAGTGTTTGGATTTGCAGGAATCCCTAACATTTTGGAAGCATTACTTTTTTCTGGTACTTTCCATTCTAAAGATTAATGTCTTTGCAGGTAATCGGTTTACAGCATTTATTAATCGCAACTATTCCCTGGCTGCCAACCCTTAGATCGTACCTTTTCCTTGTTGAAAGCAGGTGCTTCCTGGGCTATGACCACAGTAATTTATATAGTGACAAGCTATAGCAAAGCTTGCAATTATTTAGTTTAGTTTAGAGTTACGGTACGGAAACATGCCCTTCGGCCAACTGAGTCTATACTGGCCATTGATCACCCATTCACACTAGGCCTATGTTATCAAACGTTCTCATCCACTCCTTACGCACCAGGGATCTTTCTTCAGACTGTTCAAGTTTACAGAAGCTAATTAACCTGCAAATGTGCACGTCTTTGGGATGTGGGAGCAACGGAGCACCCAGAGATAGAGGGTTCTGACCCAAAACGCCAGCTGATCCTTTTGTCCAGAGACGCTGCCCTGACCTGCTGAGGTGCACCAGCACATTGTGTCTATCTTCAGAGGAAATTAATGCAGTCATAGAAACATAGAAAATAGGCGCAGGAGTAGGTCATTCGGCCATTCGGCCATTCGGTCATTCAGCCATTCAATATGATCATGGCTGAGCATCCAAAATCAGTACCCCGTTCCGGCTTTTTCCCCCATATCCCTTGATTCATAGGGAGAATGGGCAAACTCCACACAAACAGCACTGCAGGTCATGGTCGATCCTGGGTCTCTAATGTTGTGAGGCAGCAGCTCTACCAGCTGCGCCACTGTGCCACCCATAGTAACTATGAAGTACTTTTAATGCACTGAAATGTCCCTAAGCATGTAATCAGATAATAATTGACACCAAGCCAAAGTAAGGTTAGAATAAGAGGCAGGCTTTAATGGATTTAAGGAGGGAGAAATTTAGGGAAGAGATGCCAGAATTTAGGGCTTGGACAGTAACTGTGGGGGAAAGAAGTGGGGGTGCTCACAGATGGGAGATGGAGGAAGGCAGGGTGGCAGGATGTTGTAAGGCTGGAGGAGGTTACAAAGGGCAGGAGCAGTGAGGCTATGGATGGAACTAATGAAGTAATGTTTTAAATTGTGGCTTTGTTTAGCTTAGATTAGAGATACAGCATGGAAACATGCCCTTCGGTCCACCAAGTCCACACCGACCAGCGATCCCCGCACATTAACACTATCCTACACACACGAGGGACAATTTACACTTATAACAAGCCAATTAACCTACAAACATGTACGTCTTTGGAGTGTGGGTGGAAACCGAAGATCTCGGAGAAAACCCACGTGGTCACGTACAAGACAAGCACCCGTAGTCGGGATCGAACCCGCGTCTCTGGCGCTGAAAGCGCTGTAAGGCAGCAACTCTACCGCTGCACCACCGTGTCGCCCTATGGGGCAGTGATATCAATGAGGGTTAAGTTGTGCCTGTTAAATGTTTCTTAAATGTAGCGATTGTACCTGCCTCAACTACCTTCTCTGGCAGCTTGTTCCACACACCCACCACCATTTGTGTAAAACAGTTACCCCTCGGGTTCCCATTAAATCTATCCCCCCTTATCTTAAACCTTGGTCATCTGGTTCTCGATTACCGTACTCTATGCACCACTATATAATCGCCTCTCATCCTCCTGCCCTCCAAAGCCCCAGCTTGCTCAACCTCTCCCTATAGCTCAGTCCCTCACGTCCTGACATAATCCTGGTAAATCTTCTCTGAACGCTTTCAAGCTTGACAATGTCTTTCCTATAACACGGTGACCAAAACTGAACACAATACTCTAAATGTGGCCACACCGGCGTCTTTTTTAACTGTGTAGGAAAGAACTGCAGATACTGGTTTAAATCGAAGGTAGACACAAAATGCTGGAGTAACTTAGCAGGACAGGCAGCATCTCTGGAGAGAAGGAATGGATGACATTTTGGGTCATCATTACAGATATAACTGTAACATGACTTCCTAATTTCTATATTCAATACACTGACTAATGATGGCCAATGTGCCGAATGTCTTATTGACCACCCTCTCAACATGTGACACCACTTTCAAGTAATGTGCAGACCAGCTGATAGAGGTATTTACAGACCTTTGTCCTCTATCCACTCCATTCTGACGTTCCCACCTGCTTTAAGAAGACCACTATCATCCCACTCCAAAGAAAAGGAAGGTAGGATGCCTTAATGACTACTCTCCAGTGGCTAAAGATAGACACAAAACGTTGGAGTAACTCAGCGGGTCAGGCAGCATCTCTGGAGAAAAAGAATAGGTGACGTTTCGGTTCGAGACACTTCTTCAGATGTTCAGTGGCACTGACATCAACATCATGAAGTCCTTCAAGAGGCTGGTCATGATGCACAGTAAGTCCAGCCTCCCAGACACCCTTGATCCACTGCAGTTTGCCTACCATCACAACAGTCATCTCCCTGGCCCTGCACTCTGGAACATAAAGAAAGCAAGGACACCCACATCAGACTCTTATTTATTGATTCTAGCTCCACCATCAACACTATAATCCCATCCAAAATCATCTCCAAGCTCCTGGATATAGAAGGTCAGCACCCACCTCTCTCACTGGACCCTTAACTTCCTGACCCATAGATCACAAACAGTGAGGATAGGTGACGAAACATCCTTCATGATAATTCTCACTCGCTAATAATCATTCACAAGGATATGTTCTCATGCTCTTACTATCCTCACAACAAATTTTACTCTAACTCCATTTATAATTTTGCAGATGACACTACTGTAATAGGCCGGATCTCAAACCATGATGAGAAGGAGTACAAGGAGTCAAGATTAGTAACATGGTGTCAGGACCACAACCTCTCCGTCAACGTCAGCAAGACAAAGTCGCTGGTTATTGACTTCAGGAAACAAGGTGAAGTACATGCTCGGATCAGCTTCAATGGTGCCAAAATGAAGATGGTTAACAGCTTCAGGTTCCTATGTGTAAATATCACCAAGAATTGGTCCTGGACAATCCACATAGAAGCTACGGCCAAGAAAGCACACCAACGCATATACATCCGGAGAAGACTAAGGACGTTTGGCATGTCTTAAGAGTTAAGAATATTTGATTGTCCTTCGTCAATGAAACTCTTGCTTGGTGTAGCTTAACAGTCCCAATAATGCCGTACACACAAACAAATGTACATAATCATAATACGATAACTTATAATCAGTCACACTAAGTAGTCATAATGGTGCAAAACCAAAGTCTGTAGTGTAACCAAACAACAAAGTCCACAGAAGATCATAATGGCTGAGGTAGTAGTTAGTGTCATGTAGTGTTGCCAGGCAAAAGCTGTCTCAGATCTGGTGGTCAGTTTTCAGGCTCCTGTACCTTCTTCCCAATGGTCGTACAAAATGAGAGATGGCCGGGGGGTGGTGAAGGTCTTTGATGATATTGACTTATATTTTGAGGCAGTGCCCCCTATAGTTTCCCACAGTGTTGTGGAGTTCAGTACCCACGATGGACCAGGCAATGTCTACACTCTCTACAGCCTCATTTGTTCCTGGCTGTTTGGTTGCCAAACCAGACCATGATGCAATCAGTCAGTATGCTCTCTACCGCACACTTGTCGACGTTCCTCAGAATATTCGGACACGTTCCGAATCACCCCAATTTTCCAAGGAAGTAGCGACGTTGATGAACTTACTTTGTAATAGCATCAAGTACAGATCCACAGAAATATGCACGCCCAGGAACTTGAAGCTGTTGACTCTCTCTACCGCAGTCCCGCCAATGAGAACAGGTTCATGGTTCCATGACTTTCCCATCCTGAAATCATCAATCAGTTCCTTGGATGGACACAAAAAGCTGGAGTAACTCAGCGGGTCAGACAGCATCTCTGGAGAAAAGGAATAGGTGACATTTTGGGTCAAGACCCTTCTTCAAAACTGTGACCACCAGTCTGAAGAAAGGTCTCGACCCGAAACGTCACCTATTCCTTTTCTCCAGAGATGCTGACTGACCCACTGAGTTACTCCAGCTTTTTGTGTCTATCTTTGGTTTAAACTAGCATCTGCAGTTCCTTCCTACACAATCAGTTCCTTGGTCTTGCTAACACTGAGAGCAAGACTGATGTTCTACCACCATTTGATCAGATTGTCAATCTCCCTGCTATACTGTGACTCATCATTACTGGCTATTAGTTCAACAACAGTGGTGTCATTGGCAAGTTTAAAGATGCCGTTAAAGCTGTATGTGGCTACACAGATTGTAGGAAGGAGCTGTAGATGCTGGTTTAAACCAAAGATAGAGACCCATTCCTTTTCTCCAGAGATGCTACCTGTCCCGCTGAGTTACTGCAGCTTTTTGTGTCTATCTGTGGATACACAGTCGTGGGTATAGAGAGAGTAGAGCAGGGGACTGAACATGCATCCAGTCTCAAGATGCCCCCGTGTTGATGGTCATTGAGAAGGAAGTGTTGTTGCCTGTTTGTACTGATTCTGGTCAGCTGATGAGAAAGTCGAGGATCCAATTACACAGAGACAGGCAGAGACCCGGATCTCTGAGTTTGATGTTAACTTTAGCAGGGATGACAGTGTTGAACAGTGAGCTGTGGTTGATGAACAATAGACTGACGTACATGTTAATATAATCCAAGTGATCCAGTGCAGAATGGAGAGGCAGCTAGATCCCTTGTTAATCTGTTGCAGCCATCGGTGAATTGTAGTGTGTCCAGGTCCTTACTAAGGCATCAACTCTTACCAACGTCTACAGCCACGCGGGATGCGCCACGGAGCTGAACGGCCGGCACACTGCCTCGAGCAACCCAACGGATGGGCCGCTGGGAACAAAGAGGTGCCCGGCTGGTGACCACCGAGAGATGGACGGGCCGCTGAGAGCAAAGTGGGACCCGGCGGGGTCGACGAGAACAAGGACAGTGCAGAGCTGCTGAGAACAAAGAGGGGCCCAGCAGGTCACCTATGAACAGGCCGGGTTCACCGCTATGAGAAGATAAGACTGTACTAAGAGTTTATGAAACTTTGTTAGTACCAGAAACGTGACGACTATTTTGTGTATGCCCAGGTAAAGACTGCTGTATGATTTTACCGGATTGTATGCAAAAACAAAGAATTTCACTGTAGCTAGGTCCATGAGACAATAAAGTAGCATTGAATCATTGAGATGCACTGTAGAAAGCATCCTACAGGGATGCATCACAGCCTGGTTTGTCAACAGCGCTGCTGAAGACCACAGGAAATTGCAGAGTAGTGGATGTAACCCAGTCCATCACATAGACCAGCCACCCCACCATCAACTCCATCTACACATCTACCGGTGAAAAGCCAACATAATCAAGGACTTTTTTCACCCCGGTCATTCCCTCTTCTCCCCTCTCGCGTCAGGCAACAAATACAAACGCATAAAAGCACAACACCAGATTCCGGAACAGCTTATTCTCTGCTGTTATCAGATTACTGATCAGTCCTCCTATAGACAAGGCTGAAGTCCCAATATCCCAAACAACGTCATTATGACCCTTGCACTTTATTATTATCGCCACTTTCCCTGTGACTATAGTGAGCTCCGAGAGTTAGGTTGTGGTCTCAATCTGCCAACCTTTCTCATTGTGGACCTTGGGCGACCTCTCTGTAACTGTAATGCTGGAACATTACACAGGCACTCCCCGACTTACGTGAGGGTTGCATTGCGTGAACCCTTCTGTAAGTCAGATTTTACGTAAGTCTGAATCACCATCCACATCCCCATCCCATGTCCGATCCTGGTCTAGATGGCCGTTCATGGGTCCAGGCAATGGGCAGTCGAGGGTTCTGCTCGAGTTGACTGCCTGCACCTCTTCTGGACTTATGTCTGTGCTTGAGTGTCCCTGGAGAGAGAACATGCAGTGTCCACAGGGACTCTGGAGGCCTTCTGTGAATGCTGGGGTGGGGGGGGCAAGTGTAATGTGGTAAGGATAATGTTGTAATCTGATGACTGATTGACTGCTGTTTGCAAACCGCAGGGCAGTTTTGATCTTTTCAGTGATAACTGTAACTGTGATTAATTTAATAATATCCCCTTGTAAAGGAAAAACATATCGCCTGCCCGAAATAACTCACTGAGAGTATTCACTATCTCAACTGCATCCAGGGCACTTTCTGTTGGGCATAACCTCCTGGGTAAACACCGCCACCATTGCCGGCTTGCTTCTGATGTAAATTTGAGCAATGGCAGAGTTGTGGAAATTACAATCTGCCTTGATTGTACTCGGGACTGAGATCAGAATTGTTTTCATAAGTGCGAGTTTACATAAGTCTCCTACTTCGTAAGTCGGGAAGTGTCTGTATACTGCATTCAGGATTTTGTCTCTTGCACTACCTGTTGTACTTGTCAATGGCTTGATTGTACACTTGTAGTGTGGCATGGTGGCGCAGCTCTTGACCTACAGCCATACAGCGCCAGAGACCCGGGTATGATCCTGACTGTGGGTGCTGTCTGCACGGAGTTTGTACGTTCTCGTCATGATCTGCGGGAGTTTTCTCCAAGATCTTCGGTTTCCTCCTATACTCCAAAGACGTACAGGTTTGTATGTTAATTGGCTTGGTATAAATGTTAAATTGTGTGTAGGGTAGTGTTAATATGCGGGGATCTCTGGTTGGTTGGCCGAAGGGCCTGTTCCCACGCTGTATCTCTAAACTAAACTAAACTACAGTATGATTGACTGGTTAGCACACAAACAAAGTATCTCGGTACAAGTGGCAATGAGAAACCAAAACAATATTGCAGTCTGACAAATTTACAGAAGCCAATTCACCTACTAAACCACACGTGGGAGGAAACTGGAGCACTCAGAGGAAGCCCATACAGTCATAGGAAGTAAATGCCATCTCCACACCAACAGCACCGAAGATCAGGATTGGACCTACGTCTTTGGAGCTGTGAGGCAGTAGTTTTATTCAATGCACGGATGTGCCACTGTTAGATAGATGTATCTCTAATTTGAATAACTTGAGGGCAAACATTCAATAACTTGAGGGCAAACCTGAGCTACTGTTTACTTCATTGGAGA
The DNA here is from genome assembly GCA_038087875.1 of Malacoraja senta. Taxonomy (NCBI): domain Eukaryota; kingdom Metazoa; phylum Chordata; class Chondrichthyes; order Rajiformes; family Rajidae; genus Malacoraja; species Malacoraja senta. The sequence continues at coordinate 41,598,736 of CM075982.1, read as the reverse complement.
CCCTTGGACTATATTTAATTAGACTTTATCTTGCACTAGGCATTATTCCCTTTATTATTTATCTGTACACTGTGGATGGCTCGATTGTAACCATGTATAGTCTTTCTGCTGACTGGTTAGCATGCAACGAAAGCTTTTCACTCTATCTCGGTACACATGCCAATAAACTAAACTCACTAACTAATCAACAAACTATTATCTAAACTAGTCCCATTTACCAGTATTTGACACATATTCCTCTGAACCTTTCCTCCATATCCAGAGGCGATGCTCCCAGTTGACTTTAACTCATTTACTGAAGCTTAAGTGAGGAGAGGCCAAACACTCAACATCCTCAAGATAAAGCTCCTCCACCAACCTCCCTCTGCTGTAATACGTAGCCATCTGACAGAGTTTTATGGCAAGACCCTGGAATGTGTGGACCACTTCCCATCTCAGCTGAGGCAGACATCAAATGTGAAGTTCACTGATACCTTCACAAGCCAGCACAGACTTTGGATAACTGGCAAGAGACATAGAAACATAGAAACATAGAGACCTTGGAATCATAGAAACATAGAAAATAGGTGCAGGAGTAGGCCCTTCGGCCCTTCGAGCCAGTACTGCCATTCAATATGATCACAGCTGATCATCCAAAATCAGTACCCCTATCCTGCTTTCTCCCCATATCCCTTGTTCCATTAGCTCTAGGAGCTATATCTAACTCTCTCTTGAAAACGTCCCGTGAATTGGCCTCCACTGCCTTCTGTGGCAGAGAATTCAACAGATTCACAACTCTCTGACTCTGAAAAAGTTTTTCCTCATCTCAGTTCCAAATGGCCTACCCATTATTCTCAAAACTGTGAACCCTGGTTCAAGACTCCCCCAACATCGGGAACATTTTTCCTGCATCTAGCCCTCCAATCCCTTAAGAAATTTATATGTTTCTATAAGATCCCTTCTCATCCTTCTAAATTCCAGTGAATATAAGCCCAATCGATCCATTCTTTCATCATATGTCAGTCCTGCCATCCCAGGAATTAACCTGGTGAACCTACGCTGCACTACCTCAATAGCAAGAATGTCCGTCCTCGAATTAGGAGACGAAAACTGCACACAATACTCCAGGTGTGGTCTGCAATAGGACCTCCTTGCTCCGAGCCGCATCTTCGTCCCCTCCTCGCGGCCTTCCATTTGGATTGGTGCGGCCTTTCCTGTCGGAGACTGGCCAGAGCTTCGAGCTGCAGCTTCAGCAATGAGGTACCATCGTGGAGCAGGGCGATGCCTTACCCGGGTCGCTGTGTGGAGCTCCGGAGTGCTGACTTCAACATCGTGGAGCTGTGGTCCGCGGAGATTCCAGCCGCGGCGGTGCAGACTTTAAACACTGCGGATCTTTCGCCGAGATCGCCAGTGTTGGAGCTCCGCCCAGCTCGGCCTGTGGACTCCCGGAGCCGCGGTCTCCGGTAGCAAGCGGCCGTTTCGGAATTCCAAGCTGCTGAGAATGTTCTTCCAACGCCGGAGTTCCATCATTCCGGCGAGAGAGCCTGAAACATCGGGCCGCCGCAGCAGCGACTCGGAAGGCCTCAATAGACCCTGACCACGGGTGAACATGGAGGAAGTGGACTGAACTTTGCTGCCTTCCCTCACAGTGGGAAACGTTGATCCCGCTGTGGGGGGGTGTTTTTTATGTTTAATGTTAAATTCTATAATGTTGTGTTTATTTTATTTGTGTGCTGCAATGGCAACTCAAATTTCACTACACCAATTGTTGTATGTGACAATAAATGTCCTTTGTCCTTTGTCCTTTGTCCTTTATACTCAAATCCTCTAGCTATGAAGGCCAACATGCCATTTGCTTTCTTAGTTAAGCCTGCTGTACCTGCATTCTTACTTTCAGTGACTGATGTACAAGGACACCCAAGTCGCATCGCATCTCCCCTTTTCCTAATCTGACACCATTCAGATAACAAGCACAAAATGCTGGAGTAACTCAGTGGGACATGCAGCATCTCTGGAGAGAAGGAATGAATGGGTGACGTTTAGGGTCGAGACCATTCTTCAGACTGTGTCTCGACCCGAAACGTCACCCATTCCTTCTCTTCAGAGATGTTGCCTATCCCGCTGAGTTACTCCAGCATTTTATGCCTACCTTCGATTTAAACCAGCATCAGCAGTTCTTTCCTACACACCATTCAGATAATAATCTGCCTTCTTGTTCTTGCCACCAAAGTGGATAACCTCGCATTCATCCACATTATACTGCATCTGCCATGCATCGGCCCACGCCCCCAACCTATCCAAGTCACCCTGCAGCCTCATAGCATCCTCATCGCAGCTCACACTGCCACCCAGCTTTGTGTCATCCGCAAACTTGGAGATGTTACATTTAAAGGGCCTGTCCCACTTTCACGACCGAATTCACGACCTTTTTTACACGTGGACATTTTTCATCTTGCTAAAAAAAAATCCCCCGACCTACTTGATGCCACGAGTACCTACGACTAGCATCACGGCCTGCTAAGACCTACCTACGACCTCCGACGACCGTGCTGCGAGTATGATTCAAGGGCAAACTCGGCAGAGGTCGTGCATTAGGTCGTGAAAGTGGGACAGGCCCTCAATTCCTTTGTCTATTCCAGAAGGGCTCTCTGCCTACTGGGCATCCCCCACTTACCTTGAATGTTTCTGAGGCCTGGAGCACCAACAGCCACCCTCTCAAGCCACTGGAACACTGTCTGTGATAAATCCTTCAAATTCACTGGAAGTATAATCAAACCTATATCAGTGTCCTCTCTCACATCGCCATTCCCCAGCACTGAGGCCCTACTTATACTCAGGGTTGTCCTCAGTAACAACAGGACAGATCCCCATTTCTCTGAATTCTCCAATTTTAGATAACTAACCTACAAACAACACGCCCTTTCTCCCCGCCCCCCCCCCCCGCCCCATCCCACCCTCCCCCCACTGTACCTTGGACTCACATCTACTTCTCTCCTACCCCATCCCCTTCCACCTATATCCCTTCCTCTGGCTTCACAATTTGCACCTTTTCTATCCCTATCTCACACCCTTTGTCTTTTCATCTATGGCCTTTGTCTACCATCTCACTACCAAAGACCCTCCTCACCTGTATCCGCCGGTCACATGCCAGGTTTTGTCCTGCCTCTCCTTTAATCCAGCCTTGTTCCCCCCTCCACAACCATCAGTCCGAACAAGGGTCCTGGCCTGAAATGTCACCTATCCATGTTCTCCAGAGATGGTGCCTGGCCTGCTGAGTTACTCCAGCACTTTGTGTCTTTTTTGTAAACCAGCATCTTCTGTTTCTTGTATCTACACAGTGCAGGTGGGAAGTTTAGGCATTTTGGATTGAGCACAATCAGACTCATTAATGAAGTTGTTTTAGGAGGCCTTGATGATGAAACAGTCATGACTGGAACAACACCGTGGGTGTATGAAACAGGACCAAAGTAAAGTAATATCCCTTTGTTATCACTTCTTCCACAGCCAACAATGGACCGTTGTGAGCTCCGCATTTCCTTGGTCATCGGTGCCGGCTCTGATTTGTTCTGAACTTTCTCATACCTCTATTTTTCCTCACCACTGACTCAGTCTGAGGAAGGGTTTCGACCCGAAACATCACCTATTCCTTTTCTCCACAAATGCTGCCTGACCCACTGAGTAACCCCAGCATTTTGTGTCTCTCTTCGGTGTAAACCAGCATCTGCAGTTCGTTCCGACACAAGTAATGTATCAACATTTCTTTCCTTTTCCTTCACTCATAGGTTTTATACAGCTTATACTTCCACAGCTTAGGTTAATTTTCATGCGTGCTCCCCATAATATAGTGACACCACTACTTTTGACAACACAGTTGTTGCCATTGTGAATAGAACAATTTCTGGATGTGAATTAAAAAGCAGGAAGAAAGCCCTAAATCTATAAGTGCCCCCACCATACTAAACATACCGGATTATTATAAACACTTGTCAAAGCAGCACTAGTTCACTGCTTCTGCAGGGAACAAAAGCATTAATCATAACCTAAATGAAATGATGGATCATTTCACCAAGTGGTCTCATAGGTACTTGGTGAGCAGCTTCTGTTTCATGTCCCAATTCGTCTAAACCACTTATGACTGTAGGTTGACATTTTATAGAATGAAACCCTCAGACCCCATACAGAACCGTGAGGGTGCTTTTAACCTTGGAACCCTTGGAACCTTTAAATCTTGGAAACTTTTAGAAAGCGCTGGATGATATGGAGACACCACTGGATCTTTCTCTTGAGAAAAAAGGAACAGAGAGATGGTTGTATGGCATTCTTTCTTGAGATCAATCTTTCTCATTACTCCTAAGGTGGATGAAGGATACGGGGGAGGCACAGTGGCGCAACGGTAGAGTTGCTGCCTTACGGCGCCAGAGACCCGGGTTCAATCCTGACTACGGTGCCGTCTATATGAGGTTTGTATGTTCTCTCCGTGATCGCATGGGTTTGCCCCGAGTGCTCCGGTTTCCTCCTGCACTCCAGATACGTACAGGTTTGTAGGTTAATTGGTTTTGGTAAAAAATTGTAAATTATTCCTAGTGTGTGCTAGTGTAACAAGAATCGTTGGTGGGCGCGGATTAGGTGGGCTGAAGAGCCTGTTTCCGCGCTGTATCTCTAAAGTAAACTAAAGTAATAAAGGATTCCTTGTAAATGCACAGTTCACCTCAAGTGCCATATGCAAAAACATTTTCAACACATACCTTTCATATCAGTGATTTTTGCAGTTTTACAAGAGGCAGTCAAAGAAGTGGTGAATGAAGATGATTTGATACAACAGGCTTGAACCCACTGGAATTAGAGTGTGACTTGTTTTATGTGGGATCGTTTGTCCGATTGGCTAGGCGAGAAAAATAATCTTCCTAACAGATTCTATTAAATCTGCTTCATTTAGAATATATATAGTATTTGTTTTAGACAAGTGCACAGAAACGATGCACAGATTTGAGGGTGGAACAGTGGGGCAGCCGAGTCCCAGGTTCGATCCTAACCTCGGGTCTTGTCTGTGTGACCGTTGCATATTCTCCCTGTGACTGCGTGGGATTTCTCTGGGTGGTCTGGTTTCCTCCCTCATCCCATAACTTGTCGGTTTGTAGTTTAATTGGCTGCTGTAAATTACCCCTGGTGCGTAGTGAGATTGGGATAACATGGAACTAGTGTGAATGGGTGATTGATGGTCGGCATGGACTCTGTGCGCCAAAGAGCCTGTTTTTGAATAGGCTATTTAGTTTAATTTAGAGAGTTTGGTTTAGAGATACAGCATGGAAGCAGGCCCTTCGGCCCACCGTGTCTGCGCCAACCAAAGATCACCAACACACCAGCTCTGTCCTACACACTAGAGACAATTTACAGAAGCCAATTAACCCACAAACCTGCACCTCTTTGGCATGTGGGAGGAAACCAGAGCACCCGGAGAAAACCCACGCAGTCACAGGGAGAACGTACAAACACCATACAGCTCCGTACTATTCGCGAGCGTAAATTCATTATATATTGCTGTTTGAATTTAAAGTTTATTTATAGCCTTGTCTATCAAATATTCTTTTCTTAAAAATGTGTAAAAATATTTCCCAGCCTGATTTAAAATGATGCAAGAGATGTAGCAACAGAAAAGCTATATTTCCTATATAATTGGAACTGATACAGCGTGGATCTGAAGAGAGCTGTATGGAGGTTGTATGTTCGCCTATCCATAGGTGAGTTGCAGTCTGCTGCCAATGCTTGTTTTTGCAGGTGACAGGTGACTGAATACCAGGCCATTGCTCACTCATTCACTGAAGCACACATGTGGATGGAACTTACACTAAACTTCCAAGGGATATGTATCTTTCATTTGGCGCAATGGTAGAGTTGCAGACTTATAGGGCCAGGGACCCGGGTTCGATCCTGACTACGGGCACTGTCTGTAAGGAGTATGCACATTTTCCCTGTGGCCTTGTGGGTTTTCTTCAGGTGCTCCAGTTTCCTCCTACATTCCAAAGACGTGCAGCTTTGTAGGTTAATTGGCTTCTGCAAATTGTCCCTAGTGTGCAGGATAGAATTAGTGTACGTGTGATTTGCCAGGAATTAAATTTGATACACGGAGTTCTTGGCATGCAAATACTTTCAGTGGGACATTTGATGAGGAAGCATTTAATACTCATTCATTTTTATTTCAATGCTTGTCAAAACCTATCGTTTTTTTTATCCTGACATTTTCAAACTTAGAACTGAGTTGCTGTAGATTCTGTTTCTCAAGTCTAAAACAGAGGGATTGATTGCAGATAATGTTATCAGTAAATGTGTAGACATGTTAAGTCACATTCTATCCATTCAAAACTGCAGCCTTTACCCTTCCCCCTCTCTATACACTTCCTGCCTGTAAAAATCAACTGGATGTAATATATTCACATTTTGGCTGCCAGTGTTGTTAGTAATCTATTCCAGCAAACAGCTTTTCCTGGCAACACCTCTTAGAATCATAGAGTCTAACAGGCCCTTCAGCCAAACTCATCCATGTTGACCAAGATGCTCCATCTAAGTTAGTCCCATTTTCCCATGTTTGGTCCATAACCCTTTAAAACTTTTCTGTCCATGTGCCTTTTAAATGCTGTTATAGTATCTGCCTCAACTGCCTCCTCTGGCAGCTCGATCCATATGCCCAGCACCCTGTGAGTGAAAAAGTTGCCCCTCGGGTTCCTGTTTAATCTTTCTCCTCACATTTTAATCTTATGTCCTCTGGTTCTTAATTCCTCTACCCAGGGTAAAATACTCTGTGCGTTAATCCTATCTATTTCCCTCATGGTTTTATACACCTCTGTAAGATCGTAGCTCAACCTCCTGCGCTTCAAGGAATCTCTCTGCTAAAAGATTTTCATATAACTGACATATTTAAATGTTGTTGACCACAAGCCTGTTGACCAGTGGTCACTGCCATGTTAACATGGTGGGGGTGATCGCTGATTGCCGAAACACCAAATTCCCACGTGCCCTCTGAGACATTCAAGCTGGTTCCCACCTGAACAATGAGCTCCCTCGGACCTCGGAGTCTCGTGGCCCTTGCACTGACCGGTGGGCTTTGGTGATTTCTTTGGTGCATCTGGTCTTAGTTGAGTTTAAGATAGACACAAAGTGCTGGAGTCACTCAGCAGATCAAGTAGCATCTCTGCAGCCTGAAGAAAGAACCCGACCCGAAACGTCACCCATCCTTTTTCTCCAGAGATGCTGCCTAACCCACTGAGTTACTCCAGCACTTGGTGTCAATCTTTGGTTAAAAACCAGCATCTACAGTTCTTTGTTTCTACATTCTTAGTACAGTTTGGTTTACATTAGTTTAGAACTATAGCACGAAAGCAGACCTTTCGAACCACTGAGTCAAGCCAACCATCAAGTATTGTTCACACAAGTTCCATGTTATCCCACTTTCTCATCCATTCCCTGCACATTAGGGGCCATTTCACTGTGGCCAATTAAACTTCAACCCCACATGTCTTTGCATTGTGAGAGGAAACTGCATCACCCAGAAAAAACCTACGCAGTCACAAGGAGAACAGGCAAACTCCACACAGACAGCACCCAAGGTCAGGATCGAACCCGGGTCTCTGGCGCCGAGATGCAGCAGTTCTACCATGGGACCACTGTGCCACCTACAGTCTACTGAACAGTTGGAGGATTCCTACTGAGAGAAACTCTATGAAGGATCAGGATCTCTGGCTCAGTCTGATACAGGGAAAGAAAGCTGAGGTACAGGAGGATTTGTGGAGAAGCATTCACAGATGTGAACCCTGCTGATGGTACATTGACCCCCAAAACATGAATCACAGTCAAAATAAGCAGATGGATTTAACAGGGTGGTAAACTCACATATAAGAGACGATACAGTAAACCTTCTCACACCTGGTCTCAGCTGATCATTTACCTAATAAAAATCTAACGAGGCTTCACCAACAACTCGTCCCTTGAGAATGCCAGTAGCTGGTAGTTTGATGTTGTTTAATGTACCATTGCTTGAAGGTTATAGGGAGAAGGCAGGAGAATGAGATTGAGAGAGAAAAGTAGATCAGCCATGATTGAATGGTGGAGAAGACTTGATGGGCTGAATAATTCTGCTCCTATGTCTTATGGTCTTATGGCAATGCATAATTATATTTCTCTTAGCTGTTCTTTGCCATAAGAAAGGATGTATTTGGACTGTGGATGAATCATCTTTTATAAAAGGAATAGCTTAGTATCATATCCTGCCAGTATTTTGATTCAGTGATTTGAAATCTAATGCTAGATTAACATTGAAAACATTGTAAAGTGCTAATATTAAGAAACATGATTTTTATTACATAAAACTAACATTCCTATAGAGTGAATGAGTTCCCTCCCCCCCCCCCCCCCCCCCCCCAAAATGAAGGCAGCAGAGATGGTGGGACTGATACACTGGTAATAGACAAAATGCTGGAGTAACTCAGTGGGACAGGCAGCATCTCTGAAGAGAAGGAATGGGTAACGTTTCGGGTCAAGACCTTGCTTCGGTCTGATACTCCAGCATTTTGTGTAAACCCGCATCTGCAGTTCCTTCCTACACATTGATACACTGGAAGGGTCTCGTCGCCCATTTTTCTCCAGAGATGCTACCTGTACCGCTGAGTTACTCCAGCTTTTTGTGTCTATCTTTGATACACTGGTAGTTTGAGTCTTTGGACTCAAGGTGTTGATTGTAGGATAGTAAACCATTTAAAGAATGCAAGATCAATAAAAAATAATTGGATGCTAATCTAATTTTAACCTTGTTAAAGTACTGAAAAAAAGTATTTGCCTTTTAATTTAATTTAATTTAAATGGATCAATGAACAATGCTTTATCCTTGTCCATGATCCATAGAGGCAGCAAGAGGGGGGCAGCAAGAATGTGTTGTAGGCACTGCAGCCTCGGATAGATCAGTAGCTGGGCTCAGAGGAACTCTAACAGCATAAATTTCCTCTTGGAGTTATCTTTAGGCTTTAGACTTTAGACTTGAGAGGGCTGGAGTAGTAGGGTATGAACGTTGGTCTGCATTGTGATGATGGGATGCAGGGACTGGTCCATGATAAAATGGCCAAAAATGGGTGATGACTAACGACAATGTAGCAACATAGGCAGCACAGTGGCGCAGCAGTAGAGTTGCTGCCTTACAGCGAATGCAGCTCCGGAGACCCGGGTTCGATCCCAACTACGGGTGCTGTCTGTACGGAGTTTGTACGTTCTCCCCGTGACCTGCATGGGTTTTTCTCCAAGATCTTCAGTTTCCTCCCACACTCCAAAGACGTACAGGTATGTAGGTTAATTGGCTTGGTAAATGTTTTTTTTTAAATTGTCCCTAGTGGGTGTTGGATAGTGTTAATGTGTGGGGATCGCAGGTCGGCGCGGACCCGGTGGGACGAAGGGCCTGTTTCCACGCTGTATCTCTAAACAAAACATGCTCTGCGGAAACGTGCTGGGATGGAATTAGCCTATGAAAAGTATTGTCCTAACTTTTCTTTTAAAATTTGTTATTCATCTGCACTTTTTATTAGAGTGCATCATAGGTCATTCATTCATCATCATCGTTGAAAACATTAGCGACGCAGTGGTGCTGGTTTCCAACGGGAACAGTGACGGACGCACCAGACATCTCCATACTCCAGTTCCTGAGGACTTCCGCCGCTGGAAGTATAGGATAAGTGTGTGCTTTATCATCATTCCTTACAAGCGATGTACGACAGTGACACTTCTACTGAAGTGTTGAGATGGCCGTTGGCTCGCTAGAAGCTCATCTGCCCTTTGACAGGTCTTGTTTTTGGTCCTGCTGGGGGATCCACAGCCCCCTCCTCACCTGGCAAACCAAGTGAGGGAGACGGTTTAGTCACCGACTGTCCGACCATGAAGCAGGTAGCATGGGATTACATGGTACCCATGGCGGGGGGAACTCCTGACGAGGTACATCTAACAAAAATTGTTAATTTGCTATTACATCCCTTAAAAGCAATTACAGACTGCCAGGAGTTAACAGTTTTTAAATACTACTAATCTGAAATAACTTCTGTAACCTATATACTGGTCTATCTGGAGTACTGGTCGTACTTATAACACGCAGTTATCTATATGACGTTCACAGTTCCAGCAAAAAACTTGAATGTCTTTAAATATTCGTTGTCCTGTGTAAAATTCTTTACTTGATGAAAATCACATATATTTAATATCTTTCATATTCCTTACAGATTGGAGCCCATGGAAGACTTTGACATGTATTTGGAGTTGACGCAAGCCTGTATGGGCCAATATGTTGTATCGGTGAGAAGGAGACAATTGAAACATATGTTAAATCCACATTGTTACCTATAGGATGGTATTTATGGAAAAATTAAGTCCCACATTTAGTCCGGATGTAAAGGTGGAAACATAGCTGTCAAATATACATGTAAAACACTGTGTGGGATGATCCGTAGGTTGACAATTAAATATTGAAACGTCAGAGGAATAACTCCTCTGCGTCCTCAGGATTGTCTGCGGGAGGCATCCCCCAGGGAACAAGGGCTGAAGAGGGCCGTGCAAGGAGAGAGGCGACGGTTCGCGGGACGACGGGAATGGAGGCGACGGCTACAACGGGCCTTTGTGGCCAGCTGCAGCTGGGACTGTACAACGGTGCTAAGATGGCACCTCTTGCTATAAAATCAATGGGCTCTTCTATCCATTCTGTACTAACTGGGGGGTTGTGCTTATACATGGTGATAGTCTTGCTGATCTGTATCCAAAACAAAAGTATTTCTTGGTACACGTGATAATAAAGAAACCACTGATCCATTGAGGTAGTGCCAGGGTTTCCTCCATCATCGCCTGAACAAAATAATGGGCAGGCTCCCATTTCAAAGGTTCATCCCAAAAAAAAGCATCTCCATCAGTGTGGCATTGCCATAAATGTGCACCTTAGCATCAGTGAAGACCTGCACTGAAGTGTCTGGTAACAGACTTGGAATTAAGAGATCTGATACAGAGTCAAGAGCGCTACCTACTGAGTTACACTGCACACTCAAATTGTTTTCATTGATGCAATATTAATAGACAATAGTTTTTCCTTCCAAGACCTGCTGATATCAATAAGTCTGCCTTCTCTGTTAAAAAAAAACAATGGTAAACTGCACCATACATTGATCATCTTGTCAGCCAGTTTGGCTGAAGAAGGATCTCAACCCAAAACATCACCTATTCCTTTTTCCAGAGATGGTGCCTGACCTGCAGAGTTACTCCAGCTTTTTCTGTCTATCTTCTAAACCAGCATCTGCAGTTCCTTCCCCTCACAACGTGTGTCTTTTTGTGTCTATCTTTGGATTTTCTGTTGTATTTTTCTGGTGTAAGATACCCCGAGGATAAGTTGGAAAAGGTCATGTGAAGACAGAAGTTAAATCTTCTTATCTATCTGTGTCAGTGAGGTCACCCGTCCTGAGTTGTAAGTTTATCTTAATCAGAGAGTAAGTACCCAGGCAACTCATTGAACTGGGCCGTTAGAGACGTGGAGCAGGGATCTGGATTGAATCTCACTGATTCTCTGTTTCTCTTGCTATATTGAAAAAGAAAACTCCATGGCCTCAGTATTGGAAACTCATCCCTAAATATAAAATTATGAGAGGAATTAGATAGGGCAGACAGTCAGAACCTTTTTCCCAGGGTGGAAATGGCAAGGGCTAGAGGGCATAGCTTTAAGGTGAAAGGGGGAAAAGGGGATATGCAAGGCAAGGTATTTTACATAGAGAGCGGTGGGTGCCTGGAACGCACTGCTGAGGGTGGTGGAGGAGGAAATACATTAGCGGCATTCAAGAGGTTTTCAGATGGGCACATGGATATGCAGGGAATGGAGGGATATGGAACCTGTGCCGGCAAAGAAGATTGGTTTAACTTGGCATCATGTTCAGCACAGACATTGTGGGCCAAATTGCCTGTTCATGTGCTGCGTTTTACATTCCATGTTTATGTTCTATAATTCTACGATTCTATATCATAGCTACTATACCTTTCATCTACATTTATCATCTTGGCTCTTGTGGCATCAATTGAATTCAATTTTAGTTAGATGGGCTACAAGTTATTTCATGGCAAAGCAGAGAAAGGGTACAGTAAGATTTGAACTCTGCACTAGACATACTAAATGCACAATTCAGAGAACTATGCAATTTTCAAAATGTAGTTACCCACCTGCAATAATCACAATAATGCAGAAAACGATAGGAATAAAAACTTCATACAGATTCAAAGGAAAATCTTGGAATGTTTTACACCAATAACATAGACAACAACATCAACAAAAAGAATATTGATCTATTGTGGAAGGAGCTGATGTGATTTGAATGTTATCTCAAGAATAAGTGAATTAAATTGCATTGTTAGCTGCCTCCATCATCTGAACTGGTCCATGCGTGGATAATGCTTAATATTACTAACAGATCAAATCAATTGATTTATTTCTAAATGTGTTGGAAGAAACTGCAGAGAACTGTCAGGGGTTATGGGGAGAAGGCAGGAGAATGAGTGTGAGAGGGAAAGAAAGATAGGCCATGATTGAATGGTGGAGTAGACTTGATGGGCTGAATGGCCTAATTCTGCTCTTATAACCTATGAACATGAACTTATGGACATTAACCTATGCAGATGCTGGTTTATACCAAAGATAGACACAAAATGCTGGAGTAACTCAACAGGTTAGGTAGCATCTCTGGAGAAAAATAATAGATGACATTTCGGGTTGGAACCCTTCTTCAGACCGTATTTATTTCTCATTCAGAATTTCTTTCTAAATCTAATATATAAGCACTGTTTCGTTACGGACACAAAGATCTAATTACTGCCCTTGTAATGTCTGAATTCTGAAGAAAGGTCTCGACCCGAAACGTCACCCATTCCTTCTCTCCAGAGATACTGCCTGTCCCAGTTTTTGTGTCTATCTTGCAATGTCATAAATATTTTAGGATTCATGTGAACATTATCAGAGACTGAGAGGATAAATGACGCTACTAATTGTAACCAGCAGGTAACTAAATATGAAATGAGATATCCATGTCCATGGAGACAAACCCAATTAGAGCTTACTTTCACAGGACTTGAGAACAGCAGGGGAAGGGGGAAGGGAACTCATTGTTATTGAACTAAAGGACCAGTAAATGCTAGCCAGTGAGAAGTTTCAAGGCTCTTTGCCACTGGAGTAAGGAGAGAGCATCATCAGAGCATTGATTAGATTACAGTATTCCAATTCCCTGTGCCCACTAATCTCTATGTAACAAAGAAAAAGCAATTTCATTTCTGATCCATCACAGATAATTCGACACAAGGAAATACCTCAAAAAGGAAATCACAACATAAATTAAATGGGGGAACAGCATGTTGATACAAAATCCATTATATATATTATATATATATATATATATATATATATATATATATATATATATATATATATATATATATATATTCCACATTTTCCTTAAGCTTCGTCCCCTTTGATGTCTCATTTTCACACCTTACCCTTCCATATTTCTGTGTCTCCCTCTCCCCTGACTCTCAGTCTGAAGAAGGGTCTCAACCCAAAATGTCCCCCATTCCTGCTCTCCAGAGATGCTGCCTGTCCCTCTGAGTTTTTTTCCCTCTGTCCCTCCAGCTTTTTGTGTCTATCTTCAGTGTAAACCAGCATCTGCTGTTCCTTCCGTCACAAAAAGCTGGAGTAACTCGGCGAGTCAGGCAGCATCTCTGGAGAAAAGGAATAGGTGACGTTTCGAGTCGAGACCCTTCTTCGGACTACCTTCCCTCATGGTGCATTTGCAATCATATCCTTTACTGCCGGGGAGGAGGCATTGAGAAGCTGTTACGGTTCAGCTGTATGGAGTCCAAATTGTAGAGTGAGATGACTAGAAAGACTCTGTATTCTGGTGATGGTTGTTTTAGTAACAATGGACAAATAGCAAGCAGTAGCTGGCTTTAAATCCAAGAGAAATCTAAAGGCAGAAACAAAAGATGGAGCATCTAGTGTAACAAAGTAAGAGAGACCAAGAGCCTGAAGAAGGATCCCGACCCGAAACGTCACCTATTCCTTTTCTCCAGAGATGCTGTCTGACCCGTTGAGTTACACCAGCTATTTTGTGTCTACCTTCGGTTTAAACCAGCATCTGCAGTTCCTTCCTACACCAAGAGTCAATTCATTGTTCTTCCTATATTCACACGCTTGTCTTCACTTGTGTATTGTGACCTACATTTTTTTTTTTCTGGAGGAATTCATGGTTACCGTCAAGCTTCACGCTGTGAAATCTAAACTGTGACACGGTGTGAAGTGGTGTGGGCTTCAGCACCAATTTAAAGCTGATCTGTCATTAATGAATGAGGAATAGCTGGATGTTTTGGGTGTAATGTTACATCATTTTGCTCCTACCACGGACATGCTTTGCTTTTTGTGTTAATACACTGCGACATGTTTGATGTTGAGGATTACAAAAGGTCCCACAGCGCGAGAGACGGGACCCCCCACCAAGTCGCGGCCGCGACCAATGTGAGAGACCCGAAGCGATGGTGAAATGTGCATTTGGAGCGATAAATAAATAGGCATCAAAACCAAGAGCGATGGTTTGGGACAATTATTCTTGGCGAAATAAAGAGAAGATATGTCAACATGTGCCATACAAATTGATGTCTGGCAAAGGACAAGGGCCCAGCCCAGTGTCATAGAGACATACAGCGTGGAAATAGGCCCTTCATCCAACATGCCGCATCTACCCTAGTCCCACCTGCCAGCATTTGGCCCATATCCCTCTAAGCCGAGATAGACATGCCCTCTCACCTCTATCTTACCTCTAAGCCTAACCTATCCACGTACCTGCCCAAATGTTGTTTGTCATCACTCCAATGTATGGAGTGGATTGTCACCTTGTCGTGATGGAGAAGCTTGTGTGGACCTGAGATCCTGAGAGTGATGCCGTCTGGAGCTATGCTCCTGGTAGGGCCACCCATGGCAGTAAGGTTGAGGGGGAGGTCTCTGACAAAGAGCAATCCAACCAAGACCTCAACGGTGGAACAGGTGGAGGATGATGGCTGACCTTAGTGGAGCGTCACAACGGCTGGGAAGGTGGATGAAGGCTGCAGCAGAAAAGGGTCTCCGGTTGTCTTGGACTCCATGCCACTGGATCCTGACTGTGTGGTGGCTGTCTGTGCACCAGTCTCCCCACATTAAACCAGGTCACGCACAGGCGTCCTCCATATAGGGAATAGCACCCTGGAGACACCCATGGTCAGCCATGACCGAAGGGGGCCAAAGAAAATGTTTGGATAAACATTTCTTTAAAATTAATATTTGACATTTACCCTCTAATGACAGCACTTGTATCTTTGTTTGTTCTTTAAAGTAACTAAACGTCTGAAGGCACTTCACAGGAGTGTGATCAAACAAAAAGAGGTAGGTTTCAAATGTTCGAATAGGGGAAAGGGGATGCAGAGATGGGAATACCAGGCAATTCTGAAGACATAGCTGATAACTCTGAATAAACTTCACAACGACCCGAGGAACAGAAGTAAATGGTCACCAAGATCTTTGTGTATAAGAGTGCAGGGAGAGAGTACAAATTAAATGATGAAAAGAAAGAATTGCATTAACATGGTACCTTTCACATCCATTTCTTGACATACAAAATCAGTTTGTAGTCAACAAAGCACATAGAAATTGTAGCCACTGTTGCAATGTACTTACAGCACAGACTGCAGTGCGTTCAATTCTTGAGTCAGATTATGGACATCTCCATTCACCAACCTGGTGTGAGGGGAGGTGGGGAGGGAGGGGTGCAGAGGGCAGAGGGTAGAATACATCCCAAATTCCCATTCAATGCACCAAGGAGAAAGTAACTTGAGGAAAGGTGAATGCAATGCTAGCATTTATTTGTAGAGCTCTACAATACAAAATCAGGGATGTAATGCTGAGGCTTTAAAAGACACTAGTCAGACCATATTTGGAGTACTGTGAGCAGTTTTGGGCCCCATATCTGAGGAAGGATATGCTGGCATTAGAGGGGGTCTAGAGGAGGTTTACGAGATTGATCCCAGGCATGATTGTTTGAAGGCACTGTGCCTGTACTCCCTGAGGTTTAGTAGGATGAGGGGTCCCCTCATTGAAACTTACCGAATAATGAGAGGCCTGGATAGAGTGGATGCGGAGAGGATGTTTCCACTAGTGGGAGAGTCTAGCACCAGAGGCCACAGCCTCAGAATAAAATGATGTACCTTTAGAAAGGAGATGATAAGAAATTTCTTTAGTCAGAGGGTGGTGAATCCATGGAATTCAATGCCACAGATGGCTGTGGAGGCCGTCAATTGATATTTTTAAGACGGAGATTGACAGATTTTTGATTGGACAATGCACAATAGGTGCAGGAGTAGGCCATTCGGTCCTTCTAGCCAGCACCGCCATTCAATATGATCATGGCTGATCATCCCCAATCAGTACCCCGTTCCTGCCTTCTCCCCATATCCCTTGACTCTGCTATCTTTAAGAGCCTTATCTAGCTTTCTCTTGAAGTAAGGGTGTCAGGGATTATGGGGTGAAGGCAGGAGAATGGGGTTGAGAGGGAAAAATAGAATGGCAGGGTAGACTTGATGGGCCGAATGACCTTATTCTGCTCCTGGAACTCATAAACTTATGAATGGAATTTGAATTGTCTAAGAGTCAGCTGAACACTTGGTTAAGATATTGGTTTGTGTTTATGGAGCAATAAACAAGATTGTAATTACAAGTAGGTTGCTGTGGGAAACCATACCGGTGAACTAATTTCCCATGAAAGTGTGGCAGCTTGAGACCTGAACAATTTTAATACTTGGTTCTTTTTACGATCCCACAAGAGAAGTTGCCATCCACCAGCACTCTCCGCATATCCTTTGATGGCTCTGCTATCGGTTGGAAGGTATCATATTTACACCAGTAGAAGTTTAAACGTTTGGTTCCCAAAGAGCACTCGTACTCCTGCTCAACAATGAAGGAAAAGATAGACACAAAATGCTGGAGTAACTCAGCGGGTCATGCAGCATCTCTGGAGAAACTAATAGGTGACATTTCGGGTCGGAACCCTTCTCTAGACCCCTACACAACCCTGAGTCTGAAGTAGGGTCACGACCCAAAATCTCACCTATTCCTTCTATCTAGAGAAGCTGCCTGAACAGCTGAGTTACTCCAGCTTTTTGTGTCTATCTTTGTCTACAGAGGGAATGGTCTATTGATAAGGATACAAATGTGCCCTAGCAATGAACTGGAGTTCCCGTCACCATGACTCCCTCCAGGCATGTAGAATTGTATAACCTTAACCTCATCTCTTCAAAATGAAACCTGTCCATAGGAGTGATAATATACTTTCTAAACCACTCTCCTGTAGGGTATGGTTTAATCTGTGTTGGTTATACCTGAGAATGGGAGCATGACTACAAATCTGAATCGTATCACTCCAGCCCACAGTATCACGGTGCCAAAATTCTTTCATGAAAATGGCTAGGCAGAGAAAGTAATCCCTCAGTGTCCTATTGAACTACAGCTTGTTCTGAAATATGGGAATCATTTCATGCTATGCTGCATGAATGGCACACATACCTATCTATCAACATAATCCATTTAAGTGAAACCAACATAGATAGGTTTACTCGAGTGGAGAGAACAACTACCTGTGAGTAGGATCCAACTGGAAATGACTAAAGCTCAATCCATTGCATAAATTCTGAGCTGACCAGTTTTGACCTTGTCTTGTCGCCTGGCTCCCAAGCTTCTGACTCCTTTGAAGTTGCAGCCATTCACCTTTGTTCTTACCTATTGCTCTGGTCAGACTTGTCACTGTTTCATTAAACCCTGTCTAAAATCTGAACAAAGAATATACAGGTGCTCCATTCAGACTGCCAGTCTGCTTGGCCATCATCCAAAGAATCCCAAGAGCTTTGTTTAACAGTACCATAAAACGAGCAGTTGTGCATTCCAGTGGCTTAATGGTAAGAGGGTCCATGAATACAGTTCTGAGCTTCAGTGGCAGCTTTTAGTGTTCTTCACAATAACTGTTTCCCATTCTCTGTTGACATAAGCTCGAACAAAATTGCCTTTCTTGATCAAATGAAATTGGCCCAATTAAGTGTCTTTAAAGAGGAACTTATTAATATGGGAAGAGTCTGTTTTAAATATTTGGTGTGTCACAAAATCATCTATTTAAAAATGCTTGAGATGCATCTACAGTTAGTCCCTTTAAAGTGAAACTATGTCAATATTGGTTGCAGACTAGTCATCGAGAAATACAGCATGGAAACAGGCCCTTCAGCTATCAAATCCATGCTGACCATCAACCACCCATTTACACGAATCCTACGCTAATTGGGTTAAAACTTTATTCTCTCCATGTGGAATCAAGGGGGAACTTCAGATGCTGGGTTTACAGAGAAGGACACAAAGTGTTGGAATAACTCAACGGGCCAGGCAGCATCCCTGGAGCTAGAAAGAGGAAAACGTTTTCAAAAGTCAGCGCACCTTGAGGGGATTTCTCAGTGGAGAAGTAAAAAATTAGAAATAAGAAACTGCAAATGCTGGTTTACCAAGAATGGTACAAAATGCTGGAGTAACACATTGGGTCAGGCAGAATCCCTGGAGACACAAAGTGCTGGAGTAACTCGGTGGGTCAGGGGCGATGGCACTCTCTTCTTTATTCTCTCCATATTGTCAACTATTCACCCAAATTCTACCTGAATTCTTCCAAATTCTATCTGAAGAAGGGTCTTGACCCGAAACATCGCCTATTCCTTCTCTCCATAGATGCTGCCTCACCCGCTGAGTTCCTCCAGCATTTTTGTCTACCCAAATTCTATCAGTCATCTACACACTAGGGCCAATTTACAGCAGCCAATTAACCTACCAACCCACACATCTCTAGGATGTGGGAGGAAACCAGAGGATACAGAGGAATCCCACGTTCAAACACCACACGGACAGCACCTGAGGTTAGGATTGAGCGTGGTTTCTGGAGCTGGGAAGCAACGACGACACCTGTGCTGCCCCTGCACACCACCTTAAATTCAGCCTTTATCTTAGTTTTATCTTTGACAAAATCCACATGTTCTTTGATTTAACTGGGGCTTTCAGTTTAATGCCAGATCACAAAGATAGCACCTTCAACCATTGTGTTCCTGTTGTACAGCCACAAACCTGTCCTGTAACCATATACCACACGGTATGCTCCTCTGAACTAAAAGAAACTGTGGGCTGCAATAACCTATGTTCAAAGGAAACATTACATCAAAGCCCACACCAAATTCTAAACAAACACACACCCTCCAGAAAATATTTGTATTCAACAAAATGGTTTTTGTATTTTTAACTGTTAAGTCATCAGGTACACATTTTTTAATATTCTGGAGATATACAGCAAAGAAACAGGCCAATCAGTCCATGCCGACCTGCGATCACCCCGTACGCTAACACTATCCTACACACTAAAGACAATTTACAATTGCAGAAGCAAAATAAACCTACATACCTGTACATCTTTGGAGTGTGGGAGGAAACCGGAGCACCCGGAGTAAACCCACGCGGTCACGGGGAGAACATACAAACTCCGTACAGACAGCACCCGGAGTCAGGATCAAACCTGGGTGTGAACACTCTAAACATTTTCTATTCATGTATCTGTCCAAATGTCTTTTGGACATTGTAATCATACCCACCTCTACAGCTTTCTCAGACAGCTTGTTCCATATACCCACCATCCCCTGTGTGAAATGTTACCCCTCAGGTTATTTTTTAAATCTTTCCCCTCTCATCTTTGTGCAATAACCAAAACAAAAACAGTTTTGTGCAGATGAAAATTACATGTATCTAGCATTTGGCCATTTTGAGCACATTGAACACATTGCTAATAATGCATGAACTTATTGTGCTAGGAAGCTATATAATACATCTGGGGTTCAGTTCATCTAATGATGTCAACAGTTGTGCTATGCCCTAGCACAAAATATACATATTTCTACCGAGATTTTCAATCACACGACATGCTTGCCTTTTGAGTCAGTTCATTGTGTCAAGAGTTGGGACGTTATGTTGCAACTGGACTAGTCTGTTGAAAGCACACACTTGGAATATTGCACACAGTTCTGTTTGCCCAGCTATCGAAAGGATGTCATTAAGCTGGAAACAGTGCAGAAAAGATTCATGAGGATGTTACTGAGACAGGAGAACGAGAGATATAAGGAGAAGCTGCATAGGCTGGGACTATTAACACTGGAGCTTAAGTAGTTGAGCAGTTACCTTATAGTGCTATATAAAATCACGTGGGGTGCAGTTAAGGTAGATAATCGCAGTCTTTTTTCCAGGGTAGGGTAGTCTAAAATCAGAGGGCATCGGTTTAACGTGAGAGGGAAAAGATTTGAAAAGAACCTGAGGAGCAATATTTCGTACTGAGGATGGTGGGTATATGGACAAGTTATCAGATGCTTGTCGAGGCAGGTACAATTACAATGTTAAAACAAATATTTGGGACAGATACATGAATAGAAAAAGTGTAGAGGGATATGGGCTAAACACAAGCCGAAGAGACTAGCTCAGATGGACATCTTGATCAGCAAGGATCAGTTGGACCAAAGGATCGGTATCTAGGCTGTGCTGTATAACTATGACTATGACACATTGGTCTGAATGACCTTTCATCTCATTTTAATCCATGTAGGTTTAATCAATTATATTTCTGGCTTTGGACTCACTTTCCAGATTCCAGCATCTTCAGTTTCTTATCTCACTGGCACTCTGTAATGTTGCATCAAAACCTCCCACTTTAATGCTCAAAATCATTTCCTGAGGCTTCCTAATCATTCTTGTATATCTACATGCAAACACTTTTTGTTTAATGCATCTATGATCTCCTTTTAGTCTCACTCCATCTAAATAATCACTTCCCTTTTCCTTACTCCTTCCATAGTGGAAAACTTCACATGTTTCCACGCCACATCCCTACTGCCAACTTCATGCCCACTCACTAAATCTATCTCAATGCAATGGCCAGGAAAGCACATCAATGCCTCTACTTCCTTAGAAGGCTTGAGGTTTGGCAAGTCCCCAACAACTCTCACGAACTTCTACAGATACGCCGTGGAAAGCATTTTGTCGGGATGCACCACAGCATGGTTTGGGAACAGCTCCATCCAAGACCGAAAGAAATTCCAGAGAATTGTAGATGCAGCCCAGACCATCACACAAACTAACCTCCCTTCCATTGAGTCCATCTACATTCCACCCTGCCTCGGCAAGGCCACCAGTATAATCAAGTGTGAGTCTCACCCCGGACACTCCCTCTTCTCTACTTTCCCATCAGGAAAGATGTATGAAGGTTTGAAAATGAAACGTCCAAAATAGCAAGTTTTCCCCCAGATAAAATCAGGCAATTGAACCATCCTATCACCAACTAGAGAGCGGCCTTGAGACTAGAGACCCTCTTACGACCTTTAATCAGACTTTACAGGACTGTATCTTGTACTAACGTTATTCCTTTTATCCTGTATCTGTACACTGTGGACGGCTTGATTGTAATCATGTATAGTCTTTCTGCTGACTGGATAGCACGCAACAAAAAAGCTTTTCACTGTACCTCAGTACATGTGACAATACACTAAACTAAACTTGATCCCTTTGTTGGCTCCTCTGTAGTCATCCTCACAATATGCTAACCAGCTACTGTTGTACCATCAGTGAAGCTGGTTCTAGTTCACTCAGCCCCTTCATCGGAGTAGGTAAACTGCTGAAGGTCACACATTGATCTCAGTGGAGCCTACTAATTACTGAAAACAATTCAGAAAATAATCCATTTAACCCAGCTCTTTGTTTTCTGCCAAAGATAAACACAAAAATGCTGGAGAAAGAACTGCAGATGCTGGAACAATTGAAGATAGACAAAAATGCTGGAGAAACTCAGCGGGTGAGGCAGCATCTATGGAGCTGCCATAGATGCTCCCCAGATGCTGCCTCACCTGCTGAGTTTCTCTAGCATTTTTGTCTACCTACAAAAATACTGGAATAACTGGAGAAAATGGATAGTTGACGATTTAGGTGGGAAACATTTTCTTCATTTTTCTGCCACGGCCACTCCTTAATCATGCTTACTCGTATCTTCTGTTGTAATCCTTGTATGTGATGGCTATTTGAAATCTAAATGTGGACCTCTTTTTCTATCCTTTAGGTTTATGTTTATTATTGTCATGTGTACCGAGCGAGGTACAGTGAGAAGTTTTGTTTTGCATGCTATCCAATCAAGTCAGGTAATACTATGTGTAAATAAAATCAAGCCAATCTCAGGTACGAGTATGATAGTTAGAGCGAGGGGAAAGATTCAGAGTGCAGAGTATAGTTCTCAGCATTGTATTGCACCATTTCCATAGACAAGGTCCAATGTCCATAATGGGACAGCAGTCTAGCTCATCGATGAACAATTGAGAAGCCTGATAACAGAGGGGAAAAAGCTATATTTAAGAGAGAGTTATATATACTATACCTCTCAGTGCTAACGGAATCAAGGGATATGGGGGAAAAGCAGGAACAGGGTACTGATTCTGGATGATCAGCCATGATCATATTGAATAGTGGTGCTGGCTCGAAGGGCCAAATGGCCTACTCCTGCACCTACCTTCTATGTTTCTAAGCTGTTCATAAGTCTGGTGGTGCACGCTTTCAAGTTTTGTACCTTCTGCCTGTAGGGAATGGGAATGGGAAAGAAAGAATGACTGGAGTGGGACTCTCATTCTCCGTTCTTCATTAATTGGAAAACCAATTATGGTTTATCAGTCCTCTGGGGCCTCTCCAGAAATGTGGTCAAAGCCAACCAATGTATCCACCATGTCTGAGGTCATTTCCTTTATGATCCAAGGATTGAGACCATCAGTAACTTCCTGGCTTTCACCACACATGGAAATCTTCACTTCCTGTGATCAGAACCCATCCTCTGTGGTTGGGGATCCCGACCTATAATCAGAACTCTTCCTCATCCCAGTCCTTCCCTTCTCCCATCAGCTGCACCTACCTTCTGCCTTGTGCTTCAGGCTTGTGTAGGAAGGAACTGTAGGTGCTTACACCAAAGACAGACTCAAAATGCTGGACAGCATCTCTGGAGATGAACCGAAATGTCACCCATTCCTTCTCTCCAGAGATGCTGCCTGTCCCGCTGAGTTTCTCCAGCATTTTGCGCTTCAGGCTTCCCAGACTTTGTGCCCCACCCCCACCACCCTACCAACTGCCTCCAGTGTTATTGATCAGACAGCGAGTTGTCAGGACTCTGAGAAAAAAATATTTAAACAACGTCTTCTGGGTTTTTCCAAATTGTCTGACCTTCCTCACCCCAACCGCAAACAGCAATCAAAACTCCAGTGTTGGGTGCCTATAATCACATTTTTCCATTTGCTTTTGTTAGTCAGCAATCTGTTCTCACACTCCATTATTCTCTCTCTTATTCTCCTGTAGATCTTCTCTGTATTTTCTACATCCAGCACAACTCTGCACTTTCTAATTAATCACACAATTGTCATAACAGTCTTTTCCTGTCCCATTTAAACCCCTGTAGATTTAATCACCCAATGGGTTTTTTCTGGCTTATGATCCCTTTTCCTCTGAGGAACGTTTATATCTGAACCATCTCTTCTTTGAAGCCCGCCCCAGTCCCGTAACATTGTTTAGTTAATGTTTCGCCTACCAGTTTTTGATACCCTCACCCCTGGCTCTCTGACGATAGTCCTCCATCTAAGTGTTTTTATATCTGATCGGTGCTTTCAGAGTGTATGAAGTAGCAACAGGAGAAGGTTGCCTGACCCCTGGGGCCCACTCCCTCATTCAACGTGTGATTAAGCTGGAGGGGCTGCAGAAAATATTCACTCGGATGTTGCCAGGAACTAGGGAGCGTGAGTTACCAGGAGGGACTAGTTAGGCTGGGAACGCTTTCCCTGGAGTGAAAGATGCCAAGGGATGACCTGATAGAAGTTTATAAAATCATGAGGAGAATAGATAAGGTGGATCGACGGCATCTTTCTCATAAGGTCACAAGGAATAGGGGCGGAATTAAGGGCCTGTCCCACTTACGAGACCTTTTTGCCGACTGCCGGCACCCGTCATAGGTCACCGAAAATTGTCAACATGTTGAAAATTTAGCAGCGTCCAGAAAGACGCTACGACTCTTTGGGTGACTAGGAGATGACTCACAACCATACAGGCGACACCCTGGCGACATGTCGCGGAATGAAGCCTGTATGGTCGTGAGTAGTCGCCCAATAAGTCGTACCTTGTTCTGGTCGCCGCTAGATTTTCAACATGTTGAACATTTTCGGCGACCTGTAACGACCTATGACGGGTACCGGCAGTCGCCGAAAAAGTCGCGTAAGTGGGACAGGCCCTTTAGGCCATTTGGCCCATCAAGTGTACTCCGCCATTCAATCATGGCTGATCTATCTCTCCCTCCTAATCCCAGGTGTCTGGGACTCTCCTGGTGTCAGGGAGTATAAAACTAGAGGGCATAGTTTTAAAGAGGTCAAAGGTTGACCTTCTGATGCTTTATAAAATGATGAGGAGAATAGATAAGGTGGAGGGACACCGACTTTATCCCAATGTAAAGAAGTCTAAAACTAGAGGGCATAGGGTTAAGGTTATGAGAGAAAGATTTTAAAGGGACCTTCGAGGCCAGATTTTCACAGAGAAAGTGTGGTGGATATGTGGAGCGAGCTGCCAGAGGAAATGGTGGAGACGTGTACAGCTACAACACTTAAAAGACATTTGGACTCTTCATAGGTGGGAAATATGTAGTGGGAAATGGGCCAGATACAGAGACATGACACTAGCTCAGGAAGGCACCTTGAACTGCATGGACAAGTTGGGCTGAAGAGCCTGTTTCTGTGCCGTGCTCCCTTCAGAACAAATTATTTTTGCTGTTGTGTTCATCCATCACAATCCCAGATTGGACACCCAACTTCAAAGACATGACACCCGTCAACTCTCAGAGCAATGTGATTCCCTTTTCTATAATCCAGCCATGGCTCTCATCATCATTGGAAGTTGCAGATGCAAGTTTGTACTTTCCATATTTCCTTATGACGTAGAAGGGTATTTATGCCCCCTTATATCAATACCGGCTCTCAAAGCTATCCTAATCTCTCACTAACTTTCCTTTCGATCCATTCTCCCAACTTCACCACCAACTCTCCCCCCTCCCCCTCCCCCTCCCCCACCCTCCCCCACCCGCCCCCAAATTGAACCACCCACCTACATTCTAGCTGCAATGTACAGCAGCCAATTAATCTGCCTTCAGGACATCTCTTGTGATGTGGGGTGGTAAGCTGAAGGACCTGGGGGAAATCCACACAGATTTGGGGAGAACATGTAAACTTCACATAGAAAGCCATGGCCAGGATTGAACGGGTTAGTGGAAATGTGAGGTAACAGCACTATCTACAGCACAAGAAGCTGGAGTAACTCAGCAAGACAGGCAGCCTCAGTGGAGGGAATGGGTAAACAACATCTCGGGCCAGGGCCGTTCTTCAGATTGAGTTTGAAGAGACCTAGCGTGAAATATCTTCTGTCCCTTCCCACCACTGATGCTGCCTGACCTGCTGAGTTACTCCAGTTCTTTGTATTTTACTCAAGACTCCAGCATCTGCAGTTCTCTCAGTCTCTAATGTACCATGTCTTGTCTGACTTTGGGTCTATGGTACATTTATGCATATTCATTTTTACATGGATGAAGTCACAACATATAGACTATTGCAATTGTTAGATTATTGCTTGCCTGTTGTCCAGATTAAAACTTGCTCTTGTCTCCTATTACTAGACGCAGTGCAATTTTTTAATGCCTTGCGAGGTGGCACAGTGGTAGAGTAGCTGCCTTGCAGCACCAGAGACCCAGGTTCAATCCTGACTACTGGTGCTGACTGTACAGACTGAACTAGTCTGAAGAAGGGTTTTGGCCCGAAACTTTGCCTATTTCCTTCGCTCCATAAATGCTGCCGCACCTGCTGAGTTTCTCCAGCATTTTTGTCTACCTTTACTTTCTCCCTTATGGGTTTTCTCTGGGTGTTCTGGTTTCCTCCCACGTCCCAAAGACGTACAGGTTTGTAGGTTAATTGGCTTCTGTAAATTATCCCTAGTGTGTAGGATAGGGTATGGGTGATCGTGGTCAGTATGGACTCGGTGGGCCAAAGGGCCGCCATTTCCACGCTATATCCCTTAACTAAACTAAAAACTAATCTGAATAATTTCTAATTTTGCAGTTGGCTTGCCTCCTTTGCATTTGTTTAGAACCTAATACTGGGACGTTTCGCTTCAGCCCCTGAAAGCGATCAAAATTATCTCCTGAAACACACAGTAATCACACGTCAGCCCCTTCCCAAAATGGCCGCTCTTGTTCCTATGCAGGGATATTAACAAAGCCCAGCTGCATATCCATCTCTCCAGTGAATCACTGAACAAATCTACATGTACTGCACAAGCCAGCTACTAGTTTCAAAGGATGATGACCTTCTAACTTTTAACAAAATCTCCTAACATTTAACTTTGTTTATATAAAGTGGGATTACAGATTGAAATCATTCACTCAGCAGCCTGTTCTCTCTATTCCTGCTGTCGGCTTCCACTCCCACCGAGCCCAAAGGTTAGTCCTAAGATCATCTATTTGTTATCTTCCATCTCTCCCACTGCCCTCTGTACTGTACACTCATTCATGATCTTCCTAGGGTAACCGAGTACTTTCGATGTGTCGGAACTGCAGATGCTGCTTTACACTGAAGATAGACACAAAATGCTGTAGTAACTTAGCGGGACAGGCAGCATCTCCGAGAGAATGAATGGGTGACGTTTCGGGTTGTCTGAAGAAGGGTCTCAACACGAAACGTCACCAATTCCTTCCTCCCAGAGATGCTGCCTGTCCCGCTGAGTTACTCCAGCATTTTGTGTGTGAGCACGTTTAAAACCAGGTTTCAATCTTATGGCCAGAAATACATCGCTCTATTGTGGTCTTTCCATCGTTGCCCATGACACAGGACTAAAGCTGAACAAAAGCTGTTGGCCTTCATAACAAGAGGAGTTGAGTATAGGAGCAAAGAGGTCCTTCTGCAGTTGTATGGGGCCCTAGTAAGACTACACCTGGAGTATTGTGTGCAGTTTTGGTCCCCTAATTTGAGGAAGGACATTCTTGCTATTGAGGAAGTGCAGCGTAGGTTTACAAGGTTAATTCCCGGGATGGCGGGACTGTCATATGCTGAGAGAATGGAGCGGCTGGGCTTGTACACTCTGGAGTTTAGAAGGATGAGAGGGCATCTTATTGAAACATATAAGATTATTAAGGGTTTGGACACGGTAGAGGCAGGAAACATGTTCCCGATGTTGGGGGAGTCCAGAACCAGGGGCCACAGTTTAAGAATAAGGGGTAAGCCATTTAGAACGGAGACGAGGAAACACTTCTTCACACATAGAGTTGTGAGTCTGTGGAATTCTCTGCCTCAGAGGGCGGTGTAGGCCGGTTCTCTGGATACTTTCAAGAGATAGCTTGATAGGGCTCTGAAAGATAGCGGAGTCAGGGGATATGGGGAGAAGGCAGGAACGGGGTACTGAATAGGAATGATCAGCCATGATCACATTGAATGGCTGGCTCAAAGGGCCGAATGGCCTACTGCACCTATTGTCTATTGTCTAAAATATTTCAATAAAAGTCTTGTAGAGAGCTCTATGAGCTGTCAGTTTTAATGTGGTTTATGCTGGTAATATAATCCAACACTTTATTTACCTTAAAGAACCACATATTTATAATACTGCAGTCCCTTTCCTACTTAGGTAGAATCAAAGAGTCATAGATCACAGAAATGGCCCTTTTGGCCCACCACGCTCATGCTGAGCCCATCCATACTAATCCCAATTGCCCGCATTAAGTTCATATCGTTCTCTGTCTTGCCTATTCAAATGCCTGTCTAAATGCCTTTAAAACTTTGCGACAATATCTGCTTCTCTCACTTCCTCCGGTGGTGCTGAATTTTAGTTTGTTGCCCTCCTTGAGCCTGATCAACACTCATAACACAATAAAATCTCATCTTCCAGAAACCTTGTTTCAATTTTTGATCGGTCAATGTGTTTGGCAGGCCCTGGGCTAAATGGGCTAATACCCCTGATGTTCATAAGGTCATAAGTGACAAGAGCAGAATTAGACCATTCGGCCCATCAAGCCTACTCCTCATGGTGGGTCTATCTCTTCCTCCTAGCCCAATTCTCCTGCCTTCTCCCCATAACCCTTGACTGGTTGGGATGATATGCTGGGATGAATTCTCTCCCCACACTCTACAGGCTAGACGCCAGACCTGGAACCATGAATGAC
Organism: Malacoraja senta; assembly: GCA_038087875.1. Classification (NCBI taxonomy): domain Eukaryota; kingdom Metazoa; phylum Chordata; class Chondrichthyes; order Rajiformes; family Rajidae; genus Malacoraja; species Malacoraja senta. The sequence goes on along the minus strand of CM075982.1, from coordinate 41,570,369 downwards.
ATTCTTTCATCCACCTCGGGCTATTTGCAGTAACTTCAATCTGATAGTGATCAGCAGTTACTTATTGTGGACATACCAGTTGATCAATGCACACCGCACGCTCAATTAAACCTCTTTAATTATTAGCAGGAAAAGTCAGCACAATAAGCAGATTATCAATTGATACGACTGTTGAACACAACAGTGTGGGAGTCGCTGCTTAAAGAGGGAGGATACTTGCATAGGAGGTGGTTCAGAGAAGGTTCACGAGGTTAGTCATAGTCATACAGTGTGGAAACAGGCCCTTTAGCCCAACTTGCCCACACTGATCAACATGCCCTCTCTACACTAGTACCACTTGTCTGCATTTAGCCCATATCCCTGTAAACCTATATTATCCATGTACCTGCCTAAATGTTTCTTAAACGTTGCGATAGTACTTGCCTCAACTACCTCCTCCGGCAGCTCTTTCCATAAACCCCCACCCTATGTGTAAAAACGTTACCCCTCAGTTCCTATATAATCTTTCCCACCTCACTTTCAACTTATGTCCTCTGGTTCTCAATTCCCCTACTCTGGGCAAGAGACTGTGCGTTTACCCAATCTATTCCACTGATGATTTTGTACACATCTATAAGATCACCCCTCATCCTACTGTGCTCCAAGGAATAGAGTCCTATCCTGCTCAACCTCTGTCTATAGCTCAAGCCCTCGAGTCTTGGCAACATCCTCATAAATCATCTCGGCACCCTTTCCAGCCTGACATCTTTCCTTATAACATGGTGCCCAACACTGAACACAATAATCTAAATGTGGCTTCACCGACATCTTATATAACTGCAACATGTCCTCCCAACTTCTATATGCAATACCCTGACTGATGAAGTGCCGAAACTGTCATTGTTTCATGAGCAGAAGGTGCAGTCTTATGAGGGAGTTTGAGGTGTTGGGATTTGTAGGAATGAGAGATGACTTTAGGGAGGTGACTTTATTGAAACATTTAAGTTTCTGAGGGAGGTTGGGCGAATAGATGCTGTGAAGATATTTCGCTTTGTGGGGAAATGGACAACTATGGAAGATAATGTCCAGAATAAGGGGACACCATTTAAGACCAAGATGAGGAGTAATGTCTTCTCTCAGGGATTTTGTGAAGCTTGCAGTTCTCTATTCCATAGTGTTGTGGAAGCAGAGTCACTGAATATAAGGATATCGCGTTTATACAGCACGGAAATAGATCCTTTGACCCAACTCGTCCAAGCTGAACAGGTTTTATAACTGATCAAGTTCCCATTTCGTTGAACATTTACGCTCGATTCACCGAGACCCACTGTTATTCCCGATTGTTCACTATTCTAACTGCCGTTCCCACACTGACCTTTCTGTAATGGGCCTCCTCAATTGCCAGAGTGAGGCCACACGCAAACAGGAGGAACAGCACCTCATATTCCCCATCACTTGTATCTGTTGACTGTGAACGGCTGGAAGCCCAGGTTCAATCCTGAGCTCGGGTGGTGCATATGTGGAGTTTGCACATTCTCCATGTGACCAGGCGAGTTTCCTCCGGGAGCTCCAGTTTGCTCACGCCTGCACCAGACATGTGTGTTTGGAGGTTAATTGGCCCCTGTCAATTGGCCCTCGTGTTTAGGGAATGGTAGCAAAAGTGGGATAGCATAGAACTAGTGTTAATGGGTGATCGATGGTTGGTGTGGACTTGGTGGGCAGGAGGATCTGTTTCTATGCCATATTTTTCAATCAATTCACCTAGTCAATCACATAAAGTGCATTTCCATGCGCAATACAATCTTTATGGCAGGAAGGAACTGCAGATGCTGGTTTAAACCGAAGATAAACACAAAATGCTGGAGTAACTCAGCGGGTCAGGCAGCATCTTTGGAGAGTAGGAATGGGTGACGTTTTGGGTCGTCTGAAGAAGGGTCTCCACCCGAAATGTCACCCATTTCTTCTCTCCAGAGATGCTGCTTGTCCCGTTGAGTTACTCCAGCATTTTGCGTCTATCTACAATCTTTATGGCAGTGCGTTTATCCTTCAGGAATTGTGGCTTGATATGCCTTAATCCATTCAAACAACATGCGATCCAGTAGAACAATTCAGGAAGTTTTATAAAGTGATTAGTGTGCAAATAAATTCTCATTAGTTACTAATTTCTGCAGGTTATGCTAAAAACACTGCCTCCTGTGGTGGAGCAAGGAATTACTGGCAGCATCTTCTGGGATTTCCACCCTTAACTCATTCATGAAAAAAGGACCCCATTAACATCACTGTCACCACATATTTTACATCATAAAGGCATTTTGAAGGTTTATTATCCAATTCCGCCTATTGCTAATTTCAATTATCCTCCTGCTTTATTAGTATACTCCCATTTATTATATAAAATAAAGTTAATATGTGGACCAAGCTCATAATTGAATAGTTAAAAAATCATTTTGATGCATTTGAAGATAACACAAAGTATTTCAAGTGACATTATGCTGCTCACTGTTTAATACTACCTTTGTGTGTAACAATGCCATTGGATTATTTAAGAAAAGCTCCATTAAATATAATTCATAAAGATAGGTGGCACGGTGGCACAGCGGTAGAGTTGCTGCTGCCTTACTGCGCTAGCAGCGCCAGAGACCCGGGTTCGATCCTGACTACGGGTGGTATCTGTACGGCGTTTGTATGTTCTCCCCGTGACCTCCTGGGTTTTCTCTGCGATTTTCGGTTTCCTCCCACACTCCAAAGACGTGCAAGTTTGTATGTTAATTGGCTTGGGTTTGTATACTTGATACAAGTGTAAATTGTCCCCAGTGTGTGTAGGCCTGTATTAATGTGCGGGTATCGCTGGTCGGTGCGAACTCGGTGTGCCGAAGGGCCTGTATCTGCGCTGTATCTCGAAACTAAACTAATATATTTAATGTTCCACAGAACATAATTTCCAGGCCAGAGTTTAAATACACAACAATGCGGAAAACATGACCTTTTATATTACCAGAGAACATGTTTTTCCATTCAATCTGAGTGAGTTGAATGGGTGATGCTAGAGAACAGAGGGCAAGTATGGAACTGATCAGTTTAATGCTGTGACAGGTCAAACTGCCTCGTCCACCATTGACAGGAGAGACACGGGCCTCTGATGTGAATTGAGATTGATGTCATGGGAGTCACTGCATTCCTTACACGGAAGCTATGATTTATTGTTGGCATCATTTACCCATAATTGCTGACAGGCTCGCCCGATTATCATGGGCCGGCAGAAGCTGAATTAAAAAAAATCTTGTTACAAAATAGCTATTGACTGATGGAACGAATGGGCCTTTGTGAGTAAGGCGATATGCTTGATATGCTTCACCGCATTGTCTTTTCAGCCATGCCCCTCCAGCTCAAAGCTCAAGGTTTGTTTGCATCGCTGCACTGTGTCACTGCGATGCGACAGGGCCGGGGCAGAAGTGGAATTGCTCAGAGATCAGAGACTGGAACAGGGAAGTGTGGACACTTAAACTTATTACAAACAGGGTGGAAGAAATGAATGGGCTTTTGCACCCTGGTTTGTGTAAAATAAAAGATTCTGGTAGATTTGCCTGCAGGAGCGAGAGAGTCGAGATCCTTGCATAATCTGTATCGCCATGGCAACGTGTACAAGGGACATGCCATGGCTTTGATGTGACCCGTGTCACTGTTGGACATTTCCTCTTACCGTGACAACTGATAAATTCCTTTAGTGTGTGAGAAATTGACTACAGCTTCAAGGGCAGATTAGCAGAGATTCATAAGAACAAAAAAGAGTGGGTGCAGGAGATGTCCACACAGTCCCTTCATCCTGACCTGCCCCATTCAAGAAGATCATGGCAGATCTGATCCTGTCTGTCCTCCACAACCCTTGGGCAAAGTTTAAAGGAGATGTGCGGGCAAGTTTTATGTTTACGCGGAGAGTGGTGGGTGCCTGGAATGCACTGCCATTGGGGAAGGCAGATATGATAGTGGCATTTAAGATGCCTTTCGGCAAGTGGATATGCTGGGAATGATAGGATATGCATCACGTGCAGGCAGAGGAGATTAGTTTAACTGGGCATCATGTTCGGCATGAACACTGTGGGCCGAAAGGTCTGTTCCATTGCTGTACTGTTCTATGTTCTTTGTAAAAGGATTTGAGTATAGGAGCAGGGAGGTTCTACTGCAGTTGTACAGGGTCTTGGTGAGACCACACCTGGAGTATTGCGTACAGTTTTGGTCTCCTAATCTGAGGAAAGACATTCTTGCCATAGAGGGAGTACAGAGAAGGTTCACCAGACTGATTCCTGGGATGTCAGGACTTTATATGAAGAAAGACTGGATAGACTTGGCTTGTACTCGCTAGAATTTAGAGGATTGAGGGGGGATCTTATAGAAACTTACAAAATTCTTAAGGGGTTGGACAGGCTAGATGCAGGAAGATTGTTCCCGATGTTGGGGAAGTCCAGAACAAGGGGTCACAGTTTAAGGATAAGGGGGAAATCTTTTAGGACCGAGATGAGAAAAACATTTTTCACACAGAGAGTGGTGGATCTCTGGAATTCTCTGCCACAGATGGTAGTTGAGGCCAGTTCATTGGCTATATTTAAGAGGGAGTTAGATGTGGCCCTTGTGGCTAAAGGTATCAGGGGGTATGGATACTGAGTTGGATGATCAGCCATGATCATATTGAATGGTGGTGCAGGCTCGAAGGGCCGAATGGCCTACTCCTGCACCTATTTTCTATGTTTCTATGTAACCTTATACTCCAAAGAGCTTACTATCTCAACCTAGATGATATTCCAGGATTCAATTCCAGGTTTGAAGATTCCAAAGATTCATGATCCTCTGAGAGCAATGGGTTATTCTGATGTTTTCACCTCTGTCTTGTGCACCCACATTGCAATCAGGCCGGAGCTACAAACATATCCATGAACATAGGTATTAGAAGCAGCAGCAACCACCACCAGTTATGAACGCAGCCCGGACCATCAGGTAAACCAGCCCACATGCCCTCCCTCCCCCCTGCCCTCCCCCCGCCTACCTCAAACCAATCAACTCCATCTATACTTAGCCCTGTCCCAGGAAAACAGCCAACGTAATCAAGGATAGCTCATGATCTTGTTATTCTCGTTACTCCCTTCCATCCAGATGAAGATACAGAATATTGATTAGTAGGACTGGATGTTACAATCCCGAAGGTTCTTCATCACAACTGACACCCGGTATTCTTGGGGGTGACCACTAGGTGATTTTGCTACCAATCAGATACATCTTCAGCTGTGTACCTCAACGTCACTGGGTGTTTCGGCCTTTTATCACAAGACACCCTCAGCCTCAGGGTGATCAGCCCTGGGTGTGTGTCTTATGGTTAGCCTCTAGATGGTCACGTGGCAGCCCAGACAGCATCTTTTCTCTTCAGCCACAGCCAGTGACTGCTCCATTCTGCTTTTTTCAGCTTGAGTTTAAAACACTGTCAGTCCACATGCTCCAGATATGCTGAGTTCCTCCAACATTTTGTGTTTTACTCAAGATTAGTACATCTGCAGTTCTTTGTGTCTTCAAGAACAGCTTCTTTCCTGCAGTTATCAGGCTCTTTCTTATGCTCAGGATGCAATCCCAATCTTTCAACCTGCCTTGTTTCAGTCCTTGCACTTTTTTTTAATCTGCACTTTCTCTGTAGCTGTTATACTCTGCACACTATTTTCTCTTTTACACTAAGTCAAGTCGTGATGTATAATTAGGTATGTTACAAAACTTACCTTCAGTCGCGCTGTAATTCTGCCACTGGCCGTGTGCGCGATTTTGGCGCCTTTAAGGGGGGGCGGGGTTAAAACGCGGGTTTCTCCTCCCTTGTCCTGGTTAATATTTTGTTGGAGTACAAGCATTGGCTGACAAATCGTTCCTAGTGGCGTTTTGTGTATTTTTTATTTTTATTAAATCGTCAATGTCAGCGCTAGAGTAATTTTAAAAGCAGCTCCTGAAGCGTCAACGCCGATAACGGGGACGGATTTCACACACGGGACAGGTAAACGAAAGTGGTTTCTTTAAATGTATAAAAGTGCTTCTTAAGAAGCCTTTAATTCAAATGTTTTCATGCGACACGGTGATTTTATTCCCCAAATTAACGGCAGTATTTTTCATGCCAATACGGGGTTAAATTCACCGCAAATGAACGTTCCAAAAGATCGCGTTCCAGAAATCCTCACTCACAAGATGATTTAAATGCCCATTAATTTACAGGTATTAAACATTCAATTCCTTCCATTTGGCCTGTAAATTCATGAAAATGAGATAAAAAAATTATGTTATATTGTGAATTATTGTGTGAATGTTATTTGGACACTTAGGCTATTTAAAAATGTTAATCTATTCTTAAGAAATTGATAGATGTTTAGATCTAGTAATTGAATTTTGTAATTAGCTACAATTAGGTAACTAACTAATTATATGCTTTACTTTCATGTCTTCTAAGTAAGATTGTTTCATATTTGTTTCAGAATGCTTCAGTCTATAATAACTGAAAATTTCTTTCAGTTATCTTAATTTTTAAGAAAGTTATGGGCTTTTAACTGTCCTCGATCACAGCTTTTGTGTTAAGTCAATGGAAAAGCAATAGGGAACAAGATGCTAATTTCCGAGTATGAAAATGGCCATAACTTCTTTAATACTGAAGATATGAAAGTGAATTAGGTGTCAAATTAAACTTCTTTTTATGCTTTATCTGATGGGATAAATTGCAGACTTTATTTTTAAAATCTCAAAATTTTGTAACATTGCTAGTATAATATGATTCGCTTGGATAGCAAGTAAAGCAAAACATTTCACTGTACTTCGATACAGGCGACAATGATAAAGCAAAACTAATATCAATGCCAAAACGCTGCTCCTTGTTTCTGATGCATCTATAGCTGCTCGCTGCTCGCTGCTCGCTATAGGTGCATCAGAACAAGGACAAATAGACTCAAGAACAGTTGCTTTCGAAAAGCCATAACCTCTCTGAACTCACACATGCACTGACTTCACAGCTTAACCCCCGGACTTCCATCTATCCACCTACTGTAATTTGTACTGTAACTGTAATTTTTAATATGTGCAATAACCCATACTGTACATAGGAATCCTATTTATTCACTCTATTCACCCATTGTCTTTTTATAGATATGTATATAGCGCCGCAGAACTGTGCACCTTATCCCCCCCCCTTTTGTTTTTGTTTTTTGTTTTTTGAACTAATTACATGTCTGCACTGAGTACGAGCTGCTTTTAATCTCATTGTACATGTGTATAGTGACAATAAAATGGCATTCTATTCTATCTATTCTTCAACCTGCTCTGGCATTGGTTTGATTGACAGGATGAAAGATGCAGCTTGGAAACAGGCCCTTCAGCCCACCGAGTCCACACTGACCACCGATCGCCCATTCACACTAGTCCATGTTATTTATTCCTCCACTCCCTACACATTAGTTTAGTTTGATTTATTATTGTCACATGTATTGTCACAGTGAAAAGCTTTAGTTTGCATGTCACCCAGGCAAAGAAAAGACAATACATGATTACAATCAAGCTGTCCACAGAATATAGATAAAGGACACAGGGAAATCATAAAGTGCAAGTTTTCCAATAAGGTCCAATTAAAGATGGATCACGTCTCCAATGAGGTAGAAGGAAGGTCAGGACTGCACTCTAGCTGATGAGAGGAACGTTTATTTGCCCGATAACTGCTGGGAATTTTTACAGAAGCCAATTAACCCACTAACCAGCACATCTTTTGGAATGTGGTATCATACCGGAACGCCCAGCACAACCCATGCAGTCACACGGAGAAAGTGCAAACCTCACACAGACACAACCCGAGGTCAGGGGGTCATGATCGATCTTGGGTCTCTGGTGCTGTGAGGCAGCAGCTCTATCAGCTGCACCGCTTGATCTAACAGTAAACTCAACTCTACACTGCAGTTTACTCCCAGTAACCTTTCATCCCTTACTCATCAAGATTACATCTACCAATGCCTCTGATATATTCAGACTTTGGTTTCCATCGCCCTTTGGTGAATATATCCAGCAACTCCTACATCTCCATGATTTTCCCTGGAATAGGCATGTTCCAGCAAGGTTGGTAGACCAGTGTAGCCAGCGTGTCAGGTCAGAAAGTGGTGACATAAGCATTTATCTGGTAATGTTTTGTTCAGTTTCGTTTCGAATATAGCAAACAGGCCCTTCAGCCCACCAAGTACCTGTCAATCATTAATCACCCAATCACAATAGTTCTATGTTATTCCACTTTCTCATCCATTCCTACACATTGTGTGGGGGGGGGGGTGGGGGGGCAATTTACAGAGGCCAATTTAACTTACAAACCTGCACGTTTCTGGGACATCAGTGGAACTGGAGCACGGTCACAGGGGGAGCAAGCAAAAACTCCACACAGACAGCACCTGAGGATTGAACTCGCATCTCTGGTGCTGGGAGGCATCAGAACCAGCTCTGCCACTGCGATTGTATCATATAAGCAACTAAGTTACTTTCACCTCCTACAATTTCATACTGACTTCATCAAGTAAGTCGCAAAAAGTTGAGCCCTTGCAAGGATCCTTATTGTGCACATTCGTCACATATTGACTGAATAAAAGACCAATATGTGCTCATTCTCAGTTTCCTGTTAGCCAGTCAGTCTTCACTCCAGGACACACATTATTTCCTCCACCAGGAGCTTCTATTTTCCACACTCCACCTTTGCCTTCCATCACAGTGAGGAGGTGTTGGAGAACTCACTGTGATGGATGTTTATGTAAACTGTGTTAAGTGTGGGTCTTGGGTTTTTTGTATGTAAAAAAAACCTGTAAAAATGATATTTCGTTCAATCCTAGGTTTGAATGACAATAAATAGCATTCTATTCTATTCTATGTGGTACCTTGTGAAATGCATTCTGGAGATTCAAGTGTAGTTCAATCAACAACTGTTCTTCATACACAGCAAATGCTTCTGCTTCAAAGAAATGAAAATAGCTCAATAGTTCTCCGCACACAACCTCCCCATCACAGGGATCATGTTGACAAACCTTCTCTGCACTGCTCAGGTGCTAGTGTATCCTTCAATAAAAGTGTATTCTTTGCATTTCTCAAGGCAGAGATAGATCGATTTTGATTAGTACAGGTGTCAGGGGTTACGGGGAGAAGGCAGGAGAATGGGGTTAGGAAGGAGAGATAGGTCAGCCATGATTGAATGGCGAACAGACTTGAGGGGCCGAATGGCCTAATTCTGCTCCTCTCACTTATGACCTTATGTTCTATCAGGCAAATTTACAAATGTATTAATTTACAAAAATACAAATGCACATCTTTGGGATGTTGGGGGATACCAGACACCCTAGAGCATGCAAACTCCACACTGACAGCACCCAAAGTTAGGATCAAACCCAGGTTTCTGGCACTGAGAGGCATCAAATCTCCTAGCTGCACCACTGTGCCGCCCCAGGGTAAATTGCAACCCACAGATTTGTGATAATTAATAAGTAAATATCGCTACACTCTGGATCAGGTAAAGTTAATGGCCCAGGACTAAAAGTGTATTCTGCCCAGCTAACGGGTTATGGAGATCATAGAAGGTCAAGCAACTCAGCGCTCTGGCACTTTGTGCCTTTTTTCCCCATAAGGCAGCATCTGCAGTTCCTTTTTTCTACAAAGGGGGTCAAGTGATTTTTCAGCAGAGCTCAGCGGATACAAATAATATCAGATGAGCCTTTCCAGAAACAAAGTAATCTCCAACCTGTCATTTTCCTTCCCTTATTGTCTTCCTGTTCTTTGGTACAATCCACGTGAAAGAAGCAACAACGAAGATTACCGATTTGCATGCCACCCTTTGATGCTCGTCCCATATCAGGTATCCGTGACCATGTTGTGTCTGCACAGTTGTAAGAAGTTAAAATCCAGGTGGTCCAAAGCAGCTTCATGCCTCTTTGAAATTGCATCAGAGCTTTAGTATGAAGCCGGGGAGACTAAAGAACTCAGATACAATCTCTATAAGGGTCAAGGTCTATAGGGAAGCTATGCTGAGCATTTAGTGTAAAAATATCCCTGTTATGAATAGATGCAAGCAGGAAGTGGAGATAAAAGCACAAGACTGAGCTGGAAAGAAGAGGCACAACCTTTTAAGCAGCCAAACTGAGTAGTCATTACATCCTATGTTTGGACTACTGTTTTGTAGTTAAGTATTTTTATGCAAGGTGAACTTCAACACACTTGGATTATTTTCTAGAATGATCGCTCTTGTTAAGTAGGCAAAAGAAACAACTAGTTTGTACAAAGCTAGATTTACAAGTGGGAGATTGAAAGCCCCTGTTTAAGGTCTGGTTTGACAAAGATCCGCAGGGCAGCAATCCCATTAAACCGCACTAGTGTCTGCCTATAAGGTATGCTCACAGCTAAAATATGGGTTCAAATAATGGGCGGCAAAGTGGCACAGCGGTAGGGTTGCTGCCTTACAGCGATAGTGAACTGGGCTTGATACTAACTGGGGTGCTGTCTGTACGGAGTTTGAACGTTCTCCATGAGACCGCGTGGGTTTTCTCCCATATTCCAGGCATGCAGGATTGTAGGCTAATTCGCTTCTGTAAAATTGTCCAAAGTGGGTAGGGTAGCACGAATGAATGAGTGATTGCTGGTCGGCGTTGACTCAGTGGGGCAAAGGCCCTGTTTCCACACCGTATCTCTAATTTAAATCTACCATAATAATCTATATAAAGTCCAGTCAAGAGTGTTTATTTTTCATAAGCACTGGATATGAAGCAGAGCAATGGAAATCTTATTTGCTACAGCATTGCAGCACGTTCTACACAATAACAATACAATACCCAAGAACATCTATCAGCTGTTCTAAGTAAACTAGACCATG
>CM075982.1:41523480-41559299 GCA_038087875.1 Malacoraja senta | reverse complement strand
CTCGCCCACAATCTACCGTCTGCTGGCCATTTCAAAGTATGTTTATATTTAATTAATTTTTTGTTTGTTGATTGTTAATAATCGGTAATTACAACGGCAGCCTCAAGTTCAAACCCTGACCCCAACATCTGCAAACAATATGAATTTAAAGAACGACACTATCAGAATATGTTCTTAATCCAATCATTATTATTATTACTGAATATTGGGTCCTTTAATAAAAAAGCAGGGAGATTTAGTTACATGTGTACCGAGATACAGCAAAAAGCTTCTTTGTTATGTGCTATCCAGTCGCCAGAAAGACTACAGATTACAATCAAGCCATCCACAGTGTGCAGATACAGGATGAAGGGAATAACGTTCATTGCAAAATAAAGTTCAGTAAAAAACGATTAAAGATAGTGCGAGGGTCTGCAATTAGGTGGATGGTTGGTCAAGACCGCTCTCTAGTTGGTGATAGGATGGTTCAGTTGCCTGATACAACTGGGAAGAAACTGTCCCTGAATCTAGCGGTATGCATTTTCATACTTCTGTACCTCTTGCCTGATGGCAGAGGGGAGAAGAGGGAGTGTCCAGGGTGAGACTGGCCTTGCCGAGGCAGCGTGAAATGTAGATGGAATCAATGGAAGGGAGGTTGATTTATGTGATGGTCTGCATCCACAATGCTATGCAGTTTCTTATGTTCATAAGTTATAGGAGCAGAATTAAGCCATTCAGCACCAAGTCTCCACCATTCAATCATGGCTGATCTATCCTTCCCTCTCAACCCCATTCTCCTGCCTTCTCCCCATAACCCCTGACACTCGTACTAACCTCGCAATCTTGGATGGAGCTGTTCACAAATCATCTTATGACGTATATATCGATAAAAACTTACTCCATGACAAGAAGTCAACTGCACACAGCAGATTTACTTATTTTATACCCACATTTAATCATGGGAACAAGGAGAGAGACAATTCCTCAATTCCTTGAATGAACCCTTTCTGGGCTGTGATTTACAATTGACATTATTAGGGCTGATGAGAAACCTGACTGATCTAGGCATCCATACCTGGAGGCAGAGTATCCAAAGCCATCTCATAGCAAATGGCCTCTTATCTTAATCATAGCCCAAATGAAACTTATTATTGGTAATGAGTGCCCTATTAACTCAGGCATTGTGCAAATATCGAATTATGCAGAAGGCCACACTGGGGAATTTAACTTTTCTGCTTCTTTCAACTGACCAAACCACAGGCATCACTAAAATATATTATGATGACTGGGTTGGTATCACAGTTGAGAATTTCTGAATGCTCTCCTGATTAATCCTGCAATGTGTTAAAAGCTCAAAAGGAATTCATCCTTGACCGACAGCACTAAATATAGGCAAAGAATATTGGCTGCCAGTTTTAATCATTTTTCCCCACACTGTTTTGTTGACTGGCATCTGCTATCTTTGAGGAGAGGGATGTTAATGGAATTAACTGCACAGATTGGTTGCTTCATTATCCACCACAGTTCTTGACTAAATTTAGTGCTGCAAAAGTTTGATCTGATCCATTAATTGGGAAACTGAGTTAGAATAGGATTGAATTCCTTTGATTTTTCCATTAGTCTCTTTGATAAAATAAAAACTGTTCCTATGTTAATGTTATTTATTACACCAGAGACTCTCTGAACATGAATATGTGCTGCATTTAACTTTGAATGTTCTCACTCAACTCTTCCATGTAATATGTGGGAAGGAACTGCAGATGCTGGTTTAAACCGAAGATAGACACAAAAAGCTGGAGTAACTCAGCGGGACAGGCAGCATCTCTGGAGAGAAGGAATGGGTGACGTTTCGGGTCGAGATGTAATGAATGAAATAACATTACTCCAAATAACAAACACCTTTTATCAGTAAATTACATCTCCCTAAATACAAGAAAAACAAGTTTAATACCCAGATCAAATTTAAAATGAATGATGAATTAATATTAATATGATCAAACTTGTGGAAAAAGACACAAAGTGCTGGAGTAACTTAGCATCTCTGGAGAACATGGATTGATGACATTTTAGGTCGGGACCATTACTCATTTCGAAGTAGATCTCTTGATTCAGCCCAAAGCCTTCAGAGTTAGTAGGTTAATTGGCCACCATAGATTACCCCTAATATATAGGTGAGTGGTAGAATCTGGAGGATATGGGGTGTTGATAGGAATATGGGGTGAATAACAAAGGGATTGATCTACAATTTGTGTAAATGGTGTGTGATGGTAGGAGAGGAATCAGTGGGCCGAATGTCAGTGTTTTATGACTTTTGAAATAAGCATATATACAGGCCATATACATAGGTAAGGGATATCAGCTGATTTTAGATTAACTGCTCAAAAAACATATCTTACTTTTCACTATTGAATCATCTGGCCAGACCTTGAATAACATATCCGCTCCTCATTCCAATACTAAATACCATTCCAGGAAACAAGCATTCCCTGTTTCAGGAAACTCTTCAATAACATTCTGTGTTATTGACTTTTTGGCAGAGATAGTCTGTATCTTTTTTTATCTTTCGATTTATGTTATCTTTTGGTGTAAGATCCCTCCCCAGTGATATTATTTGTGATCCAAAGTATCCCAGTTTCTAACCGGATAGGCCCAGAAGAACAAAGGCCAAATTTGTTCCTAGGTGCACTAATTCAGTGAATTGACAATTTTCACTGCATTTGGATTACCAATTAATAGTTTGTTTGACACATGGTTCAATCTGAACTTTTATTTCTTCATTCAGCCACATTGTTTAGACTTTAGCTGATCCTGAAACTAACTTGGAGTCAATCAGTGAATTATAGACAGGGTCAGTTTGATGGAAGACACCAATGCTGCCCAAGATAATCTTCTGACGAAGTGCACTTCATGCTGCCAATATAATCAGACTTGTCCCACCTCGGATATTTCTTCTTCTCCCTGCTCTCCTCCCACAGAAGGTACAGAAGCTTGAAAACACACACCACCAGCCTCAGTAACAGCTTCTTCCATTCTGTTATCAGACTTCTATATGGTCCTTCCATTATCTAGGGTACTGTCCGAATCACCTCTACCTATTATAGACATTGGACTTTGTCTATGGAACTGAAGATAGATACAAAATGCTGGAGTAACTCGGCGGGACAGGCAGCATCTATATATGGAAGGAATGGGTGACATTTTGGGTCGAGACCCTTCTTCAGACTGTCAGGGGAGAGGGAGATACAGTGATAAGGAAATGTAAGGTGTGAAAACGAGACAAAGGGGATGGAGTTCAAGGAAAATGTAGAATAGATCATTGTTAGCTAGGAGAAGGTAACAACAAAGCAAACAGAGATAAAATGTAAATGTGAGAGAGGGAAAGCAAGGGTTACTTGAAGTTAGAGAAGTCAATATTCATACCGCTGGGGTATAAGTTGCCCAAGCAAAATATGAGATGTTGTTCCTCCAATTTGCGCTGGGCCTCACTCTGACAATGGAGCAGACACAGGATAGAAAGGTCAATGTGGGAATGGGAGGGGGAGTTAAAGTGTTTAGCAACCGGGAGATCAGGTAGGTTCAGGCGGCCTGAGCGGAGGTATTCAGTGAAACAATCGCCGAGCCTGCGCTTGGTCTCGTCGATATATAGGAGTCCACACCTGGAACAGCGGATACAGTAGATGAGGTTGGCGGAAGTACAAGTGAACTGCTGCCTCACCTGAAAAGACTGTTGGGGTCCTTGGACAGAGTCGAGGGGGGAGGGAAAGGGACAGGTGTTGCATCTTCTGCGGTTGCAGGGAAAAGTACATGGGTGGATTGGGTGGGAAGGGACGAGTTCACCAGGGAATTGCAGAGGGAACGGTCTCTGTGGAAGGAAGAAAGGGGTAGTACACATTTTGTCCATGGAACTGATGCGCTACAGTGCTGAGAACTATATTCTGCTCTCTGTATCTTCTCGTTTGCTCTATTGTAATTGAATTGATTTGATTGTATTTATATATAATAGCATGTGATCTGATTGAGAAGCATGCAGAACAAAGCTTTTCACCATACCTCAGTACACATGACAATAATAAAGCTGAACCTGAAGTATCTTCAAGCTCAGATGTCAACATGTTTCTCTTTCCATGGATTCTGACCTGCTTAGTGTTTCCAGCATTCATTTTTATTTTTAGTTTTGAGTATTCAAGTATCTGCAATTTTTGATTTTCGAAACTAAATCTGTGGACAGTTTTGCTGTGATTCAAAACTATCTACAGTATTCCCAATAAGTCTAAGTCACTTGGAAACTTTTGTCTGTACTTATGAAAATATCACAATTAATATGTTGCCTCTTTCAGTACATACAAGGGCAGTTTTGGAATCTCAGTCAGAGGATTAGTTAAAGATCTGGCTCATATTTCCAGAGTTCCCAAGATGCTGACTGCCCAACAGCACGTTTCATTTTATGGTGATTTTTACGAGCAGTGGACATTTGCCCAGAGTCTGTAAACCACATTAACACATTAACCCTCCACCATTACCCTTTTTAACAGGTCATTCATTTCAAACAAATGATCGTTTTCGTTTTTTTTTGATGAGGCGTAAAGATAAAACAATGAAACGCTGAAACATGATTGCAATTATTACTATGGCGGTTAGAAAATAGTATTGTAATTGAGTCTCAGTTAAAGAACATTTGAAACTTGGACAGAATTCAAGTTGATTTACCATGAAAACTGCAGAGTGATGGTCCCGTTAAGTAAGCATCTACTTCAATGGGTTGCTAGCTGCATATAGTAATTCCTTTAGGGTCCTGACCCAAAAGGTCACCCATCTGTGTCTTCCAGAGATGCAGCCCGACCCGCTGAGTTTGTGTTTTTTTTCTTGTAAATCGGCATCTGCAGTTTCTTGTGAAAGAAGGAACTGCAGATGCAGGTTTAAACCAAAGATAGACACAAAATGCTGGAGTAACTCAGCATGTCAGCCTGCATCTCTGGAGAAAAGGAATAGGTGATGTTTCGGGTCGAGACCCTTCTTCAGACTCCTTGTGCCTACCCCTTAAACTGGCTGCTCCTTCATGTTTGGAGCCAAGGCACAAGGGCACAAATTTCCAAAGTCCACGCTTCAGTTCTTATGTGTGGTGCCTGTTCGAGGCAAGACCCAGGCTGTGGCTGCCTACAGCCATCTCCTTGCATGGACACCACGACCCTCTCCTCGTCCGTCCATCTTTGTTCCCCAGGGGTACCTCCCGCGGCCGACCACTAGGGGGCGGTAGGCCAGACCCTGGTTCCCTCTCCTCTGCTACTCCCTCTTTACTGCAGCAAGTTATCATTAATGTGGAAAAGGAGGTTACATTTTTTTTTCAGTATGGAAACAGACCCACTGAGTCCACACTGACCATTGATCATGCATTCACACTAGTTCTAACATAGAAAATAGGTGCAGGAGGAGGCCATTTGGCCCTTCGAGCCTGCACCGCCATTCATTGTGATCATGGCTGATCATCCACAATCAGTAAGCCGTGCCTGCCTTCTCCCCATATCCCTTGATTCCGCTAGCCCCTAGAGCTCTATCTATGTTATCCTATGTTATTGTGTGTTATCCTTCTTTCTTATTCACATCTTACATACTTGGGGCAATTCACAGAGGCCCACAGGGAGAACGTGCAAACTCCACACACAGAGCAGCTGAGGTTAGGATAGAACCCGGGTCTCTGGTGTAGGAAGGAACTGCAGATGCTGGTTTACAACGAAGATGGACACAAAATGCTGGAGTAACTCAGTGGGACAGCCAGCATCTCTGGAGAGAAGGAATGGGTGACATTTTGGGTCAAGAAGGGTCTCGACCTGAAATGTCACCCATTTCTTCTCTCCATAGATGCTGCCTGACCCGCTGAGTTACTCCAGCATTTTGTGGCCATCTTTTCTGGTTGCTCTGGTGTTGTGAGGCAGCAGTATACCAGCAGCACCACTGGGCTGCCCTGCCCAGTTGATTCTCGCTTCTGTGCAGGTTCTGGGTTTTTAACTGAATGCTTAGCTTTACAGAAATAAGGGGAGCTAAAAAACGATCACATGGCACTAATTCTTTCTCCACCCATTCTCTCACACAAACACAGCTCTCACTCGACTGACCATTCCGCAGTCTGAATAACACACGCAAGACTTTTTTTTCTCATTGTAAGCTCTTCACCTGATCTCGACAGCTTTTGCCAAACTCCGTCTAAGGGTATCTTTAAATCTCAGATTATTCTTTGTTAAGAATCTCATCACCGCACTCCTTGTTTAGTTTATATTATCTTTCAGCACTAGTGCCTGTTATTTGATCTGCCTAATATTTGACTGTTACAACGCACTAAGCCCTGTCAGAATATTGTTCCTGTGTTGTACAGTGGAGGCTGATTTCCTTCATTTATTTTACTCTTTAGTCATTGCAACTATTACATATGAAATTTCAAAACCAGTAAGTTTCTCAC
This sequence comes from Malacoraja senta, assembly GCA_038087875.1. Classification (NCBI taxonomy): domain Eukaryota; kingdom Metazoa; phylum Chordata; class Chondrichthyes; order Rajiformes; family Rajidae; genus Malacoraja; species Malacoraja senta. Next base: position 41,552,869 of record CM075982.1, on the reverse strand, counting down.
TGAACCAATGATGTTATAAAATTTGACTGTTTGTTCAAAGTTATTAATTGATGAAAAGGCCCGTAATGCATTCCATTGGGAGCATGCAATAACTCAGTATAATAGCAGCATAAACATTGTGCTATTAATGCCCTATCCTTGTATGAATTTGCCTCAGTTGGTAAATTTGCTGTCCAGAAAGCAACTGAATCACACTGATCATGAGGCTCTGTTGAGATAGCAGCCCCAGCTGAAATCATATTAACAAAGCCTTGTTAAAAGGAGTTCTTAGCATGAGGAATTATTTATATGGAGACACAAGGAACTGCAAATGCTCATTTACAAAGAACAACACAAATTGCTGGAGTAACTCAGCGGATCAGGCAGCATCTCTGTTGAGGTGTAGGAAGGGACTGCAGATGCTGGTTTAAACCGAAGATAGACACAAAATGCTGGAGTAACTTAGCGGGTCAGACACCATCTCTGGAGAGAAGGAATTGGTGATGTTTTGGGTCGAGACCCTTCTTCAGACTGAGAGTCAGGGGAGAGGGAAACGAGGGAAATCTCTGCAGAACGTGGATGGGTGACATTTCAGACTATGGCCCTGATATTGTTGAATCAGTGAAATAATAAAAGAATGTTAAATAGATGCTGATACAATCTGAATGAATTAACAGCTTTGGGATTGGATGGAACATAAGACAAGGAGCTAGCTACACTAGTTAAAAACCCCAACTAATAGCGTCACAGAGAGATGCATGGAAGCAAGCCCTTCGGCCCACGGAGACTGCATCCATCATCAATCACCCATCAACCACTAATCTCACATTAATCCCATTACTTTAACTTTTTAAAGATTCCCATCAACTCTCCCTTGATCCAATCACTCACCTACACTCTAGGGCAATTCCCGGTTGCCAATTAACCATTCAAACTACTAAACTTTGGGCTCTGGGAGGAAACTGGAGCATCCAGATGTAACTGATGTGGACGCTGAGAGAACACGCAAACCCTTAAACGCAAAAAGCTGGAGTAACTCAGCGGGACAGGCAGCATGTTTGGAGAGAAGGAATGGGTGATGTTTTGGGCCGAGACCCTTCTTCACAGATGCACAAAATTGCCACATAGGGGTTGGTTTCATGGATTTTTGACATCAGATTATATGTAGACATCAATTCTGACCACCTTTAGGGTGACATCCATTCCTCTCCTGTGCTTTATGATAGGCAGCAGTTAAATGCTAAAGTCTTTCATTAAGAAATTGTCAGAATGAACTGTGCTATTGTCTATACAGTGCTGCTCACAATGCCAATGATGTACCTTTCTGAATGTTGGTAAAATCAGTGGAAAGCTGATCAGGAGACACAAGAAACTGCAGATGTTGGAATCTTGAGGAAAACACAAAGTGCTGGAGGAACTCAACGAGTCAGGCAACATCTGGGGGAGGGAACGAACAGATGATATTTCAGGTTGGGATCCATAGATGAATGCTAACCAGAATGGCCAATTGTGCTTTGTTGCTTACCTAGGTACAGTGAAATGCTTTGAAATATCTCACGGTGGGATGTTGTCAAATTTTGTTTGAATATGAATTTGTGGCAGTTTGCCGTGATAAAGTTACTCGTTTAAATAAATTGTTTTTTTCTGATGTTTTAGTTTTTTTTATGGATAATAGTTCTCTTACTGACAGCGGAACACAATCCACTATAATGATTATTTTAAACCAACATATACATTAACAGGATTGAGCCTGTCTGTGTTCTTTTTGTTTCAAAGTGATGGTCAACTCTACCTAAAATGAACCAAACAGAGCAGAACTGGACTATCAATGATAGACACAAAAGCTGGAGTAGCTCAGCAGGACAGGCAGCATCTCTGGAGAGAAGGAATGGGTGATGTTTCGGGTCGAGACCCTTCTTCAGACTATCAATGAATGAATTGACTTGAGCTAGCTCATTTTATATCACTTTGCATTTTGAGATCCTTAACACTGAGTGGGGTAATGTGCTGTGATGTTAAAGTTACACTGTGGGATATTGAACGTTACACATCCACAATTCCTTTCTATTTGGGGGTGTATTAATCTTATTTTTAATTTAAACAGAGTAATTCATGTTGAGATGGCAGAGGGATGAATTTCATATTAATAATTTAAGTATTTAGGGAAGACTATCTAATAAATTTTAATTCACAATGAAAGGTAATTGACTTGAAATGTTAACCCGGTTTCCCTCTCCACAGATACTGCCTGATCTGTCATAGTGTATTTTTAAGGTGGAGATTGACATATTCCATTGTTTTTTTGTTTTATTTAAAAAATAATTCTGTGAATTCAAAGTTAAATAAAAACATCATTATCTGAGTTCCCATAATGTAAAGCTGCTTACACAAACAGTAAAATAAGTTGATAAGTTGCTCACCATTTTAATTCCCCTTCCCATCACTGACCTTTCTGCCCTGTGCCTCCTCTATTGCCTGAGTGAGGCCACTGACCTCATTGTGGGAACATTGACATTGTGGGAACTCAGATGAGGAAGATTTTTAAACTTTGAACAGCACCTCATATTCCGCTTGGGTGGCGTACAACCCAAAAGTATGAACATTAAATTTCACAATTTTAGGTGATACCCTCTCTTCCCCCTCTCTCTTTCCTTTGCCCATCTCCCCCCCACCCCCCCCCCCAGTGTGCACCCATATCTCCCACTATCTTCTCCCATTTTCCCACCTACCCCATCCCCTTCCATCTATATCCCTCCCACTGGCTTTACATTTCACTCCTCTTCTCTCTTTATCTGACATCTCCCATTCATCTCTAGCCTTTGTCCCTTACTCCGCCATTTGACAATCAAAGCTCCTCTCATCTGTATCCACCTATCACTTGCCAGACTTTGTCCTGCCCTCCAACTATTTTCCAGCTTTCTCCCCCACTATTACACTCAGTCTGATGAAGGATCCCTACCCGGAATGTTGCTTATCCATTTCCTCCACAGATTCTGCCTGACCCGTGGTGTTAAACCAGTACTTTGTGTTTTGATAAACAAAATAATTGCTTCTGTACCAAACACAAGGATTGCCCAGCCAACATTGGGCCTTTATGGGCTCCACCATTCCTTGGTTGTCTGTTACCAATCCTGCTTTATTCTGGCCTTTTCATACCTCCAGTTGCCTCCCCTCTACTTTCAGTCTGAAGATGGGGCCCGACCCAAAAGATCACCCGTCCTTTTCCCCCCAGAGAAGCTGCCTGACCCGCTGAGCTACACCAGCGCTTTGTGTCTATCACAAGAATGAAATTAATGTAGGTAGCGTGATTGAAGTTGAGTTATGAGATAAAAGCTTTGTTGCAAACCTGCTGCAATCTAAACAATGAGATGCATTATATTTGGGAAGCTAGAACGTTTGCCCACAGTGGCTTCCGTCCAACCCCCCTCACCGTCCCCCCCCACTCCCCCACACACACACACACGTGACAACATTGATTGATTGATTGTGTCTGGGTTTCGGCCCGACACAAACATCCAATCTCACCATTCTCACATAGGCGGCTATTTTTCACGTGTGAGAGTGAACTGTAAATACCAATAGATCACTTAAGCAGGAAAGCCTAGAATAATCCCATTCAGTTCTGAGTCATCTTCTATTGACTGTAGTTTCCTCACTGACAGACAAACTGTTCACCACTGACTGTGGAAAGAGCCTGTGATTTTGTGGTGGAAGTGACACATATTTCTGTTGCATCTGCCACCTAATATTAATTCCAATTTCACTTTTACACTCTTTTATAAGTTAATTACTGAAGAAGGGTACCGACCCGAAACGTCACCTATCCATGTTCTCCAGAGATGCTGACTGACCCGCTATAATATTCCAGCATTTTGTGTCCTTTACAAGTTAAAATTTACCTCTCTTTCCTCATACTCTTTCACTCTCTCTTCCTTTCTTGAGGTATTTACAGATAGTTTGAGTGAGTTTGAATTTAAAATAGAGCACAAAAGAACACCTTCTTTCTAATGAAGATAGATACAAAAAGCTGGAGTAACTCAGTGGGTCAGGCAGCATATCTGGAGAGAAGGAATAGGCGATGTTCCGGGGCGAGACCCTTCTTCAGACCCTCTTTCTAATGATTGCCAGACACTTCAGGAATCGCCAACTAATGAAGTGAAAACATTCAGACAAATCCTTTTATGCCTCAAGTGATACCTAAGCGAAACCACTTAGAGTCATAGTTATACAGTGTGGAAACAGGCCCTTTGGCCCAACTTGCCAACACTGGCCAACATGTCCCAGCTGCACTAGTCCCACCTGCATGCAGTGGGCCCATATCCCTCCAAACCTGTCCTATCCATGCACCTGTCTAACTGTTTCTTAAACATTGGGATTGTCCCACCTCAACTACCTCCTCTGGCAGCTTGTTCCATACCCCAACCACCCCTGTTTCCTATTAAATATTTTCCCCTTCACCTTAAACTTATGTCCTCCGGTCCTTGATTCACCTACTCTGGGCAAGAGACTGTGCATCTACCCGATCTATTCCTCTCATGATTTTATACACCTCTATAAGATCACCACACATCCTCTTGTGCTCCCAGGAATAGAGTCCCAGCCTACTCAACCTCTCCCAATAGCTGAGACCCGCGGAGACAAACTCCCTGACTGCTTCAGATCTTGGTTTCAGTCTGGTCTGTGATGGACTGTGTAGGAAGGAACTGCAGATGTTGGTTTTGAAGATAGACACTAAAAACTGGAGTAACTCAACGGGTCAGGCAGCATCTCTGGAGAAAAAGAATAGGTGATGTTTCAAGTCGAGACCCTTCTTCTGAAGAACGGTCTCGACCCGAGAACATCAGAATCAGAATCGCACTTTATTCACCAAGTATGTTTTGCAACATACGAGCAATCACCTATTCCTTTTCTCCAGAGATGCTGTCTGACTCGCTAAGTTCCTCCAGCATTTTGTGGCTATCTTCTGCGTGATGGACTGTCAGCTACTGTGTAAGTCCTGCCCTGGTTTCGCATCCCAAAATGAATCATTTTGAAGTTGCCCATTTTTCCAGTTGATCTAACCTGTTGTAACCTGAGACAACTGACTTCAATCACACCATCAGTTTTGGTGTCATCTGCAAACTTACTAATTACACCACCTACATTCTCATCCCAAACATTAATATACTGTGCTCTGCTTCAGATCCTGGTTTCAGTTTCCCCTCAGTCATGGATTTTATGCAGGCACTAATCTCACTGCTTCCTTAGTTGAAATGTCCTGACATCAGAAAACAGAATGTATAAATTGAAGTTCCTGAATTTATGAACTATTTGGTTTCAGGTTTATGTTTATTATTGGCACGTTTACCGAGGTACAGTGAAAAGCTTTGATTTGCACGTTATCCAATCAAATCAGATACTATACATAATACAATAAAGCCAAACACAAGTACAATAGTCCGCACAGCAAAGAGAAAAATACAAAGTGCAGAATATAGTTCTCGACATTTTAGCACACCAATTTCAGAGACTATATCCAATGTCCACTGTAAAGGGCCTGTCTCACTGCGGGGACCTAATTTGTGAGTTTAGAAGAGTTTGCCCCCGACTCATACTCGCAGCATGGTCGACACGAGGTCCTAGGAGGTCTTTGTAACTCTCCTTCATGCTCGAGAGTAGTCCCCGCGTACTCGAGGCCTCAGCTGGGTTGCGGCGTTTTTTCTCAACATGCTGAAAAATGCCCGCGAGTAAAAAAAGGTTGCCATGGAAAAAATCGATATATTTTTGCTCGTAGGTTTAGTCGAGGTAGGTCATAGTAGGTCGTAATGCTATCGTAGCTAATCGAAGGCAATCAAAGGTAATCGAAGGTAGCCGAAGGTAAAGCTCGTTGAGAAAAAAAAAGGTAAGTAAACCGACCGGTAATGTTAAATGGCCGCAAAACTTTATTAAACGTTGTCTGGCATCTTAAAAGTGTCTCCGCTCCTCCTCCCCCCTTCTCTCCCCCTCTCTCTGCGCTCTCTAAAGGACTTACTTTAACTGTGCCATCCGTCTTTTACCTTCCTGTCCATCGCGGGTGTGAATTTCAGACAGCGCTCCCCCGCTTTCCCTGGCCCCCGCCTTTGCGATGTGTTTGTGTATGTGTGTGTGTGCAGATGGTCGATCCGGCTCGCAGTTTCATCGCTGATGGTCGATCCAACTCGAGGTTTTTCAGGCGAGTGCCCTCGAGCTTGAGGGTCGAAGACATTCGCTGAAAAGTCACGTTAGTGGGACAGGCCCTTAAGGTAGAGGAGAATTGGACAGTACCCTAGCTAATGGAAGGACTGTTTAGAAGTCAGATAACAGAAGGGAAGAAGTCGTTCCCTAGACTGATGTGTTCGTGTTTTCAAGCTTCTGTCTTCTTCTGCACAACGGGAATGGGGAGAAGGAATGGCCGTGGTGCAAAAAAGTCTTTGGTTACGTTGGCTGCTTTCCCGAGGCTGCGTGAAGTGTAGATGGAGTCAATGGTGGGGAGTTTGGTCTGTGTGAAGGACTGGGTCACATCCGCAACTCTCTGCAATTTCTTGCGGTCTTGGGCAGAGCTGTTCCCAAACCTTGCTGTGATGCAACCCGGCAGTGTGCTTTCTATGGTGCATATGTTGAAGTTCGTATGTTATTGAGGATATGGCCAATTTCCTCAGACTCCTGAGGAAATAGAGGCATTGTTGTGCCTTCTTGGTTGCCACTTCATTGTGGTTAGTCCACAACAAATCATTGGTAAGGTTTACACCAGGGAACTTGACGCTCCATTTCCACTGCTGTGCCATTGATGGTGATTTCCTCCACTATGCTTCCTGATGCGTATTTAATAAAATAGGATCAGATAATTTGGAAAATCTGCTAGTCTGGCATCATAAAAACCCCAAGTGTTCCAGAGTAACAGGGTTATTGTGCTAATTAGGTAAGTTCATCGTTCATTGGGGTGGTATATTTACAACATGTCTTTTCGAGGCAGGTTTTTTGATCTAGAGATACAGTGTGGAAACTGTCCCTTCAGCGAGTCCATTTTGAACAACAACCACCTGTACACTAGTTATATCCTACACACACTCTTGACAATTTACAGAAGCTGATTAGGCTACAAAACTGCATATCTTTGGAATGTGGGAGGAAACAGGAGAACCCGGAGAAAACCCATGTAGGTCATGGGGAAAACGTACAAACTCCGTACAGACAGCACCCATGGTCAGGATCGAACCCGGGTCTCTGGCGCTGTAAGGCAGCAACTCTACCGCTGCGCCACCGTGCTGCTCATCCGCGATGTCAAAAAAAGTCTGATTGGAAAAGGCAACCACTTGTTATTTATTCTGGTTTATTTCTTTCTTTTCAAAGGTCACACCTTCTAGCTGAACACATTTCCAGGTGTGTGAACATTAAAACAGCAACAGTTAGCAGAAGAATGACTCGCAACTTGTTAGGTTACGCAGTGTGTGTAAGTTACAGGTGTGTCCTGACAGCTATAATTCTTTATGATCTGAGCTCTTAAAAAGGTTTCCCTTGAGGTTGCACATTGATGAATGATAGAGAAAGCAACAAGGGCTTCAGGTCTGCAAGATTTATGCTCAAGCCCAGGATCAGAGAATTTTTGTTTCCCATTTCTCGTTAGCAGAGGCTTTTTCAGTTGTGTTACTTAGCTTTGATTTTTATTTGTGTGTGTGGATAGGTTTTTGCTTTGTAAAAGATGCCTTTGAACATATGCAATAAGATCAATTTGAATAGCTGCTAACCTATTTACCTTTGCCACGTAATAATCAGTTACATACTGTGTTTAATCTGTCCTATTGAAACAGGATTGCCTTTATCATGTTCCATTTACAAACAGAATTTTCCAAAAATAGCAGATATCTCACAATAGGAATGATGCATCTTTCATTTGGAGATAACACTAAAACCACTTAAGAGATAGTTTGCAAATAATTTCCACTCTGAAGATGGCTCGCAGCCAAGGCCAAATTCCAAACAAACCAGAATTTGATGAATTGCAAAATGAAAACTGCAGATTCATTCACTTTTGGTCAGATTTCCAGCAACCACTGTGTTCTGTATCTCACAACGCCAGCAATATTTATTTTCCTCTCCTTTGCTCTCAGTCATTGTCCTCTATTTCTGTGAGCAGATGAGCGTCCATAAAGAGGAGGGCCATAGGAGATCTGTTGCAGAGCAACGGGACTGTTAGAGAGCAGGGAGGGCCGCTGGAGAGCAAAGGGACCGTCGAGAGCTACCCAGCGGGGGGCCACTGAGAAGGAAGGGGGGACCTGGTGGGGAGCCGCCGAGAATGATGGGGGGGGGAGGCCTGGTGCGGTGTAGGGCAATCTGCTACCACGTGCAGCAGCAGGCAGTAGATAGCAATGTTCAGTGAACTTTTGTAACTTTTTTTGTGCCAAAACGTATCGACACCCATGTAAGGTCTGCTGTAAGATTTCTCCGGGTTGTAAGCAAAACAAAGCATTTCACTGTACTTAGGTGCATGTGACAATAAAGTATCATTGAATCATTGAAGTCTTTACCAAGCACTCTCAGCCAACACTAATCCATTTTCTCTTGAAATCTACCCAACCCTACCCTCTTCAGTGTGCAGCATGGTCTCGACCTGAAATGTCACCCATTCCTTCTCTCCAGAGATGCTGCCTGTCCCGCTGAGTTACTCCAGCTTTTTGTGTCTATCTCAGGCATTCCTTTGTTCTCTCCACCCCTTCCCCCCTTCTCCACAACTCAAAGCATACCTGCTTCATGACTTCTCTGAGTATTGATGGAAGGTTAAAGCATTAACTCAGTTTCTCTCCCCATATATGCTACCTGACGTATTGAGCATTTTCTGTGTTTATTTCTGAATTGCATAAGTTCATAAATTCATAAGTTATAGGAGCAGAATTAGGCCATTTGACCCATCAAGTTTACTCCGCCATTCACTCATGGCTGATCTATCTTTCCCTCTCAACCCCATTCTCCTGCCTTTTCCCCATAACCTCTGACACCCGTACTCATGAAGAATCTATCAATCTCCACCATAAAAATATCCATTTACTTGGCCTCCACAACCTTCTGAGGCATTGAGTTACACAGCTTCACCGCCCTCTGACTAAAGAAGGAGAATGTAGTTAAGAGGGAAATATAGATCAGCCATGATTGAATGGTGGAGTAGACTTGCTGCGGCAAATGGCCTAATTCTGCTCCTAGAACCTATGAAAGAGGCCTTCAACAGCCCAAGCTGTCAGGACCTGGCTTGGCCTTAGTTTATGATCCTTGTGGCCTTATCTCTGCTCATTCACACCACTGCATCGTGGTACGCCCATACAAAGGCTGGTAGGACATTTGGAGCCAAGTGGTTGCAAATGTTTCACATGATCGCATGTTCGTTTGAAACCAATCAAACTACAGGGACCTGGAGAAATCAAAGCTTGCCTTGTGAAAAATATGCTTCCAGTAGCCTAAAGGGCCTGTCCCACGGGCATGCGACTCCATGCGGCAAGCGTGACCTAACCAGGGGCCGTGCGGAGGCCGCGCGGAGGACGCGAGGCCGGTCCCACTTCGATCGCCGGAGCCGTATGGAGCTGGTCCCGACATCGCGTTGACGGCCGTGCGCACCGCCTCGACGCCGGCCGCCGACACCAGAAGCAGCCGCATCGAGGCCGTGCGCACCGCCAAAATGGCCGTGCGCACCGTCTTGATGTCACTCGACCTCTGCGCGGCCCCCGCTTCCGGTTTAGTAGCACTTGCCGCATGCAGCCGCATGCCCGTGGGACAGGCTCTTAATAGGTTAATGCTATAAAAAGAGTTGTTCTGCAAAGACACCAAGGTTTATTCCGATTGTCCTTTTAATCATATCTCCAGAGTCACAATCTATAGAAAGAACTTGTATTTTCATCCTTCTGGAATGTATCCCAAGCTCTCCACCGCTAATGAAATTATTTTGAAGTACCATCACTGTTACTAAGTGTGGAAAAATCACTAATCAGTGATTGCAATCTTTCAGCTATATCATATTTGGCAACTTTATTTTATATAAATATTTACATTTACTATTCCCAAGTGAAAAATCCTGAAGTGTTTGCTATTGTTTCAAATGACTGGATAACTGTCAAAGTCTATGAATTTTAGTTTAGTTTAGGGAAACAGCAAGGAAACAGGTTGTTCGGCCCACTGAGCCCATCTTTCACCCACCAACCATCTTTCACCCATTCACTCTAGTTAACCACCGGGTGGCGCCAGCAATGGCTGCCTCGCCAACAGTCTGTCTGTCCCTTCCTTCTTTGTTGTTTGTACATGTGTTAATTGTTAATTGGTACATGTGACAATAACTGACCTTGAAACTTTGACCTTGAAACCTTGAACCTTATCCCACTTATGCATCCAATCCCTACACATTAGAGGCAATTTTGCAGAAACCAATCAAACTACAGACCCGCACATCTTTGGGATGTGGGAGGAAACCGGAGCAGGAAGAACGTACAAACTCCACACAGACAGCACCCAAAGTCAGGATGTAACCCAGGTCTCCGCTACTGCGAGGCAGCAACTCTATTCATTGAATATTTGCACAGGATTATGTGTGGTCACTGGCAGTTAAAAATATTAGTATTTATCTCATGCAGAATTAAAATAATATATAAACTCAAATGAAGCATTCGTAGAATACTACTGCAAAGCAGAGCACTCTGCAGCTCGATAGAATACTATCACGTGAAGAAAGTAGATGATATAAAGCGGCAGCAGTAATAAATAAATATTGAATTATCTAGACGAATATATGCTGGGAAAATGGATGTGTTAATAGAGCGAAAGAGATTCCACATTCAACCTGACCTCTGGTCAGTTAGTGTACTTTGAAGTTGAGGTTCTTGAACCAACTTGCGCATCCCTAAGATAGACACAAGATAATGGACTAACTCAGCAGGTCAGGCAGCATCTCTGGAGAAAAGGAATAGGTGACTTTCTCGGGTCAAGACCGTTCTTCAGGTTGAGACGCTTCCATCCCTAACCCTACCTCAGAAACTGAAGACTATGGAACATCTCTTGCACCGTGGGCAGGTTTTCTAATTGCTTTTGCACTAATGTACATTTGCAATCTTATAGAATTTATTAGTACTTTAGGCATAAGGGGTGTATAATTTATGTTGAGTTTATGCCAGAACGGGGTACTGATTTTGGATGATCAGCCATGCTCATATTGAATGGCGGTGCTGGCTCGAAGGGCCGAATGGTCTACTCCTGCATCTATTTTCTATGTTTATGTTTCTATGTGCCTGTGAAGCTGCTGCAAGCAAGATTTTCATTATACCTATAACTCAGAGTACTTGTGGATTAACTTGACTTGCCTTGGCTAATCAGGTTATGGCAACACTTGGCAATTTGGAGCATCAGGGGACTTGCTTTGTTTAATGGGTAAATAACCCCTATTCACCTCCATGACAGTCAATTGCAAGGCACTCCTAACATCATCAACAGTGATGAAAATAATATGCAAAAGCAAAAATGGTTTGTTTAGTTTGAGTTTAGTTTATTGTCTCGTGTAGGGAGGTGGCCTTTGTACATGGCCTTCATAGACCTGACAAAGGCATTTGACTCGGTAGACCGCCAGTCTCTTTGGAGCATACTATCAAGGCACGGTTGTCACAACTAGTACATCAGAATATTGAGGCTTCTACATGATGGCATGTCGGCCACAGTGCTCAGCAACTGCGGCTCTGAGTCCAAGCTCTTCACTGTGGAAACGGGGGTCAAACAGGGATGCATCATCGCACCCACCCTGTTTGTCATCTTCATTGCTGCCATACTTCACCTCATTGGTGAAGAGCTGCCACAGGGGATCCCAATCCTCTACAGAACTGACTGTGGGCTCTTCAACCTTAATAGGTTGAAGGCCAAGAGCAAAGTCAGTAACACCGCCATCATGGAACTTCAGTACGCGGACAACTGCGCCATTGCAACACACTCCGCAGAAAACCTCCAGGGCATCCTGAATGCCTTTGCCAAGAGCCCTGGAATAATACCATCAAAGACCCTTACGAAAAATTTTGAGGATCAGCTAGGAGGACAAATGCACCAACATCAGCATTTTGGTGGAAGCCAACATGACCAGCATCACCACCACAATAATGCAGCACCAACTTCGATGGACTGGCCATGTCATCCGCATGTCCAACACACGTCTCCCTAAACAAATCCTGTACTCTCAACTGAAGGAAGGTCGGCGAGTCCCCGGCGGGCCAAAGAAACGCTTCAATAACATCAAGAACAGTCTGAAGAAATTCCACATCACATTGAGCAACTGGGAGCACTTTACACTGGACAGGCGCGCCTGGAGGAAATCCGTGCAGGAAGGAGCTGCACTTCACGAAATGGAATTACGCCGTGTCGCAGAGACAAAGCGACAGCACCGTCAGGAGAGAGAGGGAAGGGGGCTCGATGACTACCAACCACCGCCAGTCTCCAGTGCCCGCATTGCACCAAGGTGTGGATCGTGGATCGGCCTCTACAGACATCTGCAGACCCACAAGTAGACGACCCTATGGAGAGGAGAGGACAGTCATACTCGTTTCGAGTGACCGCCGATGATGGTGAATACGGAGGTACAATGAAAAGCTTTTGACCCATGCTAACCAGTCTGTGGAAAGACAAAACATGATTTCACAATTGAGCCATCCACAGTGTACAGATACAGGATAAAGGGAGTAACGTGAATGAGTGCAAGATAAAGTCCAGTAAAGTCTGATCAAAGATAGTCCAAGGGTCTCCAATGAGATAGGGAGTAGCTCAGGCCTGCTCCCTAGTTGGAGACAGGCTGGTCATTTCGAAGCATGAGCATAAACATCTTGACTACGTGGGAAAATTGCAATCCGGTCCCGGAATGGCATGAGCCAGTGGCCATGTTTTGGCTGCAGCTTCCCTAATACAAACCAGCTCAGTTAAAAAGAAATCCATGCCAGGGGCAGTAAACAAGGGACATTTAAGAACAATAAAGTAAAATATGTTCAAAACTAAGAGTTCTTAACTTTTTATAGTTAACATCTGAGAAATAAGTGAAACAAGTCAAGCAGTGGTTTCTGGAGAGAGTATTGTGGACTGCAATTGTTCCATTCTATGGCACCTTACTTAAAGGCATTTTCCTTTGAGCAGTTGCTGATTAAAAACGCTGCAGGGCATTGAACTAACTATTTGTCATCTTAATGAGTGGAGCACTGTTGATCCAACCCAATCCTTGCAGGCCTGGGAACTTTGCGGAATTGCAGGGAGATTTCTTCCAGATCTCCGTGTGAGCAGTATAGTTGGGTGATAATCACTTCAGATTCAAAATCTGTGTTTCAATAGGTCTTTGATTCCCCCCATTTCTTGCACAAAGCAGTTTGGGAAAATGTGGTGCTTTGAAGATAGAAGCAGTTCTTGAAATAAACTGAGCATTTAGCAGCTCACCAGAAGGAATGGAGGAAAATAAATTAATTAGGATCATGGAAGGAAATTTGAATACAACAGAGTTGAATGTGGAGGAAGTCGTATTGCCAGGGCAGGCCGACCCCTACATCACTGGCCCAATGCCGCTGCCAGGAATATCGGCCTTTACGACATTTTTAAGAAGTTAATATTTGTAAAATGCCGCCAGAAACATGGTGACTGGCTTGGAAGAAATCTGTGAATTTTACACTACAATCATTGGTCTGTTGTACCTATGTATGATTGTGCTACATATAGTATGATTTAATTTAATTTAGAGGTATATTAGGGAAACAGGCCCTTCGGCCCACTGTGTCCGTGCCGACCAGTGATCCCCGCACTTTAGTACTATCCTGCACACACTGTAATCGTAAATGGTCCCTTGAGTGTGTCTGATGGTGTTAGTGTCTGGGGATCGCTGGGCTGCGCAGACTTAGTGGGCTGAAGGGCCTGTTTCTGCGCTGTTTCTCTAAACTAAACCTAACTAGGGACAATTTTAGCAAGCCAACTAACTTACAAACTTGTAGGTTTTTGGAGTGTGGGATGAAACCGGAGCTCCTGGAGAAAACCCACGCAGGTCAAGGGGAGAACGTACAAACTCTGTGCAGAAAGCACCCATGGTCAGGATCAAACCGGGGTTTCTGGCGCTGTAAGGCAGCAACTATACTGCTGCCCCACCGTGCCTCCCCTTTGTTACTGGATCGGATGCAAAATGAGAATTTAATGTACAGGTCCATCACCGATTTTCCAGCACCCTTGGTTCCAGAGCCTTACCGGATTATTCATTTTGCCGGTCCAACAGTGGTCACATAATAATGATACAATGATAAACCAGTGTGAAGAAGGGTCCCGACCCGAAACATCACCTATCATTTTTCTCCAGAGATGCTGCCTGACCCGCTGAGTTACTCCAGCACTTTGTGTCTATCTTTGGTATGAACCAGCATCTGCAGTACTTTGTTTCTACTGTTTATACAATACACCTCTGACCCACTAATTATACCACTCCCATGTCTCTAAAGCACCACGGACTGCTAGAAACCTAAACAAAACAGATATGAAATGTTAATTAAATGCTCTTACGCTTGACACCATTCCTGTCACTTGCTTCAAAGCCACAGCTAGGATTAAATGTAAACCAAATAAGCTGAGAATTGCACAAAACCGAGGGATCACCACCACTGCAGATGTCAACAAATAACTTTGTTTAGTTTAGAGATACAGAGATACAGCGCGGAAACAAGCCCTTCGGCCCACCGGGTCCGCGACGACCAGCAATCCCCGCACATTAACACTATCCTACACCCACTAGGGACAATTTTTACATTTACCATGCCAATTGACCTACAAACCTGTACGTCTTTGGAATGTGGGAGAAAACCGAAGATCTCTGAGAAAACCCATGCAGGTCACTGGGAGAACGTACAAACTCCGTACAGACAGCACCCGTAGTCGGGATCGAACCCGGGTCTTCGTCGTTGCATTTGCTGTAAGGCAGCAACTCTACCGCTGCGCCACGTGACCACCCTTTTGATAATATCTCTATTGTTGATAAGTGCTTTATGGGCCTGTCCCACTTAGGCGGTTGTTTCGGAGACTGCTGGCGACTGTCATAGTCATAGCAGGTCGCCGAAAAAACGGCGACTGGACCCCCCTACGACAATGTCCACAACAACCTACCACCTAGTCGACGTCAAGTTACGGCAAGCTACCGACAACCGGCGACCCATTAGGACGTCCACCTACGACCACACCTATGACAACCTACGTCCACCCACGACAAGCTACTACAAGGTAAGACAATTCAGTCGCTGGTACCTGCCGGTTGACGTAGGTTGACGAAGGTAGTCGCCAATGGAATTCACCAAAGTCAGCACCGGCGACAACCTACGTCATCCTGGCGACAACCTACGACAGCACCTACGTTAGGCTACGCTCATTGGCGTTAAGCCAACTGTTGCCGAAATGTTTTGAACATTTCAAAATCCAGCGGTGAACAGAAAAACGCTACCTTTCTTTAGGGGACTGAGGAGGCGACTCACGACCATACAGGCAACACCCCAGCGACCATGTGGCGACAGCCTAGTCGCCTGTAGTCGCCTAAAAAATCGCCTAAGTGGGACATGGGCATAACTTTCCTCCTGAGCTCTTGAAACTTTGAATTCGAAATTTCGAATGAAATTTGAAATTTAAATTCAGGACATGCCCCGAAAGAGCATGCACAGCGCCATCTGTGGCCGCCCAGGGAATTTTAAATGCTCTCTCATAATTTTGTCCAGCTTGAAGGAGGTGCCGGACCATCAGTTGCCGGAAAATCGGTGGTGGACCTGCATCTAGTTACCTGTAAACAATAAAGTGCTATTGAACTATTGATTGAACAATTGAAGTCATAACAGTTGGAGTCAGACTGAGGAGAACTGAATACTTTGTGAACTGTTGCACAATTAATTCCAAGTGGAAATGTTCTTTGAATGTATTCACTCGGTTTAATGTTTGTGTTTTAGTTCAGCATCTGGACCCCAGTTTATATATTTAGCCTGATCTGCTAATTCATCCACACACCAGATGCGTTTAATAATTAACCCTCCTAGCTTAACTAATGTCTCATCATTTGTTTGGAAGGACACCGTTAAGTAAAGCAAGTTGTTCTTGCTGGTTAAATTTAAGTTAAGTAAATTTAAGTTAAGTTAGTTAAGTGGTAATGTCAAGCTTTTTCCACGTATCAGCACCTATTTTTAAGTATAGTATTTAATCCAGGAAAGTTATGGATAATGTATGCAATATTTTATAGTCTACGTCATAAGCCAAATTGAGCATCAGAGAATGATGGCTTCCGTGTAGAATTTTAGCATCGCAAAGAAAAGTCCAGAAAAATTACACACAGCTTTACATCTTTACTCATGCAATGAACGGGTGACTTGTACTTAAACAGTTTGTTTTATTACCTCAAGGAATCTCCAAACGCTTTATAGCCAAATGTGCAGTCATCGTTGGCAATGTAGCCAATTGGCATTGGAAAATGCAACCAGAGCATTCACACACACTTCATATCACTGTTTAATTGGGAGCTCAGTTCACTTGATAAAAGGGCAACCAGCTACAGTATAGCCTCTGACTGTGGCTAATTATTTGTCATCATTGCAGTCATTCTTGTCTAATTGACAGGACAACTGAACAGGAAGAGTTAATGCTCAGTAAACCTTTGGTATGCTCACTATTTTAATTGACTCACTCATTATTCACGGACATGCGGATATAAAGTCCAGTGGCTAACTCCTGTTAGCCATTCAATGTGATACTAAATAATATGTGAAGATTATTTCTTCCTATTCAATTGAGTTTCGGCAGTATTGGATGTATTTAGAAACTGGAAGGCTACAGCTGATAACAGACAGTGGAGCTGGCAGTTACAGCTGGGACTTTTCTTTGGTATTTTTCTCTAAGTTTTGACAGGTTGGTGCTGCCAAATAAATAGTTGAGGTCTTAGTTATAATTACTACTGTACAGATTTCTTCGTTATGACAACATTTGAATCACGTAAATGAAAAAAAGACAGGATACGAGGAACTGCAGATGCTGGTTTACAAAAAAAGACACAGTGCTGGAGTAACTCAGCGGGTCAGGCAGCATCTATGGAGAACATGGACATGTGACGTTTCAGGTTGGGACCCTTCTGCTTACTTACTCATCAATGAGAGATGACAGGAATTAATAAGTGTCAGATAAGAAGATAAATGTAAACACTGCCCAGTCCATCATCGGCTCTGACCTCCCTTCCATCGAGGGGATCTATCACAGTCGCTGCCTCAAAAAGGCTGGCAGTATCATCAAGGACCCACACCATCCTGGCCACACATTCATCTCCCTACTACCTTCAGGTAGAAGGTACAGGAGCCTGAAGACTGCAACGACCAGGTTCAGGAATAGCTACTTCCCTGGCTCGGACAAAACACAGAACTTTATTAGCCAATTAACTGTTATTTGCACTTTATCAGTATATTGATTCATGTGTGTATATATTTATAGAATGCCTTGTAGTCAATGCCTACTATGTTCTGTTGTGCTGAAGCAAAGCCAGAATTTCATTGTCCTATTAGGGACACATGATAATAAACTCACTTGACTTGACATGTATGTTCTATTTCAGAACAAACCATTTTGCATGTTCAGAACTTCATATTCATGACTGCCAAAGTAATACAATGTTAATTCCACTCATGTGGCATTTAATCTATCAGTTCACAAACATTTTCATCTAAATTATGTTAATGAACTTGTCAATCTCTTTACTGTACATGGGTTGGTATCTAAAAATGCTGTGCCAAGTGATTTAAATTCACTTCTATTTCCCACTCTAATCCCCTCTCCTAATGTTGCATCAGTATGATTCCTTGAGTGTATCCTGGTTGAATTTGGCTCTGCAGTTATAGGGAGCTTCAAAGTTCACCTGATGTCAGTCAATCCGTGCCATTACCAGAAGTGTTAATAGACAGTTTGGGAACTTTTCCTGAAGCCTCCTCATTGTATCCCAGAAGCATTCAAAAGAAGCAGAAAAACCAAGAAGCCTGCACAGATTAAACCGTTCAGTGCCACCCTCTCAGTAGACTCGGGCCATGGCCAATAGTGGAAAAAACCCCGGCGCTGAACAGGTTAAGAGCCAAGGATACACAGAGAAATTGCTGGGGTATCTCAGTGGATCAGGCAGCATCTCTGGAGAACACGGACAGGTGACATTTTGGGGTGGAATCCTGCCTCAGACTGATTGTAGTAGGGAGAGTGTGGGGGAAGGTGGGGGAGGGGAGGGGGGTACATGCAAATAACCTTTCCACTTGGAATTCATTGTGCAACAGTTCACAAAGTATTCAGTTTTCATCAGTCTGACTCCAAGTCTTATGACTTCAATCATTCAATCAATAATTCAACCTCCTATTTTTTTTAATCAAACTTTTTATGGTGTAATTCACCAGGATTAGTATATGAAAAGTGTGAAGAAACATGGAACTGCAGATGCTGCTTTACAAGAAATGATGTAAAGTGCTGGAGCATCTGTGGAGAACATGGATGGGTGACGTTTCGGGTCGGGACCCTTCTTCAGACTAATTAATGTAGGGGGGGAGAAAGCTGGAAGAGAGGTGGGGGTGGGTTGTCGCCTGTCCACCTTTTCCAGAGATGCTGCCTGACCTTCCAGCACTTTGTTTCTTTTTGTATAAAGCAGCATCTGCAGTCAGCAGAGTGTTAGACCCTGTAGCACAACTGGAAGGATGCCAAAACAAACATGTTAAGTTGCATTGAGAGAGCAGGAAACAATGCACATAATCTTGGTGAATTATACTATAAGCACTTCATTGATAAATAGGTTGGATAAATAATACCTGTCTTTTTCATTCAGCAGAGTGGGATTGTCTGTGAAAGGATGCAGACAAAAATAGTCAAGGTAACAATTACTGTATGTTGATAAACAGCAATTTGAGACAGAAATTAAAACAGAAGCATCTTGAAGCAGAAAGATACAGCCCTACCTATGAGGTGAATGAAAGAGTACTTATGCAAATGGAAACGACTGCTCATAAGAGGTTTCTAGATATTTTTGTGCATTGAAAACAAAATGTTAGCAGGCAGCTGAAGCAAGTGGTTAGAACGGCCAAAGGCATATTAGTCTTTTTTTGCAAAGTGGGTTGCAAGTTCAGAGATGGAGAAGACGAGTAGTGGAAACACAGCAAGTGGTGACAATTATTGAGGATAGGTAGCATCTGTGGAGGGAATGGACAGGCGACATTTTGGGTCAGGACCCTTGATTCAATCAGTGAAGGAGAGTTCTGACCCGAAACGTCGCCTGTCCATTCCCTCCACAGATGCTTCCTGACCTGTATGAGATCTTCCAGCACTTTGTATTTTGCTCACGATTACAGCATCTGCAGTTCCCTATGTCTCTGTTGAATGTGGATGCAGATGAGATTAAAGCAAAGAGGGATCCTGAAGAAGGGTCTCAACCCGAAACGTCGCCTATTGCTTTTTCTCCAGAGATGGTGTCTGACCAGCTGAGTTACTCCAGCTTTTTGTGTCTATCTTAGGGATCCTTGTCTTGTTCTGGCTGGAAAGAGAGGTGTTGAGAGCAGAAAATAGATGAGATGCCGTTAAGTTATTTATGGGCGAGGAAAAGTTAAGGTTGAAGAAAGAGAAAGACATTGTAAATACATGGATGTGGTAAGTCTTGTATTGCAGCAGATATGACTGAAGATGGAGAAAGTGGGAGAATGGAACGGAGTTTTTAGACTAGTGAGATACAGCGTGGAAACAGGCCCTTCGGCCCACCGAGTCCTCGCCGACCAATGATCATCTGTACACTAGTTCGATCCCACACACTAGGGACAATTCACAGAAGCCAATTAACCTACAAACCTGCGTGTCTTTGGAGTGTGGGAGGAAACCATAGTTCCCGGAGAAAACCCACGTGGTCACGGTGAGAACGTACAAACTCCATACAGACAGCACCCGTAGTCAAGATCGAACTCGGGCCTCTGGCGCTGTAAGGCAGCAACTCTACCGCTGCGCCACCGTGCTGCCCTCATTATTCTTAAGTATAGCATGGAGCACATACTTTTACAGGAAGCAGATTGTTTAATCGTGTAGTGCAGAAAATCATCAGTCTAAGGAAATAACAGGCTGTTCTACATGATCAATTTTCTTTTAACTATTAACGCTAAGAATCTATGGCATGGAGTCCTTTACTGTTACACAATAATAAAGGTTATGAATCCAATTTTGAGTTAGCTCTTGCTGGAATCAGACAGCATTAGTGGAATCCCAGGTAGATTAAAAAAAAAATCAAACATCGATTTTCTTGAGGCACAGCCAATTAACAAAAAAAGAGAAATTCTATTAGAAACGCTATAATAATAAGAATTTTTGGGAGGGTTTAGATGATGAGTCTTATGCCACTTGCTCACAAAGTGCAGGGACAGAATTAGAATGTCCCACCACACTGCAGGTGAGGAATGTGGAGCTCATGTTACACCTCTTAGAAGATGACGACACTTCCTCACTCCTTCCAGTGTTTCAGTGATTGAGTTACCGCTGAACACGATACTGCTGACATGTGGATAGGCATGTTGTATGAGAAAATGCCCGTCCAATTGAAATGGAAAGAAATGCTGAAGAAAGTTACCTCAGGCATTGTTTCTTCAGCTGACTTTTTACATATTTGACTGCAAGTCTACAATAAAATGGAGACACAAGCAATTGCAGATGCTGGTTTACCAAAAAACCGCAGAGTGTTGGAGTAACTCAGCATTTCTGGAGGACATGGATAGGCGACGTTTCAGGTCAGGACCCTTAATCTGAAAGGGTCCCGACCTGAATTGTCACCAATCCATGTTCGCCAGAGATGCTGCCTGACCCTTTAATTTACACCAACACTTAGTGTTTCCTTTACGTCAAGATGTAAGTTTTCACCATAATTAGGTTTCTCTTCATTGGCCAAATTTGGATTATGATCAATAATTTAGATCATAACCCAGATTTTTCAATTGACTTCAACCCTAGAAAATAGCTCACTAAAAACAATTAATGTTTAAAACAGCGTAATTGGAAAATTGAAACTTATTAATGTGGGATTATTTTTGACCAATTGCATAATGATTTAGAGAAAAAAAAGTCATAAAGTGCTGGAGTAAATTGGGTCAGGAAGCATCCTGGAAAATCGGGATAGGTGATGTTTCAGGTCTGGACCCTTCTAAGGACTTAGTCCATGATCCATGTTCATGTTCCCCCAGGATGCTGCTTGACCTGCTGAGTTACTCTAGCACTTCATGTGATTTTTGTAAACCTGCAGTTCTTTGTATCCGTGTAAATATTTTGTATTGGTTACAACTGTTAGAATAGTTTTGGGAATTTATAGCAGATGCACTATTCCTTTGTATCAAAGTGCCATAATTGTATGATGCATGACCTTGGTAATCCCTTCAGTACAAGGGATGCATGTGTTTGACCATGCAGAAATCAAAAGTGTTTGTGTTACGGCGTGATTAGTTGTTTCAATCCTGCATGGAGTGCCTCGTCTCATTTAGTTTATAGGTTAGATTAGCGGAAACAGGGCCTTCGGCCCAATGAGTCCACGCCGACCAGCGATCCCTGCACACTAGAACTGGCAACCGGAAGGTAGCCGGTTCGAATCCCGCTTGGCGTGCATACTGTCGTTGTGTCCTTGGGCAAGACACTTCACCCACCTTTGCCTGCGTGTGAATGTGTGTGAATGCGTGTGAGTGATTGGTGGTGGTCGGAGGGGCCGTAGGCGCAGATTAGCAGCCACGCTTCCGTCAGTCTGCCCCAGGGCAGCTGTGGCTACAGAAGTAGCTCACCACCACCGAGTGTGACTGAGGAGTGAATGAATAATGCGATGTAAAGCGCCTTGGGTATTAGAAAGGCGCTATATAAATCCCATCCATTATTATTATTATTATTATTATTATTATCCTACACGATAGGGACAATGACAATCTTTACCAAAGCCAATTAACCTGCAAACCTGTACATCTTTCGAGTGTGGGAGGAAACCGGAGCACCCGGAGAAAATCCATGCGGTCACGGGGGGAATCGTACAAACTCCGTACAGACAGCACCCGTAGTCAGGATCGAACCCGGGTCTCTGGTGCTGTAAGGCATCAACTCTACCGCTGCGCCACCATGCCGCCCTTTTCTTTTTCTTCTTCAATCTTGCATCTCTCTTTACTATGATTCAATTACCTGAGCTGGCTGTCCAATGATTATTGTCAACTGTTGCTTGTAAATAAGCTGTATTTCAAAACTAAACTAAACTAAACATTCAAAATAAGCAATTACCTGTCAATGACTATAAATTACACACTAATGATGGCCATATTGATGTACATTGTTTCAAATCAGTGAATAGGGTTTCCACTCAGAACAACTTCTCCTAAATAGGTTGCCTTCCTTCGAGTTGCATCGGTGCATCAGGTGCAAAGTTATGAATGTCATTTTTAAAGCTGCTGTTGACATGTATTGATCTTAAGGATAATTGGTTAATCAAATTGCAATTTCAAAATACTGCCGCAGTGCAGGTCTTAGTGTGATGACAGTCACTTAAGGGAGATCTAGTCTGCACCATGTTAGTTGTGGGTTTGAGTTCTGATGGTGAAAACAGGATCAGGGAGATGTTTAAAAAACATTCTCTTCAATTCACTGCGTGGGGTTATTAATCTCAACACATGCATGTCAAAGTGGATTTTGCTTTGAGGGATAGTGGGAAAACTGGTGTTTAGTTTAGAGGTACAGCATGGGAACAGGCTCTTCGGCCCACCGAGTCTGCACCGACCAGCGATCCCCGCACACTAACACTATCCTACACACACGAGGGACAATTTACACATATACCAAGCCAATTAACCTACAAACCTGTACGTCTTTGGAGTGTGGGAGGAAACCGAAGATCTCGGAGAAAATCCACGCAGGTCAGGCGGAGAACGTACAAACTCCGTACAGACAGCACCCGTAGTCAGGATCGATCCCCGGTCTCCGGCGCTGCAAGCTCTGTAAGGCAGCAACTCTACTGCTGCGCCACCATGCCGCCATTGTCTTTACACATCTTCCGATTTAAAAAAAAATTTTGACTGAAGTCTCATGTTTGATAAAAAAATAATAGTTTCGTTTATTACACTTGTAAAAGCCCTGTCTCACGGTGCGAGTTGACCCACGAGGTACCCCGAGTGAAAGACTCGTGGTTGTGTACGAGATTGCAAGTGTATGATCAAGAGTGTAACCGAGTTCCCACGGGTATGACTAAGTTTGCCGTTTACTTGTCATTTCTGCGATGTTCCAAGTTCGTCTCCCGAGTTACCAAGTTCCTCTCCCGTTAATCTTGAGCCAACGTGTTGAAAAATCATCACACTTTTTTTTACACACTATAAAAAACCTCCCTTGTTTAAATTGGCTCATTTGGAAACATGTCTGCAAGAAGGCTATTGCCCAAGAGTGCAGTATATATTACAGAGAGTTGCAAATGTAGTGCAGTCTATTACACAGGCCAGCTTTCCCCCTATCAACTCAATCTACACCTCTCCCTGCTTCGGGAAGCAACCAACGTAACCAAGGACCATTCACACCTCAGCCATTCCCTCCTCTCCTTTCACCCCGTTTCTCCATCCTGCGGCTTTGAGTTGGGGAAAGGAAAACGAGAGATGTAGAATGAAAGGTATGCACAAAAGTAATGATGATAAAGGGAACATTCATTGTGAGCTGCTCCAGTTGTATGTGTCCGTCTTCGGTTTAAATCAGCATCTGCTGTTCCTTCCAACACATTTCAAAGTGATTGAGTTTTTTTTTTCGTAAGAAGAGATTTCTTTTTTCACCCTCTGTCCGGAGGCTGTTGTAAAAGGCTGCACGGATTCGTACATGGTGACTGGTCCTCTGAGGGCAACGCGTTATGATGTGGTTTTGTTGAAGAGCTGGGAGAACAATGTTGACAGGTTGCATACAGTCAGTGTAACCACCAAGGTCATTAGATTAAGTTGCAAAAAATGTCCGTGTACTAACACATGAAATACTCCAAAACAGTGCTAATGCATAAAAAGTGCGGGCGGCGTTTTATTGAGTGAAGCTGAATCAATAATGATCTTATCTCGATTTACTTTTGAACGACAGTTCATTTTAAGCTGCTTTGCCCGGTAAGAAAAACGGGTTTAACCGGAGATACATTGTTGTCTCCCGTGTTTATCTGAGTAATATGTTTTCGGCAATCTTCCTTCAACCAGTTCGGCTGCGGAGCAAAGATTCCTGTACACTTTCATGGGATTTCCGAAATAGTGGGTTTTTCTCCCGCCGCCGCGTTATTTTTTATGTGTAGGAAGGAACTGCAGATACTGGTTTAAACCGAAGATAGATACAAGAAACTGGAGTAACTCGGCGGATCAGACAGCATCTCTGGAGAAAAGGAACATGTGACGCTTCGGGTCGAGACCCTTCTTCAGACCCTTGTTTAATGGCTGACGAATAAATGTTCTGAAATTGAAAAGCGGAGACTTTGGATATTCCAAAGACGCAATAAATACAGATTGCACATCATTTGGAAAACAACAAGTGATCCTTTGCAGTCTAAAATCAAAATTAACCCAGCAGCCAAATGCAGGGTGACGATCCGAAACATGTTCTCCACAGATATTAGTTCAGCACTTTTGTGTTTCAAGACAACAGCACCAGGGTAGTGGGAGATGGTGGCGGAAATATTGAATGGAACACAAGCCTTGCTGTACTGTAGACTCTGCAGAAACCTGTTGGGTATGAGAGGTTTAGAGGGATAGAGGCCAAATGTGAGACGAGGTCATCCCTCAGCCTCCTGCACTGCAAAGAAAAAAACCCTCAAACCTATCCACCTTCTTCTTGCAACCTAAGCCCTCCAGGAAGGACCTAGCTTGGCATGAACAAGTTGGACCGAGGGGACTTTTTCCATGCTGTAACACTCTATGACCCCCCATAACCAAACCATGTAAATCTCTCAGAGCGGGTGCCATTCTTGACGCGCACGGAGATTGTGACAGAAGCACTGGTCTACAGACAGGACACAAAGTTGGCGATGTATCGGATTCACAGGGACATTGGCCACCCCCTCGCCTCTCAGAGTATTTTTTCCTCCTACATTCTTCCTCTATTTGCGAGGCCTCCCTTTAACTGAAACACTCTACTTGATCACTCTCTACCGCAGGGATTTGCTCCCACATTATGTAATTGTTTCGAATTTACAGCATGGGAACAGGACCTTTGGCCCACCGAGTCCACGCCAACCATCGATCACCCGTACCCAATTTCTCGTTTATCCCACTTTCGCATCCCACACACTAGTGGCAATTTACAGGTCAATGAACCCACAAACCTGTACGTCTTTGGAGGTTTGCTCCTCCGTTCTGCTTGTCACAATAATTATGAATTAACCCCCCCGGTCTCACGCACATTAAACAATCTTAAATATTGTCAGATAATTTAATAACCTGGGAGCTGTAAGTGGAAACAAATGGAAAGTATATTTAGAACATAAACCCAGAAAATTAATTGCTTTACCCAAAAAGTGACAAATGTTTGGAATAATCCTGTAAGGCAGAGAAGAGTCCAAATGAAATCATGATAGTTGTAGACTCACGAATCACTAAGGTAAACGCACGGGCCACTACGTTCTTACAACGTGTTTAAATGTTTCAATTTTTAACTTCAAGAGTACATTTTACTCGTGGAAAACATTAAACATGTATGAATTTTTTCAAGAGTTATCAAGTTGCACGGGTACCTGCCGTTAGCGCCACGAGTCGCTAAGTTGCGTCC
The DNA here is from genome assembly GCA_038087875.1 of Malacoraja senta. Classification (NCBI taxonomy): domain Eukaryota; kingdom Metazoa; phylum Chordata; class Chondrichthyes; order Rajiformes; family Rajidae; genus Malacoraja; species Malacoraja senta. The sequence continues at coordinate 41,527,123 of CM075982.1, read as the reverse complement.
ACGAGTTCCGACATTCCCGCTACGTTAATTGTACGTGATTACCACGAGTTAAATTTGTTTTAAACTCGGGGTACCTCGTGGGTCAGCTCGCACAGTGTGACAGGGGTTTAACAAGGTAGAGTGAAAATTCTTTGTTGTTGCGTACTGTCCAGTCAGCAGAAAACCTATACATGATTACATCAAGCCGTCCACAGTGTATGGATTCAGGATAAAGGGAATGACGTTTCCAATCAAACACAGTCTGAGGGTTTCCAATGAGGTAGATGGTAGTTCAGGACCGCTCATGTGGCCATATCTTTGTGGTCAGTGAGTGCTCAATTTTACCCTGATTTAACATACGCCACAGTAGATAAACAAAAAATGCTGGAGTAACTCGGTGGGATGGGCAGCATCTCTGGAGGGAAGACCCTTCTTCAGACTCGCTGAGTTACTCCAGCATTTTGTGTCAAGCCGCCTTCAATGGTTTGCATCACCACATTCACTCTTTAAAGAGAAGTTCATAAGTTCATAGGTCACAGGAGCATGTAGGCCATTCAGCCCATTCAGTCTACTCTGCCATTCCATCACGGCTGATCTATCCTTTCCTCACAACCCCATTCTCTTGCCTGCTCCCCATAACCCTTGACACCCTTACCAATTAAGTATCTGTTAATCTCCATCTTAAAAATACCCAATAACTTGGCCTCCACAGCCGCCTGTGGCAATGAATTCTAAAGATTTCAGCACCCCCTGACTAATGATATTCCTCCTCATCTCCTTTCCAAAGGTACGTCCTTTTATTCTGGTGCTATGGCCCCTGGTTCTAGATTCTCCCACTGGTGGAAACATCCTCTCTACATCCATTCTATCCAGGCCTGAAGCTTTCATTATTTTAAAAATACAGCCACTATTTTTATAGACAAAAGGTTTTTGCTCCCATTAAAAATTTAATTTAACATGCTTTTAATAATTCCCATGCCAATCATTTCAAGCTGGGACTAGACCCAGTTAATCTCATAAAAATTAGTTCTACAGTGGAATTCAGCCAAGGGCGAGAGTCAGCTCAAAATACGTTTCAGTGTTTCAATTAGTCTCATAAACGTCATTGATGGAGTCAACGTTGGAGCCAAAAAGAAGCAGACAGGTTTGATGTTAATTATTATCATTGACTAACTGCACCAGACAAAACACAGCCTGTGGTTGGCTCAGAGTGATTCCTTTCTCATGTGATATTAAGATCAGCATTTGCTAATCCTGAGATCTAACTTTAGTTTAGTTTAGAGGTGCAGTGCAGAAAACTGGCCGGTCAACCCACCGTGTCCGTGCCAACCAGCCATCCCCATACACTAGCACTATCCTACACACTAGGGACAATTTACAGTCTTTTTACCAAAGCCAAATTAACCTACAAACTTGTGCGACTTTGGAGTGTGGGAGGAAAGTGGAGCACCCAGAGAAAACCCACACGGACACATGGAAAATGTACAAACTCCGTACAGACAGCACCCGTAGTCAGGATCGAACCCGGGTCTCTGGCATGGTAAGACAGTAACTCTACCACTGCACCACAGTGCTGCCCTATGTATGTCTATAAGATGTTAAGCAGATCTCTCACTGATAAAATGTTTTCTAAGCAACAAGAGCTGCTATAATTTGTCAATGACTATGACAGGTGCTGTGTGTTGTCACCATAACATTGTGAATCTTGAATTTGCCAAAAGCTGGTAAACCACTGATGCAGAGCTCGGCAGTAGCTGTGTTTGCCCCTCCTCAGTAGTACCAGGAAGCCGTTAAATAGAGGAAAGTTGCAGTAAAAAAAACAAAAGTTAATTTTGAAAAAAAAAGAATGCTTTGAAACTAAGAGCAAATGACTCTTGGTGTTTTTATAATCCAGTAACTCAAACTGTGGCTTTGAAGGATACACAGATTTATCCTTCTTCACAAATATTAAAAAAATGTCAAAAAACAAGACAGCCACAGCAGCGTAAAAGTCTTGTCGGCCATTCCATCATCACTTCTGAGGTTGTTCTGTGTGTTTTGCCAAGTCACTAATAGTTACCCGAAAATAATTTCTCAAGTCGGTGCAACATAGACTTTTAAGGAAAAGATTGTGCTGCTCTTTTGCTGCCAGCATTTCCTTTCATGGATGTTAACGGTTCTTCATTCCTCTCCTGTTCTTACACTTGGCTTTCCTTATTCCTGCATTTTTAAGCACATTCACTGAGAAGACCTGCTCATTCCACCCGGTAAATTAAAAAGAAAATGAAAAGTAACTTCAAGTTGTTCGTTTTACCGGGGGTGGTAAGCTAATTCTGTTTTTTGAATGAATTGATTGAAAGACTCAGCAGTGGAACAGGCATTTTGGTGCGCTGAGTCCATGTCGACCACTTTCATATTATGCAATGAATTCATACGTTCTAGGAGCAGAATTAGGCCATTTGAGCCATCAAATCTATTCTGCCATTTAAACATGTCTTATCTATCTTTCCATCTCAACTCCATTCTCCCCATTACCCCTGACACTCGTACTAATCAAGAACCTGTTAATCTCCACTTTAAAAATATCCATTGTCTTGGCCTCCGCAGCTGTCTGTGGCAATTAATTCCACTGATTCACCACCTTCTGACTAAAGAAATTTCTCCTCATCACCTTTCTAAAGGTGCGTCCTTCAATTCTGAGGCTATGGCCTCTGGTCCCAGATTCTCCCACTATTGGAAATGTCCACTCCACATTCATTCTATCCATGCCTTTCACTATTTGGTTAGTTTCAATGAGGTGCCCCCTCATCCTTCTAAACTCCAGCGAGTACAGGCCCAGTGCCTTCAAACGCTCATCATATGTTAACCCAATCATTCCTGGGAATGTTTTTACGTGCTACACGGAGGAGCTTTATGGGAAACCTGATCAATAAGTACCCCCAGCTGTAGAAGGACACAAAAACCAGAAGAAGGAGGAAGCCTTTTGCCCGCTCGTGGCTGGTCTTTTACTCAGTGCCACTCCCTGTGTTAACTCTGCAACCCTTGAGTAGAATGCATTTATAATCTGCATGATGCACATCCATACGGAGGTCATCGGGCACAGGAGGTCGGACAGGACCGGCCAGCCGGCGGCCTCCGTGAACACGGACGAGCTCGGCGGCCAGGTGAGGAGGGCATTCAGTGAGTGAGGAGGGACGTCGGAGAGTGAGGAGAGACACCAGTGAGAGTGGAGGGACATTGGATTGTGAAGAGAGATACCGTTTTAGTACACGAGGGACGTCGGAGAGCCATCGCCCGCATGAGTGCCGTTGGCTAGAACAAAGTGGGACCCGGCATGGGGGTACGCAAGGAGAACAAAGAGGGATCTGGAGAAGGAAGAGGGACCATTAGGACTACATTGAATACTTTTGTAACTTTGTCAGTGCCCTATATGTGGCGACTCTTTGCATACTTGTGTATTTTATGCAAAACAAAGAGTTTCACTGTGCCAAGTACATGTGACAATAAAGTATCAATCAATCAATCAATTCGCTGGTCATGCACGTCGTATGACCTACACTGTGTGTTGTGGCGGGACATCGTGTAGGATGGGGCTTTGAGTGCAGTCATGCACGTAAATCCTACTCCACGGATTTTGGGACAACTGCTCACTGTCATATCAGCACTTAGGGACCTCTCCCCAAAC
>CM075982.1:41370980-41518480 GCA_038087875.1 Malacoraja senta | reverse complement strand
AGACCACAGCCCCATTAGTTATGCCGTGTCTGATAAAGCACAGGCCTGGTTCCATCTCCAGGGTCAAAAGTGTAATGCATAAGAATGTTGCCAAAGAGCGTACACCAAAAGAAGGCATGAAGCATATATGCGAGGTTTGTTCTTGTTCCAACTGGCATGGTTCCATTCAGGTACCATATCTTCTCTGCAAACAGCTTTGAAAATGATGTGACTGACATTTCCTCTCTAATAAACAAGTCATTGTTAGGTAAATAATTACTGAATGACAAAGAGTTCATTCGACAGTTTTACAGGTAGGTGGGAAATTATTTGATTCTTGTGTGAAAACGTTTACCTCCAGATTCAGGGAGAGTTTCTTACCAGCTGTTATGAAACTGGAGAGTGGACCCGAGCTTCCATCTACATCATTGGAGACCCTCAGATATATTTAATTGGACTTTACCTCGCACTAAATATTATTCCTTGTATCCTGTATCTGTACACGGTGGACGGTTTGATTGTAATCATGTATAGTCTTTCCGCTGACTGGATAGCACGCAACAAAAAAGCTTTTCACTGTACCTCAGTACACGTGACAATAAACTAAAGTAAATTAACTTTTATGCTCCTGCATGAATGACTCAACAAACAGTTGACGTTTCCCTCTTTGAAATTTTGCACTAGTTTATTGGTGAGTCCACTACCGGGTGGCACAGTGGTGCAGCGGTAGAGCTACTGCCTTACAGCGCCAGAGACCCGGGTTCGATCCTGACCACGGCTGTTTGTCTGTACGGAGTTTGTACCCTCTCCTCGAGATCTGTGATGGTTTTCTCAGATATCTTCGGTTTCGAACCATGCTCCAAAGATGCACAAGTTTGTAGGTTAATTGGCTTAGTCATAACGTAAAATTGTCCCCAGTGTGTGTAGGATGGTATTAATGTGCGGGGATCGCTGGTCGGTGCAGACTCGGTGGGCCGAAGGGCCTGTTTCCGCACTGTATCTCTAAACTAAAACAAAATGAGATTGTAATATGCAAGCTAATGCAACTTGAATAAGTGTGAAATTATTTACAGTGGTATCATGGGATGGATCCCAGAGTCCTAGAGTGCAGAATCAGTTTCGTTTTCATCATGGCATCTTGGGAAGTTCTCAAGTACTTTAGTAAATCCTGAATGTGAACATAGTTTGAGTTTAGGTTATTGTCACATGTACCGAGGTCCAGTGAAAAGCTTTTGTTGCATGCTAACCAGTCAGAGGAAAGACAATACATGATTACAATCGAGTCGTCCGCAATGCACAGACACATGATAAAGGGAATACCGTAAATACGTTTAGTGCAAGATAAAGTCCAATCCAAGATAGTTCGAGTGTCCCCATTTACATAGATAGTAGCTCAGGAATGCTCTGCAGTTGTTGGTAGGATGGTTCAGTTGCCTGATAACAGCTGGGAAGAAACTGTCTATGAATCTGGAGGTGTGCGTTTTCACACTTCAATACCTTTGCCTGATGGAAGTGGGGAGAAGAGGGAGTGACCAGGGTGCGATTCATCCTTAATTATGCTGGTGGCCTTGCTGAGGCAGCATGAGAATGGAAGGAAGGTTGGTTTGTGTGATGGTCTGGGCTACGTCCACAATTCTCTGCAATTTCTCGCGGCTTTGGATGGAGCTGTTCCCAAACCATGCTGTGATGCATCCCGATAAAATGCTTTCTACTTAGCAACGTAGTATTAGGATCGGTGAACGTGAGACTATCATACAAACCCATCTGGTTCAACAATGTTCTTCAAGGAAAGAAAGTTCTCTTTGTTTGGTCTGGGTTGCATGTGACTGCTGGCCGACCAATGTTTTTGGCTCTTACCTGCGCTGTTAATTTGCCTTACATGTCACTCTGTTCTGAGGCCAATTAGGGATAGGTAATAAATTCTGGTTTTGGGACAGTACGTGAATCTATCGATAGAAAGCTTAGTTTTGTTTAGTTGTGACTTAACTATTAATACACACATGGTTCACATATATGATGGAGTATGACTGTCTCAATATCATCCTAATCTCATCTTGCTTTAAGCATGTAGTTTAGAGATACAGCATTGGTCCTTCACATTGGCCCTTCAGTCCACCGAGATCTCCTCGCCGACCATCGGTCACCTGTTCTCCCTAATTCAAAGGTTTCAATAGTTTCAAAGGTTGCAAAGGACTTTTATTGTCACATGTACCAATTAAGGTACAGTGATATGTGAATTACCATCCAGCCATACGGAAAAATAAAAGCAACAAGACACACAACTACATAAATATTCACCACAGCAGATTCTCCACATTCCTCACTGTGATGGAAGGCAAAAAAGTCCAATCTTCTTCCTCTTTATTCTCCCACGGTCGGGGCAGTCGAACCATCCATCGGTGCGATTGATGCTCCCGCGTAGGGGCGGTCGAAGCTCCTGCGGCTTGGAGTTCCCGAAGTCGGTCTCTGACCAGAGAACGTGAGCACTCTTGACGTTAAACTCCACAAGCATCCACAGTTGTGGCTTCGAGGTCGATCCCTGGCAAAGGGATCACAGGCTCCGCGATGTTAAAGTCCCGTAGGCTCCCCGCGGTGGAGCTCTCAAAAGTCAGTCTCCAGCAAAGGCCGGCAACTCCTCGATGTTAGGCCGCAGTGCGGAAGGAGATACGATACGGAAATAAATCACATCTCCGTCGAGGTAAGAGATTAGAAAAGGTTTTCCCCAAACAAGCTAAAGAACACTAAAAACATACATTTAACACATACTATTTAAACACAAAGAAGGAAGGGACAGACAGACTGTTGGCGAGGCAGCCATTGCTGGCACTACCCGGTTATCTATGTTATCCCACTTTTACATCCACTCCCTACACACTGAGGGTAGTTTACAGAGGCTAATAGTAAGATTAAATGAGAACTTACCAGTTTGAAGTTTAATCTGTATGTTATGAGGAGTTACGATGAGGGATTACGTGAAGAACCCGCTCAGTGCGCAGGCGCGGCATACTTCCAAGCAGCGGTGTGGAATCACAGATAGACACAGGTATTTGAAGTAAACATAGTAAAGAAAAGGAGACATCAATTTATTAGTTTGATCCATATAATGAGGGTGGGAGCGGAGGGCACGTAATCCCTCATCGTAACTCCTCATAAAATACAGATCAAACTTCAAACTGGTAAGTTCTCGTTTAATCTTACTATTTTACTTCGGAGTCACGTGAGTGACTACGTGAAGATTTCAAAGCTCTGTGATTTCAAACTGTGTAACAGTTTTATTTCACTCACTGCCGAAGTTCTTGAGGGAGGAAGTGTTATCGTAATCAACCAATGAATCCGTTTCTCAAGAAACAAAAAAGGTATTTATTAACAATAACAAAAATTAAATAGCTCCCCCGGGCTTAAATTAAATATTTGCAGCTTGTAATATTTTCTCTGCAAATAAATCAGGTTTCATCAACGGCTTATTATAAAAAGTTCTGAATGTCGTTTCCCTCGACCATCCTGCTGTATTCAGAATATGGTCAACTGGTACGTCCATTTTGTCGGCCGTTGATGTAGATGCTGCCCTAGTGGAATGAGATTTAAATGTATTAGTATCTATTCCGGCAGCCTTCAGTACCTGTTTGAGCCATCTTGAAATGGTTTGGCTCGTTACCCGGCCATGAGGTTTCTTGTGGCTGACCCATAAGGCTTTTTCACTCCCTCTGATATTGTGGGTTGTGTCTATATAATGTTGTAGATGGGTCACGACACACAACCGTGGCTCTTGTGGGTAGGCCCGGAATACCACCAGTGGATTAGCTGTTCCTGGCCTGCTTTGCTTCACCAGACCCTGTATGATGAATGTGATCTGATCTGGGGTGGTCACCATGTTGTCCAGCCTTAACTTGTGTAGTGACTGAACCCTCTGAGCGGATACGAGTGCCATCAACATGAGCGTCTTTAGTGTAGATTGCTCGAGGCTGAGGGATCTGGCAGGTGGCCATTCCCTGAGGTATGTCAGGACCACACTGATATCCCAAATATGGGTATACCTGGGTTTAGGGGGCTTGATATTATAAATGCCCTTCATCAGTTTTACTACCAGTGGACGGGATCCCATTGCCTGTTGTCCTGCTGGTTTGAGATAAGCAGAAAGAGCACTCCGCGCTGTGTTGATGGCACTGTAACTAATCCCTTCATCATGGTGTAGATGGGCCAGAAACTCCAGTACGTTGGTGGCTGTGGCTGTTGCATACGTTGTCCCTGTTTCCTGGCAGTACTTCTCCCATTTTCTTATGCTGATTAAGTACTGCCTCTTGGTGGATGTCCGAAGGGATGCCGACATGGTGGTGATGGTACGTTCGGACAATCCCAGTTGCAGGTAAGGTCTATTCAAAACCTGCAACCCAGGAGTTTAATTTTCTCATGACATGGGTGGCTTATGCCTGATACTGGGTGAGTTAATAATCCTGGATCACTGGGAAAGACCATTGGTGACTCAACCACCATGTCATGTAGAACCGGGAACCATGGCTGTGTAGGCCAGTCGGGCACCATCAAAATTCCAGAAGCAGAGTCGATCTGTATTTTGCGAAGTACCCGACTGATGAGGCAGAAGGGAGGGAAAGCATAGAAGAAGAACTTTCCCCAATCCAGCGTGAAGGCATCTAGCGCTGCTGCCTCTGGGTCTGGTTCCCAAGCGACATACATAGTTAACTGGTGATTTAGTCGTGATGCAAATCAATCGATATCTGGCGTTCCATACTGCTTAATAACTTTAGCAAATACTTTAGGGTTTAACATCCATTCGATGTTATCATTGAATTTGCGTGACCTGGTGTCTGCCACTGTGTTTAGCTTACCTGGTAGATAAGTAGCTGATAGCCAAATATGTCTTTCGACACACCATTGCCAAATCACATTGACCAATTTGTCGCATGATAATGATTTTATGCCGCCCATATGGTTAATATAAGCCACCACCGTAGTATTATCAATCTGTAACCAAACATGCAAGTGCTGCATAGTAGATACATATAATAATAATAATAATAATAATAGATTTTATTTATATAGCGCTTTTCAGGACTCAAAGTCGCTTGCTTTTAAACCATAAAAGGCTCCCAACATCTCTAGATAGTTAATGCCCAGTGTCAGTAGTAATGATGACTCTAGGTTAGTCTATCTACCACCTGTGCTGCATATGGAGTTAGTTGCTCCCCAGCCTTGAGCACTGGCATCTGTTTGAAGAACTAAAGTAGGGTTAGTGATGATGATAGAGCTGAAACTATGCCAAACATTTTCTGCCCACCACTGTAGCTCTGATATTGCTTCAGTGGGTAATTTCATGACACGATCATAGTGACCTGTATGTCGATTTAGTGCCTGTACCTTTGCTCTTTGTAAATTTTGATAGTGCAAAGATCCGAATTGTGTAGCCGGAAATGCTGCTACCATTTTCCCAATCACTTTTGCTACTTGTCGAATAGTTGGTCGTTTGTTGACCATTAAATTGTTGCATGATTGTGCTAATGCAACCATTTTTCCTTTGGCAAGGTAACAGTCATATGGACTGAGTTAATTGTGAAGCCTAGGTAGTCCATGATAGTGGATGGCTTCAACTTAGATTTATCTGGATGTATGACGAACCCCAGAGTTTCGAGGAGCTGTTTTGTAGCTGATACTGCTGCCACAGCCAAATCCTTCGTTTTCTCTACTATCAGAATATCATCCAGATATGCCATGACAATATGTTTTTGTTTTCTTAGTATTGCCATGGCTATTTTCAATATTTTGGTGAATAATCTTGGGGCCGAAGTTAGCCCATTGGGCAATGCTTTGTACTGCCACAGCTGCCCCAACCAGATACATTTTAGGTATCTGCAATGATCTTTGTGTATGGGGACTGAATAGTAAGCATCTTTAAGATCAATGCTTGCCATGAAGTATCCTTTGGAAATCAGTTGTTTGGCAGTAACAAATGTTTCCATTTTGAAATGTATATACTGAACAAACTTATTTAGTGATCTTAAGTCAATGAGGATGCGACATCCCCCATCTTTTTTGGTTTTAGTGAATATATTTGATACAAATTCCAAAGGTTCATGTTTGGTCTTTTCGATGACCCCCTTTGTGATAAGTCTCACCAGTTCAGCTTGTCCCTCTCGTTTCTCTTTGACGGAGGGAGAAAATACCCTTTGGGGCCAATGTTGAACTGGCGGCGATTGTTCTGACATGAACTGAATTTTATATCCACTAATGCTGTTGAGTATATACTTGTCACTCGTGACAGTAACCCATGCTTCTTTAAACAAGTGTAATCTCCCCCCTGTTAGTAAAGCACCCTTATTCTCTATATGCTGGCAGGAACCAGACCCACCTACCTCCATGGTTATTGTTGTTTCTTTTGTTTCCTGATGTTTTTGTAGGCTTTGCTTGTCTGACGTGCGGGCGATGTTGGGGGGTGGCGCATTTTCCATGGGGTCCGCTGTGGGCCCTGATCTAAAAAAGATCTTTGGGGATAAAATGCGGTCCCCGAGCTTTCACCAGTCCCATATTGAGGACGTCGACTGGTGGATGCCATGGGGTGCTGCCGCTTGGGTATTGTAGCTCTTGGTTTGCTCGTCCCGGGGCCTGCCCTCATGAGGCCGAAAGTTTTCGCTGCTTCCTCCATGTCCCTCAGTTTTTTGTTGAGGTCTTTCCCAAATAACAGAGCGTCCGTCTCTGCAGCTGGGGCTCTGCACAACCCAGCAAATTTGGGATTGAGGGCAGGTCTTATGTTTTCCCGCCGGAGATTATTGATCTCAAATTGTGTGTTGCACATCAGTGCCAGCACATCCTGCTGGCACGTATCCATCTCCGTGCTTTCCACAGAACGAGCAAAGGCTGTAATGGCCGACGTCAGGAGCCTTAGGATCCGCTGTAGCTTTAGTTCATGGTTACGAATGTTTGACCCCACGTGCCCCCAGATCTGGCTGTTCACAGTCTTCACTCTGAGGGCCTCACAGTTCTCTGGTGCTGTGTAAAGTTCGAGCGACTCAAGAAGCACCTTCTCCTGCAAGGGCTTATTTGAAAGATGATTGATGCTGGCCGCCATTTTTGGTTCCAGCGGTCTTCCAGCACGTGGGGTTGCTACATAGCGGTCCACGACACCCAGCAGCTCTTCCTGCTCCTGCACCCCTTGCATACTGCCGAACTCGTCCGCCAGCCCCTGTTCCAGACCAGCCCAACCCTGGTCACCCATGCTAGCCTCCAGTAATGAGGGAACAGAGGGCAGTGCACAAGACACTGTGGAGGAGGTGCCTGACCTACCTCCGCGAGAACGCTCTTTCTGCGTATCCCGCTGGAGCATCTGCTCCAAGAGTTGTTGTAAGCTCTGGCGGCTGTCTTTCCTCCGTTTAGGTGGAGACATGTCCCCATCCGACGAATCGGAAATTACCAGCCGATTGCTTTTCCTCATGGATTTCCTCCCTGTCCGCTGTTCAGGCATTAGCGGGACTGGGCTTGGCTCGGTCTCGGGGATAGCGGAGCGCCCTATGTGCGTTCCTGCCGCCTGTTGCTGCCCCCCTGAGATTGAACGCTCCTCTGGTGGAGTTGAGCTGAGGCAGTTCTTTTGGAGAGTCTTTTCTTCAGTGTACTCATTTTGTAAGAACACGTCTACAACTCTCCTTCTCCGTTAGACTAGTTCAGTATACTTACCCAACGGTCCGTCTTTTAAACTGCAGCCGGAGAGCCTTCCTCCAGCTGCCGCCGCTGTTGCACTGCTGGCGTAATGCCGCGCCTGCGCACTGAGCGGGTTCTTCACGTAGTCACTCACGTGACTCCGAAGTAAAAGTAACCTACAAACCCACACATTGTTGGTGTATGGGAGGAAACCGGAGCACCCAGAAGAAACCCACATGGTCACAGGGAGAAGGTGCAAACTCCACACAGATAGCACCCAAGGTCAGGATCGAACACAGGTCTTTGGCGCTGTGAGATAGCAGCTCTACCATATTTAAGTGACCTTGGTCTTTCTGTAATTTCTGAGGAGTTTACATGGAACAATGTGATTTGTCTCCTAATACGTGATACTCATTTCGTACAAAATAGCAATAGCTGAAGACCGCATTATCAATGTGCGCTGCTAAAGTGGCTCAAGCTTGTAAAATAACTTACTGATAGCACAGGATACATTGCATTGCCAACAAACTAATACAGGAAGTAAAGATGGTTATTGTAATGATGAAGCTTTTTGTATTAGACAGTCACTATCTACAGACATGACTGGGACCAGAAAGACGGGCTTAAGAGAACAATAATGTATCTGAAAATAAAACAGTGGGGATGTTGGAGATCTAGTCTAAACAAAAAAGCTGGAAATGATCGGGTATCTGTGGAGAGAAACAGTTAACATTTTAGGTCAATGACCTTTCACTCTGGCCTGAAATGTTAACTATTTTACCTGTCACTGAGATTGATGGCTGTTGAGAGGTGTTCATCACAAAACGCTGCCTCTTTTGGCATCTCTCAGTGTCTGACTGTAGGCCTCATTGGTCGCTGCTGTGCTTCTACCCTCTTCTAACTGCGGTTTACATCCGCTGAGGTTTCTCACTGTGGAGCAAAGCTTGGCCCTGTTGTTACCCAACCTTAACAAAGTGCTTGATGTATTCAAGAGAGAGTTAGATTTAGTTCTTAGGGCTAACGGAATCAAGGGATATGGGGGAAAAGCAGGAACAGGGCACTAATTTTGAATGATCAGCCATGATCATATTGAATGGCGGTGCTGGCCCGAAGGGCCGAATGGCCTACTGCACCTATTTTCTATGTTTCTAAGAGCCTTTGATGGGTGGGATCCTGTCCAGACTCATCGTCCGTGGTGACCACTCGTCCATGCTTTCCCCATCCACATGTAGCGGGTTCACTGAGTTGACCCACCTTGGAGGTCCTGTGAGGCGGAGTGGTCTCCATGTGGTGACCTGGTCTCAGAATGTGTTCCACTGAAGCCCAGCCTTGAGTCTCCCTGACAACCCTTGACGAGATGGATAGCTTATGAACATATGATTCTGATAGTCAGAGACATTTAAATTATTCAATGTTTAACAGAAATATGCAGCCATTAAAACCCTTTTAATTAGAAAACCTTAATTAGGGCGGCACAGCTGGTAGAGCCGTTGCCTCACAGAGTCAAAAACCCGGGTTCGATCCTGACCCTGGGTGCTGTCGGTGTGGAGTTTGCATGTTTAATCTTCTACACTTTAGCCTTCCTCGGCCTGAAGCTGAGGGAATTAGAAGCTATGGGTCTGTTTAAAAGGAGTTTGAAATGGCTGCTTGAGGACTTTTATGGGCCTGTCCCACAGGCGATTTTTTGGGTGACTGCCGGCGACTGTGATAGTTGTAGCAGGTCGCCGAAAAAACGGCGTCTGGACTAGTGGGCCTGTCTCACTTAGGCAATTTTTTAGCCGACTGCCGGCGAATACAACATTAAAATTCACCGAAGTCAGCACCGGCGACAACCTACGACATCCTGGCGACAACCTACGACATCCTGGCGACAACCTACGACATCCTGGCGACAACCGACAACATCCTGGTGACTGCCTACATTAACCTAATTGTATCTAATTGTAGACTGGCCTTTTCCTCAAATGCGACCTGGAAAAGCAGTCTGTTTTTTAAAGAGTTGGAGAAGAAATGAATGGGTGGCTCTTGAGACCAGCCCTCTCCCCAGCTGACAAGGTAGTTAGCATCACTGAAAAAGATTATGCTGAATAGCTGAGATATTTTCTCTTCTACCTGATGGGAGTGGTGAAAAGTGACTACAACTGGGGTGGGGGGGGGGGGTAGGGAGTTTGTTTGTGTGATGGACTGGGCTATGACTCTCTGCAGCTTCTTGCAGTCTTGGGCAGAACAGTTGCCATACAAAGCAGTAAAGTATCAGGTTAAGATGTTTCTACAGTGCATCCATAGAAATTAGTGAGAGACTTTGGGGATTTGCCAAACTTTAGTCTTCTGAGGGAGTAGAGGCATTAGTCAGTGAAGCACTGCAAATGTCTGAAGTAAAGTCCAAACCCAAAATCTCGCCTTTCCATGTCCTCCAGAGATGCTGGGTTACTCCAGTGCTTTGTGTCTTTTTTCACCACCATAACCCATGACTCAAGGACTTACATCAAATCAAATATCTTACGCCATCTGGTGGTGAACTCCAGCTTTTGCAGAAAAGAAGGTAATTTAGGAGATTCTTCGATTACTGCAGTTTAAATAAGTGGAAGTGATAGAATTGTAATTTTAAAAATTGGTTGGTAGGGAATAAAGTTGCAAACTCGCAGTAAGCATCAGTGAAGAGCACAAGCAAAAGAATTACAAATATCCATTAAATACTAGAAAATATTATAGCCATCAATTTCTTATAAAGGACAAACCAAAGTAGCTGGGCCAAGGTAACAAGGGCTTAGACAGCGTAGAATTCGTCAAGTGTGTTCAGGAAACATTTCTCAGGCTATAGACAGAGGGCTCTACAAGGGAGAGGACATAGCTGGACCTATCTGTGGGAACTGGGTAGGGCAAGTGACTGAAGTGTCCATGGGCTAGCAATTTGGGACCAGCAACCAACTAGTTCTATTGGCTTTAAAATAATTATGGATAAGGACAGGGTAAGAAAGTTACTGGAGAGGATTCTGAGGGATAAGATATACAAGGGTTGATGGTTGATAATGTCTCATGAATTAGATTGAGTCTTTGAAGAAGTAACCTAGAAGATGAGGGCTGGGTCTATATGGATTTCAACAAGGCCTTTGATAAGGTTCCATATCATAGCCTGCTCTGGAAGGTAAGATTGAATGAGATCCAGGGAGAGCTAGTAGAGTGAATACAGAATTGGCATCACAGCAGGAAGCAGAGGGTGGTGGTGGAGGATTTTCCAGACTGAAGGCTTGTGGTGCGCCTCAACAATTGGTGCAGCCACCCCATTGCTGTTTGACATCGATATCAACGATTTGGAATATTATGTACAAGGGATGCTTATTATGTTTGCAGATGACACTAAAAGAGGCAGAATCAAGGACGGTGAACAGATCAACAGTCACAGTGAGATCTTGATAACCATAGTGAGCTGAGGTATGGGTTATGGAGTTTAATTCAGGTAAGTGTGAGGTGCTGCATTTTGAAAATCAGGGCAGGGCAGGACAGGATCAGGGCAGGATCTGCACAATGAAAGGTAAAGCCCAGGAGAATGTTGTAGAACAAAGGGATTTAGGACTACAAGTACATAGTTCCCTGAAAGTGGCATCACAGGCAGAGTAGTCAAGAAGGCTTTTGGCATTCTGGCCTTTATCAATCATGGAATTGAGTATAGAAATTGGGACATGATGTTTAAGTTGTACAAGACATTGGTGAGGCTTTTTTTCTAGCATTATGTTCAGTTTTGGTCACCCTACTACAGGAAAGATGTACCTGTATTTCCCGGCAATGAAGACCACCTCCACCGGTTGCGCCTGTGCCGAAGGAAACTGTGGCTGGCTAGCAGGCGGGTGGCAGAAGGCGCTGAGGTGGCGGCCGGTTCTGCTGTCCTGTCCCAGCGGTCGCTCGCAGCCACCCGAGCTACTTCCCTCACTGGCCACAATCCAGTGCTCCGCGCCCTGAGCGTCGTGGCAGGAATTGCTGGCATGATCCCCGACCCCCTCCTTCTCAATGCCCCTGCCTGCCCCGCAACTTTACCCATGGCGGCCCAGCCAAGTTTATTACTTTATGCAGCCCAGGCTGTGCTGACCCAGGCCAGACTCCCCACACGCTGTGGAAAGGAACTCTTTTCCTTCCCCCCCCCACCCCCCCCACCGTGGCGCTGTCCTTTTACAGACGCTTCCCACTTCACACAGTTCCAGGATCAAAGGCATGGCAGGTTCCGCGGAGCTGTCGCTACGAGGGTGGCATTGCTCGGCCTAACCTTCGGTCTCCAAGACGCAGGTAAATTTTCGGGCCTGTTTTTGAGTAAAAAATAGCATCTTGGACGTGGGGAAATATGGTAATTTTGCTGGAACGATTGCAGAGATTTACAAGGATGTTGCCTGGACTCAAGGCCCTGAGTTAAATGAGGAGGTTGTGCAAGCTAGGATTAGATGGCAGGAAGCTGAGTGCTGATCTAATGGAGGTGTATAAAGTCATGAGAGGGATATGCAGTCTTATTCCCAGGGTGGAGGAATCAAGAACTAGAGGGGATAGCTTTGTGAGAGGGGCAAGAATTGATAGGTACCTGAGGGGCAACTTTTTCACACTGCGGGTGGTGGGTATATGGAACAAGCTGTCAGAGGATTTACAATAACAACATTTAGAAGATATTTTGACAGGTACAGGAATAGGAAAGGTTTAGAGCAAGGGTACCCAACCTGGGGTAAATTTACCCCCCAGGGGGTATATTTTGCCTATCCAGGGGGTAAATTTGTTGATTCTGGATTTGTACATATTTTTTCTCATTGACTGACTGTGTTTGGTTCTGGTATACCGACGATATCTGTTCATCATTACTGTAATAACTACACTTAATGCAATAACTACACTTAATGCAATAACTACACTTAATGTAGCCACCAAATGAGTGCAGGTGTGCTACACACCAAAGGGACTGTGAAATCGACAGAAGAATGTGTTTATTTTTTCATGTTATTTATTTTAGTTGTTTATCTTAGACTTTTGCTCTTAGAAAATGTGTGAATGGTGCACTGACTGGTTGGCATTTCTAATTTCGTTGTACATGTTTACATGTTATAATGACAATAAAGTATTCATTCATTCATTCATTCATTAGTTGTTCATAATGTGCTATTAAAGTTGCCTGGGGTAAACACGATGAAAAAGGTTGGGAACTCCTGGTTTAGAGAAATATGACTCAAACACAAATAGGACTAGCTTAGATGAGGCATCTTGGTTGGCACGGATGGGTTGGACCTTAGGGCCTATTTCTGTGCTACATAACCATCTTCTCAGGTGAATATTCTCCTTCATTAGGACAGGCAAAGCCTTCAATTGCCATTGTAACCCACCTTAATGGGACAGTCTAGTCCTATTGCACATAATCTATCGCCCAGAGTAGGGGAATCGAGGACCAGAGGACATAGGTTCAAGGTGAAGGGGAAAAGATTTCATAGGAATCTGAGGGGTAACTTTTTCACATAAAGGGTGGTGGGTGTATGGAGCAAGCTGCCAGATGAAATAGTTGAGGCTGGGACTATCCCAACATTTAAGAAAGTTATGGGCCTCTCCCACTTAGGCGATTTTTCAGCGGACTGCTGGCGACTGTCAAGTTGCCAGCAGTCGCTTGAAGAACGGGGAACTGGAACGGCGACTGTCAGAGTGGAACACACACACAAACACATCGCAAAGGTGGGGGGGCCAGGGCAAGCGGGGAGAGTGCTGTCTGAAATTCACACGGTGCAAAGCCAATGTGATATAGACACACGATGAACAAGAAGGTTGAACAGGAAGGTGAAGTTCGGCAGACATTTAACATTACCGATTGGTTATCCTTGGTTCTGAAAACTCCTGCTTACTTTTTTCACCCCCAATGAGCCAGATACACAGCTGTGAAGTTCGGCGGACATTTAATCGTCTGTATCAGCAAAGGCGATTAACTAAAACTACCTCGACTACCTACAACTACATGGCGACCCCACTACAACTGCACCTACGACTACAGGATTATCGATTATCTCCATGACGACCAATTTTTGGTCGCAGAAAATATTTCAACATGTTGAAAAATTTGCACCGACCATACTGAGGCCGCGACTAGTTCCCAGAATGCGGGAACTCCTCGCGTCTATGAAGGAGACTCACCAGCGAACATGTGGCGAGCGCAGTCTCCTGTACTCGCCAAAGTGGGACAGGCCCATTAGACGGGTACATGGACAGGACAGGTTTGGAGGAATATGGACCAAGTGCAGGCAGGTGGGACTAGTGTAGCTGGGACATGTTGTCCGTCCTGTTTCCACACTTTATCACTCTATTACTATTGTTTCACCTCACTGGATTAGACTTCTCTGTACTGTCCTTCACCACTTCCTTTACTTCCCTCTCCAGTCTCAATTTTGAAGGAACACTTCCTGTAACATGTCGGAAGGAGCTGCAGATGCAGGTTTACACCGAAGATAGACACAAACGCTGGAGTAACTCAGCAGGACAGGCAGAATCTCTGGATAGAAGGAATAGGTGACGTGTGGGTCTCGATTACCCATTATTTCTATCCAGAGATGTTGTGGGGCTCATGTTGTCGACCTCCCCGTGGTGAGCCCTGTCAACTGACCTCAGTCAGGTGAACGACAACAAACAGAGACAGCAGCAGCGCCGCCAACAGCAGCATGCGCCCTTTTTAGGGAGGGCACCTACGGAGGTCGAACCGGATGGCATCACCCTGCTGCAGACTTCTGCTGCCTCAAACGCAAGAGATGCCGTCTGTCCCACTGAATTACTCCAGCATTTGTATCTAACTTCCTGTAACATACTGGCCCAATATTCTCTCCTGGCCCTACGTTTTGAAAATACGAGACAAATACTTGTCCAACCATTTTCTCCAATATGGCGATATTGAACCCCAAACAACCTTCCTCGATAAAATTGCAATTTGCATGAAAATTGCTTCCTCCAGCCTAGTATATGCTGTTACCAGTTATCAACGGGTTCCATTTTAAAATGCCCATAAGTTGATTTTATCCATGTCAGAAAACACAGTATCACTCTATATGGCAAGCATGTTTCCAGTGTTGTAATGAGTGGTATATAAACCACTTAATATACTGAAAGAAAATGTGTAAAAACAAAGAACTGCAGATGCTGGTTAATAAACAAAAAGACCCAAAGTGCTGGAGGGATGCTGCCTGACCTGCTGAGTTACTCAAGGCACTAAGGTAGAGAGAGAGAGAGAGAGAGAGAGAGAGAGGGAGGCAGGAAACTAATTCTGCCATTCATTCAGCAGAAAGAAAATTGTTGGGACTTTTGAATGTAATGTTATGGGAGCTCAGTTGTATGTATGGGCGTACATTTAGTCCAGTTTAATTTAGAGATACAGCATGGAAACAGGCCCTTCGGCAGACCAATCCACACCACCCGTTCGCACTAGTTCTATGTTATCCCATTTTCTCATCCACTCGCAACACATTTGGGACAAATTACAGAGAGCAATTAACCTTTAGTTATTCAGGTTTTAAATCTTTCTAAATTCAATTGAAATGTCTAGATCAGGATGAACCTAGCAAAATATTGGTAGTCATTATCAAAAATGGCAGTATTAAACAGATGATATTTTAAGGTTTGTAAATAAATGTGGTTGTTAAATTACGATTGTTAAACATAAATGGCTTTGGTAAAAGTCTATTGAAAATAATAAGTCATCCATAGCTACAATAAGGAAAAGAACCCTCAAGATGCCAGCACCACAATCCAAGATTGTCCTTGGAGATACTCAAGAGGTGAATTATCTTTGGCGTGAAACAGCAATCCAAAATCGAGGGCTGCAAGATCAGCAAGGTCTCATGTACAAGTAACAGAAAGCAAAAAAACAAAGAGAATACTGACATTTGTTGTTCTAATAAACATTTCAGCAACATGTTAAATAACAACAATATGAAAGCAATTGAAGCTAAAAAAAAGCAGAGCGGACCCATTCAATTGTAAAGATGTGTTCTGTGTATAATGCAACAATGTCACTTGTTCAATGTAAAATATTGACCATTGACTTTCTCAGTCATACATTATAAAACACAACTGCCATGAGTTTTGCTCAAATTTTTATTTCTCTACAAACATCAGCGTTCCCAAAACACATGTCTTCTGTTTGTTAGACAGCCCTGAAAAAGAAAGGGACACATATTAAAAATTCAGAAAATGAGCAAGATTCAAATAATTGTAGGTTTTAATTAGTCAGTGATATACAGCACAGAAACTGGCCCTTCAGCCAACTCATCGATATCAGCTAAGTTGCCCCATCTAAGCTAGTCCCATTTGCCCACATCCCTCTAAACCTTTTCTATCTATGTATCTGCCCAAGTCTTTTAAATGTATTATTTTATCTGCCTCAACTACCTCCTCTGGCAGCTCATTCCATATACCTAGCACCCTCTTGGTGCAAAAGTTGTCCCTCAGGTTCCTATTAAAACTTTCTGTCCAGTGCTCAATTCCCCAACCCTGGGAAATTGTGCATTCACCTTATCTGTTCTATTCATGATTTTATATACCTCTGTACGACCATCCTTTGGCCTCCTGTGCTTCAAGGAATGAAGTCCTAGGTTGCTCAATCTCTCTTTGTAGCTCAGGCCCTCGAATCCTGGCAACATCCTTGTAAATCCTCTCAGCACACCTTCCAGCTAATGATATCCTTCCTATAGCATAATAACTAAAACTGGACACAATACTCCAAATGCAGCCTCACATACGTCTTGTACAACTGTAACATAACAACCCAACTTCTGTACTAAATATGTAGGAACTGCAGATGCTGGTTTAAACCAAAGATAAACACAAAATTCTGGAGAAACTCAGCAGGACAGGAAGCATCTCTGGAAAGAAAGAACGGGTGACGTTTCGGGTTGAGACCCTAGTTCAGACTAGACTGAAGAAGGGTCTCGACCCAAAACGTCACCCACTCCTTCAGTACTAAATATTCTGACTGACGAAGGCAATCATGGAGTTGTACTTCTGCCTCCTCAAAACAATCCCACATTTTAAATAATACACACAAAAAACCATGAAACACAATAAACAATTACAAACTTAACAGCTGGATTATGCCTGAGCCTTCAATGAGATTAACAAGGTGTTGGAACACAAGGGGAAAATTGGAAGAGAATGAGAGATAGTAGCACTCAAGACATTTCTTACATTTCCAGATCAAATCCACTGGAAATGGGATCAAGATTTTTATCATCCACTGAAAATTAGTTTAGACATATGTTAATATAAACAGAATACTGGAAATAGCATCTGAGAAACAGAGTTACATTCCATGTCAATAACTTTCATTAATACTTGGCATATTAATGTTGATAGTTACAAATAGAACTTGTTAATTTCTTTTTTTACGTCCTAGCTGATCCAATGAGCATTTGCACTATTTTCTTCTTTTTATTAATTTCGTGAAGTGTCTTGGATTCACAGTACATTTCTTGTAACCAGAAATGTGATTAAGACCCCCCCCCCCCCCCCCCTCAAAGTTCAATATCCCTTGAATGTTAAAAAATACAACTAGGCCCATGCAAAAGAAAATCACGGCAGATAAGAGGTTCAGAACTTAACTTACTTGGCCACAATCCCATCATTCTTTGCTAGCCTCAGGATACAATCATCTGATTCACCCTGATAAGAAAAAGAGTGAAAATGTAGAATAACTCCTCACATGCACACAGGACAGCATTGTGCTGTCTCCAAAAATGAATGTGTAAATGTAAAGAAACGCTGTGGTCTGCGCAGACAGAAAAAATTGCATTTTATAAAGATAGCTCAAGACATATACACATGAGATGCCACATAAGTTACATGTAACAGGGCACCGTGTCAAACTTTAGTCTTCTGACTCTCAAGCAGCTATTCTTGTTATGAATATCTCTATTCGATACAAAAGAAATGTATTTATCCCAGGAGGGAAATTGATCTGCCAAGTCATAAAAACACAAAATACACAAAACATGAAGTTAAGTGACTAGTGGAAAGGATTGGGCATGTGCAAAGATTGGGGAGGAGGGCAGTTACTGGTCATAATCATTATAGACAGTAATAACAAAAGGCTATTCCCTCTCAGTGTGGACCAAATGCTGCTTCAATTAGGAGTAAATAAAATGTTGTTGGGAAGTTAATACATATGCACTGAAACATATAAATCTACCAGTCTGTGGATCCCTCTTCCCACACCAAGTACTATCAATCTGGAGATTCGCCGCTTAGTAATGAGTGATTTGAAAATGAGAATTGGTGAATAAGATGCAAGAGGCAATAAGAAAGTACTTCCTTTTACTAAAATCAAGATTTTCATTGTACCTGTAGCTCGCCATACTTGTGTATAATAAACTCCACATGACTTCTCCCTCAACTTTTACCAATAGTGTTTTAAGATCATGAGGGAATAGAGTAGATACATAGTATTTTATCCAAAGTAGGGGAATGAAGAACCAGAGGACATAGGGTTAAGGTGAAAGATTAAAATGTCAGTTGGAGGGACAACACACCAACGCCCAGCTCTACGGGGAGATTCTACCTCTGACCGAGAAGATCAGGTGGAGAAGGTTGAGGCTCGCTGGTCACTGCCACCGCCACCCAGAAATGCCAGCAAACAAGGTTGTGCTGTGGGAACCTACCCATGGGAGACGTGACCCGGGACGGCCAAGCAAGACGTGCTGAAGATGTTGATGGAAGACGCAGGTGTAGAGACAAAAGAGGAGCTTGCCAGCTGCATGGAGGACAGAGATGTGTGGTGCGTCCGTCACCCAGCCCGTCGGAAACCAGCACCACTGCATCACTAATGTTTTCAATGATGATGATGATTTGATTAAACTCCGAGGGGGAACTTTTTCCACAGAGGGTGGTGAGTGTATGGAATGAGCTGCCAGAGGAAGTAGTTGAGGCAGATACTATAACAACATTTAAAAGATACTTGGAGAGGTACATGGACAGGAAAGATTTAGAGGGATATGTGCCAGGAACTGGGGCAGCCTGGTCATTATGGGCAAGTTGGGCCTAAGAGCCTGTTTCCGTGCCGCATGACTCTAAATAACTAAGCCAATACACTTTTGCAGAAAACCAACTAAAGTTGGAGCCGTTTTGTAATGAATAAATCTTTGTGTATAGTGTATTTGTCTGAAGAAGGGTCCTGACCCGAAACGCCACTCATTCTTTTTGTCTGCAGAGATGCTGCCTTACCCGCTAAGTTACTCCAGGACTTTGCATCTATTTCCAGTGTATTTAATATGGAAGATCAAAGGGTCCACTCAACCAAAAGCTATTATTTTTAGTTTTTTACCCCCACATTTAGTTTGTGCAAGCTATCAGGATGAAACTTTCGACATGGAACTTTGAACCTGTAGAGCAGGTTCTCATTCAAAAGTATTAAATTAGCAGATACACATATGTCCATAGCAATTGAATAGCAGTATATTTCTGTCTGTAATGATTATGGTCAGTAACTGAACATGTGACTGATAGAAATATGCTTAACACAGAGAATAGCTGCTTAGGGGGTCAGAGTCGTTTCATAAAACTCAATGACTGGTCTCCTGAAGCAATCCAGTAGCGTACAAATTATGAACAGACAAAAATATTCTGCAAGTAAAATGTTTCTTTTTGCCAATATGTACATACCATCCTACGGATAGCTCCACAGATGGCATAGGTTTTGTGCTGTCCATTGAATCTCCCAGTCACTTTATCAACCTAAGACAATGTATTTCAACAAAAAACAATCTAATTACAAAAACATTATCGGGGGAAACCTGAAAATAAGTCGACAACCAAGCCAATGCAAGTCAATAGAATCAGCATCTTTGATGAAATGAAGATGATGGCTGAGAGGGGTAGTCTGGATGATAATGTGAAAATGAATAATCAAAATTCTCAGATTCGGCAGGAAAGAAATAGTTAGCACTTTAGTTTGCTAACCTTTCATTGGAATTGGAGTAGGCTTTAAATTAATCAAGTTTTAAGTTGCAGAGAATGGGGAAGGTGCAGAGTGAATCTTATATTTAAACTTTCTCAGGCATACATTTTAACATCCTGTTGGCCAGCACCACCGACCATCATGTGTGTCATTTCCCCAACATCAACCATATGAGACTTTCCCCTTTGCCCGGTTCCTTCTCCCTCTTTTTGCGTGACCTTCTTCATCTCAGCAACTTAAAACGTCCACTATTTTGACAATAAGACACTAACTTGAAACGTTAGCTCTGTTACTCTCTCCACATATGCTGTCCAACAAGTTGAATTATTTATAGTATTTTGTTTCCCTTTTTCAGTGTTTGGGCTGTTTCCCCCCCCTCTGTTAACCTTAGATCAGTGTCTGCTAACTTCTATCAGGTTTTGCATCAGAAACACTTTCTACGTACTTAACCAAAATCATTCATTTTGAACAAGTTCCCACAAAACCAAACAATTAGACCCACTCCCACTCATTCTTTGCGGTCCAGTAAATATTTCACTTTGGGTGTTACTGCAATATTCTCAAATGCTTGTACTTTACCTGTTGCCACCACAAGTTTCGGAAAGACTTCAGATCATAGCAACCGTGTAAAAACATTTATTTTGGTTGCATCTGCTGCATTTGCTGAATTCTTTAAACCTGTCCATTGTGCTTTGTCACTATTTCTTTTCATTTAAAATTGTTTTAGATATTAGATTCCATTAGCCTCGGACCATAACAGAATACACCAATATGTATTTCCAATACCACCGAGACAACCTCCCGCTGTAGAAATACTCGTTGCTATTCTAATCTACGAAGGTTTAACTCACATCAGCAAGGTTGATTTGAATGGAGGCATGGTCCTTGGCACCAATGATTCTGTTGCTAGCAGAGCTAAAAGACAAAAATCGACAGATCAATTAACATAGTCAGTGCCTGTAATGCAGTTCACCACATGCGTATATCATACCCACCATTTGCGTGGAACATAAAGATCAACGAATTCTCCTGCATCGTTCTGCATGTTGGACAGTTCAGTGGGTGGCCTTGTATTCAGTTATTGTAGAGATCTAGAAATGTAAATAGGAAAACATTAGTTAGTTGTTTCTTTTGTCACACTTCAATTGATTAAGCCACCCTTCTTTTATCAATTACGGAAGCAGTAAAACGCTTCCTTTATTTTATCTCTATTTTCAGCATTATTTGTGGAACATTTGTTCAAAATTATATGAAAGTTATAGTTAATTGAAGTTGGAAAGACTGCCATGAGAATAGGAATGGTTAATCCTGAAGGTAAGAAAAGCAAAAAAGTACTTATCAAGAGAGGTGCGATGCTGAAAATATGGGTTTGTGGAAGTCTATTCTATACTCACTACAATTTTGAAGAGCGGAAAGTGAGTTTATTGAAACATATAAGACAGAGCGACTGATACAGTTGCTGCTGAGAGAATGTTTCCCTGAGTGGGGATATCAAGAAAAGTAGATAGACACAAAATGCAGGAGTAACTCTGCGGGTCAGGCACCTCTGGAGAAAATGTACAGGCAACGTTTCGGGTCAGAACCCTTCTTCAGACCGATTCAGTCTGCCGAGTTTCTCCAGCACTTTCACCTTAAAACTAGGCGGTGAGGCCGCTGGTCTGCACCAGTGAGCCATTTACCACCATCTATCACACGATGCAGTTGACGTGGCTATTGCAGCTCACGTTGTAGGCTCTGCCATCAGCTCTTTCTTCCGGCTGCTGCCAACATCAAGACATGCTTGGTCATTGTGGGGCCACTCTTATCAGCTGTCGCATCTTCCTGTCAGCCGTCGTCGTGTCCTCCTTCCCGGCAGTTGCCGATATCTCCCAAGGTTGAGTGTGTCAATTCTGGGGAAGGAGGTGGTGGCGGCCAATAGGATCCAGAAAGATAGGCGGCTATTTTATCTTTTGAGCCAGCTCCACCATTTGCGGCCAGCCTTCCAACTCAAAATCATACCCCCATTCTCTCACCGTGCCTCTTACTGCCTTGTACCTAGGAATCTATCTTTTTCTTATACCGTGTCAGCGATTTGGTCTCCCTGGCATTCTGTGGTCGTGAATTCCATGTGTTCAACACTTTGAGTGAAGAGAATTCTCTGCTTTTCTAACCAATGTTTGTTTTAGAGATAGTGCGAAAATAGACCCTTTGGCCCACCGAGTCCACACCAATCAGCGATCCCCGCACACTAACACTATCCTACACACACGAGGGACAATTTATAGTTATACCTAGCCAATTAATCTTTGGAGCATTGGAGGAAACCGAAGATCTCAGAAAAAAAACCCACGCAGGTCACAGACAGCACCCGTAATCAGGATGGAACCTGGGTCACTGTCGCTCTAAGTCAGCGCCACCCAGTCTCTCCTTATATTTTGAAACCCTTAGTTTCAGACACCACACCCAGGGGAACCATCCTCTCAGCATACCACTCACCACGCTGTTAGAATTTTCAATTTTTCATTAAAATCTCTTCTGAATATTGAACACGCCTGGGTGACCCAACCTCTCCTCATGACAATTTTGCTGTGCTTGCAATTAGTCCAGTGATTTCCAATGCACCCCTTCTGTCGCAATTATATCCTTTTGTTGTTGGATAAAGAGACAATACTCAAGATGTGATTTTGCCAAGATCCACCAGTCATTACTGCTCTTTAGATTTAGCTCTTAGTGCTAAGGGAATCAAGGGATATGGGGAAAAAAGGCGAACAGGGTACTGATTTTGGACGATCAGCCATGATCATATTGAATGGCTGGCTCGAAGGGCCTACTCCTTCCTGCACCTATTTTCTGTGTTCTCAAATCCTCTTGTAATAAAAAAATAAATCAGACCAATGAAGGGTCTTGACCTGAAACATCACCTATCCATGTTCTTCAGAGATGCTGCCTGACCTGCTGAGTAACTCCAGTGCTTTGTGTCCTTTTTTGCATCCGAAGCAATGTTGGAAACATGACATTTAGTCTTCTCACACAAATCATTGATTTGGATCATATATCACTGTTCACGCACGTTGCAGTTAAAATTTGCACTGCAAAACGCAGGGCCCTTTCCTGAATAAATGTTCTTTATTATTGACTCGACTGAGTCTTAATCCTTTCAAATAGTATCGTTCTTTGCTGTGGTTGCCATAAAAGCAAATTTTCCAGCATGCGACTTTAATACTTTTGACATCAACGTTCAAAAACTGGTCACTCCCAGTCCTCACCAATGACTTTTGTCATCTTTCAAATGGGAAACAAACCAGGAATTTCAGACCCGGGCACGTGAATCCGGCTGAGCCAGACCTGATGTAGACTCAGAGTAAGGGATTTACCCCATACTTGCCACCACTGCTCATGAAAATTCAGTAGAAACACAGGGGAAAACACATGTAATGCTTATTACACCTTAATTCCGTGTCTACATTAGGACCAGCAAGGCAGGAAGTACTTGGCTGAATTGAAAGTGTCCTGCATTTGTCCCCCTCCAAAGGTGTCTAAACTCTTTGCAATTGGTTGCATTCATTACTCTAACGAAGAGATGTATTGATGGCTTTCTGCTGAAAGTTTCTGTGTTGTGAGATCTGATAATAATTATTGGAAGAGCAAGGGGTTCATGTCCACTGTTGGAGACCAATGATGTTCCTCACATGCAGGTGATTGAAGTAAGTGACCATGTGGCTGTCACATTGCCGGGACCTCACTGTCATGTATCTCGCGGGACATCCTAAACTCCTCAGATCCTTCGGGAGCGCAGGGACAACGCGGAGAGATGGGCTTCCTGGAGCCCATTAGTACAGGTGCCAGGGGTTTCGGGGAGAATGGGGTTAGGAGGGAGAGATGGATCAGCCATGATAGAATGGCGGAGTAGAATTGATGGGCTGAATGGCCTAATTCTGCTCCTAGAGCTTATGTGGCCGGGCCTCGGAGGGGGGAGCGGTGGGGCCCCGGGGAGAGAGCATCAGGGCCGGGCAGGGCCCCGGGCAGACACGCGGCGCCCCGCTCCTACACCCAGACCTCTCACATCCCATCGTTATCCGGCCCACATCTTTACCGCCGTCTCCAGCCCTCCAGCGGGCTCCTTCCCTCCAACGCCCCGGCCCCGCTCCGCCTCCTCCCCGCTCCCGGCCCCGCACTCACCTCCGCGCTAATGGCCGACAGCGGCAAGAAAGGGGGTTCAGCAGCGGACGTGACGACCAAGAGACCGCGCGCACTACCACCACTTCCTGCCGGGCTGCGTGCGCACTGAGGGGCAGCGTCCCATCTGCGGGGCAAACCATGGTCTGGCCACTTCAAAAGAGCTTGTTTAGTTTAGAGATACAGCACGGAAACAGGCCCTTCGGCCCATTATTGTCATGTACCAGATAGAAAATTAAATTCTTACTTGTAGCAGCAGAACAGAATATGTAAACATACTGCACTGTAAACAATGTATTAAACGAGAAAAGTTCAGTGTGTATGTCGTGTACATATATATATATATACACACATACACATATATATTATTATATACATAAAAAACAAACAATACAGCAGGGCAACATGTCCTTTCATACCCTGCACACTAGAGACAATTTACAGAGACCAATTACCCAAGCCTTTGGAATGTGAGTGAGAACCGGAACATCTGTAGGAAACCCACATTGTGACAGGGAGAATGTGCAAACACCATGAGTCAAAGGCTTCAAATTCATGGGTTCAAATTCTGGAGACTGACCACCCCACCATCAAAGGGATCAACAAGTCACTGCCTAAAAAAGGCAGCCAGCATCAGCAGAGACTCACACCACCCTGGCCATGCTCACACTCCTGCCACGAGGAAGGTACAGGAGCCTGAAAACTAACGTTCAGGAAAGCTTCTTCTCTACAACCTCCAAATGGGCACCTAACTGTGGATAGACACAAACAGCTGGAGTAACTCAGCAGCATCTCTGGAGAGAAGGAATGGGTGACATTTCAGGTCGAGATCCTTCTTCAGACACTTGGGGGCATTATTTTTGACTTTGCAAATTTGTCTTTTTTTTTGCATACTTTTTCCTGTTGTTTATGAAGGGTTTTACATATTTGTTGTGCTGCTGCAAGTAAGAACTTCAATTGTTCCATTGCAGGACATGACAATAAACCACTGGACAGTACACTAGATATGGATCAAACCCAGGTCTCTAGTGCTGTGAAGTTGCAGCTGTACCACTACCAGCTGCACCTCTGCGCCATCAAAGACCCAGTGGAAGATGCTATTGTTGTATCACTTTGAAAGTACACAAATATTGTTTTGTACGGATAAAATAAAATGTTAAATACTTGCTCCACTGGTGAATATGTGCAAGATATGGGGCATTACAGAGATTTTCTATCAATAGCTAACGAATAGGTTGTTTAAAGTTGAAACACAACTTAACATGATGTCATCACTGTTTCATTAATTTTGTGTTGCATCGTAAGAGGGTAGGTTAAGGACTTGGTCAATGTGATCCATGCCCAACTGTGAGCACTGGCAATGGTTATGAACTGCATTGTGTCTCAAATAGAGTGTGGAACAGGCATCTAAGCGTTAAAGTGACACACTGGGAGAAGAATGTTGCAGCAGCTCGGAATGTAAACAAGCTTGATATCTGGTACCATAATAGGATAAATTGGCAGGAAAAATATTTCAAAACTCTACTCTAAAAGTAGAAAGAACATCCATCAGGAAACCATGCAAAGTTGATAATGAGGAAAAGATATAGTTAGTACATACCGCCGCCATGGTGCGCGTGGGTGAAAGGAATAAATACACAAAGAAGTTGAAAAAAATTAAAAGAGTACACAAGGTAAAAATGAAGTAAATCGATGTAGGAAAAATATAAAATTGACAACTAAATAAAATTCCAAAATGTTTAATGCTCAGCTACCAGTCACAATATTTCTCTCCATACCAAACTGTTAGTAGAGGTTCAGGCCAATACTTTCCAGTCGGGGTGAAAGGTAAAGTTGTTAAGATTCAGTAACCTTGGGTTACAAAGACAATTAAAGCTTTGATCACAGAAAAATAAGGAAATATATGGCAGGTACAGGCTTGAGAGAATCTCTTGAAGAATTTAGAGTGCAGGAAAGTGCAGGCAGCACAGTTGCTGCCTTACAGCGCTAGATACCCGGGGTTTATCCTGACTACCGGTGCTGCCTGTATGGAGTTTGTACATTTTGCCTGTGACCGTGTAAGTTTTCTACAGGCGCTATGGTTTCCCCTCATATTCCATAGCATGCAGATTTCTAGGTTAATTGGCTTATGTAAATTGCCCCTCGTGTGCAGGGTAAAATTAGTGTATGGCTGATTGTTGGTCAGCATGGACTTGGTGGGCTGAGAGGCCTGTTTCCATGCAATATCTCTAAACTAAACAAGATGAGGTAAAAAAAAATTGGCAAGATTAAGGAGTATTCAGACATTTTTCTAAGGGTATCAGGAGCAAGGGAGTATCTGTGGAAGGGTGGATCCCATTAGTAACTAAAGGGGATGATCTATGTGTGGGCCAGGCAATATGGATCAGTTCCTAAATGAATACTTCTCATCTGTAGTCACCAAGGAGAAGAGCATGGAACATAGTGAGTTAAGGGGTGGGGGTATGTGGAAAATCTGGAGCTGGTCAGTATTAAGGAAGAGGTGTTAGAAGTCATATGATGCATAAGAGTTCATAAAAGCCCAGGCCTGATGAGATCTATCCAGGTTGTTAGGAAAACATGGGAGGATATGCAGACCCTGAAGGAGATTTGCAATGTTGTTAATCACAGGTAAGGTGCCAGAAGAGGGCAGTTAATGTCACTCCTTTATTTGAGATGGGGATCAGGGGTTACGAAAGGCTGGTGAAACGTATTGCAGTGTTAGGTAGATTGTTGGAGAAAATCCTAAAGAAATTATGTACATTTGCAGAGGCTGGGGTGATCAGGGATAGTTAGCATAAGGGTGGGTCATTCACCAGTAAATGTTAGGGCACTAAGGAATGTTGCTGAACAGAGACCTTTGAGCTAAAGTCCATTGGTCTCTGAAAATGGCAAAGTGGTAGGTAGGGTGGTGAAGGCATGTGGCATGTGTGCCTACAAAGGTTGAGGCATTGAATATAAAAGTAGGAACATTATGTTGCAAACATTGCTTGCACACCTTAATTATTATAATCTTAGACCTACACAACACGGAAACAGGCCTTTTGGTCCAACTCGTCCATGTGTGGACATAACCGTATCCCTCCAAACTTTCCTATCCGATTCGATAAAACTTTAGTTGTTCCAGGAGGGAAATTGATCTCCCAACAGTCATAAAAACACAAAATACATGCAATTAAAGTGACGAGTGGAAAGGATTGGGGATGTGCAAAGATTTGGGGAGGGGGGGCGAGAGTCAGTCTCAGTCTAGCCCACAACAGAAGGGGGAGGAGTTGTAGTTTGATAGCCACAGGGAAGAAGGATCTCCTGTGGCGTTCTGTCCTGCATCTTGGTGGAACCAATCTGTTGTTGAAGGTACTCCTTAGGTTGACCAGTATGTCATAGAGGGGAAGAGCTGTATTGTCCAGGATGCTCTGCAGTTTGAGGAGCATCCTCCCCGCCAAGACCACCTCTCATTATTTTAAAAAAAAGACCACCTCTCATGAATCCAACTCTGCCCCCAGGACAGAGCCAGCCTTCCCGATGAGTTTGTTAATCCTATTGGCATCCGCGGCCTTCGCCCTGCTGCCCCAGCACACGGCAGCGAAAAAGATGGCACTGGCTACCGCCGATTGGTAGAACATTTGCAGCATCTTACTACAGACGTTGAAGGAGTGGAGCCTTCTCAAAAAGTACAGCCGGCTCTGCCCCTTTTTGTACAGGGCCTCGGCGTTCCTGGACCAGTCTAATTTACTGTGCAGGTACACTCCAAGATATTTGTACTCCCTGGTAAACTGCACATCCACACCGTGTACTTGTCCAAGTTTATGGTGTGCAGTTCTGGTCGCCTCACAATAGGAAGGATGTGGTTGTGCTGGAGAGAGTGCAGAGAAGATTCTGCCAGGATGTTGTCTGCATTGGAGGACTTTAATTATAGGGAATGATTGGATAGGTTGGACTTGTTGTCACTGGAGCAAAGGTGGTTGAGGTGTGTTACAACATTATAAGAGGCATAAATAAGGTAAAAATCTGAATCTTTTCCCCATGATTTGGGTATCAAAAATAAGTGACAAGAGATTTAAGATGAGGATTGAGTTTTAAAGGGGATTTGAGAGGAGTTTCTTTCCTACCCCATAGGAATTGGTGAATCAGATACAATCACTTTAAGAGACATTTAGGGAGGCATTTAAATGGTAAGGCATGGAAGACACAAGGAAATTAGACAGCGTACACGAGCAAACAGGTTACAATGGTCAAAGGGCACATTTCTGGTTGTACCACTATGACTTGTAATCTGGTAAATATACTGTTTATTCTGAGAAAGTAAATTCTATGCACCTGGCATCAAACCATTTATATTTGCAGGTTCATCTCAGATTAAAGAGATCTAAATTAGAGAAAGCATAGTCTTTTGGGGACAGCGAGATCACAGCTGTTCCGTCATTTGTAGGATTTGAATATTGTTTCTTGAGGAGTTTGACAATCATAGGATTGTATTTCAAGACTTCTGCAGTCATATTAAGTGTCTAGCTTTCCAAGATTGCTTCCTCCATTAATAATTTTGCCAGACACCAGTGGTCAACTGCTACCTCGAGTGGTCTTGAACAGCAAGATTAAGGAAAAATACATGTCTCAGTAAAAATGAAATATGTTATAATTTGCATCTGAAAAAGACATTTCATGAGTTCATATTAAGAAATTAAATATTAAGGAATTACCATCTAAATATTTGATGACTTAATCAACTGTACATCTGCATCAGTTATAGCCTGAAATTAAAATCCATCTGGGAAAATAACTAGACTGAATACTTGATTATATTCAAAATTGAATTTTTTACTTCAAATATTGCAGTTCCACTAATACAAAATGAATAAAAATATGCATATAAGCCCCAAGATGGTCATATTGTGCAAATAGACAACTGAGAGTTCATACTTTATTTAGTACACATATGCTTCTTAATTATCTACAGCAATGACAACCCGTTAGAGAAATAACCAATTTCATTTCCCATGGTCGATAAATAAAAGAGCACATTACTTTATAAACCAATTCAATCTGCAGCACCCGTGCAGCAAAATAATTTGTATTTTCAGTTAAATCAAGATAAACAAAGAATAGAAAAAAAATGCTAAGGCTTAATCTAAAGTTACAAAACATTGTTTAAAAAGTTGGGTTAAAACTGAGATGGGGTTGAATTGAGATTGAAAGCGTACACTTTGCATTTTCTAAAAAAACACCTTAAAATGACGAAATTAGTACTTCGGGTATAAAAAGTAAGAAAAATTATATTTGGTCATTAGATATTGTTTGGAGCTTCATTGAAATCATTTGGATATACTTGGCTTTTGTTCCTTCAAGATTAAGATGAAGGATTCTCAGATTAATTGCAGTGCAATCTTCTTCTGGTAGGCAGGCAAGGGAAGGGGAAAGTACATTGTGGGAAGGTATAGTCCAAAATTTAAGAGCATGGCCATTTATAAGTAAACTATTACAAAGAAAGAATAATTCTGGAGCACATTCCACATGTTGTGGATGCTGGGTTATTGAAGTTTTTAAATATGGAAGTAGATGGATTTTTGTGAAGTTGTGAGGATGAATGGATACAATGTACAGATCAACCTTGATCCTACTGAGCAGACAAACAGACTCAAGTGTTCAAATGGCTTGCTTCTGTTCCGATGCTAGTTGAAAAAGAGAATGGATAACAATACAAAAGCAGCAGTATTGTGCTCTTTTCAGTGTTTTTGGCTGATCATGTGATCATAATTTGCTCACTCTTGGTTCTGATATCAATACCTGAAATGGCCTCGTACTGTGAAGCCACTAAACAAAATGTAGACCGAATGCAAAATATTGCAGATGCTAGCAATCTATAATTTAAAAAATCAACAGTGCTGCAATAGTCATCAAGATACACAGACTCTAAGAGACAGGAAAGAAGATTTCACTTTCCATTCTACACTTCTGATGAGGATTCATCAATTTAAAACATTAACTCTCCTTCCCTGACTCCACAAATGCTGCCCGACCTGCTCAGTCTTTTCAGCATTTGCCATTTCTAATTACAAATCTGCAATAATACAAAAATATTATACTCTCACAGACAAGGCAAGATGTCAAATTGTAGAAGCTAAATAGACTTTAAGGACAAGGTTAACATTTAAATATTAAATATTTGCCAATATTACCATTCTTAAAAGTGGAAAACTGAAAGCTGGTCTTCAATATTATTTTCCAAACTATTACAATCTAGAAGACCCTACTAATTACACCTATTGGTAACATTCAAAACTACATGAATGGAGATGTAAAAAGGGACGAGTTATTTTAGACAGTTTACATTTCACAAACAAGATTATGAAAAATAATACAATTTTACTGAAGACTGCAGAATGGACAAGTCTGAAACAAAATATTCAAAAAATATAGTTCAAATATTATCTGCAGAGCACTATAAATGTGCTTCATTTAAAATCTCTAACATAGAGTGGTGGCTTCTGTGCAACTAACAGCAGAGTCGCTTTTACCACTACAGTAGCATAATGCTTGGAAGAACAAATAGCGTGGAACAGGCTATCACAGTGAAGACAAGTCACCATATAGAAAAGTGCTGTTGCCTATTATTAATTTTTTGGTAGTTATTACAATCCCTAGCCATGTCGCACATGACTGGTCATTACACACATATACCTTCACAAGTTTCACCCAAATATCAATAAAGGTGCTTTAATGAAAAAATAGAAAAACTGGCACAAATCAACTTCAAGAAATCGGATGAATAACTAGTAACTGTGGCCAACTATTATAGTTGTTTCTTTGTTACTGTGTTTCTTGAGCTAATAAAGAAAAGTAAAATAAAGACGTCAACTAGTGCAGCATTAAGGAAGAACTTCTTGTTTCTTCCAAGTCCGTGTCATCTTCAGTAGGAATGTAATTAGGATTGCTGGACAAGACGCCTGTAGTGAGGTAACACTTTTTTCTCAGGAAGGTAAAGGCCAAACTCTAAAGCCACAAGTGTTGTGAACTCAAAACAAACCAGCTCCTTTGAGTTCAATCTTAATCGCTCTTCCAGTTTCTGTGTACAAAGATTGATAAAAATAATTCAGTGTTACAAATACAAAATATGTAATGCACCCATCAACTACAAGTTTTCAACAAAGAAAGACTGATGTATTGATATATGCAGAACTGAGGCATAAGCATCAATGGATTACATAATAAAACAATAAAACAAAATAAATATTTGAATTGAATCAGAAAAATGTTTAGAAAAATTTGGGTGGTGCAGATAAAAGTAAATTGACAGAACTATCCATTCCATCGTTATAAGGTTGTCGTGTGTTCTATTGAAGTTTACATTTTTTTATTTGGACTATATTTAATTGGATTAATTTAGATAATTAAAAACTGACTTAAAATGGTTAAAAATGTGTTACACAAAGTATCAACCACAATAGGTAGTGTACCACAACAATTTAATGCTAGAGTCAGAGTAATACTGCATGGAAACAGGCCCTTCGGCCCACCTTGCCCGCACTGTCCAACACTAGTCCCACCTGCTGCGTTTGGTCCCATATCCCTCTAAACCTGTCCTATCCATGTACTTGTCAAATTGTTTCTTAAAAGTTGCGATAGTCCCTGCCTCAGCGACCTCTCCTGGCTGCTCGTTCCATACACCACCTATCCTTTGTGTGAAAAAGTTACCCCTCAGATTCCTATTAAATCTTTTCCCCATCACCTTAAACCTATGTCCTCCGGTTCTCGATTCCACTACTCTGGGCAAGAGACTCTGTGCATCTACCCAATCTATTCCTCTGTATCTGACCAGACACTGACCAGAGAATCAGCACAGTTGCGCTCTATAGTTCTGAGATTTACACTGATGTTTATAATTATGGTTACGATTAAACTCAAGATGGTGTACTTATAATGTATGCATATGTACAGTTATTAATTAGTTGGTGATACAAAACTATATTTTCCTTCTACGACTATCCTATCTGTTTTTTTAAATTAATTCCATTGCAACACGAGACAATTGGTCAGCTTGATGTAAACAATTTTACTTACATCGATCAGATGTTTAACTTCATGTTTCTTGAGATCACTGCTAATTTTGGCTGCTAGAAGTAAGCAGGCACCAGAGCAAAGCTTTCTGTTCTGCTTATTGATTCTGCCTTGGAGTACAAGCTTCTCAAAATAAACAAATGACGAAGCTACAGTACAAGGTTCCAGATTACATTCTTCTGCCAGGTTCCGCATTTCTCGTTTCAGACTACGGAGAAAACAGAAAATTGCATGATGAAGCCATGGGTAATTTTGGCTGATGGTTTAAACTAATACATCAACATCAATTATTTTCTTTTGTTCCTTTCCAAGCACTGCATGTCTTTTCTTTCTGAGTACTGAGCCTAACTCAACAAATCACCAGTGAAGGGAGGTATCCACTTGAAAACCCAATGATATACTGGCATCTACATGCCTAGTTTTTATTGTCCCATAGTTTAACTGTGTAATGTGTAAAGGCATTTTACATTCTAAAGTGGCATTGGGATTCTTGGTTAAACAATTAGCTTGTAAACATATAGATAACTTATTACTGTACATGAAGTTAGTTATTGTCCTATAGTATAGTGTTATGCTACAGGACAATAACTAACTTCATATTCAGTAAGAGGCTATCTTGGTTAATAATCAATCTTAATAACCAAACATGATGACAAAATAGTATTTAAAGTATACTTTAGATACTACTTTAGCACCGCGCTTGGTATTCTTGGTTGAACCAGGTGTTATAGCATAAGTATCTGGTGTTTTAATAGTAATTGGTACAATTTGCTCATTGTCACTCCAGCTTGACTGATGATTTATGATGCCACTGGAGACTGTATTTACTGACTTCATTGCAAATTTATCGTTAGATCATAATGCTTGCACAAGCTTCTACTGAAATGGATTTTATTGCAATAAACTACTTGGTACCACAGAATGCAATGCATGGACTAAAGATCTAGGATTACACATTCTGGGTCAAAGGCAATAAAGAGTACTAATTTATTTTAAATGGAGTAATTGACATAAGCAACCAGGAATTGACTATATAGAAATACATTGTTCACACTGCATATTGTGACATGGGAAATATGATGGCCAATTTGGACAAAATATGCTCCCACAAACAAAATGAAAACTACCAGATAATCTATTTGTTCAGTATTGATTGAGGAAAAGAATGTTTGCCAAGATATAAAGAACTTCTCAGCTCTTCAATAAAATAGTGCCAAAAGAAAACACAAACAGAATCCTAATTCCATCTATGGAAGAAAACACAAACAGAATCCTAATTCCATCTATGGAAGAAAAGTTTTCTTAAAAGTACAATTTTAACATGGTGAAAAGAGCAACTTATGGATAAAATGCATTATATGCTTAGTTTTTGTTAAACAGCACTATTTCAAGAATGGCATTTCAACACTGAACATGCCATTCATTAGCTAAGTTACCTTCTTATCTTACTAAGTGTCAGCTTAATGTGAGGAAATTTTTCCTTGAATGTTTCATTCATATCCTTTTTCAGGTCAGATGGTTTTACGTATTCAATCACTGTTGTCTGGCAAAAAGCAAGAAAATTCATTCATGAAAAATGGTTGTGTTTTGATAATGTTGAACATTAAATACATAGAATCATTGAAACATTCAGCGCGGAAATAGGCCCTTTCGGCTGACCTCATCATGCCCGCCATGTTGCCCACCTACTCTAATCCAATTTCCCTCCATTAGGGCCCGTACACCTCTGTGTCCGTCCTATTCAAGTACCCGTCCAAATGCCTTTTAGTTGTACCTGCCTCTATCACCTCCTCTGGCAGCTTATTCCAGACAACCACCACCCTCGTTACGAAAAAACCTTCCTGTCGGATCACCTTTAAGATTTCTCTCCTCTCACCTTAGACCTGTGTCCTTGAGATATACAGTGCCCTCCATAATGTTTGGGACAAAGAGCCATCATTTATTTATTTGCCTCTGTACTCCACAATTTGAGATTTGTAATAGAAAAAATAACATGTGGTTAAAGTGCACATTGTCAGATTTTAATAAAGGCCATTTTTTATACATTTTGGTTTCACCATGTAGAAATTACAGTAGTGTTTATACATAGTCTCCCTATTTCAGGGCACCATAATGTTGGGGACACAGCAATGTAATGTAAATGAAGGTAGTCATGTTTAGTATTTTATTGCATATCCTTTGCATGCTTGAAGTCTGCGATTCATAGACATCACCAGTTGCTGGGTGTCTTCGCTGGTGATGCTCTGCCAGGCCTGTATTGCAGCCATCTTTAGCTTATGCATGTTTTGGAGGCTTGGCTCCTTCAGTTTTCTCTTCAGGCATGCTCAATTGGGTTCAGATTGGGTGACTGACTTGGCAACTCAAAAATGTACCATGTTTTAGCTTTGAAAAACTCCAATGTTGTTTTAGCAGATCATTGTCTTGCTGTAGAATAATCCACCAGCCAATGAGTTTTGAGGCATTTGTTTGAACTTGAGCAGATAGGATGTGTCTATACATTTCAGAATTCATTATGCTACTACCATCAGCAGTTGTATCATCAATGAAGATAAGTGAGCCAGTACCTTCAGGAGCCATACACGCCCAGGCCATAACACCACCACCACCATGTTTCACACATGAGGTGGTATGCTTTGGATCTTGGGCAGTTCCTTCTCCCCTCCATATTTTGCTCTTGCTATCACTCTGATATATGTTAATCTTTGTCTCATCTGTCCACAAGACCTTTTTCCAGAACTGTAGTTGCTCCTTTAAGTACTTCTTGGCAAACTGTAACCTGGCCATCCTATTTTTGCAGCTAATCAGTGGTTTGCATCTTGCAGGGTAGCCTCTGTATTTCTGTTCATGAAGTCTTCTGCGGACAGTGGTCATGTGGCAGTGGGTGGTGCCTTGGTTTGATTGCTCACAGATTAAAGTCTTAGTTTACTTGATACCTCCCGGATCGCCGCGTAGAAGCCTGGCCGGGGCCTCGTGGGTCGGAGTCCGGGTCGGCGGAGCGGCCGACTGAGCCCGCGGCTGGTGCTCAGGGCGGCACCACTGAGGCGTGAAGTGGGGCGACGACAGTGGGACCTTGTCGGCGATGCCTCGCGACGATGGGGCTTCAGCAGTAGCGATGCCTTGTGGGTCGCCCCGTGGTCAACGGTCGATGAGAGCGTCGAGGACCACCGTGAGGAGGGAGGGGGAAGAACAATGGACAATGGAGGGGTGTGGGAGAAAGGGGGGGGGGGGACAAAGAGGGAGTCGGCGTGCTTTGTAACTTTGTCAGCGCCGTAGGTGGCTGCTATTTGTATGCAAGCAAACAATTGCACCGTGCCTAGACAATAAAGTATTCCTATTCCTACCTTTGAGAGTTCATCTTATATTAAGTGTGATTCAAGTACTTTTATGTATACTTAAAATAATTTGCATAAAGACAATTGCCATGACTATAATAGAATTGTGTGTAAAAGACTATTAGTGCCAGTATTCAAAGATAAATTTCCCATTCTTCTGTTAAGTTCCCAAACTATAGCATAAGTTAACGGAGAATGCAGCAAACAGGGAGAGGTGAAATGAGTTTCAGGTATAAAAACATTGTTATAACCATCATTTACAAGTTTTTTTCTGGTGCCATTGATATCAAGCTCATTAAAGACATAAAATGATATCTCACTAATACAGATGAGGCATAATGTTATTCAAGAATTCAACAGCAGGACTCCATTCTCATCCGTGGCATTTCTATGAAATGGGCTAGTATTCAGAACATATAAGCAAGTGCTTGTGACAAAAAGCAGAATATCATTTAAGAAGAAATTGTTATTTCTGAGTCTACCCCATAACTTTCTTTAATTTGATTTGTATAGATCTCAATTACCCTGTAATGAGTGATTATGAGCAAAGTGCAGATTTCCTTCTTCCTAGAAGCTATGCCATTCTACATTTATATCAATATAGTCTTGGGTCAGGAATAGGGCGGCACGGTGACGCAGCGGTTGAGTTGCTGCCATACGGTGCCACAGATCCGGGTTCGATCCTGATTATGGGTGCTGCCTATATGGAGTTTACGTTCTCCCTGATGACAATAGACAATAGACAATAGGTGCAGGAGTAGGCCATTCGGCCCTTCGAGCCAGCACAGCCATTCAATGTGATCATGGCTGATCATCCCCAATCAGTACCCCGTTCCTGCCTTCTCTCCATATCCCCTGACTCCGCTATTTATAAGAGCCCTATCTAGCTCTCTCTTGAGAGCATCCAGAGAACCTGCCTCCACTGCCCTCTGAAGCAGAGAATTCCACACTCACCACTCTCTGTGAGAAAAAGTGTTTCCTCATCTCCATTCTAAATAGCTTACTCCTTATTCTTAAACTGTGGCCCCTGGTTCTGGACTCCCCCAACATCGGGAACATGTTTCCTGCCTCTAGCGTGTCCAAGCCCTTAATAATCTTATATGTTTCAACAAGATTCCCTCTCATCCTTCTAAACTCCAGAGTGTACAAGCCCAGCTGCTCCATTCTCTCAGCATATGACAGTCCCGCCATCCCGGGAATTAACCTTGTAAACCTACGTTGCACTCCCTCAATAGCAATGATTGTGTGGGTTTTCTTCAGGTGCTCCGTTTTTCCTCCCACATCCCAAAGATGTGTAGTTTTGTAGGTTAACTGCATTAAGTAAAATTGTGAATTGATCCCAGCACGTAGGATACTGCTAGGACATGGGGTGATCGCTGGCCGGCACAGACTCGGTGGGCCGAAGGGCCTGTTTCTATAGTTATATCTATAAAGTCTAAAAGTATGTCTGTTGAAAGTAATATCAAATCAAAACTTTCGTACTAAATTTAATAACAATGATCAACTAGAATTTCAGATACAGAAAATGAAAAAGGAAATAAAGACATTTGCTGTTGATTAGAATTAAAAAGGTTTTAAATGTCATGTTATGGATCAAAGGATTACAAAAATAATCCAGAACTGCACGCAGTAAATTTGTGCCTTTATTATCAAGTATTATTCAAAATGCTCTTACCATATAAGATGCAAAGATTAGAACCCGTTTGTGTTTTCCACATGGCCAATGGGGATCATCAAGCAGATTAGGATCATATTCTATTAAATCTCCAGGTTCACTCCCTGCAGGATGACAGAAAACAACATATGTTTAAGCCACGCACTTTTATTTTTAGATACATGATATGCAGTATACAACTGTGACATTAATCAAATAATTGGCTTGGAGCACAATGTACACTGGCAGCTGGATGCTCTGACAATAGAAAATTTCAACCAGTCAAGTCAGACCACCTTTCAACAGATTCCATTCAATACTGTGTCTTCTTCCCGTTTCAACACTCATGTATATTTAGAGCAGAGCTGAAACACAAACTGAAAAGCACACTTCATGGGGTTCATTGAGCGCCCTCAGGCCAGGCAATTTTGATATATATCAAATTAGGTTACAACATGAGGAACAAAAATTGATTTGCCCATTAGCTTTAATATCAGGAAAATCACATGTTCATATGGAAAAATGGGACTAGAAACAAGCTGCAGTGTATTCTTTGATACAAAGAAGTCATGTTTCTTTAATTTATTTCCAAGTTAGGGTGTCACTGGCTCTGGCAGCATTTAATGTCCATCCCTAAATGGCCTTGACTTTTTACATCGTCATCTGGTCTTACCCTGGCAAAAATATGCCCTCTGTTTTATGTATTCTTCCCCTAACTTCTCGGCTTCTAAAAAAAAAAAACGTGTTTTCTCTATCCAAGTTCTGAGAAGAGTTCCAGGCTTGAATTATCAATTGTTCCCACAGATGCTGCCTGACCAGTTGAATATTTCCAGCATTTTCTGTTTTTATATCACATTTCCAGTTTTACCATTTTGATCTTCAGTTTCTAGGAGTGCAAGGTTTCCTCCACCGGCTGATACAGGTGCCAGAATCAGCAAACTGCCCCGCAGTTTTTTGACTTTCATTACCTGTAAATGTTGTCCTTCTGAGTAACAGAGGTCATGAATTGAGAGATGCATTTAGTTTAGTTTGGAGATACAGCGCGGAAACAGGCCCTTCGACCCACCGGGTCCGCGCCGACCAGCGATCCCCGCATATTAACACTATCCTTTTTTTACATTTACCAAGCCAATTTACCTACATACCTGTATGTATTTGGAGCTTGGAGCGGTTGCATCTTCAATATTGTAACACTGCAGTCATACCAAAGCAATTGTGGATGGACTAAATGTTAAAAATGAAAGTTAAGTGCCATTCAAAAAGCTACTTTGTCCTGTTTGATGTTAAGTTTCTTGACTGCTATTGGAGCTGTGTAGGGTACAGGTAACTATGGAATATTCTTTCTTACTGGGACATGTTTTGTGGATTGTGGAAAAGTTTGGGAAGTCAGAGTTACTGCAGAATCCTGACCAGCTCTCGTAGCAACAGTATTTATGTGGCTGGTCGAGTTATGTCGTGTGTCAACATTTAATTTAAAAACCTTGTTACACAATAGATTGATTGATACACAACAGCCAAGATGGTAAATTAATTCAAAACAGTGCACATTTTTCAAATGTGTATTCAAAAACAATACTAAAGTCTTCAACCACTTTTAATTGTACCTAGGTCCATTGCTATTGCAGCGGGTCCATGTCTTCCTGGTGTAAAACTCCGATTATTTCGAGCTTGCGCTTGTGAAGTTGAATTCTCAGTTAATGCTTTTGGCAAAACAAAGGCATTGGTTGGATAAAGAAATTGAGCATAAGAAACTGACTGTAAAGAGAGAAGAAACAAAGTATTGGTTCCAGGTACAACTACTGAAAAAAAGCACCAAGTTTTAAGATTTGTTCTTCATTCCACTACATCCAACACTCCTGGATGACCATTCTTGAAACATCCTCTAAAGCTGAGGTCTTCTCAAACAATTGCCCCTTTCATGACTTATTCCAATAATCTAACATGCCTGTGCCTGCAAAACTAGATTGGCTCCCTGTTTTAATATTTTCATGCTCGTTTTTCAATCATGCCACAACCTACCCCTCCCCATCTATAACCCTCAAATCTCCAGCCAT
The DNA here is from genome assembly GCA_038087875.1 of Malacoraja senta. Classification (NCBI taxonomy): domain Eukaryota; kingdom Metazoa; phylum Chordata; class Chondrichthyes; order Rajiformes; family Rajidae; genus Malacoraja; species Malacoraja senta. The sequence goes on along the minus strand of CM075982.1, from coordinate 41,479,669 downwards.
CTGAGCAGTTTTGCCTATTTATGTTGCGTTCTAATCACTCTGCTATTGATGGCATTCCTGCAGCGTGCCATTAAGCTCTGGAATTGTGACCCTAAACCTCTGCTCGTTATTTTGCAACCAAGATTTATTCTGTTGTAATCTATATATGGATCAGCATCAAATTTTGTTTGATTACATTCCTATTAAGTGCCTTGAAGTTTTTTCTCATATAAATGGCACCATATAAAATGCAAGTTGTTGATAAATATATGAGAGTTATCAGTAAAGTCCAAAGCAGAATACATATTAAATTTCAGCCAGCATAACTGATCCCTGGCATACAGTAGCTAATTCTTACATAATTTTTATTTAATCCCAACAATATGTAGCTCCGTCATTAGAACTACATTTTTATTACTAATAAAATGGGAACTCAGCAACAAAAGCAGCTGAACTAATATGTTCGGGTGTTTAAATTTCAATTTAGACTAAAGTAAATGTATTCGTAAAGGATTTTTAGAGGAAAACTACCATCTACAAACCATTAAAAAAAAGACAATTTATGGAGGAATTATTCTAAAATCAAGAAGGATGTGTTAATTCAGATGTGAAAAAAGTACCTATTCAGCCTGAACTTAATGTTTATCTGCAAGAATAACAAGCAAATCATGAATAAAAACAACTAAACTGCCGTTTGCAAAGCAGCTAACTGTTACCTTTCCATCTGCAGCAAGTTCAACTCCGTCAAGTCCATGCAGCATGTCTGTTGGGCATGAAATGCCACCAGAAGGATTACGTTGTCTTGGTCCTTCCAGTTTGCCGTCGCTGTGTAGAGAAATATCAAAACGGTGTTCTTACAGAAGTCAAAAAAGACTAAATACAAATTAAATATTTAAATAACTGGCCTGCACATACAATAGATGCAGAGCATACAATGGAAGGAACTAGTGTCCTTTATTGTTCATACAGAAATCAAGGCTGCATACAAACAGGAAATGATTACACAAAAATAATTTTTAAAAAGGTCTCAGAAACATGTTAGATTAAGGATCACAAAGCACAAATTATTTTGAATGTCATTTACCCTTTGGCTGTTCTTCATTTGAACCCTAAATAATTTGGGACAGTTTATCAAAATAAGGTTCTCGACACAGACAGTATACTCAGGCAGAAACTAGTTTAATCTTTCATCTGATGACAAGGAAAACAATACACAATTTTCCTATGGGTCTGCCAGCTATAATTTTCCATTCTGCCCATGGGAGAATTTATGGAATGCCTGTTGTAGCTTCCTTTTCAAGGCATCCGTTCCCATTGCAGTGACTCCATAAATTACAAAATGAATTACAACAGCATACAAGTTAAGAAACCAAGTGCCAATTGCTGCAAAATAGTTACTCGGCAGAACAAAGCTGAGCAAAATATTAATTTAATCAAAATCTGCTATACATGCTAGCTGTTGTATTGCATTTTGAACACTTGATATATAATAACAAACAATCTAAAAGTGAAGGCTAGACTGCAGTTTCAGCCAATAGAGTTGCTGTCAGATTAACAACATTGATCAGAGCAGATTCTGGTACAGATTCAGCTGCACTTGTCATATTATATCCAATATGTTATCAAATATACTTTGTACTACAGGTACTAATCTGCATGCACAAGAATTTATTAATTTAGTTTATAAATGTCAGATTACCACCTCAAGCTACTGAAAATTTAAATTTTAAGCAATGGCTGTTGCGCAATCTGTCAATAGCACAGGGGGTGATCATAGTGGAATGTCACATTTTGTAATCCATAAGTGACTATCACCAAATCAGAATAAAAAGAGAGGATAAAATTACAATGAGCCCATCTAATTAGCAAACAATTCACCTAATTAGAGCCAAAATTGTACTTCACCATGATTACTGATATAGAATAATTCCAACCTACCCCCCCAGTTGAATTTACAGAGGATGGCAAAACCCAACAACTTCTCATGTATAACCGAAAAAAACGGAGAGTTTTAAATAGGACGCACTTTGTTATTCCAAGCTTTATGACATATAGGTGGATTTTATTCCAAGTGGCAAATTTTTCCATGGTATCAAAAGCTATTGGTGGTGTCCGTGAGTGAATACCAGTAGGAGGAAAAGCATTATCTGCCTTTTTAAAATGAAACTTGAAAAAGTTATTTATGTCTTCTCACTTGTGTGCAATTCTGGTCACCCAGCTATAAGAAACATATCATTAAGCTGGAAAGGGTGTATAGAAGATTCACAAGAACGTTAATGAATTGGAGGGCTTGAGTTACGAGGAGAGACTGGATAGGTTGGGGCTATTATTCCTTGGAATGTAAGAGGTCGAGGGGGTAACTTATAAAGGATATCAATTAGAATGGACATAGATAAGGTGAATGGTTACAGACTTTTTTTCCACGGTAGAGGAATGTAAAATTAGAGGGCACACATACAAGATGAGAGGGGAAATATTTTAAAAGCACCTGTGGGGCAACTTTTTCCACAGAGAGTGATGACATCTGGAATAAGCGCCCAGAGGAAATGGCAAGACAGGTACAATTACAAAGTTTGAAAGACATTTTGACAGGTGGATAGAAAAGGTTTAGAGGGATGTGGATTAAACGCAGGCTAATGGGACCTGTTCAAGTAGACAACGCGTTGGGCCAAAGGGATTGTTGCTGTGCTGTATAATTCTATGACTATTGGCTTAAAATGAGTGCAAAGATGATTTGCTTTCATACGCTTGGCAGTATAAGTAAAGTACTACAGAGGCAAACTGACTGAAATAAATTGAAACTCTGGTGTCAGTTCTGGTCAGAATTAGGTTGCATTTATGTTGTGTAGACAAGAGCATCAGTATAGGGCAAAGTTTGTTAATATTATTGCTAGTGTGGCATAAATATTGAATTGGGCACATAATCAACATTTTAGGGAAATGACAATTTTAAACAGTTCAAAAGAGAATCTCAACTTTTGAATTTAGTTTAAAGCAAAATATTCTTACCTATTAGTATTAAATTCTCCATAAGGCAGTATAGAAAAAGCTGAACACAGTGATCTTTTCGCACAGATGAGAACTATCCTTGAATGAAATGAATTGAAACAAAATTAGAATATAAAGGCACACAGATTTATGGTATAAGAACATTTTACATTTGCATCCGAATCAGCACCTCATAGTCGACTTCTGTAGCTTCTAACCCTAAGGTATGAACACTGAATTCCCCAATTTTAGGAAATACCCCCTCTTTCTTTCCTGTGGTCCCCATCCCATCCAGCGCGCACCATTTCTCCCAGAATCCTGCCTCTTCCCTCTCTCCCCAGTCCACCCCCGTCACCTATATCCCTCCACCCCGCTTTACATTTCATTCCTCTTCTCTCCTTATCCGAGTCTTCTTTTCATCTCTGGCCTCTGTCACTTGTCCACACATCTGCCAATTAAATCTTCCTCACCTATATACACCCATGCCAGGGTTTGTCCCACCCCCACCTCTCTTAACCAGTTCCCCCATACTACAATCAGCCTCAACAATGGTCTGACCCGAAACGTTGCCTGTCCATTCCCTCCACAAATGTTGCCTGACTCATCGATTTTCTCCAACTCTTTTTAAAGATGCAACAGCCCAAATAGAACAGAAGAGTAAGAAAAGGTGACTCGGGGACGATTTTCAAAGCGCAGCTGTTAAAGAACAGGAGCCTGAAAAGGCATTAAAAAATATGAGTGCCCAGCAGCCATTTGCACACATTGACAGTTAGCGTTGTGTCTGCTGAACCGATTCATTTACAAATACAGTTTACTGAAAGGTTGTGCTCCCAGTACAGATCCTTAAGAAACACCATGATTCATAGGCTAATCCAACCATTTTACTACAAACAACATTCCACAGGTTTAATATTTTTATGTGCTAGTAACTGGCCCCGTTAGGCCCTCAGTCCATGCACATTCTTCCCCCTCCTTCCCTCCGACTGAAAACCTACTAGCAACACTTTCCCAATTCAGATGAAGGGTTGCAGACCTAAAACTTTACATTTATTTTCTACACATTCTGTATGATTGTTTCTAAAACCTTCTGCACATTACCCCAAGTGTCCAACCTGATCAATTGACCAGTGTCATTGTGTCTCCCTATTTGCAAATTACTACTGATATTCTGCACAACATTTGTTGTACCTACAGTGCCCTCCATGGGACAAAGACCCATCATTTATTTATTTGCCTCTGTACTCCACAATTTGTGATTGGTAATAGAAAAGAAAAAATCACATGTGGTTAAATGCACATTGCCAGATTTTAATAAAGGCCATTTTTATACATTTCAGTTTCATTATGTAGAAATTACAGCTGTGTTTATACATAGACCCCCCCCCCCATTTCAGGGCACCATAATGTTTGTTTGGGACACAGCAATGTCATGTAAATGAAAGTTGTATTTTGTTGCAGTCTGCTTGAAGTCTGCGATACATGGACATCACCAGTTGCTCGGTGTCTTCTCTGGTGATGCTCTGCCAGGCCTGTATTGCAGCCATCTTTAGCTTATGCTTGTATTGGGAGCTAATCCCCTTCAGCTTTCTCTTCAGCATATAAAAGGCATGCTCAATTGGGTTCAGATCGGGTGATTGACTTGGCCACTCAAGAATTGACCATTTTTTAGCTTTGAAAAACTCCTCTGTTGCTTTAGCAGTATGTTTGGGATCATTGTCTTGCTATAGAATGAACCGCCGGCCAATGTTTTGAGGCATTTGCTTGAACTGGAGCAGATAGGATGTGTCTATACACTTCAGAATTCATTATGCCATTAATATCAGCAGCTGTATCATCAATGAAGATAAGTGAGCCAGTACCTTCAGATGCCATACATGCCCAGGCCATTACACCCCCACCACCGTGTTTCACAGATGAGGTTGTATGCTTTGGATCTTGGGCAGTTCCTTCTCTCCTCCATACTTTGCTCTTGCCATCACTCTGATAAGTCTCATCTATCTACAAGACCTTTTGCCAGAACTGTGGTTGCTCTTTTAAGTACTTCTTGGCAAACTGCAACATGGCCATCCTATTTTTGTGGCCAAACAGTGGATTGCATCTTGCAGTGTCGCCTCTGGATTTCTGTTCATGAAGTCTTCTACGGACAGTGGTCATTGACAAATCCACACCTGACTCCTGAAGAGTGTTTCTGATCTGTCGGACATGTGTTTGGGGATTTTTCTTTATTATAGAGACACTTTTTCTGTCAACAGCTGTGGAGGTCTTCCTTGGCCTGCCAGTCCCTTTGCGATTTGTAAGCTCACCAGTGCTCTCTTTCTTCTTAATGATGTTCCAAACAGGTGATTTGGGTAAGTCTAAGGTTTGACTGATGTCTCTAAGTTTTATACTTGTTTCTCAGTCTCATAATGGCTTCTTTGACTTTCATTGGCACATCCTTGGTCCTCATGTTGATAAACAGCAATAAAAGTTTCCAAAGGTGATGAAAAGACTAGGTGCTGAGAGCTCTCTTATACCTGCATTAAGGAGGCAATTAAACACACCTGAGCAATTACACACACCTGTGAAGCCATGTGTCCCAAACAATATGGTGCCCTGAAAGGGGGACTATGTATAAACAGTTGTGATTTCTACATGGTGAAACCAAAAGGTATAAAAATGGCCTTGATTAAAATCTGACAATGTGCACTTTAACCACACATGATTTTTTCTATTACAAATCTCAGATTGTGGAGTACAGAGGCAAATAAATAAATGATGGGTCTGTCCCAAACATTATGGAGGGCACTGTATAAACACAGCTGTAATTTCTACATGGTGAAACCAAAATGTATAAAAATGACCTTTATTAAAATCTGACAATGTGCACTTTACCCACATGTGATTTTTTTCTATTACAAATCTCAAATTATGGAGTACAGAGACAAATAAATAAATGATGGGTCTTTGTCCCAAACATTATGGAGGGCACTGTACTACCAATTACCTGCTGTTTCTTGTGTCATACTGACGCATATTTTTTATAAAATGGATTTTCTTTGTGTTTTTTGGTTGGGGAGATCCTGAAGAAGTCCTACTTCTGAAAAACAAAAAAAAAGTTTATTAAATAATACCAGCCCTGTAAGAATCGTCAAATCTCACTGAAAATGAGGAAAAACATTTTTTTTTAAGTGCAATAACTCTTCTCTTTTTATTAATGTACATAAAAGGTTAACGGGGAAAGCTTTGGTCTCCTTCTAATAGTCTATTACAAACATCTTTACAACAAGTCTGCCCGCTGTTTAAAGAGGACAGAATAAGTCGTCTCCCCCCTCCCTCCCCTTCAGATGTACGATGAAAGAGGGATGTGTTTTTGAAAGAAATATTTCAGATGGCAACCTGAAGCAAATGTAATTCAATATGGCAAGGTCATCTGAAATGCATAAATTAATTTAAAACTATAAATTGCAAAGCACACAACTGTGAGCACCATATGTAAATCAAATTGAAAATGGATTAATGTTTGCCAATTTAATATTCCCAATATAACCCGCATATTACTGTAAGTCAGTGAACTATATGAAATGTCACCATAGAAAATTATAGCACTTTCTGTGAACATCATCATGAAAAATACTAAATGCTATTTGTTAGTCTTCTTTGGGCAGCAGCTGTGACATCCAGCACAGTATAATACAACTTGGGAGGCACAATGGCACAGTAGTAGAGTTGCTGCCTGATAGTGCCAGCGACCCGGGTTCAATCCTGACTTTGGATGGTGTTTGCACCTTCTACCTGTGATCCCATGGGCTTTCTCCAGGTCCTCCGGTTTCCTCCCACATTTCCAAGACGTACAGGTTAATCGGCTTCTGTAAACTCCCACTAGTGTGGTGGATAGAACTCGTGTACGGGTGATCGCTGGTCAGTGAGGACCCGGTGGGCTGAAGGGCCTGCTTCCATGCTGTATCTCTAAACTAAACTTATTACATATCAGGAATTTGTATTAAAAAAAAATATTCTAAACTTAAAGTAGTTGAAAAAACTCACGATTTTAAATACAAGGAAATCTGGGAAGAGTAACAGTAAACAAATCTTACAGCAGCCCATTAGCTGCAAAACAGAAAGTGGTGGAGCAACTCAGCAGGCAAGGCAGCGCCTGGAGAGGGATGGTGACATTTTTAGGTCAGGATCCTTCTTCAAACAACAGCCATTTAACAGGATCCACTGCTTTTCAACCAAAGCTGCAGCTTTATTCAGTGACAGCTGAAGGTTTATTATCAAAGCTTTCTAAATATTTGAGAACAATGAGATGTCTCTTTCAGTTTCTTGAAGATCCATCCTCAATTTAAATAATTACTCAAAATCTTAACCACTCCTCAAAAGAACCAACCTATTATTTAGTGATGCTTAACCCATACTTCATTTATATTCAAAATAATTCATTTGAAATTTTCAATGCAGGTTTAAATGTGTGAACCTAATGTCATGGAAGCAGACCAAGTGATGAAAATTAATTTTTTACCATCCTTAATTTTTTTTTTTAATTCACAAAGAGCAGGCCATAAACGGTTTTCTCAGAATGCCACCAACATGTTCACAATGGAATCAGAACAAAACTGGAATGTGCATGGCATTCTTGTTGCAACTGTAAAGCTTCTGTCAGTGGTTTCCACTGCAACTATCCCATTTTCTGACTTTCTCCACGACACATAATACTTGCAGTTTCACTCTCGAAAGGTCAGTCATAGAATAATGTACATATCAAAATGGCACAATCATTACTGCACAGTATCAAGATCATATAATTACAACATTTCCTCCTCCATGTCCTTTCAATTGAAAAGAGTGGCAACAAGGAAATATAAAAGGAGTTTAAAAAAATGGACATTATTTTAATCTTGAGACATGCTTTAAAAATTCCATATTTGTCCCGTATAATAAGCTGCTTTCCCAACAATCTTTAAAAATGTCTCCATCTCCAATCTTTAAAAATATTCCTCCTTCAATTCATCTGTATTCTTGGTGTAATGTCCTCCAGTTGTTCACATCCATTTGCTCAATGGAGTTCCTCCCCCACAGCGATAGTAGCAAAATCTTCAGTGACTTTCCTCTCTGCCGTCTCTATTTTTATTTAAATATTTTCCTATTTTATCTCATTAACCAAGTTTCCTCTAACTTGCTCATTTCTGTTTTGTCATCTTTTGAACAAATTGGACCAATTAAAATTATCATAAATGTAAATTGCAGAAATAGTTACAGAACACAATGATCGAAAAATGCAAAAAAATCATAATTAACAGAATAGTCAGGATTTTATTTTCTATATACAATAGAAACTTCAAATAAGCATGCTTTATTATATTTTGCTCATTGGTGAAAAAGTGTAAATAAACCACAGCACATGTGCAAAGTATATTAATACAATGTTTAAAATGATTGTGTAGGAAGGAACAGCAGGTGCTGGTTTACACCAAAGATAGACACAAAATGCTGAACTCAGTGGGACAGGCAGCATTTCTGGAGAAGGAATGAATGACGTTTCGTGTCGATGCCTTTTTACCAATTCGAGGATATTTTATACTTTCAATAATATTACCAGCCTGCACCTCAATCTCTCCACTTTTTAAAGTAGAAACATTTTCAACTATAGGTGATCTTAATGTTGAGGGTAACACTGCTTATAAATCGATAGTAGCAAATGTTTTAGTTTTTTAGTTTTAGAGATACAGCGTGGAAACTGGCTCTTCAGCCCACCGGGTCCGTGCCAACCAGCAATCCCCGCACACAAACACAATCCTACACACACTAGGGGCAATTTACATTAATAGCAAGCCAATTAGCCTACAAACCTGTACGTGTTTGGAGTGTGGGAGGAAACTGAAGATCTCGGAGAAAATCCATGCAGTCACGGGGAGAACATACAAACTCCATACAGACAAAACCCGTAGTCGGGATCGAACTCGGGTCCCTGCCGCTGTGAGGTAGCAACTCTACCTCTGCGCCACCGTGCCGCCCTAAATGTGTGCCGCCCTAAATGCAAGTGAACTGAAATGTATTCAAGCAAATCTCACACGGCCTGAACAAGCCACCTCGAACCATCACCAATGGCCTCCCCATGCTCGTGCTTGCTTGTGCCAGATGCAGAAGGCTTTCCCTTACTAGCCCAAAGTGTTCCAGACACTGTCATGACCCGAGTTGAAGGCTGGCATTAAAAATCACAAAGAAAACCCAGCTCCAAATTGCCTCAGAGCTTTGACAGCAAGCAAAGCCTTGACTCTTTGCTGCAAGTTTACCAGGATCATTTCATACTTTCTAAAATCCTTCTGAACTTTTAAGATGTTTAAAAATGATCAAATATTCAGTCATTAAGACAAAGTTAAAAAAGTTGAATAATTAAAAACAGGAACTAAATCAAAAGTAGAAATAGAGACATAGAAAAATAGCAGGAGTAGGTCATTTGAGCCAGCACCGCCATTCTATAGAATCATGGCTGATCATCTAAAATCAGTACCCCGTTCCTGCCTTTTTCCCCCCATACAGTATCCCTCGATTCTTTTAGCCCTAAGAGTTAAATCTAACTTTCTCGAAATTAACATCCAGTGAATTGGCCTCCACTGCCTTCTGTGGCAGGGAATTCCAGATTCACAATTCTTTGTGTGAAAATGTTTTTCCTCATCTCAGTCCCAAATGGCCTACCCCTTATTCTTAAACTGTGACCCCCCAACATCGGGCACATCTTTCCTGCATCTACAGCCTGTGCAGTCCTTTAAGAATTTTATGTTTTTATAAGATCCCCTCATCCTTCTAAATTCCAGTGAATACAAGCCCAGTCAACAATTTTTTTCATCATATGTCAATCCCTGGTGAACCTACGCTGCACTCCCTCAATAGCAATAATGTCCTTCCTCAAATTAAGAGACCAAAATTGCACACAATCCTCTCAGTGTGGTCTCACCAGGGCCCTGTACAACTGCAGTAGGACCTCCTTGCTCCAAAACTCAAATCTCACAATGAAGGCCAACATGCCATTAGCTTTCTTCACGGCCTGCTGCACGTGCATGCTTACTTTCAGTGACTGATGTACAAGCACACACAGGTCTCGTTGCACCTCCCTTTTTCCTAATCTGACACCATTCCGATAATAATCTGCCTTTCTGTTCTTGCCACCAAAGTGGATAACCACACATTTATCCACATTGTACTGCATCTGCCCACTCACCCAACCTATCCAAGTCACCCTGCAGCCTCTTGGCATCCTCCTCGCAGCTCACACTGCCACCCAGCTTTTTTGCCATCCGCAAACTTGGAGATGTTACATTTAAATCCCTTGTCTAAATCATTAATATATATTGTAAATGACTGGGGTCCCAGCACCGCGCCTTGCAGGGCCCCACTAGTCACTGCCTGCCATTCTGAAAAGGAGCTGTTAATTCCTACACTTTGCTTCCTGTCTGCCAACCAGTTCTCTATCCACGTCAATACCCTACCCCCAAATACCATGTGCTCTAATTTTGCACACAAATCTCTTGTGTGGGATCTTGTCAAAGGCTTTTTGAAAGTCCAGATACACCACATCCACTGGCCCTTATCCATTCTACATAAAGGACTACGGATACTGGAAACTTGAGTAAAACACAAAGTGCTGGAGTAACTCAGTGGATGAGACAGCATCTATGGAGGGAATGGATAGGCATCGTTTCCAGTCAGGACCCTTCTAATATTCCTCTAAGAATTCCTCTTTCCCTTTGCATTCTTCACAAAGAAATCAAATGAAGTCTACTCCATATTCCAATGTGGAACTAGAGAAGAATTTCTACAGTGTAAATACCAGTGGTTTAGATCACATGATTAACACAGAATTTCTCCAGTTTTTTGGTAGGTTGAATAATCATAAATTATTTTGGGAAGACACTGGAGGTTGATGCTAGTTAACCAGTGAACATTTATACATAATATGCAAGATATTAAACAGGCCAGCTGATAGCTCCTTGATCGATAGTTTTATAGTTGTGCTTCAAAACTAAGATTTTGCTATTGATGACCACCAGAGAACTTTGCTTTCCAATGGCCGAGTATTGTTTACATGCAGCATTAAACATTTTAAATATATTTCTGAATCCATTCCCCCTTTCTGCTATCTTCATTGGTCTTTGAAAAATTCAAACCACTCAAAATAGTACATTGAGATATATAAAATGAGCATTTAGCCTTTGACAAAAGTTAGGAAAATTAGAGCTCAGCCATGTTTCTTGATGGCTTCACCAACTTATCTAGACAATGGTTAATACTAAATCTGTTCACTGACCGCGGCAGCTGCATTCCATTTAAAATCTTACCGATACAATAAACATTTTTATTTCCTGTTCTTGCTGATGAAGAAAATGCCCTTGAAATTGCTAGGAAACTTCAGCAAGTATGTGTTGAACTGCCAGCATTTGCTTTCAATAAATTGTAAATCCAAAGTCTTGAACTTGCCGGTTAAGAAATGGTGGCAATTTCCTGACTGTACTTCCAACATAAGATTCAGTGGAACAAGAAACATTCTGTGCTCTGCCAGTTTTGGTGGGAAACCTGCTTGTTAAACAACCCACAGGTTAGATCTGCAACAGGAGCAGTGGGCTTTTCATATCTACTTTAACAACAAGGTCACAAGGGAAAGGTAGGAGGACCGCTCAAGGTTAAAAAAGGGAATTTGTATTTGGAGTCAGGGCACGAAGATGAGGTACTAAACGAGTACTTTGCATCTGTTCTCACAAAGAATACTAATATTTAAGGGCTGTTTAAGATTAAGAAAGAGGAGCTGTTGGGCTCTTGCAGAGCATTAAGGTGGATACATTTTAGTTTAGTTAAGAGATACAGCGGAGAAACAGGCCCTTGGGCCCACACCGACCAGCAATCTCCACATTAACATTACCCCACACGCACACTAAGGACAATTTTACATTTGCACCAACCCAATGTACGTCGTTGGATTGTGGGAGGAAACCGAAGATCTGGGAGAAAAACCCACACAGGTCACAGGGAGAACATACCAACTCCATATAGACTTGCACCCGTAGTCAGGATCAAACCAGAGTGTCTGGCGTTGTAAGACCTTGCCACATCCTGATGGGATCTATCCTAGGTTTTTGAGAAGAGATTGCGGGAGCCTTGGTGAAGACCTCTAGGCACAGGCAAGGTCCGGGAGGAATGGAGAGTAGCTAATGTTGATCAATTGTTTAAGGAAAGTAGAGAGAATCCAGGGAATTATAGGCCAGTGAGTCTCACATCCGTGGGAGGGAAAACTATTGGAGAGGATTCTTCAGGATAGGATTTACTTTCACTTGGAAGATAATGGGTTAATTAGGGACAATCAGCATGGCTTTGTACATGGCAGGTTGTGTCTTGCTAACTTAATTGACCTTTTTAGAGGAAGTGTCGAAGGTGATTGAAGGTGGATGTTGACAACGTGTATTTTAGTAGGACACTAGACCAGGGGTCGGCAACCTTGTTCTGCGTAGGGGCCGGGACGCATGTCTGTGAGCGGATGGCAGGCCACATCAATCACGTGTACACATGATCCCGCCCCGGATGGCAGGCATCAAAACACGTGTTCACAGAAGGTAGACAAAAATGCTGGAGAAACTCAGCGGGTGAAGCAGCCTCATGCGATCCTTGCATGTTTCACCCGCTGAGTTTCTCCTGCATTTTTGTCTACCTTCGATTTTTCCAGCATCTGCAGTTCTGTCTTAAACGTGTTCACAGAAGGTGTGCGGCCGTGCCGGCGGCTTTGTGCAGGATGCGGTACAGCCAGAGCTCGGCCGCACTCGGGGAGGCGCTCAGCGGGCCGGATGATTACAGGGAAAAAAATCCGCCTGCGGGCCGAGTGATTTCGGGTTACGGGCCGCATTCGGCCCGGGGGCCGTAGGTTGCTGACCCCTGGACTAGACACATTGCGGACCTGTTGGGCCCAACCCCCAAGGCAATATTCCACCACTGACCCATAGCCCCCAACTGCGTAGGCGCGGCTGAGGGGTTCCCATTGTGACACCAGAACCCCCGTTGTGACGCGAGTCACGGCAACCCTCCATCAACTGCGCCTCGCCATCTCTCTTCCTACCCCTCACCCCCCAGCACCCCCTTCCCTCTTCTTTCCCCATTCCTCCTCCCCTCCCCCACCTCTCCTTTCCCCTACCCTCAGTCACTCTCTCCATAACCCCTCTCCCCTCCCTACTCCCCCACTCTCCCTCCCCCCACTGCCCCTCTATCCCCCACTCCATACCTCCCCCACTCCTCTCCCTCTATTCCCCTCCCCCCCCCACTTTCCCTCCTCACCTCCCCCACTTTCCCCTCCCTCCCTCCTCCTCTCCCTCTATCCTCCTGCTCCCCCACTCCTCACCTCCCCCCTATCCCCACCCCCCCACAATGAAAATCGCGATATTTTCTTTAGAAGAAACCTCCCCCCAAGAATTTGATTAAAACCGAGTTTTTTTTGAAAATCACGATTTTTAATGTAAATGAGATTCGGGATCCCATTGTGACATCATTGTGATGTCGAATATGGCTGATGGGCAGGGCAAGTGGAAAAGTGATTTGAAACGCGTTTTTTGTAAAGTTTAAAATGTCAATAACTTTAAAATATACCATCAATCTGTACGAAACTTGTTTCTTTTACATCCCAGGACAATGGTGAGTAAGGTGGTCCAAAAATCGTAGCGCTATCGTGGTCGTTTTGGTGGGGTTTTGGAATATCATGCACACCGCAAACAAAAAAAGATGAGAGTTTTAGTAATATATAGATTAGATAACGTTCCCCCATGCAAAGGTGATCCGGAAGAATAAGACGCATGGGTTTTGCAGTGAGTTGGTCATATGGATACAGAATTGCCTGAAGAGAGGATTGTGGGGAAATTACTATATTCGGGCTGGAGATCTGTGACCAGTGGTGTTCCACAAGGATCTGTCTGGAAATGCTGCTGTTTGTGATATATATATAAATGCCTTCGACGCAAATATATATATATGGGTTGGTTCATAATTTTGCAGATGACACCAAGAGGGTGTGGATGGCTGTAAAAGTGTACATCACAATATAGATTAACTACAGAAGTGGGCGAACAAATGGCAGATGGAGTTTAATCTGAGCAAGTATGAGGCATTTCATTTTGGGGGGGGGGGGGGGATAAGGAGAAAATATACAATTATTGGCATGACCCTTAACAGCATTGATGTACAGAGGGATCAAGTCCATTACTCCCTGAAATTGGCAACAAAAATATGTAGAATGGTAAAGAAGCCATATGGTACTCTTGAGACACAAAAAGCAGGAGCAAGTCAGTGGGACAGGCAGCATCTCTGGAGAGAAGGAATGGGTGACGTTTCGGGTTGAGACACGGAGCATTGAGTACAAGAGTCGGGATGTCATGAAGCAGCTTTATAGGACTTTTGTTTGACCACATTTGTAGTACTGCATGCAGTTCTGTTCACCCCCATTACAGGAAGGAAAGTGCGTGGAGGTGGTTTACCAGAATGATGCCTGAATTAGGGGGTATTAGCAACAAGAAGAGGTTGGACAGTCTTAGATTTTCACTGGAACGCCAGAGGTTGCGGGGAGACCTAATTGAATTATATAAAATGAGAGGCATTGGTAGGGTAGACAGTTAGAAACTTTTTCCAAGGATGGAAAATACCAAATACTAGTGGACATAGCTTTAAGGTGAAAGGGGGAAAGCTTCGAGATGTGCAGGACAATTGTTTGTTCTTTTTTTTTTAAACACACAGAGGGGGCGATTTACTTTTTCCAAGAATGGAAAATACCAAATACTAGTGGACACAGCTTTAAGGTGAAAGGGGGAAAGCTTCAAGATGTGCAGGACAATTGTTTGTTCTTTTTTTTCTAAACACACAGAGGGGGCGATTGTTTGGAACACAATGAAAGAGACAGATACGTGGCATTAAAGAGACTTTTGGATAGACCTATGGATATGCAGTGTATGGAGGGATATGGGTGATGTGCAAACAGATATGAGTTGGTCTTGGCATCATATTTGGCACAGACCTAATGGGCTGAAGGACCTGTTCCTCTGTTGCACTGTTCCATGTTATATCTATGTAGTTATAAAAATCAAAACTAAATTTGATTGGTTAAACGAGAATGGCTATTGAAATCCTAGAAGTTAAACTGATTTAATGATCCAATGATTCTATCTGCTGTGGCCCCATGTTTCTTAATTGGCATTGATAGAAAGTAGTATAATCTCATTCATATCCAACCTTTTAGCTAAACTTCTACAACATTATTGATCCCTATTTAAACACCCACCATCCATTTTATAAAGATTCAACAATTAATCATCTTAATGGAGATTGCAGAGGATAAAGACATTCTAGCAAGTCTCATGGCGTACAGGTTCCACATTACATGGTGCAATTAATGGAATTAAACTTAAGTTTGAAGTATTCCTTCAACATTGACATTCATTTTAGACGAAGCATCTTATTCTCATTCAGTTGACATCTCATTTCATTGGCCTTATAGCAAAATAAATCTTTGTGTTTACACTATTTAAATTCCTTCCCAGCAACAGACCACATAAAGCAGGCTTTCACACTACAAATCACTTGCAAATGAGACATGAAAAAACAAAAGGTTGCTAGAATTCTGGAATTAAAAAAATATATAATGCTGGAAAGCATGTGTAGAAAGAGAAAACTTGAGATAACATTTCAAATGAATGATCGTTCATTAGGAATTTACAGAGAAAAAAAATCTGCTTTGCCATCTTCCACGGTGCAAAAGTACCACAGTCTCAAGGTATTTACTGAGTAAACCAACCATGTCTTGGTTTATCTACACAGGAAGATTAAACATCTCATAATGATTGCATGTAACTTGTGCTTCCTAGAATTACATTATAACCACTGTTTTTCAATCTTCCTTTGCAGATAAAGATGTCGACTTGCAAGATGTGTCACCATGTGCGCCAGTACTTCCTTAACCCACTCTCTTTGCCAGGAGTCCCATTCCTTAAGGAACTGCAGCCGGTCTAATTTACAAACAGCTTACATCCCAGCAGGATGAATTTTTGACTTCTCTAACTACAAGTAACCTTTGCTTTCCATCTCTCTCCATCACTCCCCCTTCCCAGTTCTCCGGTCAGTCTGATTGTCCCGATTACATTTGATCTGTTTGCTTTGTTGTCACCTCCTAGCTAACAATGATCTATTCTACATTTTCCTCGGTCTAGATCTCTTTTGATGTCTCATTTTCATACCCTACCCTCCCTTATCTGTGTCTCCCTTTCCCCAGACTGTCTAAAGAAGGGTCTCAATACAAAACAACACCCATTCCTTCTATCCAGAGATGCTGCCTGTCCCTCTGAGTTACTCCAGCATTTTGTGTCTCTCTTCGGTGTAACCCAACATCTGCTGTTCCTTCCTGACGTATTATTACAGTTCTTTTGAGAGTTTCCACTTAAATTCTTAAACTTCTAGCACGGAGCATATTGTATTTGAAATAAAACAGAAGATATCAGGCAACATTTATGGTGAGAAAACCCCCCCACAGGAAATATGATGAAAGGTCTTTTGACTTGAAATGTTAGTGCTTTCTACGAATGCTGCCTTACCCACTGAATATTTCAATCATTTTCTTTCATATTTCCAGTATTTTGTTCTTTGAAAATATTTACTCAGTTTAAAACAACCTTAAATATCTTCCACGCAATAAACCCCCCCCCCCCCCAATCATATCACATAACTAATTTGGAAAATCAGCCTTGACATTACAAAGTTTGCCTAAACAGGATTGGGAATTGATATCGCCTATTGCGATTCACAGTATCTATTTTTGTTTCTTCTCAATTGCCATGTTCACTTAACTTAATACTTTAAACTTTGTGTCATATTTTTAATGCCGATGAACACATTACAGAAGCAGAGAACATACAATAGAGACAAATCTCTAAGTCCTTAGCCTTAAACTAAAGGACTAATCCAGATCCAATTCCTTGCCAAAAGTAGATTTTTTAATTCACAATCAGCCACAATGATGAGTATATAGGACTTGGGACCACTGGGGAGACAGAGAACATGAGTGTTGGGTGAACTGTACAGTAAGGGATTGAAGTAGTTGGTGAGGAAATATAGCAATCACTTGATTTTAAAGCAACAGAAGCAGAAAAGAGACTTCCATCAGTTGATGTATTGAACTGAGCAGCTGCAATATGACTGCAATCAGTAGCTAGGAATGCATTGATATCAGATAATTAAGGTAATAGGTAATAACTTGGAGGGTGCTTCCATGCATTCCCAACTGTCAAACATGAGTAAAGGCTAAAACTAAATACACTAGGAAGTCTCTACATGTTTTACTTAGGAAATTATAAAATACACGTCAATCTTTTTTTCTGATTACTACGTACATTCTGCACTTTGTAACAAAATATAGGTTGGCTGTCAAATAACTAACCATTTTTCAAAGCAATTAGAAAGAGTGTCAAGGGTTATGGGGAAAAGGCAGGATAATGAGGTTAAGAGGGAAAGATAGATCAGCCGTGATTGAATGGCGGAGTAGACTCGATGGGTTGAAAGGTCTAATTCTGCTGCTATGACTAATGAATTAACTAGCATGTGCAAAATTAATTTCATACAGCAGGATTCAATGGAAGAATTTTCTTTCTCACAAAAACAATTTTCAAAGAATAATTTGAAAAAAGTCTGTTAATGTCTTGATCTTTATTAATGCATTAAGAAACAGCCAAAAATTGAACCAAAGATAAACGTGAACAGGGAAGGATATTCAGTCATGCCTGGATGAAGAAAATGTTTAAAACGAGCTGTGTCCAGGGGCTTAATGAATGAAGAGTAGTAATGAAAAGTCAGTGTCAAGGAAGAAGCATGATCCTAATAAATTGTAATTTAAAACTGATTTCTTAGCCGAGGAATAATTTATTGCTGTAAGGATAAATAGTAACTTTAACTGGAACAAGAATTTTAGAACTTACAAGAAAAAGTTTTCTTAGGTGAAGCAATAGGTTTAGTCTTTTATAAATGATTGAGCCACTGATTGCAAATGAAGTGTCACTGCATATGATCCATTTTCAAACTGACCCATGGCGTTAAAAATGTTTCAATGTCAAAACAACATTACTAACAACTGTCGCATGTTTCCATAATCTAGATGCACTTCCCCACAATCTGACAGCTTAAACATAATGCTAAAGATTTAACAAGGTTGTGAAGCTCTTATCAGTGGAACTCAAGCTATTTTTTGCCAACCAACAATCAAAACAGCTCATGCTACTTTAAAAATTCTAATCTTGTCTTTACTATATCGTTAAATAATTAAAACTACAGCCAAAAACTTGTGTTTTTATACTTTTTGCAGAATAGATTTTTTTTTTTCATGACCCAAAACACAAAGTTCACATATCTCTGATCATTGTTATCGAGGACTCACACAATGCAATTTTCTACATTGAAAGGTTACCATCAGGAATATTATGTGACTAGCACTATAATTCTATTGTAGTTAGAGGATGAGTACACTGTAAATGATTACATCTGCAAATACACAGTATCTCATTACTAGTGACTGTTAGAATTTGTTTCTACTTGGCATATTCTTAATTCTAACTATTCAATTCATGTTGTTCTTTGTCATTACAATGGGTCCTGTGGTTGAGGATAAACACTTGCATGAAAAGAGAATTAGCTAACAGAGGGAAAACTGTAGGATGACTGGTCATTTTCAGTTGGCAACGTGATACCATTGGATGCCAAGGCCTTCAACGGTTCACAGCAAAGATACTAGAGGCTCCTCTAGTATCTTTGGCTCAGTCTATTGCTTCAATTAATTGGGTTCAAGACATTGGGTCTAATACAAAGGTCAAACGTTACAAGGAGTTGACAAAAGGATACAAATTGTACACAAAAAAGCAAGAATAAAATGTAAAGATAGGATTTGCAGGGTTATTCATTTATGGTAGGGAACAATTAAAAAAAAGGATTTAGAAGGGAAATAGTACATTGGCCTTTAGTATACAGAAGATAAGAGTTCAGGAGCAAAGTGGTGAATGCAATTGTACATAATCTACTCAATAATGTATGATATCCTGTAATCAAATTAATTGCTAATATACTTCTAAAATTTCATGCATATTTTGAAACAAGTAATGAATAACAGCCAATGTTTAATAAATAATAAAAGACGTTTTTAAAGTACAGCATTGAGATAATTGATTTTGCTCTGCTGTTATTATTGAAAGGTGGTTTCCAAATGTTGTACCATTTAAGTTGTGAGATACTCCCAAGATTTTCTAGTCCTGTAGGTTGCTTGGTTGATCAGTCTCTCTCACGTTAGTTAGATCATAAAATAAATTGCATCCTCTCAAATAATTTTATTCTAAATTATCGTTGGAATATTATCAATCTGTAACGCGTTACTCCATTATCAAGTGATCCATTATCTTATTTCAGAAGGGCTTTTAAAAGTGAACTATTTCTTACTTTCAGAGAGTTGAGTGAAATGGGAATTAATTTATAAAGTGAATTGTCTAAATATTATCTCCTGATTAAATCCTTCTCAATGCTTTAGTGAGAGGATCTGCATCAAGAAAGTATATTGGAATATGGCACACTCATTCTTTAACTAAAAATAGCGAGAACAATTATGTTTAAGTATTGGAGAAGGAATAAGTATTGAACCTCTTGACTGGGGTACTGCCTGCATTTTGGTACCCAAGAAATGGTTGAGACATACAATGAAGATTCACCAGGCTGATTTCTGCAATAGGAGTTGTCCCATCAAACGAAAGAGTAGGGTCATTTCATCTTCAGAGGACTTCACATGAAGGAAGTGTGGTCCTATTTCAACCAAAATATTTATATAGCTTGGCAGACTAGGTGCTGAGAGGACATTTCCCTCGCGTGAAGAATCTAAACTTTTCTACCGAAGGCAAGGGAGAGTTTTATTTAATACCGAGATAAGGAAATATTTTTTCACTCAGGAGGGCCATGTATGTTTGGGATTTTCTAACTAAGAGTATTATGGATGTTTAATCGCTTAATACATGCAAGGCTGTAAGACAGTTTAGATTCTAAAGCAATAAGAAACATGGGAATTTGATTAAAAATTAGATGGTTGAAATATTGACAACTTTACTGAATACCAAGGTCAAGAGGTTCAATACTTATTCCTTCTCCATTACTTAAACATATTTTTTCTCGCTATTTTTAGTTAAAGAATGAGTGTGCCATATTCCAATATACTTTCTTGATGCAGATCCTCTCACTAAAGCATTGAGAAGGATTTAATCAGGAGATAATATTTAGACAATTCACTTTATGAATTAATTCCCATTTCACTCAACTCTCTGAAAATAAGAAATAGTTCACTTTTAAAAACCCTTCTGAAATAAGATAATGGATCACTTGATAATGGAGTAACGCGTTACAGATTGATAATATTCCAACGATAATTTAGAATAAAATTATTTGAGAGGTTGCAATTTATTTTATGATCTAACTAACGTGAGAGAGACTGATCAACCAAGCAACCTACAGGACTAGAAAATCTTGGGAGTATCTCACAACTTAAATGGTACAACATTTGGAAACCACCTTTCAATAATAACAGCAGAGCAAAATCAATTATCTCAATGCTGTACTTTAAAAATGTATTTTATTATTTATTAAACATTGGCTGTTATTCATTACTGGTTTCAAAATATGCATGAAATTTTAGTATATTAGCAATTAATTTGATTACAGGATATCATACATTATTGAGTATATCCTTGAATCAGTCACGAGTTTATGAAGGATACCCAAGAAACAGACCAGGATATCGTCCCCAATGTTTACAATTGCCATGTCAGGCTGGTGAGCCCTCAGTGCACTAGAAACTATATGTTTCACTCTCATTACCAAAATCTGGTCCATGGGAAACAGTAGCTTCCTTTATTAAAAAATGGTAAAAATAAGTTTAAAATTTGAGATTTACGGTACATTGCAAAGACCAACATTACATGTCAAGCATGTTTACTAACCACATATTCCAAAAACAGAACAAAGAAATTCTAATTAGCTGCAGGTTTACAGACACATCAACACAACGATAAATTCAGTTATTCTAGGTAAGCCAGACCATGATAGTGCAAGCCAAAGTATGTAGCGCAACCTTAGTGCAAAACCCATAATAGGTCAGTATTGAGCTAGGGTTGTGCAGGCCGGTTAAACAGCCTGATGGGAAGAAATTGTTCTTGCACCTGGAGGTAACACTCTCAGGCCCCTGTGATTCTTCCTCATGGTCGCAGAGATAAAACCGTGCCCAGGGTCGTGTGGTGCTTTGATATTCGCTGCCTTGAGGGATTGCTTCCTGTACAATCATGTCTGAGGTTGATACCAGTGAAGCACTAGGCAATGTCCACCATTTTCTGCTGCCTCATTCATTCCTGAGCGTTTCAATTATAGAACCAGGCCATGATGCAACCAGTCAGAATTCTTTTCACTGTACACCTGCAGAGGTTCAACAGAGTATTCAGGCACATGCCAAATCTTCTCAAATTGAGTGTTGGTGAGCTTTCTTTGGAATTGTATCAATGTGTTGGGGCCAAGACAGATTGGAGATATGTACTCTCAGGAACTTGGTGCTCTTCATGGTCATCCCTTTGCTGAAGACAGATTAATGGATCCTAGGCTTTCCTTTCCTGGAGTCACCAATTAGCTCCTCAGTCTTGGCTAATGTTGAGAGCAAGATTGTTGTTCAAGCACCACTCAACCAGATTAATGATCTCGCTCCTGCACTGAGCACAACCATTTTTTCAAGCAATAGCGAAGGTATCCTTGGCGAAGATGAAGCTGGAACAATGTGCGGCTACAGACACGAGGATAGAGAATGAAGCAGGGGATTTATCCCACAAACTTGATGTGTCCGTGCAGATGGTCAATCATGTGTCCTTGGCATTTCGCACTGATTGAGGTCTACCGATGAGGATGTCGAAGATCTAATTGCAATAGCGAATCTGTTTCTTTCCCAACATGCATTTTGATATTGTATGATTGTCATCAAATATGCTCATGCAAAGATGGATGCATAACTAAATCATTTTCTGGCTGGAATTGAACTGGAAAGCACCAGCCGCAAATGCATTACTTTCAGTAAAGAACACGGTGGATTTTAAAGATTAAAGATTGGAAAGAGGATGAAGTAAGTGCTCAAGCAGAGCGAGCAGATCGATGGGCTGAATGCCCAACCTCACTAAAAAATCATAATTCTATTTAAAAATTACTTCCAGAAACATCCTAAAATGATTTTGCCACTTAGGGTGCATTCTCTCTGCAAGTTTTGTACTGATACAAAATGATAAATGCATGACAAAGGCTAAATATGCTGTATCGATTTAGAACTACACCCAACTCTGCAAAACCAATCAAAAATCCCTCCAGGGTGTTTGACTGCCGATGACTAAATCCAATGTGGTTGCAATCATGTGCCATTCTTGGGTATGTTCAAATCTGCATTACATAAACACAACAGAGATCTTCTCTTTCCCTTTCCCACCCACTGAAAGATTAATGCTATAAATATTCATACATCAACTGTCAGAAGTGACACCGCAGGTACATAACCAGTTTTAGCTAGAACTCTCATTATTGCCTTCTCCCCTCAATGTCAACTGTCTGGAACATAAAGGGCAGCACAGTGGCACAGAGATAGAGTTGCTGCCTTACAGTGCTTGCAGTGTCAGAGACCCGGGTACGATCCAGACTACGAGTGCTGTCTGTATGGAGTTTGGACTGTCTCCTCGTGACTGCGTGGGTTTTCTCCGAGATTTTCGGTTTCCTCCCACACTCCAAAGACGTACAGGTTTGTAGGTTAATTGGCTTGGTGTAAAGTGTGTAAATTGTCCCTAGTGTGTGTAGGATAGTGTTAATGTGAGGGGAACGCTGGTCAGTGCGGACTCGATGGGGCAGTTTCCGCGTTGTACCTCTAAACTAAACTAAAAACTAAAACAGCAGTTATGAATCTTAAACAACATATTTGCATTATTAGATGTATTGAAGGCAAGATAAACTAGGGAATCTAGCAAGTGTTAGGAGAAAAACACATTAGTTTCAGCAGAGAGAAAATGATTTAGTACTTTTTAAGGGTGAAACAATCTTGACATGATTATTGCAAAGTGATACATTTATTACTGCAATAGCTCAAAATGAAGAAGCCGGTTCAGCTTCAAGAAGAAGGGTGGAGTACACGCCCCAGTCTGTATCAATGACATCAAACAGGGGTTAGTCGAGAGATTCAAGCTCCTAATTATGGTTTAAATATTACCAACAATTTTTCAACAACCGCTACAGCCAAGAAAGCACACCACTGTCTTCAATTCCTCAGGAGGGGAAAAAAATTTGGCATGTCATCTCCAATGATTCTTCCTAATTTCTGCCATGAACCATAGAAAGCATCCTAGCCAGACGCAACACAGTATTTCAATTGCTCTTCCCAAAGCTATAATTTAGAGAAACATGTGAATGCAGCCTTGTCAATAATGCAAATCAGCCTCTCCTCTTTCCGCCCCCCCCCCCCTCTCCCCCCTCCCTCTCCCCCCTCCCATCAACTCCATCTAGATTTCACGCAGCCTTGGGAAAGGAGTCAACATAATCAAGGACCACTCATGCCCTGGTCATTCTCTCTTTTCTCCACTATCATCAGACAGAAGGTACAAAATCTTAAAAGAATGTACCACCACATTTAACAACAGCATCTTCCATGCTGTTATCAATTGCTTGAATGAACCTGTCATATGTAAAGGATGAATCTCTAATCAACCTCTTAGAGGCCCTTATATTTATTATCATCCGCACTCCCTCTGTTGCTGTAACACTATTTTTTGCAGTCTGTTTCCCCTTTTGTGTTGCCTGATGTACTGTGATTTGCCTGCATAGCACGCAAAACAGGTTTTTCATTGTATCTCGGTACATGTGTCAATAATAAGCAAATATTTAGCGACCGAGTAAAATCGATCAACGAATCGTTGACGCTTGCAGCTGTTGAACTGCCTTCAAAACAAAACTCGGCCATACTACTACATAACGGCATATTTTGAAAGAAAGGGTTATTGTCCTTACTAAAAAGTGTTGTTAAAGTTTCTATCAGTAGACATATAAAACTTAATTTTAACCCCCTGATGTAAACATTAAAACCATCGTGAGACTGGCTAATGACAGGTAGAGAAAAAGAGAGGCGCGAACACCACTGGGTATAAAACTGTCAATATTGAATGTATGGAGCTTTGTACGGTTTTTGGTTAGTATGTTTAAAAAAAATTCACGAATAAAGTTTATGATGTGTGGTGAGAGTATGTGGCGTGGCTGAAAACATATACGAAGGTGTCCAGTTTGCTCCCCATCAAACCGAGTGAGCATCTATCCCGCTGACAGAGGATGCTGAGAGAAGCAAACAACTCACTCCTCCCTGGCAACCGCCGAGCCTCCCGGACACCCACCTCTGCCTCTCCAACCCGAGGGGTCCGACGGCCGGCGTTGTCCCCAGCCCGTTCCTGGGCAGTGGTGTCCCCGGTCCCGAGGCAAGCTGCTGGGCAACGGCCTCGCCGGCGCTCGGCCCCAGCCCCGGGTCACCCGGCGAGGCGACCACACCTCCCGATGCTGCTGCTGCCGCCGCCGCCGCCGCCGCCGCTACAGGCCCCAGCCGGGAGGTGTGAGCGATCACCGAGATGCTCGGTGTGGCCGACAGGCAGCTGATGCAGCCGCCGCCTGCCCTGGCGCTGGTGGGGGCCGCTGCCGCTGCCACCGCCACAGCCTCCTGCTGCTGCTGCTGCCGTTGCTCCGGCCGGTCGTGCTCGAAGCCATTGGCGAGCTCGGCGGGCCGGCGGCCGTCCAGTGAGATGTTGTTGAGGAAGCTGAGGGCGGCCTGTCTCCGCCGGGAGTCGGTGCGCCTCCTGACATGTTGATGCTGGTGATGATGATGATGGTAGCGGTGATGCTCCTTCGTCCCGCCGTGTTTGAGGCTACAGAAGCGAAGCGCGCCGCCACACGTAGCGGCCGCCATTACCCAAAGTAAACAGTGACAGCGGCGGCGGCCGGCGAGCAGGAGCGTGACGACACCAAGCCCCCCCCCTCCGTCACGGTGGGCGGCCCCATCCCCGGCCCCGCCCACTGATTATGACCGTGGCAGATTCTCCGGCAATGGGAGGCCGCTGACGTCACACCACACGGTGGGCGTTCCCATCCCCGCCCCGCCCGCTGAATATGACGTAAACGGCTTTTCTCCGGCAACGGGACGCCTTTGACGTCACATAAGAGGCGGGGCCGCACTGGCCTCACAAGAGGCCGCAGATGCTGAAATCTTGAGTAAAAAAACAAAGTGCTGGAGTAACTCAACAGGTCAGGCAGCAACTCTGGAGAAAATGAATGGGTGACTTTTTAGGGTTGAGACCAAAGAACATAGAAGGCTGTAGTATCTTTGGTTGAGACCCTTCATAATTGAGGGTCTGGGGGAGGGAAACTACAGATATGAAAAGGTACGGAACAAATCAAGGGTGTGCACTGATTGCCAAGGAAAGGTGGAGCCCACAATGGTCCATTGTGCAGATTTGTAGGCTTCGGTAGAAATGTAAAATTATCCCTAGAATGTAGGAGAGTGCTAGTCAAGTCAAGTCACATTTATTTATATAGCATATTTAAATAACAACTCTCGTTGGCCAAAGTGCTTTACATTTGTTATAGGAATAGCATAAACAAAACAAACTACATACATATATACATGTAGCCCTCACTCAGAGGATGTCAGGAAAGGCTTGGGAGTATAGATAAGTTTTTAGTCTTGACTTAAAAGAGTCGATGGAGGGGGCAGTTCTGATGGGAAAGGGGATGCTGTTCCACAGTCTAGGGGCTGCAACCGCAAAGGCCTGAGCTTATGCCTAGACCGTGGGATATTCAGCAACCCCAAGTCGGCCGATCTGAGGGGCCTGGAAGTGGAGTGGTGGGTGAGAAGACTTTTTATGTAGGTGGGGGGCAAGCCCATTGAGGGCTTTGTAGACATGGAGGAGGATCTTGAAGTTTATACGGAACCGCACAGGGAACAAGTGGAGAGAGGCCAGGATCGGGGTGATGTGGTCCCTTTTTGGGGTGCCCGTCAGGAGTCTCACTGGTGTTTTGGACCAGTTGCAGGCGGGACAGGGAAGATTGGCTGATGCCAGTGTAAAGGGAGTTGCAGTAATCTAGGCGAGAGGAGATGAATGTGTGGATGATCTTTTCGAGGTCATCAAACTGGAGGAATTGTTGTATTTTAGCTATCGTCCGAAGCTGAAAGAAGCTAGCTTTTAGCACGGCATTGACTTGTTTGTCAAATTTCAGTGCTGAGTCAAATATCACGCCAAGGTTTTTGACGTGAGGTTTGAGTAGTGGGGTAAGGCTTCCAAGACTGCCAGCTATCATTTTGATTGAGTCCGAGGGGCCGAGAAGGATGACCTCAGACTTACTCTCATTTAGTTGGAGGAAGTTCTTGGCCATCCAACACTTTATATCCTCGAGGCAGCGGGTAAGGTTAAGCAGATTTGATTGGTTTTGGGGCTTCAGGGGGAGATAGAGTTGTGTATCGTCTGCGTAGCAATGCTAGTGTACAGGATGTTTACTGGCCAGTGTCAACTTGGTGGGCCAAAGAGCCTATTTCTGCAGTGTATCTCTAAAAGTCTAAATGTAAAGGCACAGGATGACCGAAGGGCACAGGATCAGCCAGAAAGGAAGGGTGGCGCAGCGGTTGGGTTGCTGCCTCACAGTGACGTGGGTTCAATCATGACTGCAGGTGCTGTCTACGGAGTTTGTTTGTTCTCTCTGTGACTGTGGGTTTTCTGCGGATGCTCCGGTTTCCTCTCATATCGGACAGGTTTGTAGGTTAATGGCTTATGTAAATTCTCACTAGTGTGTAGGATAGTGCTAAGGTACATGGTGATTGCTGGTCGGTGCGGACTCGGTGGGCCAAAGGGCATGTTTCCACGGTGTATCTTTGAAGTCCAAATTCAAAAGTTTTCTTGGCCTTCCGAATTAATCTTTGTGTAATATGCTAGAACCCCAGATCTCTTTGTCTCACAACAGTATTGACAAATCAGATGAAGGTGATGATTCCTTCATTCAGATCAAACCCACATCCAGTCCTTGATAAGCCACACGCAATGCCGCAAGATATAATTTCAGCATCTTTATCCTTCATCTTCAGACTTCTCAATTTGCTTGCCAAGCCTGTCTCCCATTCAACATCCATGAATGCATGCATTTCAAAATGGTGGTGGCGGCAGATGCAAGGTAACATTTGTGCCAGTCAGCGGGTTGGGGGTCTTGCCTCCCATGCTCTCGCAAATGCTTTGGCTGCCTCGAGGTCTGCTGTGGAAGGCGCCCCCAGGGTACAAAGATTGAACAGTGGCCACGCGTGAGGCTAGGGACGACAGTTCACTGAGACATCGGTGGGAGTGGGCCATTGGAGGCCCTGCAGCAGCCTGGGGCTCGATTGGATTGGACACCACTTCAAGAGGCCGAACATGTGGATTGGGCATGGCCTCCAGCAACATGGAGCAGTGGAGGACACCGACAGCATTGTTTAGCCAGTCCGACCCTGCAATGCCACCAGGACAACAGGCCTTTATGTCCGAGTTAAGACTCTACATCTCTATAATACTAAAACTCTTTGTCTTGTTTGTGGCTGTGTGTGTGTGTCATTATCTGGTTAATTCCTATTTCTTTCCAAACGCTAGGCCACAGCCTTCTCATTTTCACACATTCTACTCACATTTTTCCCGTAGAGGTGATAAACATCTTTCTGTCGCATTCCCACCTATATTTCTGAAGTTTTTAATCGTTTAAAGTTTTAAAAACTGCCCGAAAACTCACCCATTTCGGAAAAAAATCCCTAGTGGCGTCACAATGCACTCACAAGGCAGGACTGGACACTCCCGGAGGGAGGGGCACTCCAGCGCTTGCGGTGAACGAGGAGTGCCGACGCCCGGTGGGGAGGGTGGAGCTAGAGTGAGGGCCGAGCCCGGGGCTTGGAATGGGGCCGTGACCGGGGCCGAGAAAGAAGCCTCTGCCGGAACCAAGGACGAGCCTGGGTCCGGGATCAGGGACGTGCCCGGAGATGAATTCAGGGCCTGCACTGGAGCCCAGGCGGTGGCCGAGCAGACGGCTGCAGTCTACAGCCAGGGCCGGGCCGAGTAGGAGAACCAGACCGTGTTCCAGGCCCTGGCGCTGCTCTACGTCTTGGGTAGGTCCTGGGGCAGGGAATGGGAATGAGGGAAGGAGGATAAGGGAAATGAGGAGGGGGGGATGGGGATGGGGTGGGGAGCGGGGTGGTAGAGGGAGATGGGGATATGGAGGAGGGAGATAGGGAGGGGTGGAGGTGATGCCTCTCTAACCCCACCCTCTCTAGCCCCACCCTCTCTAGCCCCACCCTCTCTACCCCCACCCTCTCTACCCCTCTCCCTCTCGACCCCCCTCGCCCTCCACCTTTCTACCCTCCCCCCCCTCTACCCCCTCCCTCACTCCCTCTACCCCTTCCTTCTATCTAACCCCCTCCCTCTCTGCCCCTCTCCCTCTCTACCCCCCTCACCCTCTACTCCCATTCCCTTCGTCTCCTTATCTACCCCTCCCCCCTCTCTGCCCCCTCCCTCTCTGTGCCCCCTCTCTCTCTCTGTGCCCCCCTCTCTCTCTTTCTGTGCTGCCCCCTCTCTCTGTGCTGCCCCCCCCTCTCTCTCTGTGCCCCCCCTCTCTCTCTGTGCCCCCCCTCTCTCTCTGTGCCCCCTCTCTCTGTGCCCCCCTCTCTCCCTGTGCCTCCCCTCTCTCCCTGTGCCTCTCCTCTCTCCCTGTGCCCCCCTCTCTCCCTGTGCCCCCCTCTCTCCCTGTGCCCCCCTCTCTCTCTGTGCCCCCCCTCTGCCCCCTCTCTCTGTGCCCCCTCTCTCCCTGTGCCCCCCCTCTCTCGCTCTGTGTCCCTCTCTCTCTCTGCCCCTGTCTCTCTGTGCCCCCCTCTCTCTGTGCCCCCCTCTCTCTCTCTGTGCCCCCCTCTCTCTCTCTGTGCCCCCCTCTCTCTCTCTGTGCCCCCCTCTCTCTCTGTGCCCCCCCTCTCTCTGTGCCCCCTCTCTCTCCCTGCCCCTCTCTCTCTGTGCCCCCCCCTCTCTCTCTGCCCCCTCTCCCTCTCTCTGCCCCCCCTCTCTCTCTCTTCCCCCTCTCTGCGCACCAATCTCTCTCTGCCCCCCTTCTCCCTCTCTGCTCCCCCTCTGCCCCCTCCCTCTCTGCCCCCCCTCTCCCTCTCTGTCCCCCCTCTCCCTCTCTGTCCCCCCTCTCCCTCTCTGTCCCCCCTCTCCCTCTCTGTCCCCCCTCTCCCTCTCTGTCCCCCCTCGCCCTCTCTGTCCCCCCTCTCCCTGTCTGTCCCCCACTCCCTCTCTGTCCCCCCTCTCCCTCTCTGTCCCCCCTCTCCCTCTCTGTCCCCCCTCTCCCTCTCTGTCCCCCCCTCTCCCTCTCTGTCCCCCCTCTCCCTCTCTGTCCCCCCTCTCCCTCTCTGTCCCCCTCTCCCTCTCTGTCCCCCCTCTCCCTCTCTGCCCCCTCCCTCTCTTCCCCCCTCTACGCCCCCTCCCTCCCTCTCTGCCTCCACTCCCTCTCTGCCCTCCTCCCTCTCTGCCCCCTCCCTCTCTGCCCTCCCTCCCTGTCTGCCCCCTCCCTCTCTGCCCCCCTCCCTCTCTACCTCCCCCTACCTCTCTACCTCCCCCTTCCTCTCTACCCCCTCCCTCCTCCCTCTCTCCCTCCCCTCCCCCTCCCTCTCTCCCCCTCCCTCTCTCCCCCTCCCTCTCTCCCCCTCCCTCTCTCCCCCTCCCTCTCTCCCCCCTCCCTCTCTCCCCCTCCCTCTCTACCCCCATCCCTCTCTGTCCCCTTCCTTCTCTGCCCCCTTCCCTCTCTATCCCCCCTCTCTACCCCCTCCTACTCTACCCCCCTCTCTCTCTACCCCCTCTCTCTCTACCCCCTCCCTCTCTACCTCCTTCTCTACCCTCCCCCTCCTTTTCTACCCTCCCCCCCTTTTCTACCCCCTCCTCCCTCTCTAGAGTTTGAAGAGGGAGAGTGAAGAGGAGGAGGAGGAGTAGGGAGTGCTGGGGATGAGGAGAAATGAGCCGCGCCTGCGCAGTTGGGGGCAATGCGTGAGTGGTACAATATTGCGTTGCGGGTACGGGTGAATGGTGGAATCTTGCGTTGGGGGAACGGGTCTGCTCTTGGTCTTGTTTATAATAACTTTGTACTTGAATCATGAAAAATGGTGCCAGAAAAATGGCAACTCTTGTATACTGTCTCAGTGTACTATGCCTATACACTTGTACTTAACTATGATTGCTCTTATGTATGGTAATATTTTGTACTGAACTGTATGCGAAATAGGAATTTCATTATATCTTGGTACATGTGACAATAAATTGCCTTTGAACCATGCTTCAATCTTTTATCTCTGCCCTGTTGTTTATCCCTCTCACTAACTCTTCATCTCCTTTTCTTGATAATTCCTTTAGTTACTAAACCTGGAATTCTCTTCCTGGCTGCATTAGCGCATTCCTCATTCTCAATCTGTAATCCATCCTTCTTGCCATCCTTCTTATTACCTGCGTGGTATATGGCATCTTGGACTATTTTAACGTGAAGGACTTAAGCTAAATGGAAGCTTTACTTGTTTGTTTTCTTAAAGGTTCTATTGCCATTCATCGCTTATTGATGCAGATTTATGAATCGGAATTAAAAAAATATATATATATATTGTGTTCAAGAATGATTAATTTTTTCACTAGTGCATAAGCTTTGGTTGTACCGTTCAAAAACCCCATTGAATGATTTCCTCTGTTCCAGCTGCGAGATTCCTCACTTCCATTGGAACTTGCTGATGTAAGGCACACATTGATTAACTGAATCAAATAAATAATACATCAACATTTTCAAGAACATGCAATGAGCTCAGTACAGCTCCAAATCAAGATGAACATTAAGCCATCAATAATTTTTTTTTACATAAAGCTACTTCCAACACCTGTTAGGCCCCCAATCTGAAATGCTTTTAAGTTGTAACTCTTGATGTAAAATTAAACCGTCAGCATGCGTGTAAATTTGGATAAGATTTATAGCACGTTCAATTTATTAAATTTCCTAGGGCACTTTACCAGCAGTAAAATGATTAATTTATGGTCAAAAACATTTTTTTTTAATGCACATGTTGGAAATCTGAAATAAAATTGAAAATGTTGGAACTGTTCAGCAGGTCAGGCAGCATCTGTGGAGAGAGATGCCGAGTTACTGTTTTAGGTTGATGATCTGATAAAAGGTCATCAACCTAAAATGTTAACTCTTTCTCCACAGAAATCCGGAGCTACTATCTACCTCATTGGAGACCCTCTGCCTATCTGCCGATCAAATGTTATCTTGCACTAAACATTATTCACTTTATCACGTATCTGTACTCTGTGGATGGCTCGATTGTAGTCATGTATTGGTTTTCGGCTGACTAGTTAGCACGCAATAAAAGCTTTCCGCCGTACCCTGTACATGTGACAATAAACTAAACTAAACCCAACCGAAGCTGCCTGATCTACTGAGTATCCTCAGCTATATACATTTTCGTTAGAACTAATCTATGAAGATGAATTCCATGCAATAATTATTTCACGGGATAGCCTGGCTGATTGAAAGCAATACACATGTCACATATGAGTGTGAAGAAGGATCTCGACCTGAAACGTCACCTACTCCTTTTCACCAGAGATGATCCACTGCCTGATACGTTGAGTTACTCCAGCTTTTTGTGTCTGTCTGTCTTCACATAAGGGGGATGCAGGCACATAGATATACTGTATACTAAGCATTCCGATCTTCTTACCAAGTGTTTTCTCCTGCTGTCTGAATGTTCATGTATCAAATTAGATGCCTAGATTAATTTTAATGATCATTTGGGATGTTTTATATTTCCACTGATTTCCCCTCACCATGTACTGCTGCTGGGAAGGTTCAAGGCGTTCCATCCTTCCAGGATTCTTCAGACAGAATATTAAGCTCAAAAACAGTATGATTTAGTTTAGCGTAGAGTCCATTACCACGTGTTCCGAGGTACAGTGAAAAGCATTTCTTGTGTGCTAACCAGTCGGCGGAAAGACTATACATGATTACGAGTAAGCCATCCACAGTGTATAGATACAGGATGAAGGGAATAACAGTTACTCTCTGGCGCTTTGAGACAGCAGCTCTACCAACTGTGCCAATGTGCTGCCCCTACTAATTGTCTAATTTAATAATATAAGGTCAGATAAAAGGCCATGCCAACCTCAAGGACTCACAACAAGCAGAAGTGGAAGAATGGAATAGGTTGATGCCACCCCAAGATTAATGAAAAGTTATCGGGACTGCAATGGGAATCCCAGACCAGTGACCGTACTTTTAACTTTCTACTCGTCTATCCTGAATGGACAACAGTTGTGAGACTGTGACACCTGGCATGACATTTCCAATGGCCAAGGAAAGAACGGGGTACTGATTGTGGATGATCAGCCATGATCACATTGAATGGCAGTGCTGGCTCGAAGGGCCGAATGACCTACTCCTGCACCTATTGTCTGTGTATCTATGTATCTATGCTCGTTTAAACTGAACTTAGTCACAAAATGCTGGAGTAACTCAGCAGGACAGACAGCATCTCTAAAGAGAAGGAATGGGTGACAAGAATTGTGTATGTTTCAATGAAAGCTCATTCTTCTAAACTCATGAGCATTTAGGCCTAAATTGCTTTATAACTCGTCATACAATCAACAACCCTTCTGATTTTAAACAACATCTGCAGTTCTTTCCTACACCCTTACTTCTGATAGACACAAAATGCTGGAGTAACTCAGCGGGCCAGGCAGCATCTCTGAAGAAAAAGAATAGGTGACGTTTTGCGTCGGAACCCTTCCTTAGCCTGGCCCGCTGAGTTACTCCAGCTTTTTGTGTCTAACTTTCATATAAATCAGCATCTGCAGTTCCTTCATACACCTTGGTTGTGCAATTCTTAACTTTAAATAAAATCTGTTAGTATGATATTGCATACTATACCCCACATAAAATACACAAGGGTTTTGGAAGAATAAAGGAGATTATAACAGTTTGGGCTTTTATAATTAGGGCCGACATGATGGATATGTAGACACAAATTCGAATCACACCTTGGCAGCTCATAAAATGTAAATATAACTATATAAATCTGGAATATAAAATAGTACTTGTTTGTTGTAAAAATCCATCCCATATACTGCTACCCTTTAAAGAAGTGGATCAATTATCTTATTCTGATCTGGTCCAATTGTGACTTCAGATCTAATGCATTGTAGCTGCCGCTTGATTCAAGGGCAATTAAGGGCGATAAATATTGGCAATGACTAAATTACAACAATGATTTAAAATAACTACCGAAATAACAGAACCATAAATTTATTGACAGGCACGAGAGACTGCAGATGGTAAAATCATGAGCGAAAAACAAACTGCTGGAGCAAAATGGACAGATGATAATTCAGGTCAGGGTCATCTTCAGAATGGTCCAAATTTACTAACACTCCTTGATGTTGTATCATTTAAATAAGCATTACTGTTTAATGAAGTTAATAAATTAAAACATTGTTTGCGGCTTAGAATGCACTAACAGAATGCAGAAGGAATTTTGACCCGAGTGAGTCAGAAATTGCTGGATGGCGGCATGGTGGTGAAGCGGTAGAGTTGCTGCCTTACAGCACTTGCAGAGCCAGAGACCTGGGTTCGATCCTGACTACGGGTGGTGTCTGTACGGAGTTTGTACGTTCTCCCCATGACTGCGTGGGTTTACTCCGAGATCTTCGGTTTCCTCCCACACTCCAAAGACGTACAGGTTTGTAGGTTAATTGGCTTGATATAAGTGTGAAAACTGTCCCTAATCTGTGTAGGATAGTGTTAATGTGCAAGGATGGCTGGTCAGCATGGACTCGATGGGCCGAAGGGCCTTTTTCCGAGCTGTATCTTTAATTTAAACTAAACTAAATTATGACTGATTTACCAATGTTGCGCACGTTATTAATTCCAACAAATATTGTGCAATGGTTATATATAAGCATTACATCCAACCTATACCATTAATGATCAAGCTTGGCATTTCAGAAAATCATTGCCCCCAGAACTGCTTCTATGATTTGTGCAGTCAAGCATGGAATAGAAGAAAATAATTTAAAAAAACAGATGCTGGAAATCTGAATCAAAAACAAAAAATGCTGGAAACATCCAGCAGTTCAGATCAGAACAAAATATTCTCTGTATTGTGAAGAAGGAGAGTTGCTGCCTTACAGTGCCAGAGACCCGGGTTTGATCCTGACTATGGGTGCTCTCTGTACGGAGTTTGTACATTCTCCCTGTGACCATGTGGGTTTTCTCCAAGATCTCCAGTTTCCTCCCACATTCCAATTTGTAGGTTAATTGGCTTTGGTAAGTTGTAAAATTGTCCCTAGTGCGTAGGATATTGTTAGTGTATGGGGTGAACGTTGGTTTGCACAGCCTAGGTGGGCCGATGGGCCAGTTTCCACACTGATTCTCTAAATTCTAAAGTCAAAAGTATAAAGAAGGAGATTCTTTAGGTTGAATTTATCGTGTGGCATCATTAATGAATTATGCGCTCTTGAAGGAGGAAGCATTTCAATCTCTGGAACCGCATGAAACATAATTTCAATGCCATGTTAAAGCCAACTTGAAACATACTCATTTATAAGTTAATTTTAAAATAAAATTTTACATGTCCAGATTATCTACCTTTTCCATCTGAATTCTCAAAGGAGATAATGCTCGAACATTTGGAATTGGCCCTCTGTCTAGCAACAGGAATGGGAGTAATTTTGGAGCAAAAAAAAACAAACTGCTGGAACTCAAGTCGGTCAGACAGAATCTGTGCAGGCAGATTGTCACATTGGCTTGTAACCCTGCATCAGAGGGTAATTCTACTGGGATTACTGGGACGAATACTATAAACACCAAACTAGATGCATCCTTTAGCAGCCCTGTCTTTGAATGCAGAATCAAGTTCAACCTCAAAAAAAATCTCTTACATGCGGAAAGATCAAAACCAGATGAATTTTAATATGGAATTAATTTAAAGGTTGCCATTGTACAGAGTTAAGAGGTCTTCCCAAGAGTAGCTCTGTGGACTAGTCACCATCCTCAGAATAAACCTGCTGGATCAATTGTCTGTGCATTACGTTGTGTTAAAGAAGGAACTGCAGATGCTGGAAAATCGAAGGTACACAAAAATGCTGGAGAAACTCAGCGGGTGCAGCAGTATCTATGGAGCGAAGGAAATAGGCAACGTTTCGGGCTGAAACCCTTCTTCAGTCTGTGCATTACCATGCACACCCTCATTATCTGAATACACACCCTCACGTTGTGATTGTAGTTAATGAATACATTATGATTACAATGATGTTGCTTTTCTATATGCCTGGAATCGAGGTCCCGATGACCAACGTAGAATTGCATCACTTGTTAATCAGATTAATTTGTTAACATTTTAAATGTTACTAAAATGAAAGTACACTCTAAAATTGTTGGTCTCTTACAATCATAAGTGGCTGGAATGTATTTCCTGTTTTTGTCCAAATTCATTTATTAAATGGGGCCGTCAGCATTGAAATTGTCCCAGGAAAAGATACAACGGTAACATTTATTGAAAGAGTACAGTAAGTTATGCCATTATTCTTAAATTATCCAGAGACTAATTGTGATGCTCTTTTCAAAAACAAAATCTAATGAGGGAAGTGAGGTTAAGTGGAGTTACAAGCAGAACAATGGTTCACCAATTGTTGATTCTGTGCGATGGTCTGCTTTACCAAAGAAAGAACACAAAGTGCCTGAGTAACTCAGCAGCTCAGGCAGCATCTCTGGCGTACAATGGATAAGTGACATTTCGAGTTGAGACCGTTCTTCACTAGAGAGTAATGGATTCAGGGTATAAGGCAAACTGATCTATCTATATATACATAGTATTAAGGATTTGTTTTTATTTCACATAGTTAAAGTTTTCAATTACTCTTTATTAGAAGAAGGATTAAAGTCCTGTGTATACATTCCTGGCATTTATACCTGACTATTTATTTGCTGAAACATGAATGCATTGATCTGTGCTTTTTTTCCCTACGGATTTAAAGTTAGCTGGGGTATTTTGAGATAGGATAAGAAAAAAAGCAGAATAATGGAAAAAAATGTAAATGTTTGCTATTTTGAAGAAAATACATTCTCATTGAGAGTTTATTTGCAATAACTAAAGGTCAATGACAAATATTCTGATACACAGAATTAATACCCAAGTTTTTCTTTAAAAGTTGTAGAGAGATTTGACGGTCACATATCCACCCATGGAAAGACAACAAATTTGAATAATAATATCTGCTGATATCTAGAAATTGTAACACAGTTAAAAATATTGGTTATGGTAACAGTGGGTTCCTATTGATTTTGCTTGGGTGTCCTATTCTGCACAAAGGCCAAGCGTCATGTATAGTTGAATAGAACTTTAGTTGCACAATGACCATTCTCTTTAGTTTAGTTTGGTTGAGATACAGCAAGGAAACAGGCCCTTTGGCCCACAAAGTCCACGCTGGCCTTCAATCACCCGATCCAAGGAGAGAAAGCTGAATGGATAGTAAAGTGGCTCCATGGAAGGAAGCAGAGGGTGATGGTGGAACGTTGCCTCTCGGACTGGAGGCCTGTGACTAGTGGTGTGCCTCAGGGTTCGGTGCTGGGCCTGTTACTGTTTCTCATCTACATCAATGATTTGGATGAGAACATACAGGGCAAGATAAACAAGTTTGCAGATGATACAAAAGTGGGTGGTTTTGCAGATTGTGAAGATGGTTGTGAAAGATTGCAGCAGGATTTGGATCGATTGGCCAGGTGGGCTGAGGAATAGTTAATGGAATTTAATACAGAGAAGTGTGAGGTGTTGCATTTTGGGACGTCTAACAAGGGCAGGACCTACACAGTGAATGGTAGGCCTCTGGGGAGTGTTGGAGGGGTAGTGTTGTAGTGTAGAGCAGAGGGATCTAGGAGTGCAGGTGCATGGTTCCTAGAAGGTCGAGTTGCAGGTAGATAAGGTGGTCAACATGCTTTTGGCACATTGGCCTTCATCAGTCAGAGTATAGAGTTCAGAGGTTGGGAGGTCATGTTGCAGTTGTATAAGACATTGGTGAGCGCATTTAGAATATTGTGTTCAGTTCTGGGCACCATGTTATAGGAAAGATATTGTCAAGCTTGATAGGGTACAGAGAGGATTTAGGAGGATTTTGCCAGGACTAGAGGGTGTGAGCTATAGGGAGCGGTTGAGTAGGCTGGGTCTCTATTCCTTGGAGCGCAGGAGGATGGGGTGTGTGATCTGGGACATGTTGGTCAGTGTGGGTAGTTGGGCCAAAGGGCCTGTTTCCACACTGTATCACTGTGACTCTATGATTATGACACTAATTCCATTTTATCTCACTTTCTCATCCACCCCCTTCACACATTGGGCAATTTTACAGAGGCCAATTAACCTACCAACCCATACGTCTTTGGAATGTGGGAGGAAACGGGAGCACCCGGAGGAAACCCATGCAGTCACAGGGTGTATGTGCAAACTCCATGCAGATAGTGCCCGAGGTCACGATTGAACATGGGTCTCTGGTGCTGTGAAGCAGCAGCTCTACCAGCTGTGTCACTGTACCATCCTCTGCCATTTAATACTGGATAGTGGAGATTTAGAAAAAGTCAATTCAGAACCATTTTGAGGGTGAAGGCAGAATGTGGATAAGGGGAAACTGGGGAAAGGACGGGTCATGGCATGTGAATGCTGGGGAGAGGATTCTGCTGTGGGCAGTATTGGTGAAGCCCTTTGGAGGGAAGGATTGGTTATAGAGATAATCAGTGAAGAAAATGGCTGTGTTGGTTGGAAAAACAATAGCAGATGGTGTGGATGAGGAGATGGTGTAGAGGGAGCACGTCAGCAAATGGATGAAGTGGGCGCAGTTGGCCCGGATTGGGTCATGGTTGAAAGAATTGCCTAAGTATATTGGTTGCAAAGAGGAGAAAGTTGGTGGAAAAGATCAGTAATAATGTAAACTCAAGTAAGATATCTACCTCAGGTACTCTGGAAGCAGCTCAGGCTAGGTTAGGTCCTTTGAATAATGTCAAATTAGGATGGTAGTACATATGGAGAAACAAAGAACTGCAGATGCTGGTTTATGCTAAAGATAGACACAAAGCGCTGGAGTGCCCAACTGATAGTGGGTCAGTCAGCATCTCTGGAGAAAAAGGATGGGTGACGTTTTGGGTCAGGACCCTTCTTCAGGCTTCCTATCCCCGAGCCTGAAGAAGTGTCCCGAATCGAAACGTCACCCATCCTTTTTCTCCAGAAATGCTGCCTGACCCGCTGAGTTACTTCAGCACTTTGTGTCCATGTGTCGTACATATGGAAGCAGCAATGAAGAGGTTAGTGTTATGGTATCTTGGTAGTGTTGAGTTGCAAATGTTTTATTGCCTACCAAACCTGTGCAATGACTGATATGGATAAAAAAAGTTGGAGGTGGTCCATTTTATCAGTAATCAAGGCATTTTGCAACAGTGTAAAAAATAGAAAATACAACCAGAAGATATTTACAACATTGTTATTCTGTTGACATAACATTTTAATTTGGCCTAGATAATTAAGTGTGTAACATTACTGATTATGAAAAGCAAAATGATTTTTTGTTCCTGTACCTGTGTTCAATTCTACATGTGCTGTTGACCCAGTGGAAACCTCAGTGAACAGATTAGATAATACAGGAAAAAATTATCAGAAGTGACAGTACTGTAGTAGTATGAATCTTGTATACATTCTCTGCGGTCTATGATGAGCATTAATCATTAACTCTTGCTTTCTAATTTTCTTCTTAGCTTTGACTGCAAAAGAAAAGATATCAAAATGAGAACAGGATCCTGTAACATGAAATGATATTGATAATTAATACGTATGTCTGCACACCTCTTATCTTCAAAAGTGATTAATGTTACCAAAAAGTATTAAAAATAATCAATTATAAATATCACAAAATTTTCTCCCAATATCTTAAGTACCGGTATATCTGATTTATACAGCATGGATCAGGCCCTTCAGCTCTACTTGCCCATACCGCCCAAGATATATAGGAGTCCACACCGAGAACAAGCCATACAGTAGATACCTGTATCCATTGCATCTACTATATCCATTGTTCTCGGTGTGGGCTCCTATATATTGGTGAGACCAAGCACAGACTGGGCGATCGTTTTGCTGAACACCTACACTCAGTCTGCTTTGGCCTACGCGATCTCCTGGTTGCCAAACATTTTAACTCCTGTTCCCATTTCCACACTGACTTGCTCGTGCCAGTTTTTTTATTTTTTTATTTTTATTTTTTATTTTTTTTATTTTTATTTATTAGAAGTACATTACATTACAACCAATTACACTAGTACTCATCACATATATCTTATTACAATTAATGTACTCCGTTTATTTTCTACACTAATAAAGGGAAAGGATGAGATTGAGAGAAAGAAGAAAGTGAAGGAAAAAAGTGAAAGTGTAAAAAACGTGACAACAAAAAACAAAAACAAAAAACAAAGACCCTATAAGAAAAAAATTAAAAACAAAAAGAAAGAGTTAAGAAATAGACCCTAAAAAAGAAGGAGAAAGAGAAAGAGAGAAAAGAGACACAAAACACAAACATGTGAATTTATGTGATAATAAAAAAAAAATTAAAAAAGTGAAAATACAGTGTCTAAAATAGTCAACACTGTAACAAGTGGCCCACCTGTAGGTGGGAGAAAACCTTGTTTCGACTTCCATTGTTGGTGTTAAACAAATAACTCCGCTCTCTTGGTTAATCATAACATATTAGAACGGGGCCTCACATTCAGATATATAATACAATTTTACCCTATATATATTTCATTATAACCTATCATATATATATCGCAATTTTAGCTACTAATTATTAAACAAATGATTTTAGCTTCAATAATAGTCAACTGTTGGTTGAAGGGGTTAACGAGACGCGCCCCTGGACCTAAGCCAGGTGCTCGTTTCTCATCCCCTCCTCCCAGTTATAGATAAGGTTTGAATTTAGTAAAAATTCATATTAGTTTTGTTAGTTCGTTATTTTTTATTTTTATTAGCGTCCGTAGCTATTCTAATCTAACATAGATAACTTGTTAAATTGTTAGGTTGTTAATAGGATCAATTCTTACAATTGGATTTAATATTGTAGTCTATTAAACAAATAATGCTTCTGGTATATTCCATTCACTTCAGTTCAGCTGTTTACTCGTTTTGAACAGAGAGTGTCCTTGATTCGAAATTCCATAGATAACAGTCTAGCCATCCTAAACAAAACACTGCTTGGAATGGTTCTAATCTACCAAACCTCCATTAACTCTGGAATTCTAGTTTTTTTTTTAAAGAATTAATTCATACTATTAATTTCTATTTTTCAACGATGCTCTGGGCATATTTGTACGCATCCTCAGGTTTTACAAATGACTTTTCAGAACCATTAAAAGAAATACGCATTTTGGCTGGATAAAAAACACCGTATCTGACACCTTGTTTCCCTCTTAAAAGCTCTTTAGCCTTCCCGAATTGATTTCTTTTGCACAATTTCATATGGATAGTCCCTGAATATTTTGATAATGTCATTGTCCATCCGTAGCTGCACTCCGTATTTGATTTTGCTCATCACATCTTCCAGTTCTAAAATGTCCCGAAATTTCACAATAATATGTCGTGGGTGGGCTTTTCCAGCTTGAGATCTCGGTTTAAATCTTGGAACACGATGAGCCACTTCAATTTTCGGTTCTTTGGAAAGATTAAGCAGATGTTTAAGTAAGTCCATGGCAAACTCACGAACGTCCTTTCCCTCGGCTCCCTCTGAGACTCCAAGAATTCTCAAATTCTGGTGCCTAGAGCGAGCTTCCAGGTCCAGGCATTTGTCTGAGACTTTCCCCAGTTGAGTCATCATCTGTACTGAAGTTTGCTCATATTCTTGCTTCCTTTGATCATGTTCTTGCCTCATTTTCACCATGTCTTCAACCACTCGAGCCATATTTTTCTCCAATTCCATAATTGTG
This sequence comes from Malacoraja senta, assembly GCA_038087875.1. Lineage (NCBI taxonomy): Eukaryota > Metazoa > Chordata > Chondrichthyes > Rajiformes > Rajidae > Malacoraja > Malacoraja senta. The sequence continues at coordinate 41,438,560 of CM075982.1, read as the reverse complement.
AGCATACTTGCAGCTACTGTTTCAAGCACAGCCGTGAACCTGTCCGTAGTAATTTTATCCATCTTATCCATTCTCCCCGATAGTCCATCTTTCACATCATCAATTCGTTTATTTATAGTGTCAAGTGAATCAATCACCTTCTGATTACCAGCATCAATAGCCTTCTGATTACCAGCATTCGAATCCTTCAACATCTTTTCGATTTTTTCCATCATTTTTCCCATCAGAGCTTTATTTTCATCCAATTTTCATGCCAGTTTTTTTTAGCGGACTCAGCATTCGTTGAGGTGGGAGCGGAGGGGAACAAAGGTAAGGCCTCTGCTGAGGACAGACCATTCTGTATCAGAAAGTGTGAGGTCAGAGGGGATGGTGAACACTTTTTTTAGCGGACCCGGAACAAGGGTCTCGACCTAAAACGTCCCATTCCTTCTCTCCAGATATGCTGCCTGTCCCGCTGAGTTACTCCAGCATTTTGTGTCTACCCACAATTATCTTTCTGTGCTGGGCCTCCTCCACTGTCAGAGTGAGGCCACACGCAAATTGGAGGAATAGCACCTCATATTTCGCTTGGGCAGCTGACAACCCAGTGATATGAACATTGATTTCTTTAATTTCATGTAACCCCTGAATTCCTTCTCTCTTCGGCTCTCCCCCACCCTAGATGTCCTGCCAGTTCCACTGTTCACATCCATATATTTCTTCATTGTCACCTCCTCCACAGCCAACAATGGACCATTGTGGGCTCCACCTTTCCTTGGTCAATGGTGCTGACTCTGGTTTGTTCTGAACCATTTCATACCTCTAATTTCCATCCCCCCTGACTCTCAGTCTGAGGAAGGGTTTCGACCCGAAACGCCACCTATTTCTGACCTGTTGAGTTACTCCTGCATTTTGTGTCTATCTTCCCTCTAAAATGTTCCTTTCCATAAACTTTCATATCCATCTGCCGTATTATGTTGCGTTAATATTCCATGATAGTGGTAAATGTTCGATTCTGTTGCATGAATTTTGCTAGAGAAAGGAACAGGTTTCTCAAGTGGTCACGGTGGTGCAGCGGTAGTGCTGCTGCCTTACAGCGAATGCAGCGCCGGAGACCCGGGCTCGATCCCGACTACGGATGCTGTCTGTACGGAGTCTGTACTATCTCCCCGTGACCTGCGTGGGTTTTCTCCGAGATCTTCGGTTTCCTCCCACACTCCAAAGATGTACCGGTTTGTAGGTTAATTGGCTTGGTAACTGTAAAAAATGTCCCTAGTGGGTGTAGGACAATGTTAATGTGCGGGGATCGCTGGTCAGCGGGTACCCGGTGGGCCGAAGGGCCTGTTTCCGCACTGTATCTATCTCTAAACTAACTCCGTTCCCAGTGGCAAACGAGTCTAGAATTTCCCCAGGACATCCTTTATTCTCAATTGGATTGCAGTAATCACTGAGTTATTGTGTGAAATTTGTCACTGGTATGTTGGCAAAAGGTTTAAGATGTTTAAAAGTTGATAGATTAACATCATCAAATTAAGAGAAATCTAATATGAGCATACTTAATTAATGTGTATTTTCCATATACATTGCAAACTAAAGTTTCAACTAAAATGTCTCCTTGTCTCCTATACCAGGAGTAAATTTCCAGCTTTACTCCCATCAACCTTCTGGATATTTTGTTCATGAACATGAACATCATGGAGTCTTGTAGCATGGAACCGGCCCTTCGGCCCAACTCGTCCATGCCAACCAAGATGCCCATCAATACTTGTCCCATTGGCCTGCATTTGCCCCTTATCCCTTGAAACGTTTCCAATCCATGGTCCTGTCCAAATGCCCCTTAAATATTGTTATTGCACCTGCCTCAACCACATCCTCTGGCAGCTCGTTCCATAGACTTACCAACCTCTGTGTGGAAAAAGTATCCTATCAGGTTCCTATCTTTCCCCTTTCACCTTAAAACGATGTCCTCTGGTTCTTAATTTCCTACCCCTGGGAAAATATGTGCAATACGCCCTGTGTCCCTCGAGTAAAGATTTAATTATGGACAATTTCATGCAATAAATATGCTCAATATAAGAGACCTGAAGCCGGTTCAACGTTAGAATTCCTCTAGCCAAAAGGAGTAGAAAAGAATCATCCTATCAGTCTGTGCTAAATGAACTCAAGACTAAGTTATAAAAGGGCAATGTACTAATCTAAAGAATAATCACAAATCACTTCAAAGAAGTTTTAAACAAAACAAATGTGTTATGAACTTCTAAAATATATGTACTACTATGAGGAGCCTATCAGCAATTTGCACAAATAATGCTTTTAACGTAGTAAAATGTCACAAGATATTTTATCGGGGCGTTATCAGACAGAACTTGACAATGAACCACCAAGCAAATAAAATTGTTTTTGGCTGTTGACCAAAAACCTGTTCAAAAAGGTAGCTTTTATGGAGTGCATTACAGTGTTGGTTTGTTGTCATATTCTACCTGATAAGGCATCCTGTGACATTTTATAGTTTAGGGGCATTATTTAATTGCAAATTATTGACAAGCTGGCTAAGAAGTACAGAGCACATTATTCCCCCCCCCCCACCCCCCCACCACCAATCTTCTTTGAAGTACCCTATGAAGTGCTCTACAGGATTTAAAAAACTCAGATTTAGAAATGGATTCTCAGAAGTTAGGGCCTTGGCAGCTGAAGGCATTTCTGCTACTACAGGTGAGCTGGAGGTCAGAATTGAAGGAATACATGCATCTCTTGAATCAAGAGAGAGCTAGATAGGGCTCTTAAAGATAGCAGAGTCAGGGGATATGCTGAGAAGGCAGGAACGGGGTACTGATTGGGGATGATCAGCCATGATCACATTGAATGGCGGTGCTGGCTTGAAGGGCCGAATGGCCTACTCCTGCACCTATTGTCTATTGTCTATTGTCTCATATAAAAAAAATGTGGATACAAGAAACCTGAAATACAAACTGAAAATACTTGCAGATCAGAAATAGGATTCTCGTTGTATATTTGCGCAGGAGCTGGCTGAAAAGATGGATGATCATTTTAGTTTGAGCAAATGCCAAACATGAAGTGGGTCAACATTAGTAACAGCAAGAACAGAAGGAATGTGCGACTGTAACAACTGGTGGGCAAATGGTGTCAGTGGTCGCAGGGTGGTGGCTGGCAAACTTTTGTAGATTGGAAATTGATGTGGAAATGGTGTCAGTGCTGTGTAGGAAGGAACTGCAGATGCTGGTTTAAACCAAAGATAGACCCAAAATGCTGGAGTAACTCAGCGGGACAGGCAGCATCTTTGGAGAAAGGAATGGGTTGAGGCTGGAGATTTTGGCATTTATTGGGCTGTCATTGTAATGATAAGTCTATCTTTCAAAGAATGGACTGAATAGCATTAAAAGAATCCCATGTATTATATTCAGTTTAGTTCCTTTTATTTCTTGCCACCTCTCCTTTTCATCCTTTCTGCTCTGGATTCTGAAGTGGCTAATGAGATCAATTTGGGAGGTGCATATCATCCACAGATGGACAAAGGGCGGCACGGTGGCACAGCGGTGGAGGTACTGCCTTACAGCGCCAGAGACCCGAGTTCGATCCTGATACCAGGTACCGAGTTTGTACATTCTCCCCGTGACCTGCGTGGGTTTTCTCCGAGATCATCGTTTTTCTCCCACACGCCAAAGGGGTACAGGTTTGTAGGTTAATTGGCTTGGTGTAAACGTAAAATTGTCCCTAGTGTGTGTAGGGTGGTGTTAATGTGTGGGGTTCGCTGGTCCGTGATGACTCGGTGGGCCGAAGGGCCTGTTTCCGCATTGTATCTCTAAACTAAACTAAACAAACATGGTGGGATGCTAGAGGAGCAGGTGTGTGGGTACATTTGTAAGATCGTCTGTTCTTTCCACTACTTACACAGGCCCCATTTGCTTTGGGTGCACGGATGAAAGATTCTCAATATCATTGCAAGATTCATGTCCAAGGGCCTTATCCTGATATCCATGTTCATTTCCAGCAGGGGGCAGATTGGTAGCAGGAACCTCTGTTGCTGAGGTTCCTCTACATTCACTGGTTGCAACAAGTCATTTCAACAAGCACCAAAGGCAGATATTATCCGGAATAAAACAGCTTTTCTTATTACTTTGTTCCCTTCAAAAAGCAATAAAATGAATTGACCTTACTTTGCACTTACAATTTGGTGCACAACTGTATCTGAGGATACCACATCCACTGGCACCACCTATTGTAACTGAACTAGCATTACAATTGCACCATAACACTTAACGAAGACTTCCTATTAATGGTGGCATGCAAAAACTGGGCAAAAAGTTCTAGTGGAGCTGTTATAGTTGTACACCCTTCCATTCTTGCTGTTAATATCTGTGGCGAAAGCAGATCAGTAAATTCAGTGAATTTATCAGTAAATTCAGCTAAGCAGTCTAATATTGGAAGGCTTCATGACTACAAATATTATTTCAGTCCCACTGAGGTTCAATCTTGGTTGACTCCTCCACTTACTTTCAACAGCACCGTATTAAGACTACTTGGGATGGGTGATAGATGTTAGCCTTGCCAACCCCCCCCCCCCCCACACACACACATTCTGAGATGAACAAGAACAAAACCAACTCACAAACATAAAAGAAATTCACTATGTTGTGGCTGCTGAGTTGCAGAGAGAGGAGAGATGACTGGTTTGATCCCTTTTCTGTGCTCAGTAATCTTGCTATGTAATACAGGTGGAATAATCTTGCCATGTAACAGAGATGGAGGAGGATTCATGATCCTGCTGATGTTGGAAACTTGTATAGAACACAAAGTGCTGGATGAACTCAATGGATCAGGCAGCATCTCCAGAGGCATGTCTGAAGAAGGTTCCCAAGTTAATAGCTGAATTCCAGCGGAAACATGTGAGTAGCTTCTTTGACATTAAGGCACGTTTGGCAGAATGTGGCATCAAAGGAAAACCTTCAAAGGGGGGGGGGGGTTAAAAGGGGAGGGACAGGGGAGGGTTTCTAGAAGTTACCAACAATTGAAGAATTCAATGTTCATACCACCGGGATGCAAGCTACCCAAGCAGAATATGAGGTGCTGTTCCTCCAGTTTGAGTTTGGCTTCGCTCTGGTTATGAGTGACATAGCCCAGGTACCAAAGAACTTAGAGTAGTTAGTAATGAGTACTTACCTTACTGGAGCCAAGTCCGGAACAGATGAAGCTTTGTCTTCTATTATGTTTGGATTGCATTGTGAAGCATGTGTGTGCGATGGCTGAGTGGATTTACATTTTTTAATTCTTCTTCCCCTCTTGTACGCAGCTATAAATAAGCATATAATTAAATATGGATACTTAGGATGTTCAGGAGCAGCTTCTTCCCTACAACCATCAGGCTATTAAACACTACAACCTCCAAATAAATACAGAACTATATAGATTTGCACTTTTTGCACTGTTATTGTCTATTTATGTGTCTTTTTTTTAAATACAGAACTTTTTTTGTTTTATTATGGGTTTTACAGATGATGACGTTTAGGTATCTGTTGCGCTGCTGCAAGTAAAAATTTAATTGTTCCGTTTCGGGATGCAAGACAATAAAACACTCTTGACTTCACCATTGCTTCTTCGTAGCTCAAATGCTAGCGGTCAATTAAATGACGAACAAATAGATAGGAAGAAGACACTTAAAATACATGCATGCATTCTTCAAATTAGATGCAATTTGATCACATCAATTTTGGTCAATATTATCCCACCAGTTGTCTTTTAATTGTTGTCCTAGTTCCCTCACCCATCTACTTTCGCAAAGGGAAGGCTCCAGGATGGAAACCAAGTTATATTCTTGTAGAGAGTTGCATCACACATTGCTCACTCTGGCTGCATAATAAAGATGGAAATATTTAGAATTGATACTGAAATCTAATGAATTATCTTACGCTTGGGTATGCAGCAGCAATAGAAGTGAGTGGTATAAATCACAAATTCAGCAATAGCAACAAGGGTAATAGATGGGAAAAGTCAAGAAAATTGCATGATTCATGCAGAGCAGGCAGTGAGATTCCAAAGGTAAAAACATTTAACTTAATGAACATTGAATTTTGGTATAATGTCATTCAAAAATCATATTTTATGTTGCACAAGCTGAGAGAATCCATATTTTGATATCTTTATTCTATTTTAATTTTCACATAACAAAGTTGCGATCACCTGGCCCCGAATAAAATATTTCAGTAGGTAAATGGATAAAAGGCTCCACAGTAGAGGTCCTAGCACAGATCCCTGACGAACTTATGCAGGAAAGAACTGCAGATGCTGGATTAAATCGAAGGTAGACACAAAATGCTGGAGTAACTCAGCGGGACAGGCAGCATCTATGACGAGAAAGAATGGGTGACGTTTCAGGTCGAGACCCTTTTCCAGACTGAGGAACTACACTGGTCACTGACATCCAGCATGAATATTGTCCTTCCACCACAACCCTCTGTCTCCTATCAGTAAGCCAGTTCTGTATCCAGATGACCAAGTCACTGTTAATCCTGTGCATCTTAATCTTCTGGATCAGCCTACCGTGGAGAATTTCATCAAATGCCGTAGTAAAATTCATATAGACAGCATCCACTGCCCTAACCTCATCGATCAACTTTGTCACCTCTTCAAAAAAACTTGATCAAATTAGTAAGACATGATCTGCCATGTTCAAAGCCATATGGACTCCCCATGGGAGAATTTGTACACACCACCTCTCCCTCCCAGTGCCCTGTACCACATTGATTCCTTAACCCACATTACTAAAACATAAATTAGCTGGCAATGTATAATATTAATGCATCTGTGTGTGCATACTAACGGCGTCTTTCCCCATCAAGTCAAGTGGATGTTATTGTCATACGAACAAGGTTAGGTACCGTACAGTGAAAATCTAGGTTTGCAGCAGCATCACAGGCACATAGAACCAGATAAACTCATAAAAACACAAATTATAAATACACTAAATTCTGCAAGACAATAAAAAGAAAAAGAAAGACTGCAAAGAAAAGACATTAGTGCAAAACACCATTAGAAAAAAATGACCATGGAAATAAAAGAGGTGGTTCATTGTGTTCAGTGTTGAGGTGGGATTAGGGCTGTGCAGGTTTGTTCAAGAACTTGATAGTTGTAAGGAAGTATCTTCCCTGGAACCTCATATAACTGTGACTAGATTTGCAAAGTATTCATTAATTAAAATATTTTGGAATATTAAAAATGCTAAAATTAATATTCTGTGATTGCTTAATTTTGTATTAGGGTTAGGTCTTTGGAATGTGGAAGAAAATCCGAGCACCCGGCAGAAACCCACGCAGTCACAGGGAGAATGTGCAAACTGCAAACAGACAGCACCCAAGGTCAGGATCGAACCCGAGTCTCCAGTGCTGTGCGACAAGATTTACGATCTTATGAGATTATTTATAATTTGTAAAATTTATTTTATTCTTACTGAATGGAAGCATATATTCAAGAGGTTGTTTGATCTAATCCCTCTGTTATTCCATTCTAATTTATTGTTAATATGTTTAGAGATTTTGACTTCACATGCTAACACCTGTACGGTAACAGTGTTGCAGTGTATTCCATATCTGAAGCCACAACCGTATAATGCATTTAATGCTATTGAACAAAAACAAACTTCACCACTCAAGTTTAATTATTTAAAAAATATGCTTGCTTGCCCTAACTCTAAAAGGCCTAAATAAATAAGAATCTTCTGGATAAGGTCAGAACTACATTGCAAATCTCCCTAAAATATTTCCTTTAGGTAAAGAGCAAAGATAGAAACTTTGCTTGCCTCCACTGTGCCATTTTCCCATTCAAAGCATTTTAATCAGAGCAGATCCAAAGCTAAATCTGACCAGGCTTGGTTTTGATTTAACTCTACAGAACCACCCATGTTTGAATGAGCTAATCGAAAATAAGGCGAATACCTTTAGCTCTTTGCAATGTCATTCAGTCTCTGAATGCAAAAAAAAGAAATGTTCACTATTCTTAAACAACAAGCCCATTGCCTCATTGCAATATCTTATCTTCATTCTGCAGCACGAGCTTCACCCTGAAAAACCTCATGCGATACTAATTAAATGTTGAGTTACAAAATGGCATGTTGTTTTGAAGTAAATAAAGGACTTGTTTAACAAGTGCTTTAAAAGAATTCTGTGCTGATATCACTGTCTCCAGAGGCACAATCATTTTGTAATTAATTAACAGCAAATGAAAGGTGTGCGTAAACTCACAGTTAAATGTCTGCCTCACCCTTTCTGCATATATTCATCATAAGTAAATGTAGACTGAAGGTTATTTCAGAGAAATATGTTCTCTGGACCCAGATAATTGGGAACTCACAATGCAGCTATAAATACTTTCAAGCAAACAATCGGGGCGGCATGGTGGTGCAAGGGTAAAGTTGCTGCCTTACAGCGCCAGAGACCCGGGTTTGATCCTGACTATGGGTGCTGCCTGTATGGAGTTTGTACGTTCTCTCTGTGACCATGTAGGTTTTCTCTGGGTGCTCCGGTTTCCTCCCACACTCCAAAGACGTACAGGTTTGTAGGTTAATTAGCTTCAGTAAGGCAGTCAGAATCTTTTTCCCAGGATGGAAAAATCAAATTCTAGAAAGCATAGCTTTAAGGTAAGAGGAGCAAAGTTTAATAGAGATATGTGCGGCGAGTATTTTCACACAGAGGTTGTCAAGGGTTATGGGGAAAGGTAGGAGAATGAGGTTGAGAGAGAAAGATAGTTCACCCATAATTGGAGTATACATGATTGGGTCGAATGATCTACCTCTGGTCCTATGACATGAACTTATAAAAGCCTCACAACCAGGTGGGATTTGTTGGAGCAGGCCATGGGTAGTCTGGATCAGCTCATCAGCTGCCTGGACCCTCCCTGGGGTCGTCCTATGCTAATTCCGGTACAGTGCATGTTAAACTTCCAGCGTTGTGCTTGCTGTATGTTACACAACCCCCGCCAAGGTGAATGGTAGCACTTGTCCCCATCTGAAGAACCGAGAAACAGGAGGACATGGTGAAGAGGAAAGGGGAAGGGAGGAGACAATCTAGGAGATTGTTTCCTGCCTGGGATGTGCATGAAGAATTAATTCTACTGTGACACCAACAAATGGAACACCAATGCACGGTGCGCCAGAGACCCGAGTTCGATTCTGACTACGGGTGCTATCTATCCGGAGTTTGTACGTTCTCCCTATAACCATGGGGTTTTCTCCGGGTGCTCTGGTTTCCTCCCACACTCCAAAGATGTACAGGTTTGTAGGTTAATTGTCTTCGGTAAAAATTGTAAATTGTCCCTAGTGTGTAGGATAGTGCTAGTGTCTGGGGATCGCTGATCGGCATGGACTCGATGGGCCGTAGGGCCTGTTTCTGCGCTGCATCCCTAAACTAAACTAAACCAATCTCCATTCACTGACCTAGCTTTCCTACTGCCACTATCCATCACAGTGACCCAGTCACCGAGGGAACTTAATATCCGACACAAAATACTTAATTAAAACCAAATTGATAGCTGAAATCATGTCATACAGTATGTACACCTAAAAAACCCAGGAGATGTAAGGAACTGCAGGTGCTGTAATCTTGAGCATAATACACAGTGCAGGAGTAACTGGCAGCAACAGTTTCTGGAAATGGACAGAAGATATTTTGATTTGTGACCCTTCTGCTATTGGGAAGAAGATATTGGAGCCTGAAAACTAACATCCAGCTTTAGGAGCAGGTTCATCCCTACAACCATCAGGTTATTAAACACTACAACCTCCAAATAATCTCTGAACTATATAGACTTGGGGACATTATTTTTTACTTTGCACTACTATAGTCTATTTACTTTACATAGTCTATTGAAGAGGAATTTATTTAGTCAGTGGGTGGTGAATCTGTGGAATTCATTGCCATAGATGGCTGTGGAGGCCAAGTCAATCGATATTTTTAAGGCAGAGATTGATAGATTCTTGATTAGAACGAGTGTTCGGAGTTATGGGGAGAAGGCAGGAGAATGGGGTTGAGAGGGAAAGATAGATCAGCCATGATTGAATGGCGGAGTGGACAGAATAGGCCCAATAGTAGAATTCTGCTCCTCAACGTTATGATTTCTAAACTTAAATACAAATCTATCTGAAACTGTTCCACTCTTACCAGATGTCCAATAGTCCTGAAGTTTCTTCTTTTTCTTTTTCCTCGGTTGGGCTGCACTATTTTCTGCTTGTTGCTTCTCATTTTCGGGTTTAATCCTTTGCTTCTCATATATCTCTTGAAAATCAGTGGCCTAATATGGTGAAACAAGCAAATTCAAAATGGAAAGCCACCAGCCATAAAACCTTACAGTTCTCTTATCTCAGCGATCTTTATCCTTGGACCATTTCAATGGCATCTAATAAAAAGCAGATTTATTTACTCCCTGCACATAAAGCAAGGATTGGATGCTATTCTTGAAACTACTTGGTTACTTTTCATTTTTAATTGGCTTTTTAAACAGATCCCATTAGATGGTTTCATATTGAATATGAAGATTATATCATCAGCAGCATGTAGGAAGGAACTGCGGATGCTGATTTACACCGAGGATAGATACAAAATGCTGGAGTAACTCAGCGGAACAGGCAGCATTTCTAGATAGGAATGGGTGACGTTTGGATCGAGAGAAGGGTCTCGACCTGAAACGTCACGCATATCTTCTATCCAGAGATGCTACCTATTCCGATGAGTTACTCCAACATTTTGTGTCTACATAGCAGGAGGCTGTGGGTAATCAGGAGAATCTGCCATTTGCCCTTATTTCCCCTCAGCCACCAACAAAAGCCAAAAAATAAGCAGGCATGAATACAGTGCATTCAGGAAGTATTCAGACCCCTTCACTTTTTCCACATTTTGTTACGTTACAGCCTTATTCTAAAATTGATTAAATTCAATTTTTTAATATTCAATCTGCACACAATACCCCATAATAAAAACAAAACAAAACAGGTGTTTAGAAATTTTTGCAAAGTAATTATGAACAAATAATTGAATTATCACATTTACATAAGTATTCAGACCCTTTACTCAGTACTTTGTTGAGGCACCTTTGGCAGCCTCAAGTCTTCTTGGGTATGACGCTACAAGCTTGGCACACTTGTATTTGAGTAATTTCTCCCATTCTTCTCTGCAGATCCTCTCAAGCTCTGTCAGATTGGATGGGGAGCATCGATGCCCAGCTATTTTCAGGTCCCTCCAGAGATACACGATCAGGTTCAACTCCTGGCACTGGCTGGGCCACTCAAGGACATTCACAGACTTGTCATGAAGCTACTCCTACGTTGTCTTGGCTGTGTGCTTAGGTTCGTAGTCCGTATTGGCCAGGTGATGAGCAGTGCCTGGTTTCCTCCAGATGTGACGCTTGGCATTCAGGCCAAAGAGTTCAATCTTGGTTTCATCAGACCAGAGAATCCTGTTTAGGTGCCTTTTGGCAAACTTCAAGCGGGCTGTCATGTGCCTTTTACTGGTAGTGGCTTCCGTCTGGCCACTCTACCATAATGGCCTGATTGGTGGAGTGCTGCAGATATAGTTGTCCTTATGGAAGTTTCTCCCATCTCCACAGAGGAACTCTGGAGCTCTGCCATAGTGGCCATCGGGTTCTTGGTCACTTCCCTGACCAAGGCCCTTTTTCCCCGATTGCTCAGTTTGGCTGGGCGGCCAGCTCTATGAAGAGTCCTGGTGGTTTCAAAGTTCTTCCATTTAAGAATGACGGAGTCCACTGTGCTCTTCGGGACCTGCAATGCTGCAGAAATTGTTTTATACCCTTCCCCAGATCTGTGTCTCTACAGACAATTCCTTCGTCTTCATGGTTTGGTTTTTGCTCTGACATGTACTGCCAACTGTATAGACAGGTGTGTGCTTTTCCAAATCATGTATTCCATGTCTCTACTTTTAAGTTTTATCTGTGGTTCCCTGTCACCACAATAGCACAATCCACGTCCCTATTTACTAGTTATTAGCCCTCACTTTTCTTTCCCTTACAACAAAGATTAACCATGTACTAGTTATCCCTCTATGTATTATTAAACTTACGATTTTTCTATCCGATTTTAACTCTCAGACTTCAAGTACCAAAATATTCAAACAAATCAGAAATACAATCAAATTATTTTGGTTTTGTTAACCTGGAACAAGTAATTTACAAATCTTGGCAAATCTAGCAGCCTTTCACAATGACTGTTAAAGGAAAATCACAGACTATGCAACATTAGTGATGCATTGCACAGACTAATGATCTTAATCTGATTTTAACTACCCCTTAAGTGCCACGTTATTTTACCCTCTTGGACAGATTCCCTTTGTTCTACCCACCACCATTTGCACTATCGCTTCTATCTCAAGCCTAAATTGTTCTTCTCTCTCTCCGATCTGATGAAGGGTCCTGGATCAGAAACATTAATTGGTTTTCCTTCCACAGATGCCTGACCTGCTGATTTAGAGGACCAGAGCATCATAGTTAAAAAGTCATTGAGAGAAGACAGCACAGAAACAGTTCTTTCAGTTCACCCAAACTGCACCAACCACCAAACACACACTTTTACACAAATACTATTCTAACCAATTTTATTCTCCTCACATTCTCATCAGCTTCCCATTAAGAACTTCTGGCTGTATTATTAATAGTTGCTAAATGACCTTGCACTTAACAGGAACTAGTTATCTGATCCAGTACTCATGCTCAGAATCGGAACAACTCTATATCAATATATGAATCGCAAAAAGTTAATAGGCAGGTTCAACAAGCAGTTAAGAAGGAAGAAGGAAGGAACTATTCTCCACTGCCTGCACATGATCCATATCCCTCCATTCCCTCTATAATCCATGTGCCTTTCTGAAAGCTTCTTAAACGCCACTGTCGTTTCTGCCTCCTAGATCACCCAGGCAGCATGTTCCAGGCACCTACCAGTTAAAACCCACACATCTCCTTGAAACTTTGTTTCTTTCACCCCTAAAGCCCTGTCCCACGGTACGAGTTCATTCCAAGAGCTCTCCCGAGTTGAAAAAAAATCAAACTTGTGGTAAGCACGGAGAAGGAACGTAGCGGGTACATCTGAGCTCGGGGACGTCTCTTAGCGCTAACGGCAGGTAGTCGGGAAGACTCGCTAATGGCAGGTAAGCACGGGAAGACTCGTGAAGATTCTTCAACATGATGAAAAATGTCCACAAGAGCCCCGAGTATCGACGAGTGGCCATTACCGTAAATCTCCGAGTTCGAATCAGGGCAAACTCGGGAGAACTCTTGGAATGAAATCGTACCGTGGGACAGGGCTTTAAAGCTGTGCCTCCCTAATATTTGACATTTCAACCCTGCGAAAAAATATTTCTGACTGTCTATCCTATCCATGCCTCTCATGATTTTATATATTTCTTTCCGGTGTCCCCTCAGCCTCCAAAGCTCCAGAGAAAACAATCCAAGTTTGTCCAACCACTCCTTATAGTTAATATCCTTTAATCCAGGCAGCATTTTAGTAAATCGCTTCTGCACCCTCTCCAAAGTCTCCACAACCTTCCTATAATGGGACGATCAGAACTGCACATGACACTCCAAATGTGGCTAAACCAAAGTCCTAACAAGCTGCATCCTGACTTCCTATTCCTTATACTCCATGTTCCATCAATGAAGTTAAGCATACTATATGCCTTCTTTACCACTCCATCTACTCATGTTGCCATTTTCATGGAGCTATGGACTTGGACCCCAAGATCCTGTGCACATTAATGCTGATAAGAATCTTGCCGTTAACTGTATACTTTCCCCTCACATTCGACCTTCCAAAGTGGAACACCTCACACTCACTCGGGTTAAACTATGTCTGCCATTTCTCTGCCCATTTCTGTAGCTGATCGATCCCCCTCAGTATACTTTACATCCTTCCTCACAATCCGCAACTCCAGCATTCTTGGTGTCATCTGCAAACTTGCCAACCAACCATCTATATTGACGTCCATATATATAATATATACACAGCAGGTTTTGTGATTTATATGTATATATGTATATATATATATATATATGTGTGTGTGTGTAAGAAAGAACTGCAGATGCTGGTTTAAATCTAAGGTAGACACAAAATGCTGGAGTAACTCAGCGGGACAGGCAGCATCTCTGGAGAGAAGGAATGGGTGATGTTTCTGGTCGAGACCCTTCTTCAGATATATATATATATATATATATATATACATTCTGCGGCGTCACACACACACTAACCACCCCTCACACACACACACACACACACACTAACCACCCCTCACACACACACACACTAACCACCCCTCACACACACACACACACACTAACCACCCCTCACACACACACACACACTAACCACCCCCCTTGATATTATATCAATATTATTCATTCGCTCCTTTTACCTCATCCCCGCCCTATCCGCTCATACATAGCCCCAACTCACAGGCGCGTCTAGAGAGGGAAAGGGAAGGGGGGTAGAGAGAGAGGGGGCAGAGACATAAAGAGAGGGGCAGAAACACAGAGAGAGGGGCAGAGACACAGAGGGGCAGAGAGAGAGAGAGAGGGGGGGCAGAGAGAGAGAGGCAGAGAGAGAGAGAGGGGGGCAGAGAGATAGAGGGGCAGGGAAAGAGGGGCAGGGAGAGAGGGGCAGGGAGAGAGGGGCAGAGAGAGGGGGTATAAAGAGAGAGAGAGAGAGGCAGACAGAGAGAGAGAGAGAGGTGGGCAGAGAGAGTGAGGGGCAGAGAGAGTGGGGAGGGGCAGAGAGAGAGAGAGAGAGGGGCAGAGAGAGAGAGGGAGGGGCAGAGAGAGAGAGAGGGGCAGAGAGAGAGAGAGAGAGGGGCAGAGAGAGAGAGGAGCTCAGAGGGAGAGGGGCAGGGAGAGAGAGGCAGAGAGAGAGAGAGAGAGAGAGGGGGGCAGAGAGAGAGAGGGGCAGAGAGAGAGAGAGGGGGGGCAGAGAGAGAGGGGACAGAGAGAGGGGGAGGGGGAGAGGGCGGTGGAAAGGGGGGAGGGGGAAAGAGGGGAGGGGAAAGAGGGGGGACGAGGGGATGGAAGGGGGGGAATAGGGGGAGGAGGAGGGGGGAGGAGGAGGAGGGGAGGAGGAGGGGGAAGGGGGGGAGGAGGAGAATGGTGGGAGAGAGGAGGGGAAGGGGGGAAGAGGGGCAGAGGGGTGGGAAGAGGGGGGACGGAGGGGGGAAGAGGAGGGAAGGAGGGGGAAAGGGGGAGAAGAAGGGGAGAGGAGGGAGGAAGAGGAGGGGGAGAGAGAAGAAGGGGGGAAGGGGAGGGAAAGGGGAGGGAATGAGGGGGAGAGGGGAAAGAGGGGGAGAGGGACAGAGGAGGGGAGCAAAAGAGGGGGAGGGTTATCTGAGTCTTTCCAAATGAACAGCGAAGAACAAAAAATGCAACGTTTTTGATACCCAGTGATCCTTTTTAGCATTTTATCAATTTATTATAGACCTTGCTTCTTTCTAGTTATCAGGTGAAGTTTTCCAATGGTCAGAATTGATGTGTTCATCAATGGATTCCTCCCCATGTAAAAATCCTTCGGTGCATAAGTGTGAGACATGATTAATACAGTCATTATAGGCACCTTTGTTTGGATTTCTAATAACATCATAGATCTATGTTACTGTAGAACATGATCTAACAAGAGTACAAAAATATTTATCATGAAGCTGCAGGTTTTGATAAAAAAAATTACATAAATATTAATAAGAATGTAACATTCCCATTGGGGGCATAATCAAATGGCCCATTTTCTACAATGTAAAACTCTTTAAACAATGAAGCACAGTTTCTCTACACATTTGGTTGCTAAATAGTCACCAGATATCAATGCATAGACAGCATAATGGAAGGAGGGAGATACATGTGAACTGTGAATTTACCGGTCTCTGCTAAAAATATAAATTTTGAATTCCTCTCTTCAGATCTTCCAAATGTTTAGTTAATACAAAATGTGTCGGAGTAACATGGAGACACAAGAGGTTGCAAGTGCTGGAATCTTGAGCAAAACACAAAGTCCTGGAAGAACTCAACAGATCAGGCAGCATCTCGGTAGGAAGGGACAGGCAACATTTTAGGTCTGGACTTTTCTTCAGTCTGAGGAAGTGTTCGGACCCACAATGTCACCTGTCCAGTCCCTCCTCAGATGTTGCCTCACCCACTGAGTTCCTCCAGCATTTTGTGATTTTCAGTAGGAGGAGCATTTGGCCAGGATATACCCTTTCAAAGCCATAATAACTGCTCTGGTCATATAACAGCATCCTGGTCCCACTGTGTAACATTCAAAAATGATTTCTAAAGGTGAATATATTATTCCCAATTTATGCTGTTAAATTTCAACCAGTGACATTATGGGAAACACCATCAAAATTCTTGAGCACAATGTACAATTCTTTACATTCCGTTCACAGCAGAGTTCATGAACTGTAGAAACAAGGAAATGCAAATGTTGGTTTAAACAAAAGGACACAAAGTGCTGGAGTAACTGTCAGACACCCAGGTTCAATCCTGACTACAGATGCTGTCTGTATGGAGTTTGTATGTTCTCCCTGTGACCACGTGGGTTTTCTCCGGGTGCTGCAGTTTCCTCCCACACTCCAAAGACGTCCAGGTTTGCAGGTAAAGTTGTAAATTGTCCCTAATGTGTAGGATAGTGCTGCTCAGCACGGACTCGGTGGGCTGAAGGGCCAGTTTCTGCGCTGTATCTCTAGACTAAAACTAAACTAAACTGAGTGCATCAGGCAGTATCTCTGGACATCATGGATAGGTGACGTTTCGGGTTGGGACTCGTCTTCAGACTTCCTGACCCGAATCATCACCCATCCATGTTCTCTAGAGATGCTGCTTGACCCGCTGAGTTGCTCCATCACTTTGTGTCCTCAGAGTTCATGAGCTAATTTGTGGATTAGACGACCTACACTTTTGGTACTAACCTCACATTGAGAGAGATCAGGTGAATCTGACTGGGCGTTCAAAAACTGACGGTGCACCTCCACTGAGTGAAGAAAAAGAAGTTAGTAAATTGCATTGTAATTTATAATCTGCACATATGTTAACCTGATAGAAAGCAAATTTGTATTTCTATCTACCGTAGTTTTTGTTAATAATGAGGAAAATTCAACAGCTTGGAGAATAACCATTGCAGTTTTGAACAATTTCCTGTTTAATAAAAATAACCTGTATTTTCAAAATCATACACCCTTTCAGAGGCTTACTCATGTTTTTTTGAGGTGACATTTATATTCATAACCAACCTATTAACAAGCAACTTCTGGTAACTGTCAGCCCGATTAGGACAAATTGCTTTGTAGCCAAACCTTTGTAGCCAAAACTAATTGTTTAAATTCTATCAACACCAGTAAAAAAGTGAATTCCTGATTTGAAAATAGATTTTTTTTTTTTTGTCGGCTTTATTATTTCTGCTGGGAAACCTATAAATGAAACCTCCATCAAACATACACCCATCGGTAATTACCGGATAAGTCAGTGAGAAGACAAAACACTGACTTGTTGCCATGTGACCGTGAGCATGTTAATTCTTGCCTCTGGTCAGCAGTTGTGGTATCATCCTTCTGACTTACAAATCGTACATGGATGAACAATGGCAGATTGACTTTATCAGTGGGACATGAAGAAGCAGACACAATGAGGCTGCCAGGGCAGTTCTGTTTGTGGATTTTGGTGAGAAGATAAAATCGGGCCGTACTGGTTTTGGGAGAAGGGTCTCGATCCGAAACGTCCATTCCTTATCTCCAGAGATGCTGCCTGTCCCACTGAGTTACTCCAGCATTTTGTGTCTATCATGGATGAACAAAGTACTTTTTTATTCTTTGGTCTACATAATCCATTGTACGGGAACATCTAGTGTGAGAATTAGATAGAGCAAAGTCATAAATGAGTTTGGGGCGGCACAGTGGCACAGCGTTAGAGTTGTTGCCTTACAGCGCCATAGAACTGGGTTCGATCCTGACTACTGCTACTGTCTGTACGGAGTTTGCACGTTCTCCTTGTGACCGCGTGGGTTTTCTCTGGGTGCTCCGGTTTCCTCCCACACTCCAAAGATGTACAGGTTTGTTAATTGGTTTCTGTAAATTGTCAATTCTCCCTAGTCTATAGGACTGTTAGTGTATGAGGTGATCGCTCGTGGGCATCGACTCGCTGAGCCATAGAGCCTGTTTCTACGCTGTATCTCTAAAGTCTAAAATCTAAAATAAATTCAAAGGTTTTAGAAAGTTTTCGTTGCACCTGACAACCAGTGCCAGCTTTCAACCCCTTTGTGGTTAACTGAATTTGGAGATTAACTGAAATTGGAGATTAAATACTCAAAATTTCTATTGACGTTTGCAGATTAATATTCTTACCAGTTGGACTTCCATCATCCCTGCTCTTGAGTCTCTTTGTGCACAGTTTCATTCTAATTCTCCGATTGTCATCTGGATCCCTGGATCTAGAAGTGCTGTCATATTGTGCCTGCAAGCAGAGTATCTGATCCTCCATCTCAACTCATATGTATAATTCATACAGATGCAAGATACATCTATGCTTAGTCCACATACTTAGAAGAGCAATGACATTTTGCCAAACTGCGCAATATAGTGTGTAGATTAATTTGCTTTTGAGGGCTAATACCAACTGCAAAAGATGTGTGCTTACATTCGTGAACGTTTCTTAATTTTAACTGCATTCATATCAATTATATCACACAACCTATTGATGCCCCTCTCCACCCCATGGTAAGGGAATCTGGAAAAATATATACAAGGCAAAAACCAGTACCCGGTAGTTGTCTTCATAAGTGATGGACAATTTCCCTTGAGAATGTTACAAGGACGTATATGTATATATTATTGTTTATGGTTACATTTGGAATTATTGCAATCATGATTACAAGTTTAATATTTTCCTACCCTGGATACGTTTAGTTTTACATGATCAGCTGAGAGAATCGTATTTCACTGTAAAATACTGAGCTGTTGAAAGTTTTAAGGTTGTTTTCCCAAAGTGTCTATTTAACTTGTCTATGACAAAAAAATCTCTATTCAATTCAAAGCTACTAATTTGCTATATTAATCACAATTCTGGATACCTTTCAATTTCCACTCACAACAAAAACATATTTTATAATATGTTAGTTTATAATTAGTTTACTTTTACTAAAAAAAAGTACATTTTGTTTCAAATAGAAAAGAATGAATCATAGGTTAAAGTAATTATGAAGAGCTGCACAAATTGTAGCTCCTCTTACAGCGTTAATGAAGGTGGAAGAGAGAGAGTGGGAGCAATGTGAATGTGAATGTAAAATACCGAGGATGCTGTAAATCTGAGATAAAAACAGAAAGTGTTAGAATTACTAAGCCAAACAGAGAATATTATTGGACACCAACTATGGAATTTATTTTTTTCTCTTCATAGATGCTGCCTCGTCCATTGGGTTTTTCTGTGACTTTTATGTTTTTAAGGCAAAGAATGTTATAATTGGTTCAAAGAATGTTATAATTGGTGCAATATTTTTACTAAATGGGGGACAAAGGAAGGCAAGGAACAACATTTAAAACAACAGTGAAAGACGTATGGACAGGTACAGCTGTAAAGCATATTTTTCATTTGAATAATCTTTGGCAAAAGTTTTTATTTTGGTTTTCCATTTAACAGTTTTTATGATTTACTTTTTATTTTACTACACGTTATTTTTTTACTGTTTTTGCAAATCAGAGATACGAAGAGACATGTTTTTGCAAATCTGAGATACGAAGGGACATTGGAAAAATGGGTTAGCCTTGACAGCAAAGCTGACCCCCCCTCCCTCAAGCCTTGTTGGCTGAGAAAGGCTAGCGGTGGAGTGTTTATGGGAATGGCTTATTCTGGTTTCTTTATGGACTTCAGGAGCGACTGCCTTTCATGGACTGGCAGTAGGAGCCTGTGATTGTTTAGCCAAGCAAGATCAGCACTCCAGATTTAACTGAAGTAATTTTGGGTATAGAGAATCAGGGAGATCACTATCAGGGTTGAGGTCATACTAGTAAAGTTTAGGACATTGCTCTTAAGTGCTCATCTCATAATATTGCAAAGATTAAAGGCTGGTCTAAAGTCATGGAAATTGTGTATGTTTAAAGTGTACTATAGGGAATAAGCACAAAAGTTAAGGAAATAACCGATTTCTCACACTATTTTATCCTTTCATCCTTGGTCCACCTTACCCTATATCCCTCCCTCTGGTGTTACATTTCACTCCTCTTTCCTAATCTCATCGAGTCATACAGCGTGGAAACAAGCCCAACTTGCCCACACCCGCCAATATGTCCCAGCTACACTAGTCCCACCTGCCTGCGTTTGGCCCATATCCCTTCAAACCTGTCATATCCACGTACCTGCCTGTTTCTTAACTATTATCTGACACCCTTTTGTCTCCTTTTCATCTTCAGCCTTTGTCACTTACTCCACCCATGTGCCAGTCAAACCATTCCCCCCCACCCTCCCCGCACCTGTATCCACCTATCACTTGCCAGGCTCTTTCCTACCCCCGCCTCTATTTTCCAGCTTTAGCTCCCCTAGTACAATCAATCTGAAGAAGAGTCCTGATCCGAAACATCACCTTCTTCTCCCCACTGATGACATGAGATTTATATGCTCCATTCTGATGTAGCTGTTAAAAATGAGGATAACAATACTTCATATCACTGATACTTTATTAATTACAAAACATGATAACACACCTTAATGTTCAAATTCTTGTACACTTTGTCTTCATTGTCACTCATTTTTAATTCATCTTTGGGAATCAACACTTCCTGTGTCTTATCTTTGTCTCCACTGGGTGCTTCACCACTCATCGTCTTGCCGACTGGTTCATAAGAGTGCATATTGTCCTGGGAAGTTTCACTCGCTAAACCATCATGAGTGCACTTCTTCTGGAGAGGTTCTACCAATTTTGCCTTCTTAGACTCGTATTGAATGGACGATTCACTTCCATGTGTGGACAAATCCTTATTTTTGAAGTAATCTGATAAATCCAAAGGTTTCTCCCCAGATGCATTACCATTTCCCTCAGAAATTTTACAGCGGCCATTTTGACTTTCCTCAGTTTGTATTTTGTGTATAGTGTTAGATTGTTCTGCGCCAGACTGGCTTCTCCTGTAGCCTTTAGACCAATTATGTGCCTCCCTATAATCAAGATGAAAAAGCAAATCACATTCACATCGTTCTCGGAATTATTTACAAAATAAAGTGAGCCCACGTGGCCCAGTGAGTGACATTAATCCCATCAGTGCCATTCCCCCAGTGATTTCCCTGTAACTTCCTCTCTCTCATCATTGATTCCCCAGACACACACCCACACTGCGGGTTATTTGCAGATGCCAATTAACCCAGCAACCAGCATATTTTAGGATGTGGGAGGGAACCATGGAAACGCCACACTGTCGTCACCTGAGGTCAGAGTTGAACCTGAATTGGCGAAGCTGTGAGGCTGCAGCACATCCTGCTCTGCCGTTGTGCCAATTTACATATTGTCATTCAAAGCGCTGACCTTCAAAACTTTTTACTTTGAATGGTATGGTAATTTATTTGTCACATGTACCGAGGTACAGTGAAATTCATTTTTGTATAGAGTCAGTATTAAGTATTGCGCAGCAGCATCCTATAATAACACAAACTCAAGAAACACTGAGATTGTAGATTGGAGCTACCCTTAGAACAATGTTTGGTTCTTCAAGAGCTTCAGACTAGTACAAAAAACTGAGAGGAGCTTTACAAGGTGGGCAAATGGGTCAAACGTAGATGGGCATCTTGGTTGGCATGGACGAGTTAGGCTGAAGGATCTGTTCCTATGCTGTATCACTTTAAACTTTAGCGATACAGCAAGAAAACAGGACTTTTGGCCCACCGAGTCAGCGTCAAGTGGCGATCACCCCATACACTAGTTCTATCCAACACAGAAGGGACAATTTACGATTTTTACTAAAGCCAATTAACCTACAAACTCGTACGTCTTTGGAGTGTGGGAGGAAACCGGAGCACCCAGAGAAAATCCATGCCGTGACAGGGAGAATGTACAAACTTCATACTGACAGCACCCGTAATCAGGATGAAATCCCAGTCTCTGGTGCTAAAAGGCAGCAATTCTACCCTTATGCCACTGTGCCATCTCCTAGACTCTAGGAGTATGATTAAGCAACTTACCAAATTGAAACTGGTTGATTGAGTGGAACATTCCTTCACTGGAACTGGCAGGAATTTGTTAACATGGAACGTTATTCTGGCCCATTTCCCAACGTACTGGTATAACTATCAACCAGGTATCTGCCGAAGATGAAGTGTGTGTGGAGTTGTACTTTGTTTAAAAAAAAGAACCAGAAAAAGAGGACAAGCCTGTCCTGGGTAATTAGGCTGGGCTGCCTCAGAAGATGCTTACAGCTCTGGTGTGCAAACACTAGAGATTCTACTTCTCTGCTCTAAGAAGTCTGAACCTGTCCACGCTGACTGAACTGATGCAGGATGTCCTGAGGCTTCTTGTTCAATATTAGCATTACATTTGCATAGCATTACATCCAACAGCTGGGTAAAGGTTACCTATAATGTGCTCAGATTCATGGGGATGGGCGTTGGAGGTGGAGAAAACAGAGAGGACCTTATTGTTGCTGAAGCCCTCAGACAGATACCAGGATAGAGCCTGGATGATGTTGAGAAAGGCTCTTCCAGTGCAGTCTTCCCAACATACTTGGATCCTCAGCATCACTACAAACTGCACTCCAAGCTATAGTAGGGGTGGGATCATTCTGCATTTCCTGTTATAGTGTCTCTTTGTGTGAAATGTCTGTAGAGATAGATTGGCACATATCAGTCCGTCACTAGCAACTTGATAATACGGGTGTTTATACTAGCCAAGGCACTGAGAGAGACATTGATTATTGTTAGAAGACCATCATCCCAATGGTCATCTCTGAGAGTGCTGTGGCTCAACAGGTGTCACTGCCTCAAAACGTCAGCCAGCATCATCAGAGACTCACACCACCCTGGCCACACTCTCATTTCATGGCACCTACCATTGGGAAGAAGGTATAGAAGACTGAAAACAGTAATGTCCAGGTTCAGGAGCAGCTTCTTCCCAACATCCAACAGACTATTAAACACTACAACCTCCAAATAAACTCCGAACTACATAGACTTGGTGGCACTGTTTTTTGTCTTTGCACGATTATTGTTTGTTTGTTCATTTTTTCTATATATAGATCTTTTTGTTGTTCATTATGGTGTTTACAGGGTTTTAATTTTACATATCTGAGGTGCTGCTGCAAGTAAGAATGTCATTGTTCTGTTTCGGGACGTGACGATAAAACACTCTTGACTCTCGACTTGACTCGAGATGGGACTATCCATGAGCACATACAGCGGCACAAGTGCCGGGCTGAGAATACATGTGTGGTGTACTCAGGTGAGGTGTGATTGTGGGAAGTGCTAACCTGTAATGCCATCCCCTCTGAAACTTTCTTGTCCACAATATATGAGGACCGACCTTATGTGTTGGGATTAAAAAAAGAGATAGAACAATGGACAGTCAGAGATGCAATAGTTGTAAAAACTTTGTCTGACTTTGCTTGAACGGTGTTTGTTCATAAATTCATAAGTTATAGGAGGAGAATTAGGCCATTCGGCCCTTCAAGTCTATTCTGCCATTCAATCATGGCTGATCTATCTTTCCCTCCCAACCCCATTCTCCTGCCCTCCCCATAACCCCGACACCCTTATTAATCAAGTTTGTATGGATTTTCTAACCAGTTTTCTATCCAATAAATTATTTATATTTGTAATTAAACTTGGTAAAGACATTCTGTCCGACTGTCCTTTGATTGCACAGAAGGATGTTTTAAAAATATATCAGTACTTGAATAGCTTTTCTAAACCTCCATGAAAAACACGCATATTTCTTTCATCATTAACTACCTGCGACCACAGAAAGGTTACTCACTCGTAATGCCTCTGCTCTTGGAGTTTCATACCAAACTCTGCTGAAGTAACATCTTTCTCTGGTGTACAGCAAGGTGTAGAGCTAGACTGTACTAGTGCGATTGTTCCATGCAACTGGTTAGATATTCTTTGAGGATGCTGGAAGCCAGGGAAAATATTGTCAGCAGTGAGATACCACGTGAAATAGAATTGCAGTTAATGTAGTTACAACAAAAACAACTGGTATTTTAATAATCAACTCTAACTTAAGAAAACCTTAGCTGCATTGTGTGTCACTTACAAAACCCATTGAATGTTCTTGCTTCAGCAACTCCAATACTACCTCCCAAACTCAAGACGTCTACCACCAAAAGTAGACACTACTTAATTCTTGAAACAACGAACTACAGATGCTGGTTTATACCAAAGATAGACACAAAGTGCTCGAGTATCTCAGCGAGCCAGGCAACATCTCTGGAGAGAAAGGATGGGTGATTTTTTAGGGTCGGGACCAGCACTGTGTCTTTGGCATAAATCAGCATCTGCAGTTCTTTGTTTCTACCACCAAAAGTACATTGGAAAAAAAGACAAAATGCTGGAGTCACTAAGCGGGTAGAGTAGCATCACAGTTCTAGGGAGAACACAGATCGGCGACGTTTTGGTTTGGGACCATGCTTATTCTAAAGTACATTGAAAGCAGGGGCATTGAAAACTATTACAGGCACATTTTCTTTCAAATCAGAGACCATCCCAACTCGGAAAACTATCGCTGTTCCTTCATAATGGGAATTTTCTCATTCTTGAAACCGCGATTACATCTAAACCAAAAAGCCAACTTCTCAAGGGTAATTACAGGTTGCTAATAAACGCTAGCCTTGCTAGTGATGCTCACATCATAAAAAGAACAACTGATATAAAAAAAGTCCAAGGCACTTTATCAAACAATAACATTAACAACATTCGAGACTGAGAAGTGATATGAGGAACGACAAGCCAAACCCTCGACAAAGGTTTACAATGCAGGAAGCACTTTAAAGAAGAAAAGCAAGAAATAGAGAGTTTTAGGGAAGGAATTTTGCAGCATAGAGTTAGGGCAGCTAAAATGATCAGTGGGCGGATAGAGTGGATGGTGAGGGATGGATGGGAAGTAGACAGCAATGGAGACACGTGGATGTGAGAATGAGAAGTATAAAATGGGGCAGCTGTCAGGGTTGGCTCCAGAGTGGGCTGAGAACTACAATCACGAGTCAATGTAGATTTCATCAAAATGTAGGCAGCAGGGATTTAGATAAGTTTTAGGGTGCAAAATTGACCTATCGATCAGTGCAGAAGTCCTAATGAGGTCGAGATTGGCTGCCTTACCCAGTTTAGGTGCCACATTTTCGGGGGGACTTCCGGGGGGGGGGGGGGTGATTTCAAATACACTCTCATGATTTTGTCCAGATTAATTGAGGCACAGGACCACCAGTGGCTGGAAAATTGGTGGTGGATCTGTAATGCAGCCTAACTTCAGACATCTTTCTGTGAGGGAATGATGACAGGATGTTGGGTTTGTGGGAAGTGCTAACCTGTAATGCCATCCCCACTGAAACTTTCTTGTCCACAAGCCTAAGATGGTGGCTTCAACTTCCCTCCATCTTTAATTGTAATAAAGTGCTGCTTATTTATTGAATGTCACATAAAGTATGTTCCAAGTCTGAGACTGAGGACTGATGGTGAGATAGAGCAGAGTGTGGTCAGTGTCTTTGGATGAGATCATTAGTTGTTAGTGGCGATGAATTGGGTTGACAAAGCATTGCAGGTGACGCAATTGGCTGCTTGAACTCCGCTGGGTTACCTCATTTGTTGTGTCTCCACTGCAAAAGATTCTCTGGCTATGATAGACACAAAGAGCTGGAGTAACTCATCTCTGGAGAAAAGGAATAGGTGACATTTTAGGTTGAGACCCTTCTTCCCTTCCAGTCTGAAGAAGCCTTTTTGGATTATCCGTTTTCCCCTCTGAAGAAGGGTCTCGTCCTGAAACATCACCTTTTCTCCAGAGATGCTGTCTGACCCGCTGAGTTACTCCAGCTTTTTGTGCCTATCTTTGGTTTAAATCAGCATCCACAGTTCCTTCCTCCACATTCCCTCCTACCCATCCCCTTCCACCTCTACGCCCCTCTTTGGCTTTACATCTCACCCCTCTTCACTCCTTATATGACATCTTTTTGCCTCCTTTTAATCTCTAGCCTTTGAGACTTGCCCCACTCTTCTTCCAATTACCCCCCCCCCCCCCCCTCATCTGTAGGCAGGGATTGCATCTATCACATGCCGAGCTTTGTCATACCCCCACCCCTCTTTTCCAGCTTCTTCCCACTACAATCAGTCTGAAGAAGGGTCATGACCCAAAACGTAACCTATCCATTCCCCCTTCAGATGCTGCCTGATCAGTAGAGTTACTCCAACACTATGTTATGCTGAAGTACGTCGTTTGTGTCTTTGAAACTGATGGAGGGATTGAAACACAGTATTCAGGAAATGTGGCACTGATGAGGGAAAAGATCAAATGTTACAGGATTTTTGATTGAAACCGTGGGGAGGGGGTTGGGGGGTGGGGGGGAGGGAGGTGGTGAAGATTAGGTGACAATTTACAAAGGCAATGGGATCAAAACAGTTTATACTTACCCAATCAAACAATGAAAGGTCAGGCAGATTGTGACAAAGTATTTTGGGGTCTGTGAAGCTTTCTAAAAATGGAAACAGAAATTGGAATTGGAAAATATTAATACCAAGTAGAGAATTTTGACCTTCTTCTACAATTAAATATAACTCAACATGAAGAGATATCTGAACATCCAATTCATTCTTCTGTACTTGCCCAGAGTGCTGGAAATGGCTCAGTGGTCGTACATTTGGTTCTGAATCTGAATCTGAATCAGGGATATGTTGGTTTGAGCCTGCTCAAAAAACTTAGATTCAAAATCTAAGCATTGTCCAAGATAGGGTCAGCCTCTTCTTCAGAGACATGGAAGTTGCAAGTTGGCGACTCGCTGCGTACCGTACGTGAAGAGAATCTATTGTACCCGTGCATGGTATCATTTGGAAAGCCTGCAAGACAAGCTTTTCACTGTGTCTTTGCACACATGACAATAATAAACTAAACCACCACCCTCCCCCCACCCATGAACTCTGCTCCATAAACTAGCACTGGCGAATTAAATTACAGTAGTATAAATGGAAATTGATGGATATGATGGGCCAAAGAGTCTCCATGCCAATGGCTGTGAGAAATGTGTAGGCTGTGATCAAGAGGGCCACTTTGGCCAATGTCATGTAATTTGTCTCAAACCAATTACTTTAGACGTTAACTCAGCCGGACAGGCAGCATCTCTGGAGAGTTACTCCAGCATTTTGTGTCTATCTTCGGTGTAAACCAGCATCGGCAGTTCCTTCCTAGACTTTAGATGTTAAACTTGCCTATAATTGTAATACTATCTTTGTTGTAAAACTGCTGGACTAAGACTTTGTCTCAGTAAATTTTAAGCTAAGTTATTGAACAGGCTGGATAACATTCAGCAAATTGTGATGTGTAAGGCAATAGTCCTTCTTGCTTTGCTTGCTGGATAACAACCGCAACTTTCAGCTTTGGCTACTTCATGTGCAGAGATTAGTTCTAGTTTCCAGTTATGAGTTTCACATATTCCTCTGCCAATATTTAATCCTCAACCAATATTATTCAATGAGTTATCTGGCCATTATCCATTGCTGTTCATGGGAGTTTGCTGTGTGAAAATAGGTCAATTAAAGCTTTGGATTGGGTCAAGATTATATTATGTCCGACCCACATTTTCTGTCTTTCTGCAATTTTCTTTGTTATGCATAAGGAAATCAGCATTTATGCATTTTAACACAAAGGTACTTTGATCTGATAACTGGTTGTTGTTTTAGTTAAAAGGAAAGGCTGGCAATTGTGTAGCACCATGGACAACAGTAGGTTATTGCAAAGAGTTTTGTAGCCAATTAATCAGTTTCGACGATATCCATATTTCATCATTAGAAAAGTGGCAACTTATTTTAGACAATAGACAATAGACAATAGGTGCAGGAGCAGGCCATTCGGCCCTTCGAGCCAGCACCGCCATTCAATGTGATCATGGCTGATCATCCCCAATCAGTACCCCGTTCCTGCCTTCTCCCCATATCCCCTGACTCTGCTATTTTTAAGAGCCCTTTCTAGCTCTCTCTTGAAAGCATCCAGAGAACCTGCCTCCACCGCCCTCTGAGGCAGGGAATTCCACACTCACCACTCTCTGTGAGAAAAAGTGTTTCCTCCTCTCCGTTCTAAATGGCTAACCCCTTATTCTTAAACTGTTTCACACAGCAAGATCCCACTAACAGTAATGGGAAATGGCAAGGTTATAATCAGATTATAATCTTTATAATCAAATGCATTATAATGGATAAACGATGATATTGATGGCACTGGTTGAGGAATAAATATTGCCTGGGACATTTGTAGAAAACTCTTCTGAAAAGTGCCATTGGATCTTCTTATGTCAAGCCAAGAGTCAACAGGACCTCACAGGAACACAAGAAAATAGGAACGCAAGTAGTTCTTGAAGCCCTTTAAGCCTGCGTTGCTATTTAGTGTGATCAGGCCTGACCTACTCTGACCATACACCTTCTTCTATGCCGTTTCTTCATACCCGTTTAATCCTCAATCTATCAAATATGTATCCACCTCCATTTTAAATACTCCTAATGATTTAGTTTTCACCATCCGCTGAGGCTAAGAATTCGAGATTCATACTCACTGTCAGAAGAAATGTCGATATACTTCAGTTCTAAATAACTGGCTCCTTATCTCATAGCTTATCTCCTTAGCTGTGCCCCATTCATAAAACATCCAAACATCTACCCTGTCAAGCCCTCTTAGGATCCTGCATGTTTGAATGAGGTTGCCCTTATTTTTCTAAACTCCAAGTAATACAGGCCCAAACTATTTAGTCTTTCCTCCATTTACATTTCATTGCAAAGAGGTAGCTCCAACAATAGTGGCTGGGGTGGAGGGAGGGTGGGTGGAGGGAAGGGGGGGAAGAGGGGCTGGAGATGGGGTGGTGGAGGGGGGGTGGAGAGGAGGGAGGAGGGGGGAGAGGAGAGGGGGGGAGGGGTGGAGGGGGCCCTCCCTCTCTGCCCCCCCCATCTCTGCCCCCCTCCCTCTCTGTCCCCCTCCCTCTCTGCCCTCCCTTCCTCTCTGCCCCTCCCTCCCTCTCTGCCCTGCCCCCACCTCTCTGCCCCCCACCTCTCTGCCCCCCCACCTCTCTAGTGGTGAATGTAGGGACCTATGGGTGTGGTGGAGTATTGCGTTCGGGAACCAGCCCTCCCCTGTGACACCGCGCCCCCTCCACCCCTCAATCTCTACCCCCCTCCCTCCCTCTCTCTACCCCACTCCCCCTCCCTCTTCACCCCCCCCTCCAGCCGCGCCTGCGCAGTTGGGGTTATGCATGAGTGGATAGGACAGGGGATGGGGTAAAAGGAGCGAATTAATAATATTAATATAATATCAAGCGACATTGTGTGTGTGGGGGGTGGTTAGTGTGTGTGACGCCGACGGCCGCCCCCCCTCCACAACTGTGCATTGAGGGGACGGGACCCATCCGGTCCCCCTTGGTCGAGTGTATATATAAACTTAATCACATCAGAGGGGTTGCAGCCTACTAAATGCTAGTTAAGGATTTGCCTGTCTGATATCAATGCCATTTTAGCAGCAGTTACAGTTGCTGGCGGAGTGATTCATTATTTCCTCACTCTTCTGAAGGTTGTCAAGATTTAGGACTGAAGAATACCAGATTTATTTACTCTGTGATTGGAAATGAAGTTGTCTCGCAGAGAGCGGTTGGTGCTTTAGGCAGCCGTGAGCTTATTGTACTGGGGAAGATGTCCCTGTGTTGATAACCTTCCTGTGCTTCCTGCAGCAGTTCTACTGACGTGAGGCTGGGCCACAACTTGGCCACGACTGGGCTCTGGGGAGATCACAGTAGAGCCTGACAAATAAAGCACCGTTGAACCATATTGCCTTCACTCAGCCTCTTCATGTTTCACCACTGCCTTGTAATTGTGAACAGCAAAGTTTATTTGCAGAAAGAAGCTTTGTGTGGCTCCCCATTATTGTCTTGGTTAACGTATGCATATTGATTGTTGACTATCAAGACGTACTGTCCTACATCAAACAAAGCAGCTGACCCAGTGGAAGAACTCAATGCCTTTTTGAAGCAGGACACAAGGTATTCAGAGCACTCTTTTGATAAACTGGGCTTACAGTATATCAATGAACGTCAGACATGTTGAAATCAAAACATTTAACTGTTGGCTACTTTTTCCGTGATTGCATCATGAGGAAAACTGGCAACAAAAGAAGAACGTAAATGTACAATATTTGGAAAATGATAGAAAATTACGTACTATGATTTTCATGAATGCAGATATTAACATGAATAATTCACAGTAAGAAAATGTTTGTCAAATGTACTACATATGATTACCTTGTGAGGGAAGCCTGAAGTGTTTGTGCCTTTGATGCTCTGACATTGGACTGTGAATGGCATCCAAACTTTGCTTCCGTCTGTGGTTCAAGGAGGAATCAAAAGGAATGCTATTGTCTGACAAGGAGCGGTTTCCTCGGTGGGTACTATGTCTTTGCCTGTCAAAAGCCATTCTTGTTAAGGAACAAATTAATAATATCCAGCAAAGGCATCAGATTTTGACATTGCTAATTAATGTCACTTTAGTTGTGCTCTCAAATATTTGTAAAATGACAGCAGCAATTTTAACTTAAAATGCCTCGAGAGATACTAACAGAAAAAAAGGTCAACAGTTTTACGCCATTTCTAGAAAATACAATTGCACAGGGTGTAAACTTGGTGGTTTATAGAATGTGGATACAAGGAACTGCAGATGCTGGTTTACCAAAAAAGTACTGGAGTAACACAGTGGGTCAGGCAGCATCTCTGGAGAACATGGACAGGTGATGTTTCGGATTGCGTGCCTCTTCAGAAGAGTCCCGGTCTGAAATGGTCCCAGACTGGTCAGTCTGAAGAAGGGTCCCATCCTGAAACGTCATCTGTTCATGTTCCCCAGAGATGATGCCTGACCCACTGAGTTACTCCAGCACTTTGTGTCTTCTTTTAGTGGTTTATAAAATCTTGATAGTTTTATGATGAGTTGGTTAGGCTAAAATTGGGCCAAATTAGCTTGGACCAGGCCTGCACCTTGTGGTTGCATTTTTTCTTATTCAGCCATTTGCTTCCCGATACCTCGCTGGTCCCTGTGTGCAGTCACACCCTGAGGGGAATAGCAGCAAGCAGTGACCGGACAGTAGAACCCAATGGTTTGCCAATGATCTGCCCAGATGGTCTTTAGACAACTCTGATGACCAGAGACATTGAGAAACAATGGAATAATATTTAAATAATCTAGAAGATCTAGAATGGCGGCACAGTGGCATGGCAATAGAGTTGCTGCCTTAGTGCTAGACACCTGGGTTCGATCTTGATCATGGGTGCTGTCTCTACGGAGTTTGTTTGTTCTCCCTGTGACCACGTGAGTTTTCTCTAGGTGCTCAGTAGACAATAGACAATAGACAATAGGTGCAGGAGTAGGCCATTTGGCCCTTCGAGCCAGCACTGCCATTCAATGGGATCATGGCTGATCATCCCCAATCAGTACCCCGTTCCTGCCTTCTCCCCATATCCCCCGACTCCGCTATTTTTAAGAGCCCTATCTAGCTCTCTCTTGAAAGCATCCAGAGAACCTGCCTCCACCGCCCTCTGAGGCAGAGAATTACACACTCACCACTCTCTGTGAGAAAAAGTGTGCTCCAATTCCTGTTTTTGCTTCATCATTCTCGGGTATTGTGTGTAAATTGATGATAAAAAATGAATGTAATCAATTTTAAAATAAGGCTGTAATGTAACAAAATGTGGAAAAAGTGGAGGGGTTTGAATACTTTCTGAATGCACTGTATGTGTATGATCTACCAAATGCTGGCATAAAGCTGAGGTCAAATGAAATCTAGATCTGGATCTGGCCTCTCAGATCAGCACGTTATTGTAAGTAGAGTGCTGCTGGGCTTAGAACAAGAGATCGCATGTTGCCATGCACACCTCTCTACAGATCCCTTGGATGGCCACCAGCAGCTTCAGATCATCCACCCTATTGCATAGAAAATCACTATTACGTTCAATGGGTCTATAGACATGTCTCCATTCTCCAGTGATGCTGCTTGTTACTCCAGCATTTTGTGTCTAGTCTCCATTCCCTTGGATACTTTGACCATTATCCACTTCTATCCTTATCTCACACTGTGCAGGAAACAGTGGATGCTGATGTGAGTGGGTCGAGAGAGAGAGAGAGAGAGAGAGAGAGAGAGAGAGAGAGAGAGAGAGAGAGAGAGAGAGAGAGAGAGAGAGAGAGCTTTGATATGTTTTGCAAATCCTGAGGGGGCATGTTGGATCCATTAGGTCTGAAGGCATTCTCTGTTAATAAATGCCTATTAACACTCAATTAATAGTTGTGCTTCTCAGCTCTTGGAAGATCAACCCTTATATATAAGCAAGCACTAAAACTACAGAGAATTGGAGCTCTTTCCCTATCCATGCTCTCTAGAGATGCCGCCTGACCCACTGAGTAACTCCAGCACTTTGTGTCCTTTTGTGTATTAATGAGCATCTGCATTTTGTTTCTATTCCTCAACACTGTCCAATGACTGGGCAAACTCACAATCAACATGCACAGCAGAACAGTTTCAAGGATTTCCAGTGGATGATTTTGTTTAGAATTGTGATAAAATTATTCTACCTTGATAATACCCGAGATCATAAGAACACAGTCACTCTATGAAAGAATGTTTATTTCATATTTCTTGTGAGGAAATATTTAAATTGTAGTGATTTTGTATGAACATCTATCCTCTTCCTCGTGACTAACATACATTAAAGAAACTATTGTGAGCCAACTCCACAAGAACGCTTCAATATTGTTAATGTAATGGGAGCCGTGCGTTTTACTCACTGTAAGAAGTATTTCAGCTTTCTCAGCTCCTGATGAAGTAACTCGTTTTCCTCTTTCAATCCACTGATTTCATGGGCTGCAAAATGCCCAAACAGAAACAGGTAAGATGGAGTGCTGTATTGAACGATGCAGACAATGGGTTGATAGAGAAATGTTTAGGGTGCTTACTGAGAACAGAAATGTGCTGAAGGCTTTGGAGTTGAGATGTTTCAAATTCCTGGTGCTTTTTCCTGGCCAACTCCTGTGTGACTGTGCATCGATCACAAAGACCTGCTCGGAGCCTAACACAAGCAGTTATTTGCCGATTAGTTTTCAAGAATCGACAGCGCAATGGAAACACCGTTACAAATGTAAGAAGAGAAGGACTTGAATTTATACAGCTACTATCAGGACCAAAGGGTTCCCCAAGGCCACTGACAATTGTGCAGAATGGTCATGAGTGTAGTTTGGTAATACCATAGAATGTGATTAAGCACCTTCTATGAAGCAAAATGCCCCTGAAGCACTTCAGGGGCATTTTGCTTCATAGAAGGTGCTTAATCACATTCTATGGTATTACCAAACTACACTCATGACCATTCTGCACAATTGTCAGTGTAAGATACAAATCTGCACAAAGCCAGCTCCCACAGTAGCTTTGTGATAATGATGAAATCATTTATTTGGACTATCTTTGATCAGACTTTACTGGACTTAAACTTGCACCAAACGTATTCACGTTATTCGCTTCATCATGTATCGGTACACTGTGGTTGGCCTGATTGTAATCATGTATTGTCTTTCCGCTGACTGGATAGCACGCAACAAAAGCTTTTCACTGTTACTTGGTAGACGTGACAATGAACTAAACTTAACTGAACAATTTCACGTTTCCTGATCGACTGCGAATCTAAATTAAATGGTGCATGGATAGGAAACAAACAATCGTTAACTTTTAACAAATTAATACAGAGTATACAAGGCTAAAAGGTAGGAAATGGCAACCATAAAACTGATCCAATGACAGCCATCAGGAGCAGTTAATGTTGATGAAGGTGATAAAGAAGTGGTGGATGTGTGGGGTGAGTCAGGGATTTGTTCAGCGTTGTGTTATTGGGGAGCGTGTCTTGGGGTGTCTTGGATACCAGTAGTGAGTTAGTCAAGATGGGGGTAGACACAAAAATGCTGGAGTAGCTCAGCGGGGTGAGGCAGCATCTCTGGAGAGAAGGAATGGACGACATTTCGAGTCGAGACCTTTCTTCAGTAGTCAAGATGGGGGATGGGTGTTGGTCGTGTACTTTATTAGAGAGGAATAACAGTTCAAAAGAAACCTTACTGCAAAACAGAACATCTCAGATTTTCTTGCAGCAGCCGAGGCATGCTTAGCCCCACTGATAGCACCCAAACAGTGTCCAACCTCTGATTCAAGCTGTTTGAGGACTTTATTTTGCACAACTGGTAATAGGAACAACTTTGAAAACTGAACATGCCTAACAGCTTCTGAGGTTATGAGTTTAGAGATGCAGCATGGAAACAGGACACTTCGACCCACCATCCATCACCTCTTCACTCGATCTATGTTATCCCAGTTTTGCATCCAGTCCCTACACACTCAGGGCAATTTACAGAGGGACAATTAACCCACAAACCCACACGTCTTTGGGATGTGGGAGGAAACCAGAGCACCCGGAGGAAATCCATGCGGTCACAGGGAGAACGTTCAAACCCCACACAGCAGCACTTGAGGACAGGATGGAACCCGGGTCTCTGGCACTGTGAGGCAGCAGCTCAACCAACTGTGCCACTGTGCCACCCAGTTGTGGGCATGGAGAATATGCATCCTAGTCTCACTGGTGCGTTGTTATGGCTCTGAGCAGCTGGTCACGTTTATCATTCACTGCAATGCTTGTTACTTCTAGGCTTTTCTTTTCTAATAACACTGAATGAGGATTGAAAATTGGTGTTAATGTTTTTTTTAAATACATTTGCCGATATGGTTTTCATTGCCAGGACTAACTGAGCACTTTCTTCAGACTTAAGAGCCCCCTGGGTAAGGATAACAGATGTTTCTTTGGGGAAGGGAATTAGTGAAGCAGTTGTTTTGTTATGATAATCATTTAGTTTCATGGTTACTAATATTGATGACAGATTTCCTTACTCGGATCAATAAATCAGGGCCATGGTTACATCCCAATAAATTTAAGACCTCTGCTGCCATATACTTGAAGATTGGGGATGGCACAGTGGCGCAGCAGTAGAGTTGCTGCCTTACGGCACCAGAGACCCCGGTTCGATCCTGACTAGGGTGCTATCTATACGTAGTTTGTAGGTGGCTATTCTCCAGGTGCTCTGTCTTCCTCTCACATTCCAAAGACGTACAGGTTTGTAGGTTAATTGACTTAGTACAAATTATAAATTGTCCCTAGTGCGTAGGCTAGTCTTAGAGTACGGGGTGATTGCTGGTCTGCATGGATTAGGTGGGCAGACGGGCCTGTTTCCATGCTGCATCTCTAAAGTCTAAAGTCTAATAAAGCTTTGGTTTAAATGTCTCATCTGAGCAGGCAATTAAACCAATGCCCTCAGCACCATAATTGTACACAACTCCAGTTTATGGAGTGGGAGTTGACTCCAGAGTTCCCTGACTCAAAGACAAAGGGGACACTCTTTGAACAATAGCTGGCTGGGGTTAGATGATTATAGTTGTGCTGTATGTTCTTGAGTCATGCACTGATCTCTGGATACAAAGAATTTACAACACACATTGTAACAAAATATAATTCTAGTTTCCATTTATAGCTTTGAGACGCCTTGGTTTTTCAATTATGGGTTATTCAGGACTTGAGACTAATGTCTCCAAAATACAAACAGATTTTATTTTCTCAGGTCACCTGACTTTTAAATGTATTTGAGCCACAAATTTCTGAACTGAAATCAAATTCTAGGAAGAAAAGGTCCTCATCTGATATGGCAATACCTCATTCACATGCTAATTAAAACATTTGCTGCATTTATTCACATTTACTTTGGTACCTGGAACAAAATCTGTCCTCAAATATTTCTCTTTTATAGCTGCACTCAAAATTGTGCATGGCAAATTAGATTAGGTTGCCATTAATTACTCTCCCCTGAGCATTGCTATCCTTGGGCACTGATATGTCGCAGTTTCTCACTCTTGGTCTGAAGAAGAGTCCCGACTCGAAACGTCGTCTGTCCATTTCCCTCCGCAGATGCTGCCTGACCCACTGAATTCCTCCAGCACTTTTTGTTCAAGATTCCAGCATCTGCAATCCTTGTGTCTCCCGACTTTGATGCTGAAACCAGGCTCAGAAGGTGCAAGGAAATGACCGGGGATATTTCATAAAATACAATTCTGCTTTCCCCCAAATGCAAATGTTTTGATTCCAACTATGTTCTCCATGACAATAACTTGCTGCACTTTTAACATTGCCCAAAATAATTCATATGGTGTTAATAAGCAAAATTTATCCCAGAATCTGATAAGGCCAGGTGATTTTAAAGCTTGGTCAAAACAAAGGCTTCTACAAGAAGGAAGAGTTCTTTAGGATTAGGTTTATGTTTATTATTTTCATGTGTACTAAGGTACAGTGAATAGGTTTGTTTTGCATGCTATCCACACAAATCAGATAATGCTATATATAAATACAATCAAGCCAAATTCCAGTATAATAGGTAGAACTATGGGAAAGAAATAGTGCAGAATATAGTTCTCAGCATTGAAGCGCGCCAGTTCTAGAGACAAAGTCCAATGTCTGCAATGGGGTCAGTGTGGATCCGACAATACCATGGCTTATGGAAGGCCGGTGCTGGCTCGAAGGGCCAAATGGCCTACTCCTGCACCTATTGTCTATTGTCTATTGTCTATTGACTGCTCGGAAACCTGATAACAGAATGGAAGAAGCCATTCCTGAGTCTGATGGTGTACACCTTCAAGCTTCTGTATCTTCTGCCCAGAGAAGAAGGAATGACTGAGGTTGGACAAGTCTTTGATTATCCTGGCATCAGATACTGGACTGGGCTATGGCCACAACTCTGTGCCATTTCTTGCGGTTTTGGAAAGAGTAATTTAGCGAGAAAATTCCACATCTTTGGGGCTAGACAGCTGAAGCCATAATTGCTAATAGTGGAGCAAATTGAAATAGCAACCAGGGAGAAAGTGCGTGTGATATTTTTTTCCCTCAGATTACTGAGCATGAAACCTTCAGTTGAGAAACATAAGAAAAATAAAACTTGAATCTGAACAAAGGAGAGGGGCGTTTTCATACCTGTTTTCCAAAACCTTGACATTATCATTCATTATCTTGTGCTGCTCCCTTAGCTGATGGTTCTTGCTAAACAACTCGTCCAATCTCTGTGCATCACTGTGTAACACAATATTGTAATTATGCCAGGTTTTGTGCATGGCTCGCTCTATGTAATAATTCTTTATCTTTATCTTTTACAATTATATTTTCAAGTAACACTTGTTGAAAGTACAGAGTGCAGAATCAAGTTAGGAATTGAACCCAACACTTAAAAGGATAATCTCACATTTACACCTGGAACATTGATCTCTGCAGTTAAGTTCAACAATAGCTCCAATGTATATATTAGTTATGATGTACCTTCCTTTAGTTTTAATGTGTGGGGTTTTGTTTCAATGGCACTTGGGTCATTGACACAGTGGTAAAACATGTGGTCAAAAATCAAGCATCCCTGTTGTTTTAAACATGTTGGAATTAATTTCTGTAATTGAGTTAGAGGGCTGGGCAGAGCAAATAATAAGAACAAACAGCCCACTGGAATGTTCTTTTAAAGATTTAAAAAAGTTACAGCATTGTTGCAGTTTTCGTAAAAATGTCCAGGGCAATTCGGGACCGCGGTCACCATAAGAATATGTCATGCAAGACAAATGCAGAAGGAGTCATGGTTAATTAACTGTGTAGGAAGGAACTGCAGAAGCTGGTTTAAACCAAAGTTAGACACAAAAAACTGGAGTAACTCAGCGGGACAAGCAGCATCTCTGGAGAGAAGGAATGGGTGACATTTGGGAGCGAGATCTTTCTTCCATCTGAAGAAGTGTCTCGACCCTTAACGTCACCCATGGTTAATTAACTCAGGCACTGAATGGACAGGCAATATAATAGGCACAGGTTGTAAAAGGGGGAAAGAGGCCACAGGCTTGTTCCTATCGTATGTAACTTCAGCAGCGAGGGAGCTTCATGAACAACTCTCTGTTGCTTGATGGCTCCAACAATTACTTCTATTTATTACTGATAGCTTGACAGTTGGCCTGGGTAAGCTCTGTTCTTGTATTACGGACACACATGAAATCTTCCATATTATTGGCACGGCTTTGCATGGCCAGCGACTTGGGTTCGATTCTGACCATGCATGCTGTATGCACAGAGTTTGTACATCAATGAACTTCCTTCCATCATTAGGCCAGAACGTGGATTATCACAGATTGTACAATGCTCAATTTCCTTTGGCACACCTCAGTAAATGGAGCAGTGTATCCCTGCATACAGCATGGTCTGGAAAACATTCAGGAACGGGTGGGTACATGACCGATAACACTTGTTCCACACAAGTGAACATCTCCAAAAAGGGAGAGGCTAACTGCCTACCTTGGATATTTAATTTTTTTAACCATCGCCAAGGTCTTCCTCACAAACATTCTGTGGTTCTAGTAACCAGAAACTAAATTGTACCAGAATCATAAATAGCATGGCTACAAGACTAGGTCAAAGGTTAGATAGCGTGTGGTGAGTGACTCACCCCAAAACCAGTCCATCATGTACGATGTACATAATGGAATAAGCTTGCCTTGCCTGCATGGATGAAGTTCGTAAATGTCTCAAGAAGCTCATTGCAATCAAGGACAATGCAGATTGCTCCACTGGTACCCCACTCATCTCTGTAAACTTGCACTTGCTTCTCCACTAGTGTAATGTAACTGCATTGTTTACCATCTACAAAATGCACTCCATCTAATTGTCTTGGGTAGCGTTACTTGGGTTGGGTCTCTGAAGGTACCTTCCAGGTCTGTGTTCAGAGCCACCAAGAAGGACAAGGCCAGCTGGGACCATCACTAGCAACACGTTTCCCTCCATGTCACACACCGTCATTCACTTGAAAATATATTACCACTTCTTCATCGCCAGGTCTCCATCCTACAGCTCTCTACCAAAGAGTATTTTGTGAATACCTTCATAAACGGAGAGCAGGATATCAAAGAGAAGGCACACTCCCTTCTCAAAGGCCATTGTGAACAGGCAGTGGAGGCCAATTCACCAGATGTATTCAAGAGAGAATTAGATTATGGCTCTTAGGTCTAACGGAATCAAGAGATATGGGGAGAAAGCAGGAATCGGGTAGTCATTTTGGATGATCAGCCATGATTATATTGAATGGCAGCGCTGGCTCGAAGAGCCGAATGTCCCACTGCACCTATTTTCTATGTTTCTAATCCCATTCCCTCGTTCATGTATTCCTGCAACATTTTCTCCTCTTGATTCTTTTATTTTCTATTAACCTAGTCTATGGGGTAATTTTGCATCAACCAATTAACCAGTAGCCAATGAATCTTTGGGATGTGGAAGCAGAGGAAGAACCACCCACAATAAATGAGAGATTGTGTAAAGGTGACATCCAAGTTCAGGACTCGATTCCTGGATGCATGGATCTAGGATTAACTGCCACCCAAATGGACCAAAGGTACCCTCCTGTTGTAAGCGTGGAGTACTCTAAAATCAGTGCCCTGTAAAAAAACAAATTGCATCGATAAAGAGTCATATACAGCATGGAAACAGGCCCTTCAGCCCACCAATGGAATCAGTCATCCGTACACTAGTTCCATGTTATTCCACTTTTGCATCCTACACACAAGGGGCAATGTGCAGAAGCCATTTAGCCTACAAACAGGCAGCTTTTTGGGATGTAAGAGGAAACAGGAGCACCCGGAGAATACCCACGTGGTCAAAGGGAGAACGTACAAACTCCACACAGGCAGCACCCATAGTCAGGGTCGATCCTTGGTCTCTGGTGCTGTGAGATGCAGCTTCTATGTCACTGTACCACCAACTCAACTCACCCATGCTGAACAAGATGCCTCCTCTAAGCTGGTCCCATTTGCCTGTGTTTGGTCTATATATCCCTCTCAACCTGTCCTAATCAAAGACAAATGTCCTTTAAATGTTGTTATTATACCTGGCTTGGCTGCTTCCTATGGCAGCTCGTTCCATATACCCTCCACCCTCTGTGTGAAAAAGTTGTCCCTCAGGTTCCCATTAAATCTTTCCCCTATCACCTTAAACCTATACCCTCTATTTGATTCCTTTTTTTAAAAACAAATATTTCCAATATGTTAAGGATAAAATAAGGACATCCATTTTAAGTGCACAGAAGATTAAAGAGATGGCTGTAAGCCATGTGTGTCATTAAAGTGAAAGGAAACCAGAGAGACAGAATACAAATACATGGAAGTAATTTGGAACTTCTACTAAAACTTAGCAATGTCACATTTATAGTGTGTTCACCGTGCTGGATAACCTATTAGGGAAATACATAAAAGTAATACGCAATGGCAATGAGATTGTTTCAGATTAGGAAGGGCAAATGGCAATGTTTCTTTACTTAATGGTCAATATTAATTCATTGATTGATTGAAAGATACAGCATGGAAACAGGCCCTTTCGGCCCATTGGGTCCTCACTGACTATGGATCACGAGTTCTATGTTATCTCGCTTTTGCATCCATTCCCCACACAGTAGGGGCAATTTATAAAGGCCAGTTAACCCACAAACTCACATGTCTTTGGGATGTGAGAGTGTGTAAAATGATGAAGGGCATAGATAAGGTAAACAGTCAAAATCTTTATCCCAGGAAGGAAAAATCAAATACTAGAGGGCACAAATTTAAGGCGAGAGGGACAAAGTTAAAGGAGATGTATGAGGCAAGTTGTTTTACACAGTGGGTGCCGAGTGCCTGGAACTTGCTGCCAGGGATGGTGGTTGAAGCAGATACGTTGACGGCATTTAAATAGTTTTGTATAGGCATCTGGATATGCAGGGAATGGAGGGATATGTTTTATATGCAGGTGTAAGTTAATAAACAAAAGTTAACAAACAGGGTGGCACGGTGGCGTAATGGTAGAGTTGCTGCCTTACAGCGCTTGCAGCACCAGAGACCCGGGTTCGATCCCAACTACGGGTGCTGTCTATACATTCTCCCCATGACCTGCGTGGGTTTTCTCCAAGATCTTCGGTTTCCTCCCACACTCCAAACACGTACAGGTTTGTAGGTTAATTGGCAT
The DNA here is from genome assembly GCA_038087875.1 of Malacoraja senta. NCBI lineage: Eukaryota > Metazoa > Chordata > Chondrichthyes > Rajiformes > Rajidae > Malacoraja > Malacoraja senta. The sequence continues at coordinate 41,397,281 of CM075982.1, read as the reverse complement.
GGTGTGTGTAAATTGTCCCTAGTGTGTGTTGCATAGTGTTAATGTGCGGGGCTTGCTGGTCAGTGCGGACTCGGTGGGCCGAAGGGCCTGTTTCCGCGCTGTATCTCTAAACTAAACTAAAAAATATATAACGTGCAATAAGTAAGTAACAAAGAAGGAAGACGTTTAAGATTATCATGGAAGCATTATGAGCTTTGCAATACAGGATAGTGAACTATATTCTACTCAAAGAAGGAAAATGCCTTCTTCAAAAACATAACACACTATACTCACAGACATCGCTCCATGTTTATTTCAGTTAACTTTGTGTACAGTCCTGAGCAGTAAAATGGAAAGGGAAACAGAAAAGAAAAAAAAACGTTAGAAACAAAGTAATCGTTTAAAGTATTCCTACAGTTTTCCTGAGAGGATGTACAATAACTTCTGTAAATGGCCGCACTTGCCAAAACACTGGGTAAAGATAAAAGATAACCAAGTTATTACACTTTATGTTTAACTGCGGCCGTACAGAACAAAGGCATTTACAATGGAAAAGAGTGTGTCGAACAACCAACTTTGTTTTTACCTCGCACTTCTTGTTCATGCAGATCTTTGAGCTTTGCCCATACATCGGTGAAGCTGTCTGTAGCCATTCCTCACTGCACCTGAAGTGATTACAGAATCATGGCCTCTCAGTCAGGTTGTGCTTTGACACCAGATCCACTGGCATGCAAATATCTCAACATTAAATAAGGTGCAGATATTTTTATTGCATTTGCAACAGAATGTTTATTGCCTTCAAGACAGTAAAAATATCCCAAGATGCTTCACAGGTTGTATAATCAAGTAAATATTTCGTAATACTTCAGGACATCGAAGGAAGACACCTTTGCTCGGTCCGACTTGACCCACATGATCTCCCAAACACTCTAAGTGGAGAGGATGTTCCCACTATTGGGAGCGTCTAGGACTAGAGGTCATAGGCTCAGAATTAAAGGACTGTGGTGGGCCGAGCCACTTTGTTCCTGACATGGTCTCACAACCACGCACGTCCCACCCGACCTCCAGGACTGCTAGTATGTCTTCCTTCGCTGAAATTCCCACTGTAGACCACTGCAAAAGCCTTACGAGGGACACTTCATAGTACTGCAAAATGACGCCACGTCTTTCATCATCGACATGTGCGGCAGACACGAGACTGTCTCCGTGGACCGTCTTAAGCCGGCACACTTGGACATTGACCAACCAGTGCAGGTGGAACAATCCCGCTGCAGAGGGCGTCCACCATCACGACCAAACCCGCCCTCTCTAGGAGGGAGAGATAGATCAGACATGATTGAATGGCAGAGTAAACTTGATGGGCCAAATGGCCTAATTCTACTCCTATTCCTTATGACTTTATGACCTTATGAACTCCCCTTTCCACTCCCATATTGACCTTTCTGTCCTGGGCCTCCCCCATTGTTCGGATGAAGTCAAATGCAAATTGGAGGAAGATCACCTCATACTTTGCTTTGGCAGCTTACAACCCAGCGGTATGACAAGGGCCTGCCCCGCTGAGTTACTGCAGCATTTTGTGTCTATCTTTGGTTTGAATATTGATTTCCCTAACTCATGCAGAGGCTGGGACCAAGATGCCACATGGTCATGCTCTTTGGAAATTCTGACATGCCAAGGCAACTTCTCCATTTCGCACAAGCTTACATGTAAAAGGAAGGGGTAAACTAAACGGGTGGAGAATATCGCACTTCTCTTGGATGAAGCACTGATACTTTGGTCTAATCTGCCGTATACCCATTTCTCAAGGCTACAACCTTGGCTAAAGAATATTGAGATGAAGTCAATGTCTTTGGGGTTTTTTTGGTCACTAATGCTGAATATCAGACAATTTAAAGGCATAACAAGTCAAGTCTTTAATTGTCCTATGCACCAGAACAATGGCATTGTTAGTTGCTGCAGTTTTACAGGCACACATGGTCACAACAACATGACAAATAAATATGAAACAAACAATAAAACAATAATTTATCTGTTCAAATAGGTACCTTGATAGTGACACATAGGATTATGGCACATACTCTTATGCCTTTGTTAATAGGCCCAGGAATCAGGCGTATCTACCACAAACAGCCCATAAGCAAACAAACCATCTATTACAAATACCAGCATAATAACTTCCACCATGATGGGTTTGAGGAGCCCATGTGAGGAAGATGTACTTGGTAATTGCAGAGTTTGAGTGTGGAAGGGCATGAGGTGGCAAATGGGAGCAGGTTGCTGCTGAATGGAGGGCTACCAACTGGAGATGTTTGAGCATCAACATAATGTTTGATAACATTAGAGGACATAAGAAGCATGCTCAAAGCTGAGGTATCAATGGTGGAAAAATCCTCAACCTATATCTATTCAACCAGCCGTATTCAATTCCTGAAACTTTCTCCAGCACAAAATAGAAAGTACATATCATAAATTATGTGATCATTTTTTTTGTTTTTCTTTTTAGAGATACACCGTGGAAACAGGCCCTACGGCCCACCGAGTCCGTGCCGACCAACGATCACCCGTATATTAGTACAGTTTTCCATCCTACATACGAGGGGCAACATACAGCAGCCAATTAACCTATGGACCTGCACGATTTTTGAATGTGGGAAGAAACCGGAGCACCCGGAGAAAATCCACGTGGGTCACAGGGAGAACGTACAAACTCCGTACAGACAGCACTAATAGTCAGGATTGAATCTGGGTGTCTGGTGCTGTAAGACAGCAACTCAATCACTGTGCAATTTCTAAATATTTTTACCAATTTTTATTCAGCCTCAAATCCACAATAGTTGTGCCAAACAGTTTACAGTAGCTTGGTTTATTTTCCCTTTATAGAAACCAGGTACAAAGGTTGAAGTTTCATATTAGATTCACCTTGTCACTTAACTCACAAACAAGTTAACAGCACATTTAAAATGCAGGTACAATCGCAGCATTTAAGGCACTTTTAGACAGGTATATGGACAGGGTAGGTTTGGAGGGATATGGGCAAAAGGCAGGCAGGTGGGATTAGTGTAGATTGGACATGTTAGTCAGTGTGGGCAAGTGGGCCAGAGGGCCTGTTTCCACACTCTATGACTCTATGACGCTATGACAGTCCCAAAACAGACTCACGATTTACAAGAGGAATCTATCAAGAGAAAGGCATTGAAGAGTATTTGAAGGGGCGGCATGGTGGTGCAGCGGTAGAGTTGCTGCCTTACAGCGCTTGCAGTGCAGGAGACCAGGGTTAGATCCTGACTACGGGTGTTATCTGTGCGGAGTTTGTACGTTCTCCCCGTGACCAGCTTGGGTCTTCTCTGAGATCTTCAGTTTCCTCCCCCACTCCAAAGACACACAGGTATGTAAGTAAATTGGCTTGGTAAATGTAAAAATTATCCCTAGTATGGGTAGGAAAGTGTTAATATGTGGGGATCGATGGTCGGCACGGACCCGGTGGGCCGAAGGGCCTGTTTCCCAAGCTCTAAGCTAAACTAAAGTATTGGCACTGTTGTGAATTTAACCTGGAGAAAACCCACACGGTCACAGGAACAATGTACAAACTCCATACAGAAAGCATCCTTAGTCAGGATTAAACCGGGTCTCTGGCGCTGTAAGGCAGCAACTCTACCGCTGCGCATCCATGCCGCCTCATCAAGAGCATGCGATACAGAAAATTGTTATGCCGAAGGTTCTCTGGGTACACAACCTCTTTGTAACACAGGGGTACACTCTACTAGTCTAAAATGCTAGGTAGACAAAATTGCTGGAGAAACTCAGCAGGTGCGGCAGCATCTATGGAGCGAAGGAAATAGGCAACGTTTCGGGCCGAAACGTCTGAAGAAGGGTTATGGTCCGAAACGTTGCCTATTTCCTTCACTCCATAGATGCTGCCGCACCCGCTGAGTTTCTCCAGCAATTTTATCTACCTTCGATTCTCCAGCATCTGCAGTTCCTTCTTGAACAATAGTCTAAAATGCTTCCTATTCTGGTGAGACAGTGGCTTGGGCAGAATAGAAAATGCACCACATCAGTAAACTAAACCATTCGACAAAGAAATGGCATAATGAACTTATACCTCAAGTAGAACAGGATCATTTAATACCATTTACTCCTTTGTTTTTGGAGTTTGCTTCGCAAACTTCAAGTATTTTAAATTGGCATTCTGCTCCATAAAATGTAAAAAAAAAAAAAATCTGGAGTCCAGCTCTCTGTACAACTTTGATTTAGAGCATCAAAACAACAGACCTGAAAGCAACTATGCACTAAAATACAGATCACCTCATTTATTTATAACACCAACAAATTTATATTGAATGCAGGCTACTGCAGTTGTGATTAGATCATTTTAAATAATTAAACTAGTGTATAAATTTGGATTTTTGTTATTGCATCGCTGAGTATCAATGTTACCTTTGGCATCCAAATTTACCAATCAATGGTGTGATTAGTATGGGGACTTTCCAACACACATGCATTATCCTGTGAAATGCATTTCTCGTGCAACTATTATTTGACACAAAAAGTGTTTTTCTTAAAGATTGTGAAGTCAAGAATAGAAAATGTTGTCACCTGTAATATTAGACGTGGCGATGTAACAGGGTGCTTTGATGAGGTGCGTTGCTCAATCGTTACGTTGTTGGACAAATGCTCACTACCACAGAAGATCTGTGTTGTCAATGATCAGAATTATTTAAATCAACATGTGTAAGAAGGAACTTCAGATGCTGGTTTACATCGAAGATAGACACAAAATGCTGGACTAACTCAGCGGGACAGGCAGCATCTCTTAAATCAATTTTAAGAACTATAATTTAAATCAAAGTGCTTTCTGATAAGGAGGGGGGAAATTTGGATGACAAGTTTCCTTGAAGCAGTATGGCCCACAGTTAAAAATTGTGACTTGCATTGTTGCTAATTCAGCTAGGCATTATATACCAAACTGCATTTTATTGTTTATAAAACAAATATATGTTAAGATTAATCTTATGATAAGATTAATCTTAATCATATGTTAAGATTCAATCTTTTCAGTAAATTTGGGTGAGGCTTCATTGAGATCCACAGTAATCTGTACGTGGTGTCAGAATCTTGCAGATTCTTGCATCATTTAATAGATGTTATAAAAAACAAGCACAAGCTATCGATTTTCAATAACTACCATCAATATATTGTTTCAATTGTCAATATAAAAGTATTGCTCACTAAATTCTCTACAATATCAGGGGTTATTACTATTATTATAGAATTGTTGCCTAGTGGCTAAATAATGTTGTCTGTTAAAGTGGCAGCACGTTCCAGGCACCCACCACTTTTTGTGTAAAAAACTTGCCCCGCCTATCTCCTTTAAACTTCGCTCTTCTCACCTTAAAGCTATACCCTCTAGTCTTTGACATTTCCATCCTGGGGAAAAAGTTTCTGACTGTCGACCCTGTCTATGCATCTCATGAGTTTCTGTACTTCTATCAGGTCTCCCCTCAGCCTCTGTTGCTCCAGGGAAATCAATCCAAGTTTTCACAACCTCTCCTTACAGTTAATATCCTCTAATCCAGGCAGCATTCTGGTCATGCTCTTCTGCACCCTCTCCACAATTTCAAAGTTTTCTGTAAAGGGGGGGGGGGGGACCAAAAACTGGACGTACTGTAGGTCTTTCCTCAACCTTCAACGTTCCATGAGATTTATTTAGAATTCCAGTTTAAATCGCAGCTAAATTCAAAACTTTTACTCAGATATGTCATAAGGTTATAAATGATAGGAGCAGAATTAGGTCATTCGGCCCATCAAGTCTACTCCGCTACTCCATGATATCAATCATGGCCGATCTATCTTTCCTTCCTAACCCCATTCTCCTGCCTTCTCCCCATAATCCCTGACCCCCTGTATTAATCTGATGTGAAGTAATATGTTCGTGATTTGAAATGTTCATTCAATTTCTACGCTTTGCTGAAGCTCTTGGACCAACTATTTTCAGCATATTCTGTTTCTATTTCAGCTTCCCAGCCTCCATCTTATCTTTCCTTTGTATGATGTGAACTCGAGGGGTGGAGTGTCAATAGAAGAAAACAAATGTCTGCAACTTCTAGGATAACCCCAGAAAAAAAAGTTAGTATACGCAGAGAGCCACACAGCACTAGATGGTAATAACAGGATAACCTTTGCAAATTATGTTTTTTCAGAGTTGCTTCCATTAAAGGCTGTATGTTTGAATGTGGATGGACTGATATGTCCATTGAACAAAATAACTCTCCCCTCCCCCATTCACCGCCTAGACATTTCACTTGCCATGTGTTTGCTGGCGTAAGAAAAGACTAATAGATCTTGCAAAATATTCCAAGATTATGGGTTATGGGCTTCATTCTCTGAGCTAGATTCTCAACCCTATCTGTAGAATACATAATTACATCTATGCGAAGGAGTATTAAAATAAAGTGGCAGTTACAAAATGAATCAGCAAGCATGCAACAATTGACAGTATAAGCACCATTGTAAGTCACAGAACCAATTGATGGTAATTAATTTACATCACAGAGCAACAAATATAATTTTACACACCTTCCAGAGGTAGCTGTTGGCATCAACACTGTAGCTATCTTTCCACTTTCCCCTGGCAACATCTGTAGGAGTCCTTTACTCCTCAGCCACATGTGATTGCAGATATCACAATCCTGTTTACATTTAACTTTCGGCTCACTTAAGGTAATTTCTACTTGTCATTCAGTTTGACCTTTCCAAAAACGGATTCCTAATCCGCATTCTCCGGTGTAGGCAGAAAATCTGTTCGCTTGAAACCAGCACTTGCACAAAGGCGTGTGAAACACCACCAAGAGGAAATGCAATTGCGTAATTAATGGACTTTGTCAATTTAAAATTATCAACTTTACAAAGTTCTGGGTGCAGTGTCCTACCCGGATTCCTCACCTGCGTGCAAAGAGCTGAACCGTAAAACTTTAAAGTGGTATTGTCATCAGAAATATATGGATTAGAATCCAGGAATGTGTTGCATTGAAATAATGGCTGGCTTCCGTGAGTTAAGAGAAGATGCATCATGTTTACATTGTTTGCCATTTTGAGTCGGGTCGCTGAGAACAAAGAGGGGCCCGGCAGTCCGCCTATGGCCATGTGAGGTGGCAGGCCTGGTTCACCGCTGCGAGACTAAGAACTTCTGAAACTTTGTCGGCACCAGAAACGTGGCGACTCTTTGTATACTGACTGGGTGAAGTCTGCTGTATGATTTTACCAGATTGTATACAAAAACAAAGAATCTCACTGTGCCTAGGTACAAGTGACAATAAAGTATCATTGAAATGTATGAAGGTAGACAAATCTCCAGGGCCTGATCAGATATATCCGAGGACAATGTGGGACTCTAGAGAGGAAATTGCCCTGGTTGAAATTTACGAGCCGTTCTTAAATGCAGGAGAGGTGCCGGAAAACTGGAGGTTGCCTCTATTCAAGTACGGCTGCAGGAAAAATGCCTGGAACTTTAGGCCGGTGAGCTTAACATCTGTAGTTGGAAAGTTACTAGAGATTATTCTGAGGGATAGGTTATACAGGCATTTGTGTGGGCAAGGGTTGATTAGGTATAGTCAGCATGGTTTTGTACGTGGGCTGTCGTGTCTCACAAATCTGATTGAGTTTTTGAAGACGTGACCAAAAAGGTCGATGAGGGCAGAGCTGTAGATTGTATACATGGATTTCAGTAAGGCATTCGGCAAGGTTCCGCATGGTAGGCTGCTCTGGAAGGTTAGATCGCATGGGATCCAAGGGGAGATAGCTGAATGGATCGCAAATTGGCTTCATGGAAGGAAGCAGAGGGTGATGGTGGAAGGTTGCTTCTCGGACTGGAGGCCTGTGACTGGTGGTGTGCCTCAGGGTTCGGTGAAGGGCCCGTTACTGTTTGTCATCTACATCAATGATTTGGATGAGAACATACAGGGCAAGATTAGCAAGTTTGCTGATGATACATAAGTGGATGGTTTTGCAGATAGTGAAGATGGTTGTGAACGATTGCAGCAGGACCTTGATCGATTGGCCAGGTGGGCTGAGGAATGGTTGATGGAATTTAACACAGAGAAGTGTGAGGTGTTGCAATTTGGGATATCTAACAAGGGCAGGACCTATACAGTGAATGGTAGGCCTCTGGGGAGTGTTGTAGAGCAGAAGGATCTAGGAGTGCAGGTGCATGGTTCCTTGAAGGTCGAGTTGCTGGTAGATAAGGTGGTCTAAAAGGCTTTTGGAACATTGGACTTTATCAGTCAGAGTATAGAGTACAGAAGTTGGCAGGTCATGCTGCAGTTGTACAAGGCGTTGGTGAGACCGCATTTAGAGTATTGTGTTCAGTTCTGGGCACCATGTTATAGGAAAGATATTGTCAAGCTTGAAAGGGTTCAGAAAAGATTTATGACGATGTTGCCAGGATTAGAGGGTGTGAGCTGTAGGGAGTGGTTGAGTAGGCTGGGTCTCTATTCCTTAGAGCGCAGGAGGATGAGGGGTGATCTTATATAGAGGTATATAAGATCAAGAGAGGAATAGATCAGGTTGATACACAGAATCTCTGGCACAGAGTAGGGGAATTGAGGACCAGAGGACATAGGTTCATGGTGAAGGGGAAAAGATTTAATAGGAATCTGAGGGGTAACTTTTTCACACAAAGTGTAGTGGGTGTATGGAACAAGCTGCCAGAGGAGGTAGTTGAGGCTGGGACTTTCCCAATGTTTAAGAAACAGTTAGACAGGTACATGGATAGGACAAGTTTGGAGGGATATGGACCAAACAGCAGGCAGGTGATACAAATTGGCTGGTGTGACAAGTTGGGCCGAAGGTCCTGTTTCCACACTGTATCATTTGATGACCCTATGACTCTATGACTAAGTTGCTTTGAATGGAGGAAAACAGCTGCATATTTTAACAGCGTCTCACAGTTGAATTAATCTAAAAATTAAACAGTGTGGCATTCAAAGGAAGTCGATAATGCAAAAAGTAAAGAATAATTGTTGATGGGTGCTTATAATTGGATTTTGTAGAGTTTGGTCCCCTATTCCTCCTGTAGATGTCAGTGCTCTGGACTTCACTAGAGTATTTTTTAAATGGAGATTGATAGGTTCTTGATTAGGAAGGGAGAAGGCAAGAGAATTGTGTTGAGAGGGAAAATAGATCAGCCATGATTGAATGGCAGAGTAGACTTGATGGGCTAAATAGTCTAATTCTGCTCCTATGTCTAATGGTGTTCTGGTATTAACTATAGAAAACATGATTAAGAAGTTTGCAAATTACGCCAAAATGGACAATACGGCCAACAATGAGAAGGAATGTTTTAGATTTCAGGTGGGCAAGAAAGTGACAAATCATTTCAATGAGAAGAATGGGGTTATACACATGATATGGACAAGAAAGGCAAGGAAATGCAACTTAAATGGAAGAGTGTATTGTAGTGGGATCTTGAAGTGCAAGTCCAAAGATTGCTGAAGGTATCTTACATGATACGAATAAGGAGATTTAAGAAAACAAGTGAGACTGTCACTGTTGGGCATACCATTAGAACACAGTTAGAGAAGTCACCAGATCACAGGAGGAGAATAGTGTGACCGGGCAGAATGCAAAATAAATTTACAGATATGTCAACAAGGCTAGAACATTTTATGTGAGAGGAACAACTGGTCAGACTAGATTTTTCTCTTTGCAACGTAGGAGACTGAATGGGGATGCAAATTATAAAACACTTTGTGAGGCATAAAAGAAAGGAGTTACCTCTCTTAGCGGAGTGGTTAATAACAGGGGGATCAAGGTTTAAGGTAGAAGGACTAGAAGAAAATATTTTCACCCAAAAGGTATTGAACGGCCTGAAACGTGTTGCAAGAAACATTCATTGTATTCGACAAGCACCAGGAAAAGTTGGTGGAGTGCTGTAAATTGTATTGCTGACAAATATAAAGTGTGTAGGAAGGAACTGCAGATACTGGTTCACACCAAAGATAGACAGAAAATGCTGGAGTGACTCAGCGGGTCAGGCAGCATCTGTGGAGAGAAGAAATGGGTGACGTTTCGTGTCGAGGCCCTTCTTCTGACTGAGATTCGGGGAGAGGGAGCCTAGAGATATGGAGGGGTTAGGTGTGAAAACGACAGATCAAAGCAGATGGTGCTAAGAATGTAGAATGATTCATACAAAGTGGGATTATTCTCTGTAGCTCTTTGGTTTACATTGGGCTGAAGGCCGCCTATGCTAATTTATGATTTGTAGCCACAGGGCAGAAAATCCAATTACGATTTCAAATTCTTTCAAACCATCATTCTTTGTGGACAATTATTTTTTAATTTCAAATCTATGATTTTATTTACTTACTTGAATTGATGGTAGTGAGGTGAGGTTTGTTTAGAGGTACAGCGTGGAAACAGGTCCTTCGGGCCACCGAGTCTACGCTGACCATTGATCACCCGTTCACACTAGTTCTATGCTATCCCACTTTCTCATCCACTCCCTATACTTTAGGGGCAATTTTACAGGGGCCCATTCTGACAGCACGGTAGAGTTGCTGCCTTACTGTGCACCCGGGTTCGATCCCAACTACGGATGCTTTCTTTACTGAGTATATACGTTATCCCCATGACCGCGTGGGGTTTTTCCAAGATCTTCGGTTTCCTTCCACACTCCAAAGATGTAGAGATTTGTAGCCAAATTGGCTTGGTATAAGTGTAAATTGTAAATAAGTGTTAACGTGCGGGGATCACTGGCCGGTGCGGATTCGGTGGGCCGAAGGGGCTGTTTCCGCGCTGTATCTCTAAAATAAACGAAACTAATTAACCTACAAACCCGCACGTCTTTGGGATGTGGGAGGAAACCGGAGCAAATAAGCATATAACATATATATATATAACCATTACAGCACGGAAACAGGCCATCTCGGCCCTTCAAGTCTGTGCCGAACATTTTATTTTTTATTTTTTTAAATAAATACTTTCCCCTAGTCCCATCTACCTGCACTCAGACCATAACCCTCCATTCCTTTCCCGTCCATATACCCATCCAATCTATTTTTAAAGGATAAAATCGAACCAGCCTCCACCACTTCCACTGGAAGCTCATTCCACACAGCTACCACTCTCTGAGTAAAGAAGTTCCCCCTAATGTTACCCCTAAACATCTGTCCCTTAATTCTCAAGTCATGTCCCCTTGTTTGAATCTTCCCTACTCCCAATGGAAAAAGCTTATCCACGTCAACTCTGTCTAACCCGCTCATAATTTTAAAGACCTCTATCAAGTCCCCTCTTAACCTTCTGCGCTCCAAAGAATAAAGACCTAACTTGTTCAACCTTTCTCTGTAACTTAGTTGCTGAAACCCAGGTAACATTCTAGTAAATCTCCTCTGTACTCTCTCTATTTTGTTGACATCCTTCCTATAATTAGGCGACCAAAATTGTACTCCACACTCCAGAATTGGTCTCACCAATGCCTTGTACAATTTTAACATTACATCCCAACTTCTATATTCAATGCTCTGATTTATAAAGGCCAGCACACCAAAAGCTTTCTTTACCACCCTATCTACATGAGATTCCACCTTCAGGGAACTATGCACAGTTATTCCTAGATCCCTCTGTTCAACTGCATTCCTCAATTCTCTACCATTTACCATGTACGTCCTATTTTGATTTGTCCTGCCGAGATGTAGTACCTCACATTTACCAGCATTAAACTCCATCTGCCATCTTTCAGCCCACTCTTCCAAATGGCCTAAATCTCTCTGTAGACTTTGAAAATCTACTTCATTATCCACCACACCACCTATCTTAGTATCATCTGCATATTTACTAATCCAATTTTCCACACCATCATCCAGATCATTGATGTACATGACAAACAACAGTGGACCCAACACAGACCCCTGAGGCACCCCACTAGTCACCGGCCTCCAACCTGACAAACAGCCATCCACCATTACTCTCTGGCATCTCCCATTCAGCCACTGTTGAATCCATCTTGCGACTCCACCATTAATACCCAACAATTTAATCTTCTTAACCAACCTTCCATGAGAAACCTGGTCAAAGGCCTTACTGAAGTCCATATAGACAACATCCACTGCTTTACCCTCATCAATTTCCCTAGTAACCTCTTCGAAAAATTCTAGAAGATTAGTGAAACATGACCTTCCAGGCACAAATCCATGTTGACTGTTCCTAATCAGACCCTGCTTATCCAGATGCTTATATATATTATCTTTAAGTATCCTTTCCATTAATTTGCCCACCACTGACGTCAAACTAACAGGTCTATAATTGCTAGGTTTACAATTAGAACCCTTTTTAAACAACGGAACAACATGCGCAGTACGCCAATCCTCCGGCACTATTCCCGTTTCTAATGACATTTGAAATATTTCTGTCATAGCCCCTGCTATTTCTACACTAACTTCCCTCAATGTCTTCGGGAATATCCTGTCAGGACCTGGAGACTTATCCGTTTTCATATTTTTCAAAAGTGTCCACACCTCCTTTTCTTTGAATCTCATAGTTTCCATTGCTACTGGAAACTATGAGAGCACCCGGAGGAAACCGATGCCATCACAGAGAGAACTTGTAAACCCCACAGAGACAGCACTGGAGGTCAGGATCGAATCCAGGTCGCTGGCACTGTGGGGCAGCAGCTCTACCTGCTGCGCTTCTGTGCTGCCAATCTCCAGGTTATCAGGTACCTGGATTACTAATGCAATAATGGCACAACTATGACCCCATCATCTCTAATTCAAGAAAATAATAAAATACACCACACTGCCTTGAGGTTAGCTGTGCCTTTCCTTTAGGCCAAACTCACACCTCTGACATAGAACAAGGTTTACCTGGGCTTAAGGGTGCCCCTTTCTTGAGAGAGACTGAGTTCAGTTTTCCTGTCAATAACACAACTGTGACCCTTAGCTCTGCTTCAAGAATGCAAGTTACAAACTCAGTCAGTTATTGCTTGCAGGATGGGAACCTTCAAAATGACCAGCGGCTGCTGTTACTGTCTGAGTAATAATATTATCTCACTACTTGATTCGCAAGGATGCCCCAGTAATTTCCCAGATTGTTTGAAAACAAAGCAACAGGTATGCAGTCTGTTCACCCAGACTGCATACTTTACTCTCTAGCTAGAAGCTAAATTTGATACCTAAATGTGATTCCTTCCTAATCGACACTATAATATTGTAACTTCCCATTCTGAGAACAAATGCCACCCTTCAGCTTTAACCCAGCAACCGTATCGACCCCCTGGGTAATTCTTTTAATTTCCTGCGATTTCTAACCCGGAATGCGAATTTCCCCAGTAACGTTGATCATAAGTCATTTCTTTCCAGGTACTTTTTCGCCAATGCAAGGCATTACAGATAAAACACATACTACCATCAACTATCAATTCACATTTAGATATAAAGATTCTTCCATCCATTTAACGTGCCTGTACCCTGTGACCATATCCACAAGGCTGGGCCAGCACAGTGGCACAGCAGTAGAGTTTCTGCCTTACAGCACCAGAGGCCCTAGTTCAATCCTAACTATGGGTGCTATCTGTACAGCATTTTTTATGTCTCCCTGCGACTGCATTGGTTTTCTCCGGGTGCTCCGGTTTCCTCCCACATTCCAAAGACGTGCAGGTTTGTAGATTAATTGGCTTAGGTAAAAATGGTAAATTGTCCCTAATGTGTAGGATAGTGCTAGTGTATGGGGTGTTTGCTGGTCAACATGGACTCGGTGGGCCGAAGGGCCTGTTTCCACGCCTTGTCTCTAAAATCTAAAGACCATACACTTGAATGCCCTCTCCCCAATAATAGTCTTACAATGAAGCCACTTTGATGAGACAGAAGGTATAGACAAATTGCTCCTCCATCTTCAAATATCACTCCTCAATTCACAAATCCCTCTCAAGACCAACATAACCAGTGGTGAAGCCTATGTTACTGTCAAGTTCACATTGAAATCTGTTCAAATATTGAAACAGATTAAGTTGGTTGAACAGTTGGGGAGGCTTATAAAGCACCCACAGAGCTCAAGAAAATAATGGTGATCTAAAGGAATATTTTCTGACATCATGTTAAATGCTTGGACATAGATGAGTGGTTGGCATTTTAATTTCAGTGTACTTATTGGCTTTCATTTTGAGAGACTATCAAAGTGTATTGAGGTGTGGTTGGCAAATACCGGTCTAGAACAAAGTTTTGTGTGAATGCTATAAAAGGTAACTTTACTAGTTATTAGTAGGAGGAAGTCGTCAGTAATCTAAGATAGACACGAAAAGCTGGAGTAACTCAACGGGTCAGGCAGCATCTCTGGAGGAAAGGAATGGGTGACATTTCAGCTTGAGGCCCTTCTTTAGTTTTCCTTCCAGTTTTCTATATTATTGCTGTTATTATCACTTTACTTTAGTTTAGAGTTGGAGTGGAGTTTCAGTTTTGTTTATTACAGCATGGAAACAAGCCCTTCAGCCCACTGAGTCCACGCCGACAATCCATTACCCGTTCGCACTGGTTCAATGTTATCCCACTTTTGCACCCACTCCATGCACACCAGGGGCAATTTACAGTGGTCAATAAACCTACAAGTCCACACGATTTTGGGATGTGGGAGGAAACCGGAGCACCCAGAGTAAACCTATGTGGTCACAGAGAGAACATGCGAACTCCACGCAGACAGCACCCGAGGTCAGGATCGAACCCTATCAGCTGCGGCACTGTGCTGCCAACTGTCCTGATGTATCATAAACTTAATTTAGAGCACAATAAGGCCTTTTGATTCTCTGGCTCGTTTCACTCTCCCAAAAGGTTAGTTAAAGTTGAACCTCATGTTATTGAAGACATTTCATTATGCCTTGTTGGCAAAGGTCTGACTGACAGGAGATAGAAGGTACTGTAGATATAATGGACAAGAGCTCACATTGACAGGCCTAGACTTGTGAAATTGGACAAGGGTCAACATCAGGGCTGCAACTATTCACTGTTTGTAAATGATTTGGATAATAGGATGGAAAGTAACACACCCAAAATGCATTAGCAAAGAGACAAACACAGGTGACATTAGTTTAGTCTAGTTTAGTTTGGAAACTGCCATTTGGTCACCGAGTCCGCGCCAACCAACCCGTACACTAGTTCTATCCTACCCTCCAGGGGCAATTTCCAGATGCCAATTGCATGTCTATGGGATGTGGTACACAACGGGAGTACCCGGAGAAAGTCCGCATGGTCACGGGCTGAATGTGCAAACTCCGTATAGACAGCACCCGCAGTCAGGAACAAACTTGGGTCTCAGGCTTTATAAGGCAGCAGCTCTACCTCTGTGCCGCCTTGAACAATAGTAAGCAATGGGTAGGTGGAAATATTAAAGGGATGAACGAATGTTAAAGGATGAAGAGAATGGGCAAAACTGTGGCAAATGGATTTCAAGTTTTCAACCAATGCTAGTTTATCTGATCTCTCCAGTTCAGGCAACATCCGTTACGTTCTGCACCCTCTCCAGTATTATCCTGTCATTTTTAAGGACTTGCTGCTTTTGAGTTTGTCATCGCTGTTCTTGGAAAACTTTCGACGGTTGCATTATTTCCAGATCAGATTTGCATCCAAGCATTCACTTCGGCTCTACACTTCTTCTATAGAGTAAAAGCAATTGTTCTACGGTCGTTTTAAATGCCTTGGATGTAATTTCAACAGAAATCCATGGAAAATATAGGTTAACAGTGCTAACCTCATCCATGGTCAGCACAAATCATGCTTTCACCTGCCTTCAGGACAACATTTCAACATTGAAGCTTTGCAACGGTAAATCGTGTCAAAGTCTTTTAAACAAAAGATAGACACAATAAGCTGGAGTAACTCAGCGGGACAGACAGCATCTCTAGAGAGAACGAATGGGTGATGTTTCGGGTCGAGACCCTTTGGTGGATGTGCGCTCACAATATTCAATCCCTGAGGTGCATTTGTGTCTTATAACATCATTCTAGGTATGATTCATTATATGTCTTCCGCTTGTGTTGTCAGATGGTTAAATCCTTGTGAGGCTAATGATTGAAAAATGATGTGTTGGCATTAATAGAGGATGACAGCTTTCTTGCATAAAATGGAATATGAATGCTCATGCATGTACTATTAATATCATGGCCTACAGTAGCACACTGTCAAACTTCCCCACATGTAAATTTAATCACTTTCCTTCACAGAGATGCATTTGTGGAAAGTAGCCTCATGTACAGACTCTTCTAAAGCAGATTACTAACCAGGAGGTAAAGACAAATCCTAATCCATAATCCCACAATGGCATAGAAGGTGACCATTTCAGACTATTAAGTCTACGTTAGCTGATAGAGCAATCCTATTCCTCATTAATTTTTGTTGTAACCTATTCTCCCTACACTCCCTACTCCTTATGAAGGGTCTTGACCCGAAACATCACCTATCCTTTTTCTCCAGAAAAGTGTTGCCTGACCCGCTGAGTTACTCCAGTACTATGTGCCTATCTCCCTACACACCCCCTTGTTAAATCCTGCTCTGTCTTGGATCAGGTTCTACTGAGAATACTTTGTTGAGAAACAAATAACTATACAGGCAATCCCTGACTTATGTAACGGGCGACTTACTTAAACTTGCATTTACGTAAACAATTCTCCAGACCCACAGATACCCACGTGGCCTCCACGTCAGAGCTCCCACTTGGTCTCCATGTCAGAGCTCCCATGTAGTCTCCACGTCAGAGCTCCCACGTGGCCTCCATGTCAGAGCTCCCACTTGGTCTCCATGACGGAGCTCCCATGTAGTCCCCACGTCAGAGCTCCCACGTGGCCTCCACATCAGAGCTCCCACTTGGTCTCCATGTCGGAGCTCCCATGTAGTCTCCACGTCAGAGCTCCCACACGGTCTCCACGTCAGAGCTCCCACACGGTCTCCATGTTGGAGCTCCCATGTGGTCTTCAAGTTTAATAGTAAATTTATGCGTGCGCAGCAGCACTTCTTATTCCGACTTACATAAAATCCGACGTAGGCAAGAGTCCGCGGGACGTTACACTTACGTAAGTCGGGTAGCGTATCTATAAGAAACCATAATATGTCCCATTATCACCAAAGTCACTCAAACAACACTATTGGGCAAATATACTATTTAAAGGGCCAAGTGGCATTGTAGCTGAGTGGACCAGAAGCCTGTTTACAAAGTCGGGACTTTTCTTGTTCCGTCAAAATTAAAGGAATGGGAACTGTCTGTGTTTCCATTAGTGGATAATGTAGTCTGTCACGAAGCAGGCAGTGAGGCGAAAATGAGATTCTGATGAGTTTTAAAGATTAACAAAACTAAGTTCTAACGTTAAGGGACATTTGAGATATATTCAGATGAATTCCAACATTAGATTTGTAAACACAAGGAACTGCACATGCTAGTTCATAAATATAAGACAAAGTGCTGGAGTAACTCAACGGGTCATGCAGAATCTCTGGAGACCATTCGGGTCAGGACCCTTCTTCAGATGCGTCCTTTTTAGATTTGTAAATTTAATGGTTTTTATTGTGACCATGCAAAAGTATAATAAAACAGGATTATGACTCAGCTTGTACAAACCATTTTTTGATGAATAAATTCAACTTACACCATTGTTAGTTAATCAATGACTCAAACATAAATCTATCATGGTGTAAAGACACGGAATCATGGTGAGGTTCACAATAGAAACAGACCCTTTGAACCACTGTTCCGTTTGAACTATGCTGATCAGCCAGTGCACATTTTTGCACCCATCATAACCTAAACCGTTCTACAGAACATCCACTTGTAACATTACCCTGGGTGTTGTCACTCCACAGATGCTGCCTGACCTGCTTGGCATCTCCAGCATTCTCTTTTGTTTCATCTTTCCAGCAAGTTGTTTTGTTTTCTTCTTCTTTCTAACTGCTCACATTAATTTGCAACTAGGTGGCTCCGAAAACATTGCGTTACCTAGACATACTTGGTCTCCACCCTAACACAGGCATCTCCTTCGATCTCTCTATCTCACCTCCTCTCAGCAACTCAAAACGTGCTTGTTTCCTCACTTTTCCTGTTCTGATGAAGGGCCATTAATCGGAAATCTTAAGACATTTCTATCTCTGTGGAAGAAAGAACTGAAGAAGGGTCTCGACCCAAAAGGTCACCCATTCCTTCTCTCCAGAGTTGCTGCCTGTCCCGCTGAGTTACTCCAGCATTTTGTGTAAGTAAACCTGGCGTAACTCAGCGGGACAGGCAGCATCTCTGGAGAGAAGGAATGGGTGACGTTTCAGGTCGAGACCCTTCTTTAGACTGGAGACAGACTCTCAGTCTGAAGAAGGATCTCGACCCGAAAGGTCACCCATTCCTTCTATCCAGATATGCTGCATATCCCACTGAGTTACTCCAGCATTTTGTGTCTATCTTCGGTGTAAACTACCATCTGCTGTTCCTTCCTACAAATACAGTCCCAAAGTTGGCCCTTTGACCCTACTTGTCCATGCCGATCACGATGTCCACCTGAGCTAGTCCCGTTTGCTATTAGGTATGGTGACTATTTCAGCTGCAACAATAAAGACAACTTCCACTGTTACCGTGTGCTAAGCAATAACTGTATAATTACAAGTTTTGAGAGTTTAGACCAGCGATCCCCGTACACTAGCACTATCCGACACACCAGGGACAATTTCCAATTTTTACCAAAGCCAAATTAATCTACAAACCTGTATGTCTTTGGAGTGTGGGAGGAAACCAGAGCACCCACAGAAAACCCACTCGGTCACGGGGAGAACGTACAAACTCCACACAGACAGCACCCATAGTGAGCCGTAGTGCATAGTTAATAACAAGTGCACAGTTGGAGTTTATAATAGCTATAGCCTTAAAACATAATGAATCCTACCAAGTGATAATGTAAAATTCATTATTCAATACATCAGACAGGATATTCAATACATCAGAGGATAATACTATTATTATAGAATTATTGCCAGGTGGCTAAATAATGATCACTTTTTTGTGTTTCTCTTGTCAATTTGTTGTTTGTTAAAGTGGCAGCATGTTCCAGGCACCCACCACTTTCTGCATAAATAAATTGCCCCGCCCATCTCCTTTAAACTTTGCTCCTCTCCACTTAAAGCTATACCCTCTAGTCTTGGACATTTCCATCCTGGGGGGAAAGTTTCTGACTGTCTACCCTATCTATGCATCTCATGAGTTTCTGTCTCCCCTCAGCCTCTGATACTCCAGAGAAATCAATCTGTTTGCCCAACCTCTCCTTACAGCTAATATCCTCTAATCCAGGCAGCATTCTGGTCAAGCTCTTCTGCACCCTCTCCAAAGCTTCAAAGAATTTTGTAATGGAGCAGCTAGAACTGTATGTCGGCCTTCCCTCAGCCTCTGATGCTCCATTAGATTTATGTAGTAATAATGTGGAATTCATTATTCAACACATCAGTCAGGATATGAAGTTGAAACATAGGAGCATTTGGACGTTTGTCATTTTAGGAGATGAGGATCTATGAATTCCATCAACTTTCTCACAGTGGAAAGCAGGGGGGCGGAAAACCCGGGGGGGGGGGGGGGGGGCAGAGGCCTCCATGTTTTGAGAGGTGGGGGACATCCCCCCCAAGTTTTTGTAATCCGGATTTTAAAATCCGGTGATCGAGGGCGCAGATTGGAGGAGAGAGACGTCGGTCAGCAGGCAATGGGGGCGGGACATGATTCAGCACGATGATTGGAGGAGTGGGGGGGGGGGGTGGGACTGAGGATAGAGTGCGGTGATTGGAGGAGGGAGACGTCGCGCCGCAGGCAGGATCGATCCCGGCCGGCTCTCCGGCGCTGTCCTGTCCCCTCCCGAGTGCGCCCCCCTCCCCCAGAGATGTCGGCAGCAAAGATCCTCCGCTATAGGATCTTTGGTCGGCAGTCAGACGGGCCAGCGCAGAGAAACAGCGCTAAACCCAGCTAACTCTGCCTGTCCCAGGTGAGCTTACAACCCTTCCTGGACTTGCGGGAAATATGGCCAGCGCGGCGAAGACAGGCAGTTGAGCTGCATTTAGCGCTGGATTGAGCCTCCGAAGCCTCGCGCGCGTGTGTGTGTGAGTGTGCGAATGCGCGCGTGGCCGCCAAAAAATTGTGTCCCCGTCCCCTTCATGTTTTGATAGCGAGTTCCGCTCTTGAAAGGAACACCTCTTTTATCACACACACAGGTCCTGCACATTTAGATAGATTGGCAGGTGGGCATTTCCATTGCATTCAGCCATATCCTGCTGATGAAGTTAGCAAGGACAGTGTTAGCAAGCTTGACCAAACTGGAAGCGGGGGCCGCGCGGAGGTCGAGTGATCCCCGTACAGGGCCGGTCCCATCAGCATGCGACTGCATGCGGCGAGCGCGATCAAACTGGAAGCGGGAGCCGCGCGGAGGTCGAGTGAGTGACGTGAAGTTCGAGCGAAGTCCGCTGGAAGTTTGTGCGTGACGTACGGTGTCAAGACGCTGCGTACGGCGTCGAGACGCTGCGCACGCCCGTCGAGGCGGTGCGTGCGGCGTCGAGGCGGCTGCGGGCCGGCAGGCCGTTGCCGTGCGGAATTTTTGAACAGTCAGTTTTCCGGAGCCCCGCGTGATGTCGAGACCAGCTCCGCACAACTCCATACGGCTCCGGCGATCAAAGTGGGACCGGCCCCGCGAGGCCGTACGGCTCAAGCGACCACGTTAGGTCGCGCTTGCCGCATGCAGTCGCATGCTGGTGGGACAGGCCCTTTAGAAGTTGCCCCCTTTGTATTCTAAATTGGAGACAAAGATCCAAAAGCAAACAACAATTAATTGCAGATGGATCAACATGCCTTCGATGATAACTAAAAATGGTTTCAGTAGTCCTGGTCCTGGCCATAAATCCTCCTCAGGAAATCTCATGGACATTCACTGCTTCTTTTGTGTTGGCAGTCCTGTACATCGTAATAGCCAGATTAGTACATTTAACCAGTCATTGTGAGTTGAAGTACAATACTTACTAGACTTGTACGCTACACTCCCATTGCCTCATCACTTCAAAAAACATCTCTTCATCAGAGCAATTAGTGTTTAAAGTGAAAAAAGTTTGAGCTTCCAAAGCATTGATAATTTATAGTTCAGTTGCAAATTGAGAATCTAGATTTTGTATTATCAATCTAAATCAGATTGCTTGTGAATAGTTTGAGAAATTACTTTGAGAAACATTTCATATAAATTTCCATTTAAAGGTCAACAAAGAATTTGACCTCCTTACCTGTTTTGCCACAGATCTGAGCCAGTCAATGTTTCATGAGACGAGGAAACACTTTTTCTCACAAGAGAGTTGTGAGTGTGGAATTCTGCCTCAGAGGGCGGTGGAGGCCGGTTCTCTGGATACTTTCAAGAGAGAGCTAGATAGGGCTCTTAAAGATAAAATAGTCAGGGGATATGGGGAGAAGGTAGGAACGGGGTACTGATTGGGGATGATCAGCCATGATCACATTGGATTGCGGTGCTGGTTCGAAGGGCCGAATGGCCTATTCCTGCACCTATTGTCTATTGTCTATTGAAATAAATGTGATTATTTGTTTCAGCCTGATTGTAATGTTTTGACAATGTGAACAGTCCCAATCCGTAGAGCAGAGAGGAGTGCACGGTGTGATTCCTGGAATATACAGTAATATTGTGATTAAAGGTACTGATTACCACAGTAGCACCATTCCAGTCCTGACAAATACAAGTTCCCATTTGTACTGAACTGCATTATTGATGTGGGCATGAGTTCTTAGAATTGCAAGATAATCCAAATTACAGCATGGTCACTAATAACAAATTCAGCGAAACAAAACAAACAATTACACGTCATTTTTAATGTGGTAGAAAATCACAAGACACTGATATCAGAACACTAAGAAAGACTTGGTGTTCTGATATCATAAATTGGCGTTGCCTATAAAGTCAAAATTCAATACTTTTAAGTAATCATATGAAAAATTATTTCCAAGCTTGATTTAGCATTTATCTACAGTTTACTCAAATGTAAATGCAGTGATCGTATTTTTAATTCAACCATCTTCAGAGTCAAACAGTAGTAAAGAACTGCACCAGCTCATATCAACACAAAATGCCGATTGAATTTCTCAACTACAGAAGGGACAACATGAGTAACTCGTGAACTCAAAATGAGTTTTCTCAGCTGAAACCGCATTACCTGTCCTTCTGAGCAATGATTGGCTGGAGCACTGACCTAATGACTGAAACATGGTGACTATAAAGTGTTCCTATTCACCATTTTGTTTGAATTCAACCAAAAGAAAAATATCACTTCTGTCTACTGTCTTCAAGAATATTTTTTTCTTTCATCTATTTGTACATAGAGAAATTGCAATTTCATTTGGTTAAACAAGTCAGAATAACACATAAGTCTCCAGCTATCAACTGCTACTTAATTTTAGAAACAAAGAACTACAGATGCTGGTTTATACCAAAGATAGACACAAAGTGCTGGAGTAACTCAGCGGGTTAGGCAGCATCTCTGGAGAAAAAGGATGGGTGACATTTCGGGTTGGGACCCTCTTTCAGACTGAAAGTAAGGGGTTGGGGATAGGGGGGAGGTGAAGAGGAGAAAAGACCAAGGGCCAGCAGTTCCTAGTTCAGGTCACTTGCACACGTCTCATCTCCCTTGCTTGTCTGCTGGTAACTGGAACTTCAGCTGCCTGAACCCAAGTTGTCCAGTTCCATCCTATGTGCCTCTGCCTATCTAAAGATCACAATTTAAATACTTGAATGAGCATTTGGTCTAATGCATTCTTGTTGGCCTGGAATGTTCCTGCAAAACACTTTGAGAGTTCTATTATATTAAAGAATAAATGTTTAAGAAACATTTAGACAGATAGATGGATAGGACAAGTTTAGAGGGATATGGGCCAAAGGCAGGCAGGTGGGACTAGTGTTGATGGGGCATGTTGGTTAGTGTGGGCAAGTTGGGCTGAAGAGCCTTTTTCCACACTGTTTAACTCTATGGCTCTATGATGCTATAATAAAGGTTCAATGTAGCTATATTGTTGGGTTCTTTCCCCTTTAGTTAAATTCATTTAATGTGGATCAAACTGGTCTCAATCTGGAGATGATTGTGAGCAGAAGACAATTGTGATTGAAAATCAATAGATGTTACCCAGCTATTAACAGCGCAATATTCTAAAAAAAAACTTCACAAAGATTTCTCCTTAGCCTTTGCCCCAGGCAAGCCTGCTTGCTTAACTGAAAGTTTGTTTTTCTCAAACATTAATCAGAATAGTGAGGGCAAAGGGTCTGGATGATTATTACAGATTTCTTGCAGAATACACAAATGTTTGAGTGATTGTCTAACTCAAGGTCAACAAGCAGAATTACTGAAAGTCCCCACCCACATTTACCAAAGATATCAGATAGGCAGTTAGTGAATAAGGAAGTAGTTACAATGAGAGTATAGGTGGAAGGGGGTGGTGGGAGCAATGAAAGTGGCAAGTAAGAGGCTGCAGTAAAAACATAAAATGCAGAAACACCTTTAACACCACAGGACGTGTTGGAATGATTAACGATACGATAGAACTTTATTTATCCCAGGAGGGAAATTGGTCTGCCAACAGTCATAAAACATAACAAGATACATGAAACATGAAATTAAAGTGAAATTGTGCTGCTCTCAAACACTTCCATATTTGATCCAAATCTTAATGCTGTCCCACAATCTTCGTAGTATTTAGGAACGATTTTGCTTTGCAATAAAAAAAATTCTGCTCAAATTCTTGCCATCTTTGTTGATCAGAAATCCATTGCCGTATAGTATGCATGTGTCTGCAAAACGAACCCTTGATAGGAACAAGATTATATTGTCTTGACTACATGATGAAACATGCCCACATAGCCTTTGGTCTCCAATGCTCTATGAATCAATGTTTTTTTTTATAGCATTGCATAGTCAATCCAAAACAAAAAAAAACAAATCCTCCTTTAAAATAATACTCGATTTTATAAAAATACTGCCAGCTGTAATTTGGCCGCAGAAAGTTACTGACATTGATTGTTTCAATAATCAAGATTGAGAAGTTTTTATGTCGTAAGCACCGGATATAAACGGAACAACGAAATTCTTACATGCTGCAGTTTTCTGGGAACATTAATTCATACCCAGATTGGATGGGTAAATAATTTTCGCACAATCATGAGCACTTTACTTTAATGCATAGTAACAAGGTCACGAGTAGAACATTAAATGCTGATCTGGATCTCACAAAATTTAGCAAAGGTATTGGTACAGTAATGGCGAGACTCATAGCAAAACACCAGTATCTAGACTATCCAAATGATTCAATTCAATGCAAACTCGAAAGAACAGATTGGAGCTGTGGATAATATAGAAATGCCACATACTTACTCCTGAGTAGCTGTTTAAAAAGGATTTCACGCACTTGTGTACTTTCCACCCGAATCCTAGACGAAGTTCAGCAGGATACATGGAGGCAACAGGATGGTACAAAGCACTGTTAGCACATACTTGCAAATCTAGTTTGTGTTTTTTTTTCCAGTACTAGCAGCTGCACTAAAGAAAGAAAGGTTCAGTAAACCTGACAGACAGGTTTTGCTATAATTTTATAACAGGTAAAACTAGTTCTTTCAATATTATTTAACTACTTCATAAATGTTTCCTTTGTAAGCTGGAAACTGTTTTTTCCAAGGCACCTTTTTGACTGAAAGCAGGCTTAATGTATTTTATCTGTAAAAAATAACCTTTTTGCTCAATTTTTCAAATTTCTTCAAGCACCCTATTAATTCACCCTATTCAGTGAGTTGTTCCAAATGTCCAATTGGACTGAAGCCACTCACTGCGTTATTTAATCTTCTGAAGACGTCGATGCCACCTTCATTTTGCTTTTGCAGCTGCTGTTAAGACATTGCCCCTTACAAATTTGAAGAGTGTACATTTACGAAAGAAAAACTGTACAAAATCTGGGACTGGCTGATCGTTGCATTTTTTAAAGTACTCAGAATTCAGCAAGCTAGGACATGATTGAAAATGGATCTGACAGGAGGGGAATTTGTAACGTACATCAGTGTAGAATGCTGTTAACTTCACTGGAAATATTCACCACAGACAAATATCATTCATCATGGTTGGGAAGTTACTGGAATACCTTTGATTTAATTAAAGGATAAAAATATGAATGTGAACCTTCAACTGTGCACAGGCTGGCCTTCGCTACACTAAAGAACAGAAATGAATGATGATAGACTCAAATTGCAGGTGTAACTCAGCAGGCCAGGCAGCATCTCTGGAGAAGAGGAATAGGTGATGTTTTGGGTCGAAATCCGTCTTCAGACCATTCTCCTGACCCGCTGACTTACTCCAGCATTTTGTGTCTATCTTCAGTATAAACCAGCATCTGCAGTTCCTTCCTACACAGAAATGAATGATGTACAGTTTTTCTGAACTATTAATTTGCTGCAGATAAGTAGAACAAGCAGGGAAGGTGATACCAGGAATCATGACCTGAAGGAATGGGTGTCATGTTTCTGTATGAAATTATGACAATCAAAAACATTACATGTTCTCTCTCTGCCCCCCCCCCCCTCTAGACGCACCTGAGAGGTGAGGGCTATTCGTCAGTGGATAGGGTGGAGATGGGATAAAAGAAGCCAATTAATAAAATTAAGACAATATCAAGGGGTGTGATGAGTGTGTGTGTTTGTGGGTGCCAGATTCCCACCCCGCAAACGCGCGTTGGGGAAACAGACCCAACGGGTGGTTAGTGTGACGCTGCAGCCCCCCCCCCCCACAAACGCGCATTGGGGAAACAGACCCAACGGGTCTGCACTTGGTCTAGTTAAGCATAAAAGTTAATGCATATAAAGGCTGAGAGATCGATTCTTGATTAGTGCGGGTGTCAGAGGTTATGGGGAGAAGGCAGGAGAATGGGGTTCGGAGGGAGAGATAGATCAGCCATGATTGAATGGCAGAGTAGACCTGATGTGCTGAATGGCCTAATTCTACTCCTCTCACTTATGATCTTATGATTAATCCAGCAGATGGAATCCATCACAGACTCATCTCTTCCTTCCACCCAATCTGTCTTCACATTGCATCAGGAAGGCTTGTACACAGTAAAGATGCTTTCCCAGTCAAAGAGTCACAGTCATATAGCAGTGAAATAGGCCCTGCAGCCAACTTGCCCATGCTGACCAACATGCCCAGCAACGCTAGTCTTACCTGCCAGTGTTTGACCCATATCCCTCTAAACCTAAGGTACACAAAAATGCTGGAGAAACTCAGCGGGTGCAGCAGCATCTATGGAGCGAAGGAAATAGGT
>CM075982.1:41311343-41370780 GCA_038087875.1 Malacoraja senta | reverse complement strand
GGCAATTGCAAACAAAAGATTGTAAAAGTTGTGAATGTCGAGCTGGGGAGATGCCCAGCATGTCAGGCTACACGAATGGAGAGAGATAAACGGAGCCGAGATAACAGATGAAGGGAGATACAAGAAACTGCAGATACTGGAATCTTGAGCAAGAAACAAACTGCTGGAGGAATTCAGTGGTTCGGGCAGCATCTGTGGGGGGAATGGACAGAGGATGTTTTTGACCGGGACCCTTCTTCTGGCTAAGGTGGACAAAGCAAGAAAAGAGGAGTGGTTGGTGTTGGGAGAAGTGAGTTACAAAGGCTAGAGGTGTACAGGAGAAGAAAGGATGTCAGATAAATAAAGAAGAGGAAGTTTGAAATGTAAACCCAGACGGAGGGGTATGGGTGGAATGGGACAAGAAGGTGTGGAAAGAAGGGGGGCGAAGAGATGAGGAGGTGAAGAGATGAGGATGGGAAAGATGCAGGGTAACTGAGGTGGTGGAAGATGGTGAAGAAATGTGTGCACTGGGGTGGGGCCAGAGGAAAGCAAATGGATGTTGGGGGCTATACTTGAAATTGGAGGTTTCAATATTCATATTGTTACATTGTAAGCTATTCAAGCAGAACATTCTTCCAGTTTATCTGTGGCTTCACTCTGGCAATGGGAGAGGGCAAGGACAGAGCGGTCAGTATGAGAATAGGAAATTGGGTTAAAATAGTTAGCAACAGGGAGATTGAGCAGGCCTTGGCAGACAGTGTGCAGGTGTTCAGCCAATGTAAAGGAGGCCACATCAGGAGCACCCAATGCAGTAGATGAGGTTCGAGAAGGTGCATGTGAACTTCTGTCTTATCTGGAAGGGCTACTGGCGTCCCTGGATGATAGTGAGAGCGGAAGTGTAGGGGCAGGTGATACATCTACTGCGGTTGCATGGGGAACGTGCTCAGGGAGGGGCAGGTTGGGTGGGAAGGGATGAGTGAACCAAGGGACAGTGAAAGTGGTCTCTGCAGAAAGCAGAAATGTGTGGGGATGGAAAGATATGGGTGGTGGTGGGAACACGTTGACAGTGGAGAAAATGTCGGAGAATGACGCGTTGGCTGAAGGGGTTGGGGGGAGTGAAAGATGAGGACTGGGGTAATTGTATCCTTGAACCATCTGGGCAGCAGGGAGAACAAGAGCAGAACTGTGAGACACAGAGGAGACATGGGTGAGGACTCTATCCACAAAAGCAGAGGTGGATCACATTTCCTGAAGAAAGCGGGCATTTTGGATATATTCTGGTAAGCATCCTCCTCCTCCTCTCCAAGTTGGTAGGTTAATTGGACTGTTAATTATTCTTATTACAGGTATGCAGATGAGTGTGGTATTTAGCAAGTCAAGTCAAGTCAAGTTTATTTGTCACAAATGAAAAGTGGCAATGCCTGCGGATTGTGCAAAAAACTACAAAACAGAATAGAACAGAATCAGTAATTACATATTGGTGTGAAAACCCCCCAGCAATTTTAAAAAGACACAACACAACAGTAAATTAGTACAGTAAGTTAGTCCCTGGTGAGATAAGAGTTTACAGTCCTAATGGCCTCTGGGAAGAAACTCCGTCTCATCCTCTCTGTTTTCACAGCATGACAGCGGAGGCGTTTGCCTGACCGTAGCAGCTGGAACAGTCCGTTGCTGGGGTGGAAGGGGTCCCCCATAATGTTGCTGGCTCTGGATCTGCACCTTCTGATGTATAGTTCCTGTATAGGGGCGAGTGTAGTTCCCATACTGCGTTCGGCCGAACGCACTACTCTCTGTAGAGCCTTCTTGTCCCGGGCAGAGCAGTTCCCAAACCAGATTGTGATGTTTCCGGACAAGATGCTTTCTACAGCCGCTGAGTAGAAGCACTGGAGGATCCTCAGAGAGACTCTGAATTTCCTCAGCTGCCTGAGGTGGTAAAGGCGCTGCCTTGCCTTAAAGGCCTGTCTCACGAGTCTGCGGTCATTGGCGGCGAAACGGGAAGAATCTGCCGCCATAAACCGCGCACTCGTGAGAACGCACAATTCCGGGGCCGTGCGGCGTTGTTCCCACCACCGCACGGTGCTAAAATAAAACCTACACTGTTGAAAAATATTTTCCTACCGCACAGCCTCCACCAGTGATGCACGAGTGCGGCATGGCCGCCGCCACAGCCGCCGCCAGTGTGGCTCGAGCGGCGTGCGTCGAACTTGCACCGCCACAGCCTCCGCCAGTGAGGTACGTGTGCGGCACGGCCGCTGGCACAGCCACCGCTACAGCGCCACGATCAGGACGGCCGCCGCCACAGCCGCCGCTAGTGAGTCACGTGCGGCGGGCCGACGTCATCGCAGTCAGCCCGCCGTTCTTTTTACTTACCGCAAGCACGTGGAACCAGCCATATTTGAATCACTCGGCCCCCGCGCAGCATCCGTGCGGCGCTCCCGTGGCATAGGCTTGGCGCTCTCGCCGTTGCCGTGCGGTCCACTCTACAGGCGAAGCCGCGCTTCACCGCCGATGACCGCAAACACGTAAGACAGAGCCTTTACTCACCAGTCACCAGTGCGGCAGTGTGTGATGTCCATGTCAGATCCTCAGTGATGTGGACTCCCAGGTATTTAAAGCAGCTCACCCTATCCACAGTATCCCCATTTATCTTCAGTGGCGTGTACGTCCTCGGATGTTGTGCCTTCCTAAAGTCCATGATCAGCTCCTTCGTTTTTTTAACATTTAAGAGGAGGCTGTTGTCCTGTGACACCAGAGTGCCAGATCAGCCACCTCCTCCCGGTAGGCCTTTTCATTATTTTCGGTGATCAGGCCCACCGCCACAGTGTCATCAGCAAACTTGATTATAGAGTTGGAGCTGAACTAAGCCACACAGTCATGTGCGTACAGGGAGTACAGTAGGGGGCTGAGGACGCAACCCTGGGGGATCCTGTGCTCAGGGTGAGGGTCTTTGATGTATTTCCTCTCATCTTGACTACCTGGGGCCTGGTGGTGAGAAAGTCCAGGACCCAGGCACACAGGGGAGTGTTAAGTCCCAGTTCCAGCAGCTTCTCAGCAAGTCTGGTGGGGACTATCGTGTTGAAGGCTGAAATGTAGTCAATGAACAGCATCCTCCCATAGCCCCCCTTCTGGCTGTCAAGGTGAGAGAGAGCGGTGTGCAGAACCTGGGAGATCGCATCATCCGTGGATCTGTTCGGATGGTATGCGAACGGTAGCGGGTCCATGTTGCGAGGGAGGAAGGCGCAGATGTGTTTCTTGACCAGCCTCTCGAAGCATTTCATGACTACCGAGGTGAGGGCCACCGGACACCACGCACAAGCTTGGCCATACACTAGACCTAGTGCTTTCGTCTGGTCTCCCAATTTGTAACACAGATATTATTGATGCCTGCCTGTCTGATCATAGTGCTATTATATTCGATATATCTCTGCCTTTCTCTCTCTCAAAATCCCATCTCCCTGCTCGCTACTCCCCCTACGTTAACTCCACAACGGCCAGTAAGTTCTCTGAGGCTCTCATACCCGCCCCCAACATCTGCACTATTGAGGCGTCCACCCCCCATCTCAGCACCGACGACCTAATTTCTCTATTCAATACTACCTGCTCTTCCATTCTGGATTCTGTTGCTCCTCTTAAAATGAAAAAGCCTAAGCCTAAAGGCGGGCCCTGGCTCAATGACTCCACCAGAGCCCTAAGAAGAGAATGCAGAAAATCTGAACGGAAGTACAAATCTGATAAGTTTTAAATTTCCTTTGAACTCCTGAAAAACAATCTTCACAATTACCAGGAAGTGGTAAAATCTGCAAGAACTAAATACTTTTCCACCCTTATCTCCAAAACCGCTCATAATTCCAAGGTCCTTTTTAGCACCATCACCTCCATCATTTGTACGCCCCCAGCACCAGCTTAACTGGGTCCCCTGCTAAGTGCGAGGAATTTACTAAATTTTTCACCAGCAAGGTAAAAAACACAAGAACAAATATTTCCCCTCCCACCCATGACCTAGCTGCCTCATTGGTCTGCTCTTCAAAATTAGATTGTTTCCAACCCGTTACTCTACCCTCCCTTGTAAAACTGATCTCCACCATGAAACCTACTACCTGCCCCCTCAACACTGTCCCCTCTGCCCTCCTAAAGGACGTAATTACAACAGCCGGTCCCAGCATCCTCGCCATCTTCAACAGCTCTCTGGCCACTGGCACTGTACCTACCTGCTTCAAGCATGCGGTGGCCCAGCCACTCCTGAAAAAACCTAACCTCGACCCCACCTTGCCAAGCAACTACAGACCCATTTCTAAACTGCCTTTCCTCTCAAAAGCCCTTGAAAAGGTAATTTTAAGTCAACTTATGCCTTACCTTCACCAAAACACTATCTTAGAAACTTTCCAATCAGGTTTCAGGGCTCACCATAGCACAGAGTCTGCCTTGTTGAAGGTACACAATGACCTACTGCTCACCGTTGACTCTGGCGACTGTGCAATCCTGCTCCTTCTTGACCTCAGCGCAGCATTTGATACTGTCGACCACACCATCCTAATTGACCGTCTCCAGTACGGGGTCGGTATTGATGGCACTGCCCTGAGCTGGTTCATCTCCTACCTCAAAGGTAGGAGTTTCTCGACTAACATAGGCAACTCTTTCTCCTCCCCAGCTAATCTCTGCTGTGGGGTTCCACAACGTTCCATCCTTGGCCCCATTCTCTTCTCCCTGTACAGTATATGCTCCCCTTAGGCCAAGTCATTAAAAGGCACGGCATTTCCTTCCATTGCTACGCAGACGATACACAACACTATCTCCCCCTGAAGCCCAAAAACCAATCAAATCTGCTTAACCTTACCCGCTGCCTCGAAGATATAAAGTGTTGGATGGCCCAGAACTTCCTCCAACTAAACGAGAGTAAGTCTGAGGTCATCCGTCTCGGCCCCTCGGACTCAATCAAAATGATAGCAGGCAGCCTTGGAAGCCTTACCCCACTACTCAAACCTCACGTCAAAAACCTTGGCGTGATATTTGACTCAGCACTGAAATTTGACAAACAAGTCAATGCCGTGGTAAAAGCTAGCTTCTTTCAGCTTCGGACGATAGCTAAAATAAAACAATTCCTCCACTTTGATGACCTCGAAAAGATCATCCACACATTTATCTCCTCCCGCCTAGATTACTGCAACTCCCTTTACACTGGCATCAGCCAATCTTTCCTGTCCTGCTTGCAACTGGTCCAAAACACCGCAGCGAGACTCCTGACGGGCACCCGAAAAAGGGACCACATCACCCCGATCCTGGCCTCTCTCCACTGGCTCCCTGTGCGATTCCGTATACATTTCAAGATCCTCCTCTATGTCTACAAAGCCCTCAATGGGCTTTCCCCCCCTACATTAAAAGTCTTCTCACCCACCACTCCACGTCCAGGCCCCTCAGATCGGCCGACTTGGGGTTGCTGAATATCCCGCGGTCTAGTCATAAGCTCAGGGGCGACCGCGTCTTTGCGGTTGCAGCTCCTAGACTGTGGAACAGCATCCCCCTTCCCATCAGAACTGCCCCCTCCATCGACTCCTTTAAGTCAAGACTAAAAACTTATCTATACTCCCAAGCCTTTCTTGTCATCCTCTGAGCGAGGGCTATATGTATATATGTATGTAGTTTGTTTGTTTATATTATTCTTATAACAAATGTAAAGCACTTTGGCCAACGAGAGTTGTTTTTTAAATGTGCGATATAAATATATGTGACGACTTGACTTGAGGGAGAGGTTGAATATTGTAGTGAGCACGGGAGCTAGCTGAGTAGCACAAGCCTTAAGTACTCGCCCAGATATGCCAACTGGGCCTACAGCTTTCCTCGTGTTCACTCGTGTCAGAGCCCTCCTGACGTCGTGCTCGGACAACGAGAATGTGTATCCATCCCCAGCGGAGGACATCCCTCCAGCGCGCTGGCGGTATTGTCGTTAGCCGGCAAGCTAGGGGTGGTGTTGCCCGCCTCGAAACGTGCGTAGAAAGAGTTCAGATCATCAGCTAGGGAGGTGCCGGCACTTCCGGTTGAGGGGGGGCTGCTCCGGTAGTAAGTCATAGTCCGTAGCCCCTGCCAAAGGCGTCTGGTGTCCTGCTGCTCCATCTGCAACTCCAACCTGTCCCTGTACCTCCTTTTTGCATCCTTCACCGCCCTTCGCAGTCGGTAGGACTCTACCTTGTAGACGTCCATATTTCCGGATGCCAGGCCAGAGTTGTAAGCAGTGGTGTGAGCATTCAAGGCAACACGAATGGACCTGTCCACCCAGGGTATTTGATTGGGAAAGATGCTAACCCTTACCGTGGGGACGATGTTATTGGCTATTGTTGCAATGAAGTCTGTGACCGCTCTGGAGCTTGCTTGGAACATATTCCAGTCGACATCGGTCAGTGCATCCGGTAACATGGCCTCTCCTTTGTTTATATTCCGGCAGCAGGAAAATGGCTGCGTGGTCAGATTTTCCAAAAGGAGAGAGTGAAATGGCCTTGTAGCCCTTCCGGAAAGGCGTATAGCAGTGGTCCAAGGTTCTTCCCCCCCTGGTGGCACACGTGATGTGTTGGTAGAAGTTCGGCATGACCTTTTTGAGATTTGATTTATTAAAATCTCCAGCCACCACCATAGCCGCATCCGGGTTCTTGTTTTGGTGTTGACATAGCACATCGTGTAGGGCCGATAATGCCACGTCGGTGTCCGCATGTGGTGGAATGTAGATGGCTGTGATGATCACTGAGCTGAACTCACGGTGAAGGTAGAATGGACGGCATGAGATCGTCAGATGCTCCAGGTCCGGCGAGCAGGAACGGGAAAGCGTCTTGATATTTCCAGGGTTGCACCAGTTGTTATTGGTCATGAAGCAGACTCCTCCACCCTTGGATTTCCCAGATTCTTCTGTTCTGTCAGCACGGTAGACAGTGAAGGACTCGGTTGGGCAGATTACCTGATCTGGCACCAGCGAGGTCAGCCATGTCTCGGTCAGGCAGAGGATGTTGCAGTCCCTTATGTCCCGCTGGAATCTGACCCTCGCCCTGAGGTCATCCAGCTTGTTCTCCAGGGACTGGACGTTCGCCAGAAGAATGCTGGGCAGAGGAGGACGGAAGGCTTGGGCTCTCAGCCTATTCCGAATCCCCCCCCCCCCCCCCGCTTACCCCAAAGTTTTCTCCGGGTTTTCCTTTGAGCCGCACTCCCATTGTTGTTGCCGCGGCGCGCTCTGTTGATCTCGGCTGGCCACGCTGGATCGGTGAGTGCAGCGTTTAAAACGTCTCCGGTTACATTAGAGTTTACTTTTACGAGAGTTTCCCGGTCATACGTTGTTAGTGCTAGAGAGATAGTACTTAGAAATAAATGAAAAATGAACATGCAAGTTAAAAATAAGCACAGTTTCCGCAGAGCTACCACGACGGCGACTGGACCCGGCCGCGCCATCTTGGAAAGAGATGATGAGAATGTGGAGAGAATACAAAATGGGATTAATGTAGGACGAGTGTAAATGGGTGGGTGATGATTAGCAAAGACTTGATGGGGCCAAAGGGTCTTTTTCCATGCCCTCTATGACTCCATCACTCCTTATCTCTTGCACTTCATTGCATTTACTGAATGGAATTGATGGAATCGCTTTGAGGGTCGGCAGAGACTCAATGGACTGAATGGCCTTCACCCCTGTCATAAGAAATAGAAAATATGAAATATTCTTGAGAATCCTGGCCCACAATCACTCACAATGCAGGAGGAACATTCAGGAAGGCGTTGAGAACCACAGTTCTCACAGAGGAACACACAGAGGCGATGTGTAATTGAAGGGAAAAGCTGACCACTTAACAAACTATGTATGTGTAGGAAGGAACTGCAGATGCTGGTTTAAATAGAAGATAGACACAAAATGCTGGAGTAACTCAGCGGAACAGGCAGACTCTCTGGAGAGAAGGAATGGGTGACGTTTCGGGTCGAGACCCTTTCAGTCTGAAGAAATTTGCCCCATCAGCTGCCACCTGCCCCACCTTCACATTAGAAGAGATACATCAAGCTTTATGAATGAAGACAAAATAAAATGCTCACTACTATTTTACACCAAATGGAGATTTGTGTGAGTTTGCATTAGAACGAACACCCAGTCAGTTTAGATAATAAACTGCTGCCGGAATGCTCTAGTCCTCCCCATACCGGCCTCATTAGTCACCACACGACCCACAAAACTGGGATGAGAGCAATGCATCATCAATCCTGAGGGACTGCCCAGGAACTAGGATAGACATACATCACAGGAAACAAATGCTCGCCTTGCCAGTGATGCCCACAACGTGAAAATAAATAGAAAGAAAATTACATGGGAGAGCAGAAATGGGTGTAATAGCCTTTTGCGGTCAGCATTTATTAATTGTGACTCCTCATGAGTGGGGAATGTACAAACAACGAAGAATTGGGTGGAATTCATAACACACTGAAGCTACTGCTATTAATTATCAGCACTGACAAATTCAGTGCAGGACATACTTTCCTGCCCAGTTTTATGTAGGTGGGTGGCAGAAACAGAAATGAAAGTGATTTTTTAACGTGTCCTCTAGGTTTTTACAAATGAAATATGGTTCCTTTGAAACTGAGGACATATTTGCTGTAGGTGTCTAAGCTGAAGATTATGAATTTCCGTATCATGTTGGTACTTGTCTTGGTGCTGTCTTGAAGACGAGATGCCAAAAAATGATGGGTGAATCTGCCAGTATGTTGCCCGTAAAGTTCATTTGGTTAAATACTACTCATACTTTTTAATCTGCATTCCACACAAACATTTTTGATCATTCTTAAGAGACATCTTCTTAGTAGAAATAGTAAGATTAAACGAGAACTTACCAGTTTGAAGTTTGATCTTTATTTTATGAGGAGTTACGTTGAGGGATTACGTGAAGAAGACCCCGGTCGTCCGCATGCGCGTCAATCTTCAAAGCAGCGTTGTGAAATCACAGATAAAAGTAATTGAAGTAACATAGTAAGATTAGAGAAGACTAGAACTACCAGATGACCTTCATGAGGGTTGGGAGCGGAGGGCAAGTAATCCCTCATCGTAACTCCTCATAAAATAAAGATCAAACTTCAAACTGGTAAGTTCTCGTTTAATCTTACTATTTTACTTCGGAATCACGTGAGTGACTACGTGAAGATTTCAAAGCTCTGTGATTTCATGCCGTGAGAAACGAGTCTACACAACCACAACTGCTTCATTGACAGATGAGGGAAACATTCATAATGCATACAGACATGACATAGATTTAAAACATGCTGATGCTGTCAAATGAAGTAAAAATAATAGTAACACATCTCATCCAGATGGAAACTATAAATAGAACGTAAAATAGAGTTGACAAATACCCCTGGTCTGGCAATGGGTTATTATAAAATGTTTGGAAATTCGTTTGTTTGACCATGCTGCAGCTGTTAGGATGTGGTCCAGTGGAACGTAAATAACCCTTGCTGCTAATGTTGTAGCAGCCCAGGTGGAGTGAGATCTAGAAATCAGTATCTACTCCTGCATAAATTGAACTCCGTTTATTACCTGGAAATGGTCTGAACGGATACATTCTTATAAAGTTTTTTGTAACTAGCAAGCATTGCTAGTTCAGAGCCTCGAAGGCTCTTGGTGACCTTGACGTATTGTTGTATATGTGTGCCCTCACATAACCAAAGGTCCCTGGGTATGCCTTGAATTATTTTGAGACCCGACACCCCTTCTGCTCTGCTTATTTCAATTATAAACATAAAATATTATATATATTATTTACAGATGTAATCATCCTGTCCCGTCGCAATTATGTAGCAACTGAACCTGTTGCACTAAAACCAGCGCCAGGAGGATAACTACCTTATGAGAGCCGGCCAAAGCTAAGGACGTAGCTGGAGCATCCTGGTGAAATAGTGTTAACACAATGTCAATATCCCATACTGCATTGTACTTGTCCTGGGAGAACTTGTGTTAAAGATATCCTTTACAAACTCGATATCCGGGGGTGAACCCGACAGAGTGGGTCCCGTTTGCTGCAGCAAATAAGAAGGGAAGGCACGTTGGCACAGTTAATGGCCCTATAACTCAATTATTGTCAAAAGACCATTAAAAATGGAACCCCAAAACGTCAGTAATCTGTACCGTTTTAAATGTAACATTAGCATTAAACAAAACGCTTCCCATCTCCTGAAGAAGAAATGTACTGCTTTTTTGGTGCTATCCCAGCACTCTGGAGTGAACACATAGAAGGATAGGTTTGACAACCCAAGCCGTAGGGACAGTCTATTCAGAATCTGCAGAACATAAATTGATTTTATCATGCAAAGGCTGGTTTCCCGAACCACAGGCTGAACCAGCAAAGTTTACGTTTAGAATAACCGTATAAGGTTGTATATTATTCCCGACAAAATCCGGGAATCAAAGCTGCGTAGGCCAATCACACAGTAGGAACCTAAAGCGGGATCTTGATGACTTTATTTGAAGACCCGACTGATGAGGCAAAATGGAGGAAGACATAAAAGACCATTCATCCTCCTTGTAACGAGAATGTATCTTTCGCCACTGTAATGCCACATATTTTTGCAACCTGTGAATAAGCATGAAAACCAACATATCGATATTCGGTGTTCCATTGAACCAGCATTTCATAAATACTGTGTGATCCAACACCCATTCTGTGTTGTCATTGATCTGTACTTGATGATACACCAGTGGCAAGTGAGATTAGGTAACCTATTACAGGATACTTTTACTTGATTGCACCCATGTGACTAACATATGCCACCATCATAGTGTATCAACCTGAAGTTGAGCATGCAGAATATGCATATTCGCTCAGTCACTCTTTAACCCATAGAATGCATGTAGGGTCTATAGATAGTTGATACCAATAGCTGAAGAATTGGTAACTCATGCAAATCTCCTCCACCTCCAAACTAAAGATGACATTCGCAATTTCCCACGTTAGGGCCCTTAGCATCAGTTTGCAATATAACTGAAATTTTACTGACCAAACTACTGGAGCAATGCTGAATACTGTTTGTCCATCATTGTGACCCTAGTAGCCTCAGCTGATAATAGCATAGGTGTGTTAACAACCTACATGGCACTTTAGAGTTTGCGATTTAGCATGATGTCAGCTCTCCCACTTGCACAGCTGAATCACAGCTATTATATTGCCAATTAGTCTTAATGAATAGAAGGCTGCTTTATAACAACAAGGCTGTTACAGGTTTCTATTAACTCCAATCTGTTGCCCAGGGTGGAGTCATAGGCCAATAAATAGCTAAAGGTAAATCCCAATGACCAACAAGTCTATTTGGTAAAATTTAATTTTTTACTGGATAGAGGAGCCCAATTTCTCAAATATAGTTTGAGACTGAAACTGGATTCTAGCAAAACACAGCATTAAAATATCACCCAGCCAAGACATAACAAGTGTTTTTGAACTCTGAGTAGTCCGCTTTGAATGCTTTATTGTCATCATACTGTTATTATTGCCTCATCATAGCAATTGCCTCCTCCAAATCTCTCCGATGATCCCTGTAAATGGGAACACCCTATGAAATCAGTTGTTAATCAGCCATCTTTCATAATGAACAGGCCATGCCTGCCATCATTTCGTGCCTGCCTAGAACGACAACTCTGGCCCGATTTCCGAGTCTGTCTTGCAAGACAATCCTGGCCATAATACTGAGCCTATCTGATAATTCTGACCTGTCTTAAAAGACAACTCTGGCCATAATTCTGAGCCTGTCTCGAAAGATAATTCTGGCCACAATTCTGAGACTGCCTCGAAAGACAACTCTGCCCATATTTCCGAGCCTGTCTCGAATGCAATCCTGGCCAAAACACTGACCCTGCCTCAAACACAATTCTGGCCCAATTCCAACCTGCTTGGAATGCTAGTATTGTCCAGTTTTACATGGTTAGACGCCTCTAAGTAGATGACAATGTCTTAATCATTTGTGTATTGTACAACCAAGTGTAAATCTTACCAACTTGTAAGTGGTACCTTAGTTGTAGAGTAGAACTGGTAGAGTGCGTGGAACCTCTGGCCAGCTTTCATGCTGCCACCAGCTTCAGTGAACCGCTTACTGCCGATGAAGACGTGGGGTGCGTTGTCACTGAAACTATGAAGCTTTGCTCGTCATTGGCCTTGATCGGTCCAATAGCTTGTGCTTCGTCCTCCAGGTTTTGCCTGTTGAATAAGTCTTACCTGAATAGAAGATTCGGCGACTGGCTCTAACGTCCTCTGATAGCGGTGTTCACTGCATTGTGTTGGGATGGCAAACCTTGCTGCCAGGAATGGTACCTCTGACACGTGCCCTTCATCCCTTGGAGTATGCTCCAAGGCTATACCCTCAAATTCGTCATCAGATTTACACTGACCCGGCAAGCTCTCTTCCTCCAAGAGGGAGACATGAAGCAGCCCTGTTACAAGGCGCTGCTGGTGCGGCCTCTCCAATAGGCCCACGCTGGCATAGACTCGGCGTCAGACTAGTACTCACCCGGCGACTTCCATGCCTTGGGGTATGCTGCTCTGTAATACCTCCAACCTCAGGGTCAGAACAAAACTGCCCTGGTAAGCTCACCTCCTCCATGAGGGAGACATTATGCAGCCCTTCTACAGGTGCTGCTGCCATACATTAAGCAGCCCTGTCCAAGGCGCTGCTGGCGCGGGCTCTCCCATAGGCCGGCACTGCCAGAGACTCAGCATCGACATTAAGCAGCCCTGTACAAGGCGCTGCTGGCGAGGGCTCTCCCATAGGCCCGCGCTGACACAGATTTGGCATGAACATGGAGCAGCCCTGTCCAAGGCGCTGCTGGCGCGGGCTCTCCCATAGGCCCGCGCTGACACAACTCCTGCTAGTGTATCTAGATGGAGAATCCTCTCCATTAGGAGCTCCTTCCTGGCCAACCTCCAAATGTATATACATTACCGGTGGGGAAGCCTCCCGGCACTCGGGCTGACCATTGTGGTCGGTTTTACCCCATATCCTGGGGACCCCTGCGGTCTGGGCACCGCATTGCTGCTGGATGTCCCCTCCCCGGGAACCACAGCATCTGGAAGTCACTGACCGTCTTATCAGTGACTGCGATCGCGAACCCGACATTCGCCAGCTACCCGCTTCCGAGGTCAGACCCGGGTTTCCCCACAGCCCATAGCTGGTTTCCTTCGTCGGCCTTCGCGAAGTATCGGACAGGAAACCTCTGTAACAAGAGGTTCCTGCAAAAAATCAAAAGCAGGTAAGAAATACAAACTTACCTGAAGTTTAAACTTACCGCTGGCAGGAGCGACTCGCCTGCCAGTCCGGTGCTTCGCCATGCGAGCGTCGTAATGATGCGCATGCGGACGACCGGGGTCTTCTTCACATAGTCACTCACGTGACTCCGAAGTAAAATAATAAATTTGCTTTGTTAATGAAGAAAAAAATGAAATCCTCTCAATTTTTTACACATAAAATGGAAATTTGTGTGAATTTGCATTAGAGTGAATGGCCATCAGTTTAGATAATAAATTGCTACAAGAATATTGCAGTAGCTGAGCCAAACCGAGCCGAGAGCTCTAGATTTATCCCTGCAAACTGATTTGTGATAGCATTGTAGTTAAGCTATTAGATTAGCAACCAGCTATTGATTTAGAAAGGTACACAAAAATGCTGGAGAAACTCAGCGGGTGCAGCAGCATCTATGGAGCGAAGGAAATAGGTAACGTTTCGGGCCGAAACCCTTCTTCAGACTGATAGGGGGTGGGGAGAAGAAAGGAAAAAAGGAAAAGGCGGAGGAGGAACCCGAGGGCTGGGGGAGGGGAGGAGACAACCAGATGGCTGATGAAGGGGAGGGGACAGCCAGGGCTAGCAGAATTGGGAGAATTCAACGTTCAGGCCACCAGGATGTAGACTGCCCAAGCGGAATATGAGGTGCATTTCCTCCAATTTACGGTGTTGCTCGCTGTGGCCATGGAGGAGACCCAGGACAGAGAGGTCAGATACGGAATGGGAGGGGGAGTTGAAGTGCTGAGCCACCGGAGTTCAGGTTGGTTATTGCGGACCGACCGGAGGTGTTCGGCGAAACGATCGCCAAGCCTCCGCTTGGTCTCACCGATGTAGATCAGCTGGCATCTAGAGCAGCGAATGCAATAGATGAGGTTGGAGGAGATGCAGGTGAACCTCTGTCGCACCTGGAACGACTGCTTGGGTCCTTGAATGGAGTGGAGGGGGGAAGTGAAGGGACAAGTGTTGCATCTCTTGCGGTTGCAAGGGAAAGTACCAGGGGAGGGGGTGGTATGGGAGGGAAGGGAAGAATTGACAAGGGAGGTTACGGAGGGAGCGGTCTTTGCGGAAGGCAGACATAGGGGGAGATGGGAAGATGTGGCGAGTGGTGGGGTCACGTTGGAGGTGGCGAAACTGACGGAGGATCACTTGTTGTATGTGACGGCTGGTGGGGTGAAAGGTGAGGACTAGGGGGACTCTGCCTTTGTTGTGAGTGGGGGGATGGGGAGAGAGAGCAGTGTTGCGGGGTATGGCAGAGACCCTGGTGCGAGCCTCATCTATGGTGGAGGAGGGGAACCCCCGTTCCCTGAAGAATGAGGACATTTCAGATGCCCTGGTGTGGAACGCCTCATCCTGGGAGCAGATGCGGCGTAGACGGAGGAATTGGGAGTGGGGGATGGAGTCCTTACAGGAAGCAGGATGGGAAGAAGTGTAGTCCAGATAGCCATGGGAGTCGGTAGGTTTGTAGTGGATGTCGGTAAGGAGTCTATCACCTGCGATGGAGATAGTGAGGTCAAGGAATGGTAGGGATGTGTCGGAAATGGTCCAGGTGTATTTGAGTGCCGGATGGAAGTTGGTGGTGAAGCGGATGAAGTTAGTCAGTTGTGTGTGGGTGCAGGATGTGGCACCAAAACAATCATCGATGTAGTGGAGGTAGAGGTCGGGGATGGGGCCCTGGTACGCATTGAACAAGGATTGTTCTACGTACCCGACAAAGAGGCAGGCGTAGCTGGGGCCCATGCGTGTGCCCATAGCTACACCTTGTATTTGGAGGAAATGGGAGGAGTCAAATGAAAAGTTATTAAGTGTAAGTACCAGCTCCGCTAGGCGGAGGAGGGTGTCAGTGGCCGGGTATAGATTGCTTCAGATTGATTTAGAAAGACAAGTTCAAATCTCACCAGCCACTAAATAAAGTAGAATTAAAAAATGTTAAACAAGGAACTGTAGATGCTGGTTTACAAAATAAGACACAAAGTGCTGGAGTAACTCAACGGGTCAGACAGCATTTCTGGAGAAGAAGGGTCCCGGCTCGAAACGTCACCCATCCATGTTCTCTATTGATGCTGCCTGATCCGCTGAGTTACTCCAGTATTTTATGTCTTTTTCTGGAATTTAAAAACATTTCTTTCAGCAAAGGAGACCATTAGATCATTGGATTGTTCGCAAACCCATCCCCTTCACTGCCACCGTCACCTGGCCTGGTTTTTGTGTGAGTCCAGAACCACCAATGAGGTTGGCTTGTTTGCTCTCTTCAATTCATGTGCAATTACTGATAGAAAATCAATTTTTGACATTGGTGGTGATGTCTATATTCCATAAACAGATTAATAAAAATACAATGCAAAAGCCGACAGCTAAATATAACTAAATGAATAGGAGTAGGTGATTTGGCTGCTTGAGACTGCTTCATCGTTCAGCAAGACCATAGCTGATCTTCAAGATTCTTTTAATATTCAAAAATCTTATGATCGTAGTTTTTAATGAAATCAATGACTGAACCTCTACTACCCTTCAGGTTAGCAAATTCCAAAGATTCCATTGGAATATTTGGAACATAGGAACAGGCCTTTGGCCCACTATAGCTTTGCCTAACATGATGGAAAGTTTGGGTGGCACAGTGGCTCAGTGGTAGAGTTGCTGCCTTACAGCACCCGAGACCTGGGTTCGATCCTGTCTACAGGTGCTGTCTGTATGGAGTTTGTATTTATCACCTTATGACCACGTGGGTTTTCTCCGGGTGCTCCAGTTTCTTCCCACA
This sequence comes from Malacoraja senta, assembly GCA_038087875.1. Classification (NCBI taxonomy): domain Eukaryota; kingdom Metazoa; phylum Chordata; class Chondrichthyes; order Rajiformes; family Rajidae; genus Malacoraja; species Malacoraja senta. The sequence continues at coordinate 41,354,777 of CM075982.1, read as the reverse complement.
TTCCAAAGGCATGCAGGTTTGTAGGTTAATTGGCTTCAGTAAGTTGTAAAATTGTCCTTAATGTGTAGGATAGTTAGTGTACGGGGTGATCGCTGGTCGGCGAGGACTCGGTGGGCAGAAGAGCCGGTTTCCGCTCTGTATCTGCAAAGTATAAAGTCGAAAGTGTACAGTTAAGGGGCTGTCCCACTGCGACGACCTAATCCACGAGTTAAGAAGAGTGCCTTCGACCTTCAAGCTCGAGGGCACTCGCCCGGAAAACCTCGAGCTGGATCGAACATCCGCGTTGAAACCGCGAGCTGGATCGACCGACTGCACACACACACACACACACAAACACATCACAAAGGCGGGGGCTAGGGAAAGCGGGGGAGCGCTGTCTGAAATTCACACCTGCGATGAAGAGGATGGTAAACGGCTGCCACAGTGTATGGTAAGTCCTTTAGAGACCGCGGGGGGAGGAAGAGAAGGGGAGAGAAGGGGAGAGAAGGGGAGAGAAGGGGAGAGAAGGGGGGGAGAAGGGGTGGGGAGAAGGAGTGGAGACACTTTTAAGAAGTATAATAAAGTTTAGCGGGCATTTTATCTACCGGTCGGTTTTCCCTGGTCCTGAAAACTCCAATGAGCCCATCAAAATGCCTGGTCAGCGAAGGAGATTGCCTACGGCTGCCCTCGACTGTCTGTAACTAAATAGCGATCCCACTCCACTGCACTACGAGTTAAAAAGAACCATGCCGACCAAATCTTACTCGCGGAAAATCTTTCAACATGCTGAAAATTTTTCCGTGACCTAGCTGAGGCCGCGAGTATTCAGGAACTTCCCCGAGCATGAAGAAGAGTTCCAGTGATTTCATAGGACCTCCTAGGACCTCGTGTCGACCATGCTGCGAGTTTGAGTTGAGGGAAAACTTGTCTAAACTCACAGATTAGGTCCCCGCAGTGGGACAGCCCCTTTAATCTCCTCTGCCAACATGCGATCTATATCCCCTTATTCCCTGCATATCCTCATGCTTATGTAAAATCCTCATGAATGAGAGGGAGAGGGAGAGGGATGAATCTGAAGGTAGTGATTGATGGGTGATAGATAGAGACATAGAGGGTAAGAGAAAATTAGGGGCAAATGGAGCCAGTTGGAGCTGAGTACGGTGGACTTGAGTGGGCTGCTGTTGTGGAGATTTATGAGGTTGAAGCTGATACTTTAGCAAAGCTCCCACAGGTAAAGCAGCAGACAGCATTCATTCTGTTTTTTTTCTCCAGAGATGCTGCCTTATTACTTCATACTTCCAACAACTTCAATTTTGTTTTTTGCTTAATATATTGGCATTGGCAGGAAATAATGCACATTTACACAGCACCTTCCTTGTCATTTTCTGGCCATTCAAAACACTTAACAACAAATAAAATGCATTTGAAGTGTAGTCACGGTTGAAACTGATGGCTAATAATAGGTGAGAAAAGGGAATATACTCAACTTTATATTTGCAAGACGGATGAAGGCATATAGACTGCAAAAGGAAAAAACCCTTTACAATATATTGCATTTATCCCAATATTCATCCAGAAACAGATTTTTCACAGAAACTGAACAAATAAAATTGTGACATTAAAAAAACACTTGCAAGGACTGCGAAACATCGCAGAATTTATAAATTAATAATTTGGGAAATTGATTTGGAGTTGCAACAAATCAATGAAAGAATAAATAAATTATTGTCACAGCTCAGCCTTCAACTCAATCTGTTAATATGTTCAACTCATTGCCACAGAGGGCTGTGGAGGCCAAGTCAGTGGATATTTTTAAGGCAAAGATAAATAAATTCTTGATTAGAACGGGTGTCAAGGGTTATGGGGAGAAGGCAGAAAAACGGGATCAGGAGGCAGAGATCAGCCGTAGACTCGATGGGCCAAATGGCCTAATTCTTCTCCTATAACTTGTGAACTTGAATGCAGCACAACGCTAAATATCTCTATACTTACGTCAGTATGAGATTGCAATGATATTATTGCAATTGATTTCCTGATATCCTGAACATTTCAAACAATTGTCAATACTGTGTGGTAGCACATCAAGTAATAACTTTATATCATATCATGCAACGGTAATGTTCAACAGAAATCATAAGACAGGCCAAAATTAGGCCATTCGGCCCATTGTGTCTGCTTTTCCATTCAATCATGGCTGATCTATATTTCCCTCTCCGCTATTCGCCTACCTTCTCCCCATTACTTTTGATATCCTTACTAATCAAGAACCTATCAATCTCTGCTTTAAAAATATCTGATGAACTAGCCTCTGTAGCAATGAATTCCACAGATTCACCACCCTCTGACCAAAGAAATTCCTCCTCTTCTCCATCCTTTCAACATTCAACCCAGACATATTGTTTTTACAGAAGATAGACACAAAATGCTGGAGTAACTCAGCGGGTCAGGCAGCATCTCTGGAGAAATAGGATGGGTGACGTTTCCGGTTGGGACCCTCTTCAGACTTCTTCTGTCTGAAAAAGTTAATCCAGCACTTTGTGTTGAAAAGTTACTCCAGCACATTGTGTCTATTTTCAGTATATACTAGTATCTGCAGTTCCTTTCTACACATATTATTTTTACACTTCAGTATGATGTATGAAGGTATCTTTACAAGGAGCGATTTTGCTTCACTTGAGCAAATTGTTCACATTATTAAACTGTTTGCCAAATTAAAAGCAAGTGAGCAGTGTAATTGATCAATACACATGACTAGAATTAAATTGAGTGAGGCAACTGAAATCCACTCATGTAAATGCTGCATTTACCAGAAATCCAGGTTTTTAACAGAAAATGCTGAAACATTAATAGCGTCTAAAGAGAAAAGGAAGGTTTTAACATCATTGTTCTTGCAGCACTTGGTCAAAATGTATGTAGGATCTGACAAAGGTTCATTTAGCCTTCAAGATAGTTGGCAAGTCTACTTCTGCTGGTATTGGGCTACAGCCTAATAATTTGAGTTAAATCTTTTAAGAGTGATGTTAGGAAACACTTCTACATGGTAGAAATTTAGAACTCTGCACTGTAAACGACAATGATATTGGGTTAATTGCTAATCTTAAATTTGTAATTTATAGAGTGCCACATTTATTAAGGAGTTACATAGAGCATAGAACAGTACAGGACAAGAACAGGCCCTTCGGCCCACAATGTCTGTGCCTAGATGATCATTGATATCACTGCACATTACCCATAACCCCCCATTCGCTGCATATCCATATACCTATTAATTAAATGCTACTAATGTATCTGTTTCAACTACCACCCCCAGCAGCACGTTCCAGGCACTTACCACCCAACCTCTGTGTAAAAAACCTGCCTTGTACATCTCCTTTAAATGTTGCCGCTCTCACCTTAAAGCTATGTTCCATAAGGCAAGTTAATGCAGTCAATCCTAAGATCAGACATAATTTAATTGACTAATGGGAAGTTTAAGGGACTAATGGTCTACACCTTTTCCTCAGTTCATTCTGAAATATGTCTAGCATTTTTGTTCAAGGATCCGAAAATATATCTTACAATATCTTCCACTAGAGGGTGATAGTTGCAAGCTTAAAGGGACAACTTTGCTGGGTGTTATTGTAATTTAACTTGGATATGGAAGAAACTTGAGCAATATAACTCTAAATCAACATGAAGTCATCATTAAGTGAATGTAAATATTCAGGCACAAATAAATGATGACCTGCTTAACATAGACAAGTAATATTCATAAAAATCAAAAATACAGTAAACTCTCGTTATAACAGACCGGGGGGGGGGGGGGGATTGTGAGTTATAACTGAGTGAGGGATTGTGCTAATGTACCACCCTTGTAGTGAAAGCAAATCATCCTTAGTGCCAGGAGATTGCCCAAGAAGACGAATGTTGCTCCAATTGTGTAGAATATCTTGCACTGGGTGCTGGTACATCAACTAAGGCTATGAGTGCAAATGATGGGGCAGTCCTAAACTAGCAGCTACCCAATGGTTTTTAACCTTTTTGGCTCCAGTACGCGCATACGTGAACAAAATGCTGTATGTGGTATGTACCTTTGTTAGGTTCCTAAACATGGGCTCAACAAATTGATATGTTATTTGTGTCCCCTTCATGACCCCCAGCAAAGCCCCAAACGACCCCCATAGGGTCACGACCCCCAGGTTAAGAACCACTGAGCGAGACAATAATACCAATGAAGCATACTTAAACCCCTGTCCCACGGTACGAGTTCATTCCAAGAGTTCTCCTGAGTATGCCCTGATTCGAACTCGGAGATTTACGGTAATGGCCACTCGTCGGTACTCGGGGCTCTCGTGGACATTTTTCATCATGTTGAAAATCTTCACGAGTCTTCCCGTGCTTACCTGCCGTTAGCGAGTCTTCCCGAGTACCTGCCGTTAGCGCTAAGAGACGTCCCTGAGCTCCGACGTACCCGCTACGTTCATTCTCCGTGCTAACCACGAGTTTGATTTTTTTTTAACTCGGGAGAGCTCTTGGAATGAACTCGTACCGTGGGACAGGGCTAATACTGTAATGGCTGAGATTACTAATGTTGGTGGCAGATAAGAAGTGGTTATCTTTGGAGACGAGGATGGCTTTTTCCCACAGGAGATTTATGACTGTGATGGGGTTCATGAAACGGCAGATTGTACATGGCTTATGGGAGGAGGAGGAGTGAAAAGGAGAATTGTTATCTCTTGTTTCGTGTTTCTTCTGATGAACGAGTTATTGGCATAATAGTTGCTATAGGGATTGTTGATAACCAAGATACTTTTGGCAATAGAGTCCTGGTGACATCCAGGCTGAAAGATTAACAGCAAGGGAATAATCACTATAAATCTGCCCAATGATAACCTTGAGTTAATTACAAGGAAATAATACCGTCCAGTATACTAGAAAGTGATAATGAACAGATTGTGGCATCAATAGAGCAATGTTAAGCTTTCATCATGTGGGGAAGAATTAGGATTCAACATGACTAGTGGCTGGATGTGACAAGATTGTGGGACTCAATGCAATATCTTCATGTTGTTTGGTTTAGTGTGAGTAACAGGATGGAAATAGGCCCTTCAGCCTATTGACCAACAATCCCCACTTTACTAACGCTATCACACACAAGGGATAATTTACAATTTTACCGAAGCCAAATAACCTACAAATCTGTATGTCTATTGAGTATGGGAGGAAATCGGAGCTCCCAGAGAAAACCCACGCAGGTCACATAAAAACTCTGTACAGACTGCACCCGTAGTGAGAATTGAACCGGGGTCTCTGGCGCTGTAAGGCAGCAACTCTACCACAGTGCCACTGGGACTGTTTTGTTTTGAGCCACTATCTTAACATCGCCAGTGTAACCAAGAGACCCTTGATATCCATTTTGCCATTGGTGTACCAGAAACTTACACCAGAAACAACAGCATTTTAGCTGATGTAAAAATAGATGCAGGCAGTCAGAGGTATGAAATTTCCCATATTTTATTCACTGTGACTTTGGCAGAACCAACTTCCCCAAAGTTTTTTTGAAAGAAAAGGATAAGAAGTAAACTTCAATGAAGGTTGATATTCTCCCTCCACCACCTAACTCCACCTGTCTGTCAACTGCACCTCACCTGGATCCACATTCACTTTACAGCTCTTGCTCTACCCCTCATTCCCTCCTCATAAGGTCATAAGAGATAGTAATAGAATTAGGCATTCGACCCATCAAGTCTTCTCCGCCATTCAATCATGCTGATCTATCTCTCCCTCCTACCCCTTCTCCTGCCTTCTCCCCATAACTTCTCATACCCGTACTAATCAAAAATCTATCTATCTATACCTTAAAAATATCCACTGACCTGGCCTCTACAGCTTTCTGTGGCAAAGAATTCCACAGATTCACCACCCTCTGACTAAAGAAATTTTCCTCATCTCCTTCCTAAAGAACGCCCTTTAATTCTGAAGCTATGACCTCTAGTTCTAGGCTCTCCCACGAGTGGAAACATCCTCTCGGCATCCACTCTGTCCAAGCCTTTCACAATTCTGAATGTGAATTCTGAAAGGCCCCCCTCATTCTTCTAAACTCCAGCGAGTACAGGCCCAGTGCCGACAAATGCACATCATAGGTTAACCTACTCATTCTTGCACAACTCTCTGAGAAATTTCTCCTCATCTTCTTCCTAAAAGAACGTCTTTATGCTGGCTAGTTTCAGTTGAGATGATCCAAAAGATTGACCGTCCTTTCCCTCCACAGATGTGGCATGACATGCAGAGATCCCCCACCAGATTGTTCGTTGCTCCAGTTTCCAGCATCTGCATTCTCGTGTGTCTCCATTAATATTTTACTGGTGCACAAGAGTTGCTTCCACATGAAAATCACTGGTTACAAGTAATTCAACAGGTCTTGATGAATAAACTGCAGATGTGAGTTCAAATCCACACCGTGCTGGGTGGGAAATCCAAATTCAACAGGTTCAGCAAATCTGAAATTTTAGAAAAATGCTCATCTAATTGATAGTATATAAACTATTGGATAGTTGTTTAAAAAAATATTTAGTATAACAATGTCTTGTATGGAAGTAAATCCTTTACCCTTACTCAGAATTTAAGATGCTAGCTAAATCCTTAATTGCAATTTTTTTAAAATTAATTGATCCATGGATGGTGAATTAATAATTATACCCTTCCTTGGTCATCTGTTGTCGGCCCGGATTTGTTCTGGCATTTTCCTACCTCGAGTTCCCCCCACTCCCCCCCTCCCCCCCCACCCCCCCGCACCCCGTTACTTTCAGTCTGAAGAAGGGTTCTGACCTGAAATGTCATCCATGTTTCTCCAGAGATGCTGCCTGACATGCTGAGTTACTCCAGCAATTTGTGTCTCTCTGGCGTATAAACCAGCATTTACAGTTCCTTCCTACACTGATTAAAATGATTATTTTCCAAAGGTGAACATATTTTCATCTCTGTCTCTGACTTTATTCTGCTAGTTTAGTTTAGTTTATTGTCATGTCGACAGAAGTACAGTGAAAAGCTTTTTTGTTGCGTGCTATCCAGTCAGCAGAAACACTAGACATGGTTACGATCAAGCTGCCCACATTGCACAGATACAGGAGAAAGGGAATAACATTTAGTGCAAGAAAAATGTTCACAGAGCCACACAGGACACTACAGATGTTGGAACCTTGAGCAAAAATACAAACTACTGGAGGTACTCAGCAGGTCAGGCAGCATCTGTGGAAAGAATGGGCATGCAACGTTTCTTCAGAGGTAGGGGGAAGAAAGCTGGAAAAGAGAGGTGGGGTGGGGGAATGTCTGGTACGTGCCTTTAGGTGAGGGGGTACATTGGTAGATAGGTGGAGTAAGTGTAAAAGGTTAGAGGAAAAATAAACAAAAGAGATGAGACAAGGAAAGAAGCGGAGGACTGAACTATGAAGCCAGAAGGAAGGACATGGGCGGAAGAGAGAACAGGGAAGGGAAAGAGGGGGAATACAAGGGAAATCGTGGATGTGAGGAGTGTGAGATGAACATATGGAGGAGGGGAAAGGAGCAGGGTGACTGGGGTGGTGGGAGATGGTGGAAGAAATCAGTGCGTACTGCGGGGTGGGGAAAGAGATAGGATTATTACTTGAAATTGGAAAAATTAATTGTTCATATTGTCGGGTTGTAAGCTACCCAAGCAGAATATAAGTTGCTGTTCCTCCAGTTTGCATGTGGCCTCTAGTAATGGAAGAGGTGAAGGACAGAAAGGTCAGTCTGGGAATGGAAGGGGTGTTAAAATGGTTAGCAACCTAAACCTCCAACGGGCCTTGGTGGACAGGACGCAATGTTGGTGTTCAACCAAATGGTTACCTAGTCTGTGCTTCCTCTTGCCAATGTAAAGGAGACCATATTGGGACCACCGAATGCAATAGACAAGATTGATAGATTGTTTTACATATTTTGTAAAAAAAAAGTACATTCTGAATAATACATTAATTCATAAAAATGTTTACATTTGGAATTTTGTAAATGATTTTGAGCAGAAATTTCAGAAAGGAATTAGTGTTGCAAATATGACCAGCGGCCAACCAAAGTGAGATAATTGAGTACTTCTTTCACAATCACTAATATTAATTTTCCGCACATAATTTAGATGTAACGATCCTCCAGTCAATGGAGGTTTTCCAGGAGAAATTACCCTGTTTTTAGGTGAAATTACTGTGCTTTGTACAGTGCATCTGTGGTTTTAATCCTTTCTTTTTAAATACGATTTCATTGATTAAATTGGACTCGTTTGTAATTCAATAGTTTTTTTTGGCATCTTTCTTCTGAAACTTTATTACTTTTTAGAAGTCTTTATTACTTTTCAACTACTCAAGGGAACTAACCCCTTCCCTGGTCTTCGATGCTCCCTTTCAGAGCTAAACCTTCCACCTCCAACCTTGCACAGGATTCCCAAACCTGGCCCAGAGTGTCTCGAGAGCACAATCACTCACCTGCCCAATACTGTCTGGTGTTGGTAGATTGCAGCCTTCCAGTTCCATGCCGGTCTCAGTACATGAAGTCCCAGCCTAGACAAATAGTTTCATCCTGAGGGAATGGGAACATCCCACTAGGCAATTAGCATTATTATTGGTATTACTTGATTATTGTCACCTGTACCGAGGTACAGTGAAAAACCTTTATTTACATGTTATCCAATTAAATGAGATCAGACTATACATGCGTACACTCAAGCCATACACATGAACAACAAGCAATGAGAGAGAAAAAAAACCAGAGTGCAGAATAGAGTTTACAGCATTGTAGCATATTTTCCTGGTGTCTCCAATGAGGTAGTCTAGAAGATTGGGAATACACCCTAGCTTATGGGAGAAACATTCAGTAGTCTGATAACAGAAGGGAAGAAACTATTCCTGAATCTGGTGGTACATGCTTTCAAAATGCTGTATCTTTTGCCCGGTGGGAGAGGGTAGCAGCGGGAATGACTGGCATGATAGAGGTCCTTGATTATGTCCGATGCTTTCCTGAGGCAGTGTGAAGTGTGGATGGAATCAATGGTAGGGATTCTGGTCTGTGTGATGGACTGGGCTACATATACAACTCTGCAATTACTTTTTGTAGAACTGTTCCCAAATCAAGTTGCGATGCAACCCAACAGCATGCTTTGTACAGGGGGGGGGGGCATCTGGAGAAGTTAAGTCTTGTTGGAGATGTGACAAACTTCCTTCGTCCCATAAGTTCAAACATTTATAATTAACTAGAACAAGTGGGACCCGCTAGGTCCCGTCCCCTCAACGCGCGTTTGCGGGGGGGGGCGGCCTGCGGCGTCACACACACTAACCATCCCACACACACACACACACTAGCCACCCCCCACACACACACACACTATTCCCCCCTCTTGATATTATATTAATATTATTCATTCGCTCCTTTTATCCCATCCCCCGCCCTATCCACTCATGCATAGCCCCAACTGCGCAGGCACGGCTAGAGGGGGGGGGGGGTAGAGTGGGAGGGCAGAGAGAGAGAGGACAGAGAGAGAGGGGGGGGCAGAGAGAGGGCAGATACAGAGAGAGAGGGCAGAGACAGGGAGAGGGCAGAGGCAGGGTGAGGGCTGCGACAGGGAGAGGGGAGCTTGCTGCCTTTTGGAGCTGGGGTTTCCGATTTGTGGCGTCTTTTAGAGACAGGGGGAGGGCAAAGACAGGGAGAGGGCTGCGGGCGGACGTTGACTCGAATCAGGCCACGGGCGGGCGGTCGTGGACCCGAAGACCCTAAACAAGGGGGGCGCGGCCGCTGCAACGTCACTCGCAGCGCGTGAACACAGCGTGCAGCCATTGTGACCATCACGTCATCAGCCAAAGCTAAGTTCTTTCAGATTTTTGAACATTTTGATTAATAACTCGAGAAATAATGCATGAATTTTTCTGATGAGGCAATTTCGGAGTCCACGGGATAAAACTCTACAGGAATATGTAAACATTTTAGGGCATCGATTTTTCGAATAGGTGTGATTACACTCACCCACACACATCCAAGATCAGAGTTTTATAATTATAGAGATAGGAACATAATTAGGCCGTTTGACCCACCAAGTCTACGCCGCCGTTCAATCATGGCTGATCTATTTTTCCCTCTCATCCCCATTCTCCTGCCTACTTCGCATAACCTCTGACACCCGTACTAATCACCTTAAAAATATCCATTGACGGCCTCCACAGCCTTCTGTGGCAATGAATTCCACAGATTCACCACCCTCTGACTATGGAAATAGAGGCGTTGGTGTGGCTTTTTGGTTGGAACTTTGATGTGGTTGGTTCAGGACAAACTATTGTTGGTATTTAGACCTAGAAGCTTGAAGCTCTTCACCATCTCCAGTTTGACACCATAGATGCTGATTGGGGCATGTGCTCCACCAAGCTACCTGAAGTTGTGGAACCAGCTCCTCCATCTTGCTGAGGGTGAGGTTGTTGTCTCGACACAATGTTAATAAGCTCTCTATCTCCTTTCTGAACTCCATCTCATAATTGTTCGAGATCCAGCCCGCTACAGTGATGTCATCTGCAAATGTAGATGGAGTTAGAGCAGAATTGTCCACATTGTTGTGAGTTTACAAGGAGTACAATAAGGGGCTGAGAAAGCATCTTTGCGGGACACTGGTGTTGAGAATTATTGGGGAAGATGTATTGTCATCTCTCATCACTGATTGTGGACTATGGCTGAGAAAGTCAAGAATCCATTTTCCAAGGAGGGTGTTGATTTCTGGATCCCGGAGAATGGAGATGAGTTTGGATGGGATTATCAATATTGATGGTGGAGCTATAGACAATAAATAAGAACCTGGTGTGTGTGTCCTTTTTATCATCACAACTCTATTTCGAAAGGGAGAAAGACAAAAAGCAGAATAATACAGACTAATTAGCTTAATATCTGGCACTGAGAAAATGTTCGACACATTTATTGAAGATGCTATAGCAGGTTGCTTAGGAAAATTTAAGGTTATCAGGAAAAGTCAATATAGTTTTGTGAAAGGGAAATCACATTTAAACTTTTTATTGGAGTTTTTTGAACAGCTAACATATGTTGTGGATAAGAAAGAACTGGTGCTTGTACTCAGATTTCCAGAAAGCATTTGATAAGGTGCTGCATCTAAGATTACTGCAGAAGATAAATGGTTATAAGGCAGGAGGTAACATATTGTCATGGATAGAAGATAGTCTGGCGAACACGAAATAGAGATGAGGTTAAAAATATATTTTTTAATGATTGCCAAGATAGAAGGTGATTCTGGGGCCAGTGTTTTTCAATTTATGTGAATTACTTGGTCATATTGTTAAATTTGTTGATGACGCAAAGATATGAAGGAAAGTAAATCATGAAAGGAGGGATATAAGGAGGCTATGATGATAGATAGATAGGTTACATTCAACAGGCAAAGTTCTGCAAACTGGAGTGTAATGTAGGGAAATGTGAAATTGTACAATTTGGGAGAAAAATAATCTGCCCCCATGGTTTGCCAAACAATTGCTTCAATGGTTCAATGGTTCTTTATTATCACGTATGCACAGCTCAGTGAAAATCTTTTGCACAACCACAAATGCAGTGTCGCCACAATTTTGACGCCATTTAAAAAAAAGAAAAAACAGAAAACACAAACGGTGCAAAGTCCAGCCTACGTGTTGGTAGTCCAGGAGCACCCCCGATCCAGGTAAGCGTAGGTAAGCCTGACCCGCATCCCTCTCCTCTGCCTACTGTCTCTGTGTCCTGGGGGGGTGCCTCCTACAGCCCACCTTGAAGACGTTGGTGGTAATACCCAGTTCCCTCTCCAACCAGCCCACTCCTCACGTCCGTCACCACCAATGGCTCCCTCCTCAACTCTCAGGTCCTCGGGTGTTTGAGCTTCCACCGTTTGTGGCCGTTTGGGGCTCCGCTCTCGGCGGTCCTTGTTTGTCCTTGATCCTTGTTGTCAGTGGTCTTTGTCCGTCCTTGTCCTGCCTGTCCTCAGTGGTCACTCCGGTCGCTGGGCTTGTTTGCACCGGCTGGCTCCGGTCTCGCACGGTTCTATGCTGGAGGCCGGGTCTGCTCCAGCACGACTGCGCAGCTCAGGATATCTATGTCCTGGACACAATGTTTTGTTATTCAGAGATGCATCTGCTTCCCATTCCTTTCTCAGGTTTACGTCCAGTGGTGGAAGCGGGTGGGTAAGGTAGTGGATAGGGTGGCAGATCACTTTTTCTTCCATCATGTCAAGGTTCTGGAGGGTGGTGGCAGCTGCACCCATCCAGCAAGTGGATATTATTCCATGTTTCTCCTGGCTTGTGCTATGTAGCTGTGGAAGAGGTGACATTCATTGCTCTAATGTCCAGGCATTTGTGTGACTGGATTAGTTCCACTAAATGACAAAAGGATATCAATATTGAGAAAAGGGTAGCATGGTGGCACAGTGACGGAGTTGCTACATTACAGCGCCAGAGTACCAGGAACGATCCTGACTATTGATGCTGCCTTTACAGAGTTTGTACATTGTCCCCGTGACCGCATGGGTTATCTCCGGGTGCTCCGGATTCCTCCCACACTCTAAAGATGTACGGGTTCGTAGGTTGATAGTCTTTGGTAAAAATGATAAATTGTCCCTAGTGCGTAGGATAGTGCTACGAGGTTGCTGTTCAGCGCAGGCTCGATGGGCCGAAGGGCCTGTTTCTGCTCTGTATCTCTAAACTAAACTAAACTTGGCAATGTTAATATCCCTGAATAGTCATTGTGTGGTAGTTGGGTACCATGAATGTTACTTATCCATTAGTCACTTCCAAATGTAAGTATTATTCAGGTTTGTTGCTGATTGTTCACTGAAGACAGTTCTGAGGTCTTAATCTATCAGTCGGTATGGTGGTAATACCAAACTTCTACTCCTGCCATGGAGAGATGCTTTGTTCATATTGACCGATAAGGGTGAGATTAAGTATTGCATTCAGTTATATTATTCTCTTTAATGTGCTGCAAGCCAAGTCAGACAGTTTACTATATGTCCTTGAAGACCCAAACAATATATGGGACTACTGAGGCAGTCTTGCTATTGTTTGCTATTGTTTGCCATTCCTCCAAGCAGTGTTCAGTATGGGGAAACAGTGAAGGGAAATGGTAGGTAATAATGGTTGTAGTGTTCATAGAACATAGACACAAAGTACCTGAGTAACTCAGCAGGTCAGGCAGCATCTCTGGAGAAAAAGGATGGGTGACATTTTGGATCAGAAGAAGGATTCCAACCCATAATGTCACCCATCCCTTTTTCTCCAGAGATGGTGCCTGACCCGCTGAGTTACTCCAGTACTTTGTGTCTATCTTCGGTATAAACCAGCATCTCCAGTGCCTTCCTACACACAGAATGGTAAAGCATAGGAACAAGCTCTTTGACTAACACTGTTCATACTGAACATGATGCCAAGTTAGACTAATCTCCAATGTCTGCACATGATCCATATCCCTCCATTCTCTGCAATGACCCATGTGCCTACCCCAAATCCTCATAAATGCCACAGTCACATCTGCCTCCACCATAATAATAATAATAATGGATGGGATTTATATAGCACCTTTCTAATACTCAAGGCGCTTTACATCGCATTATTCATTCACTCCTCAGTCACACTCGGTGGTGGTGAGCTACTTCTGTAGCCACAGCTGCCCTGGGGCAGACTGACGGAAGCGTGGCTGCTAATTTGCGCCTACGGCCCCTCCGACCACCACCAATCACTCACACACATTCACACACATTCACACGCAGGTAAAGGTGGGTGAAGTGTCTTGCCCACGGACACAACGACAGTATGCACTCCAAGCGGGATTCGAACCGGCTACCTTCCGGTTGCCAGCCGAACACTTAGCCCATTGCGCCATCACCCCTGCCAACACATTCCAGGTGCCCACCACTGTCTGTTTAAAAAAACCTACCCTGCAAATCTTCGTCAAACTTTGCCCCTCTCACCTTAAAACTATGCCCTCTAATCTTGGAAATTTTCACGCTGGGAAAATGGTTCTGGCTGCTTCCGCTATCTTTGCCTCTCATAGTTGTATATAGTTCTATCACGTCTTCCCTCAGTTTCTGAACCTCCAGAGAAAACAATCCAAGTTTGTCCAACCTGGTACCCTCTAATACAAGAAGCACTTTGGCAAACCTCTTCTGCACCCTCTCCCAATCGTCTACATCCTTCCTGTAATTGGGTGAGCAGATGTGCTTGGCCACAAAGCCATGAGAGGTATCATGTCCAGAGTCAATGTTGAGGTTCCCTCCCCTAATTTTACTGATATTCCCCATCTCTTTCCCTACTTTCCTTACCATGGCTACATGCACATATCACCGTGAGCTCCTAAGGAAATAGAAAAGTCTGGGAAAGTAGTTGATGGGCACGATTCTGTGAGCAGGAAATTGTGAAACAGTTAAACCTACAGCAGTATGGAAGTCCTTGCATTTTGGGAGCTATTTCCAGCGATCAATTCACTGGAATCAGGAATACAAGGGGTTATACGACTCATTTCCTGCCTCAGTATCTATGAGAAAATCTCAATTAGTTTTGCCCAAACTCTGCAATGAGCAGAATTGCATTCTCTCAGTTAAATCAGCCACAGATGAGCCATGACATGGAAATAGGCCCTTTGACACATCGAGTCCACGTTGACCAGTGATCCCCACATACTAGCACTATCCTACACACTAGGGACAATTTACAATTTTACTAAAGCTAATTAACCTCCAAACATGTCTGTCTTTGGAGTGGGGGAGGAAACCGGAGCACCCGGAGAAAACGGAGGTCACGGGGAGTACGTACAAACTCCGTACAGACAGCACCCATAGTCAGGATCGAAGCCGGGTCTCTGGTTCTGTAAGGCAGCAACTGTACCGCTGTGCCACAATAAAGGAGAGTCCATCCTGTGAATGCAGAGGCTTTAGCCAAACCACACTAATAATGGAAGGGTCTTGTTTACTTTATCATTTCATTGAAGGCCCTCCCAGTCTAGCTGGCTGCAGAGGTGGCTCTGCAATGAACAGAAAGGCCGGAGCAGGCACCAGTAGTTAGGGCGGCAATGCACTGGGGCACCAGGAGGCATTTTCTAGGATTTATCATGCTTGAGCATCAAGGGCAGCAATTAAGATAACTATGGTAGAAAGTTCTCTCAAGAAAGAGTTTGATTTCTTTGTTTGTACAGGACTTCCTGGTCGTGGGCATGGACTGCTCTTAACCCTTTGAGCACAATCCAGTTTTAGCAGCTCCTGGAATAGCCACTTGTTTTCAGTCACAAGTTATTTGTAATGAAACGAAACAATGGACAAAGGATTTTCGGAGTGCACGCTCCACATCCCGCACATCCTCCCGAACTGTGAGGGGGAACATTACCCAGTGTAAGAATGAAGAGTCCAACAAATCCTACAGGGCCAGATGGAAGTTGATTGCTAGTGCTGAGATGAACGTGACTGAAGTGATTTGTGTTGATGGCTGGGAGAAGTGGGCAGAAGCTGCAGAGAAGAAGCTTGGTGGCCAGGATGGCGAGTGGATTGGGATGTCAGGAAGTGTGGGGAATGGGGAAGGCTGGGGACCAATGACTCTGCAGGGAAGGGGAACCAAGGTACCTGGAATTCTGGAATCGAGTTGTAAGGTGGCAGAGTGGAGGGAGAAGCGGAGGAAATTGCAGTGTCATTCTCAAGGTCCAAGTTCATAAATTCTTAGGTTCTAGGAGCAGAATTAGGCCATTCAGCCCATCAAGTCTACTCCGCCATGGCTGATCCATCTTTCCCTCAACCTTCAGAACTTCCAGCTTCCCAAACAGCTTCTCCTTAAGCATAGAAACATAGATAATAGGTGCAGGAGGAGGCCATTTGGCCCTTCGAGCCAGCACCGCGATTCATTGTGATCATGGCTGATCATCCACAATCAGCCATGATCACAATTTCCCTCTCAAATTGTAGGCTGAATTTTATGGTCACTACCTCCTGGTGGTTAGAAACATAGAAACATAGATAATAGGTGCAGGAGGAGGCCATTTGGCCCTTCGAGCCAGCACCACCATTCATTGTGATCATAGCTGATCGTCCCAAATCAATAACCCGTGCCTGCCTTCTCCCCATATCCCTTGATTCCGCTAGCCCCTAGAGCTCTATCTAACTCTCTCTTAAATCCATCCAGTGATTTGGCCTCCACTGCCCTCTGTGGCAGGGAATTCCACAAAATTCCTTTACCTTAAGCTCCCTAATTAAATCCGGTTCATTACACAATACCGAAACAAGAAATTGCCTTTTCCCTGGTAGGCTCAACTACGTTGCTCTAAGAAACCATCTCGTAGGTACTCTACAAATTCCTCCTCTTGTGGTCCAGTACCAATCTGATTTTTCCAGTCTACCTGCATATTGAAATCCCCCATGACCACCGTAACATTGCCTTTCATACCCCAGTTACTCCCTCTTTCCCTGTCCCTCATCAGGCAAGAGGTAGTTTGTAAATGCTCTACCTCCAGAATGAGAGACAGTTTCTTCCCACTGTTATCAGGTAACTGAACCGTCCTCCCACCAGCTGGAGAGTGGTCCTGACCTCCCATCTATTTCATTGGAGGCCTTTGAATTACCTTTAATACCCTTTACTGGACTTTATTCTTGCACTAAACGTTAAACCCTTTATCCAGTATCTGTCCACTGTGGATGGCTTGATTGTAATCATGTGTAGTCCTTTTGCTGACTTGATAGCAGGAAACATAAAGCTTTTCACTGTACCTTGATACATGTGACAATAACAAATTAAACTAAACTAAATAGGCTGTGGGCCGAGGAGCTTTTTCGTTCAAGTTCGTGACCCAACTCACGGAACTACCTGATTTTTTAACATATTGTGTAAAAATATTATATAAATCATACCTGAAACTCGTCAAGACCAAAACCTGCACTTTAAAAAAAAAAAAGAGAAAAACTTCAAATGTTCCGAGTAGTAATTGTCCAATCCATGCACATTTGACATTGAGATCGCGCTTTGTTTTTCGTTCGGCTAGGTCGCTAGGCAGCGAGGACCCTGGGATCATGACTGCCTCCTCATTACATCAATAGCAATAACAAGGTTTCCAAGGAATAAAGGTAATGCTAACCTAGCTGATCATTTTGTTTTTCAATTGATTTATCTTTATAGAGTTATAATGTGAACTGTTAAATAACAATGATAAATAACAAATGTGGAGCTAGGGTTAGGGTTAGGGTTAGGGTTAGAGTCAGAGTCAGGGTCAGGGTCAGGGTCAGGGTTGGTCGGTCAGTTTGTCGGTTGGGTTTGTCGGTAGGCCGATGGATGCTGTGGAGGATTGGTCGGGCTATCGGGCCGTTCGGCCGCCGGTGGGTGGTGAGAGTGGTAGGTCCGCCGATGGGTGCTGCCAGTAGTCGGAAGGCCGGTGGGTGCCGCGAGGGATCGGTCGGGCTGCCGGTAGGTTGGTGTTGCAGCATGCGAGCGGGCGGTCTAACGGAGCTGGCGCTATGGTGGTGCTGAAGGCGGCCCGGGCAGCGTGGATGGCTGTGCTGCTCAAAGTATCTAGTATCTTTGCTCATCGCCAGCAAAGTGTCCAGGTGAGTGAGGAGAGACCTGTTGCTCATCCCGCTCAGGGGCCTGGGCATAGAGGGGGGCAGGGCCGGGGCTGGAGGTGAGGTTGGGACGGGGTGATACAGTTGCCTTGTGGTCTTCTCCGGACCACCCCGGGTACGGGAGCAGGAGGGATGCAGTGCGGAGCGGAGCCGCCTGAGCTGCGGCTCAGTGGTAGACCCCCGCCGGAGGGTCGTGCTCCCCTGGTGCCGGTGTCTCTACACCTCTTGTGTTTACGTATCCAGCTTCTCGTCTTGAATGAATTGCAATGCACCCAGATCCCCATGAGATCGAGGGGCCATGGTTGACATCTACCCTGAAGATAGACACAAAATGCTTGCATCTCACAGTCGCCTGACCCGCTGAGTTACTCCAGCGTTTTGTGTCTATCCAGGGTAGAATGTCAGAGATGTTGCCTGACCCACCCGCCGAGTTATCCCAGCATTTTGTGTGTATATCTTGGGCGTAAAACAGTTCATTCCTACACACTTGATATCTACCCTGTAACTCCCAGTGATGTCACCGCTCATTCTCCTAAACTTGAGACAGTTCAGGCTGGAGAGTCTGTCGCTGCAGGAATCAATGTGAAAAACCTTCCCTGCACTTCCTCATTCACTACCACACGCATTCTTGCACCCATTCCTGTTGTGGTCTAGTATCTTTGGTACTGCTCCCCACCATCATCACCACGATGAGCGAGAAGGCAATGCTGGCCGAGGTGGACGCGCTGCGGGGCCACACGTACGGGGCCCGCAGCCGGTCCCAAAGCGGTTCCAGCTCCAGCCATGGAAGGGGGCGAGTTAGGGTTAGGGTTAGGCATTTCCCTTTCAGTGGAAGATGCCTTAGCCTTCCCCCAGCCTGGCATTGCCCCAGTCCCACTATGGCCGTGACCCCCACTCTGCACACTGGCAGTCAGTGGGGTTCAGTAAACAGGGGAACCCACAGGAACTGCCCTCATCCATTAATTAGGCTAGTTCAGGAGCCGGACCTTTGCGGCAGTCTCATTCAAAAAACACACTCACAATTATATTCATTATATTATTTTTATATAATATAATTATACATAATGATATATGATTACAGTCATATTCACAAGCCATATATATATACATATGGTATAATAATATATAGTTTAAATAGACTGCAACACGGAAATAAGCTCCCCATGGTGTAATATGGGCATTACACATTAGATGGCGCTTACTTTTTTGATCTCATTTTCTAATTAGTCTAATTAATTAACATGCAACCTTTGGCACTGACGAGTTATGACTTCCTTCTCAATTATATTTTATCTAAATCTGTGCAAAATTTCATATAGTTCCGAGACAAGGGTCACAAAAGTTGATTTCTAGACACATTTTTGATGCTCGGCTCACAGCCTAATCAATCGCCATTCACACAAGTTCTATTTATCACACAAACCAGAACCAATCCCACCCCTCCTCACCCATCTACTCCCCATTGACTCCATCTACACTTCACACAGTATTAGGAAACAGCCAACATAATAAAGGACCACATCCCCAGTCATTCCCTCTTTCTGCTTATCCCATCAGGCATACGGTACAAAAGGTTGAAAGCAGGTACCACCAGATTCAGAAACAGCTTCTTCCCTGCTGTTAACAGACTAATGAACAGACTTCCCAGAAGCTAAGGGTGTAGTCCCGATCTTCCAACCTACCTCATTGTGGCTCTTGTGCTTTTTCTTGTTTCACCTGCACTTTCTTTGTAGCAGTAACACTCTAATGTTATAGCACTATATTCTACACTAGTTATTTTTCTCTTTGCACTACTTATTGTATTTGAGTATGGCTTGATTGCACTCAAGTAAGATATAAATTCACTAGATATCATGCAACGTTCAGTACACCACGGTAATAAACCTATACCAATACACCTGATGAACTTAAATCCATTATCTATCAACATCAGAGCTCAGAATACTACCAACTGTGTCACACCTGATGCATGGAGACACCCTCTTTGCATTACAGCCACTGCTTCCATCACGGTCCATGTTATCTATGGAAGCAATAAGAATAGCTTTAGACTTTACTTCCCAAAATGATTTTTGAAACCGTGAATAATAACAGCCTTATAATAAATCTTTCTAAAGTTATTGTAAAGCATATCTATCACCTTGAGCAGAATTACTGGGATATATAATACTGAGGGAAGCTATTTGGCCCATCATGTATATGCTAGCAAAAGAACAACTAATGGGACTAATTCTGCCTTCCAGCCCCATGTCGATTGCCTTGAAAGTTATGGCTCAGCATGTTTTAGATTTAATTTTAGCTTATTATTGTCAGATATACCAAGGTACAGTAAAAAGCTTTTATTTGTGTGCTATCCAGTCAAAGAAAAGACTAGACATGAATACAATCAATCTGTCTACAATGCATAGATAAAAGATAAAGATACAACATTTAGGTCAAGGTATAAAATTGAAGTCCGATTAAAGTTGGTTCAAAGGTCTCCAGTGACATAGATGGGAGGTCAGGACCGCACTCTAGATGGTGGGGAGGACCATTAAAGTGCTTAATAACAGTTGGGAAGAAACTGTGGCTGAATCTGGAGGTATGTGTCTTCAAACTTCTGTACCTTTTGCCTGAAGTGAGAGGGAGTGATCGAGGCCAGACTGTTCCTTGATTATGCTGCTGGCCTTGCAGAGGCAGTGTGAAGTGTAGATGGAGTCAATGGAAGGGAGGTTGGTTTGTGTGATGGTCTGGGTTACGTCCACAACTGTCTGCAATTTGGATGGGGCTTTTCCTTAACCAGGCTATTCTGATAAAATGATTACCAAGTCATCAAGGCACATTTCAGAAGACAGCTACTTGTAAGGGATAATTTTATGTAGATTTTCCATTCTACCTCATATTCTTTGAAATAACCTGGGCAATTCATCTTTGAGGACCAGATTATTCGATTTGAGCAAGATAGATGAATGCGGTGGGTGTATGGAACAAGCTGCGGAGGAGATAGTTGAGACAGGTACTATCTCAATGTTTAAGAAACATTTAGATATATACATGGATAGGATAGGTTTAGAGGTTTAGATATGGGCCAAAAGCAGGCAGGTGGGACTATGATGGTGCATGTTGGTCGGCATGGGCAAATTGGGCCTAAGGGCCTGTTTCCACGCTGTGTGACTCTAGGATTCTGTGCATTTCCTCAAAAAAGATCCAAAACTTGGTAGATTTGAAAAATACATGCTTGCTGCATTTAAAACAACCAGTCAAATACATGTTTAAACAAAGCTCAGAGATATATAGAAGATAGACACAAAATGCTGGAGTAACTCAGCGGGCCAGGCAGCATCTCTGGATAGAAGGAATGGGTGATATTTTGGGTCAAAACCCATCTTCAGTCTGAGGTGCTTCAGAGATGCTGCCTGCCCCGCTGAGTTACTCCAGCATTTTGTGTCTATCTTCGGTTTAAACCAACATTTGCAGTCCCTTCCTACAACTCTATAGTTGTATGCTATATGCATTGTTTTGGAGAGTGGGCATCAGCAGGTTGACTTAGATGTGTTAACATTTGAGCTAAGATACACTGGACTAATTTTGATCCATGGAGCTAGCCTTTGGATCCTTGTACCCTATAACGGTGGTGCAGCGGTAGAGTTGCTGCCTTACAGCGAATGCAGCACCGGAAACCTGGGTTTGATCCCAACTACGGGTGCTGTCTGTACGGAGTTTGTACATTCTCCCCATGATCTGCGTGGGTTTTCTCCGAGATCTCCGGTTTCCTCCCACGTTCCAAAGACGTTTGTAGGTTAATTGGCTTGATAAATGTAAAAATTGTCCCTAGTGGGTGTATGATAGTGTTAATGTGCGGGAATTGATGGTCGGCATGGACCTGTTGGGCCGAAGGGCCTGTTTCTGCGCTGTATCTCTAGACTAAATTAAACTGAAGTAAAGACAATACCATGATAATTGACTGATGATTGAAAGACACAGCATGGGAACAAGCCCATCAGTACACCCAGTCCATGCTGACCATCGATCACCCATTCACACTAGTTCACAGTGCACTCACAGTAAATAAAATAGACAGCTGTCATTAGGTAAATTTGGTCTTTCATTAATACGGATTATGTTAACTGTAATTGTTCTCTTTTCCAACAATCTTTGAAAGAACTTAAGGTTATTCAACAATAAGAGTCTATCAGGGACAAGTTGGGCTTCTCAGCTTGTTTGCTCATATTCTTCTTCCTCAAAGGCTTTCATAATGGGAATATCTAATTTGGGAGAAGACTGAAAGCAAAGATGAAACAATGCACGCATAAATAGAACACTTAACCAAAAACGGGCATGTAATTATGAGGAAACTCATTTGTTTAATTTGCTTTAAATTCTAGAATGAAGCATGCATTGCATTCCAAATTTCATCTTTTGTTCTGTCAAACAAAGGTATTACTGAAATTATTATTTGGAAAGGAAAACAAAATGTGCCCTGTGGTACCGAGCTCGTGAGCCCCAAAAACATGATTATTTTAATCTCATCTTTGTCCAATAAATGGTATCATACTACTTTATCTTTCTGGACTTCTGTACGCTTCTATTGATCATGAATGATGGTGTTTTCGGAAGATGCCAATTTAGAATAAAATGGAAAACAGCATTATAAATCACGTTTAAAAAAAAAAAATCCATTAAATTCAAAAGAATAAAAGCACAATGCAGCTAGAAGTTGAGCCTGCATTGTTAACTGAACAGTTGGCAGAGTTAGTAGGCCCCAAGGTATAGATTGATTGAGGATTATGCCTGTCTCTTCAAGAAATATTCCCAAACTCCAGCAAAGATAAGACTTCAAAGTGTTCACAGAACTTAATATAATGAGAGCACACTTCATTCAAAAACATGCACTTTTATAAATGTTTGTGTTTAGTTATTGATTCAGTTGGAGGAATTATACATTAAGTCAATAATGAAACAATTTTGCAACACAAACCTTTTCTCTATCAGATTAATAGGTAACTGGACATGACGGGCCAAACTGCGAGAGCTACAACCGTCAAAGTGTCAGGACTTCTGATCAAAGATTCATATTGTAAAATGCTGTGTGCCCTCAGATGTTTTCCATGTTGGAAAAGTTTTAACAATAGTTTTGTAAATCATATAAAAATTGTTGATTTAGCCACTGAGGGCTAAATTAGATTACACCTGAAAATAGATGAAGGGATCATGATGTCTGATTAACCCAAGCCTGTTGATAGCAATGCAGGCAGCAAGCCATTTTCTCAGTGCCAGTTAAGTCCAATCGATTTATCAACAGCGGCTACACCAACCATTGATACAAGATGCAAAATACAAGATACATTTATTTGTCACATGTGCCAGTTGGCACAGTGAAATGTGATCACCATACAGCCATACAATAAAATAAAGAACACAACACACAAAAGAGTTCAACATAAAACATCCCCACACAGCAGAATCAAAAGTTTCCCACTGTGATGGAAGGCACCAAAGTCAGTCATCTTCCTCTGATGTCCACCCGTGGTCGGGGCCTCCCGAGCCCTCCGCAGTCGCCGCTACGGGCAGCCCGCCGTTCAGGCCCGCTCGCCGGGATGTTGAAACTCCGACGTCGGAACGGGAGGCCAACCTCAGCGGCTTGAACCTCCATATTATAACAGACAGTCATTATGACTCTAATTAGCCAAATTCAGTCCATATTACACTTTCTTTAAACCAGCCAGAACTTCTGCTATGCAGATGCTGGTTTACAGGGAAGATAGACACAAAAAGCTGGAGTAACTGAGCGGGTTAGGCAGCATCTCTGGAGAAAAAGGAGTAGGTGACGTTTCGGATCGAGACGCTTCTTCAGGCTGAGCGTCAGGGGAGAGGAAAACGAGAGATAAGAAAAAGTGCAGAGAACTTATGAGTGAAAGGTGTGCAAAAGGACAAGTCAAATCCAGCAATGATGATCAAGGCAAGGTGGTGCCCACATTGATCCAATGGTGGCTGTGGAGAAGGTGATAACAAGTGACACACACAGTGAAAGGAAGCAGGACGGCAATGATGCTAAATGGATGACTAGGCTGGGGGAGGGAAGGAGGCTTTAAACTGTTGTACTGGAAATGGTGGAAGTGAGTTGGACAAGGAAATGAATGAAGAAAGGTGCAAAATAGGAGAAAGTATGGAAAGGTTGTGCAGGGGATAGAAAATGCATAAGGTGACCAGAATCAACAGTTCAGGTAGGAGATTCAGAGTGCGATGTCAGTTCCTTGAAGTCCAACCCTGAAGAATTGGTAGGAAGGAATGCAGATGCTGGTTTATACCGAAGGTAGACGCAAAGTGCTGGAGTAACTCAGCGGATCAGGCAGTATCTCTGGAGGAAAAGGATGGGTGACGTTTTGGGTTCTTTTTCTCCAAAGATGCTGACTGACCCATTGAGTTACTCCAGCACTTTGTGTCTATCGCCTGCACAAATGGATTCAGTGTTGCAAGACATTAAATGGTTTCCTACACGTGCGCATTCAGTGAAACGCCTTTAAATGCCATTTCCCACCATTTTTCTTTCCAGGCCCAGATGTGGCTCAATCAATCACCTACCTATATTCTTTATCAATCAAAACTCAATCTAATATTCTCATGTTCCATTCCATTCTTACATACTGTGTACTACTATACCCCTAGTTTACATGGTCCAACTCATGGATTACACACATTGCTAATGAGCCACAGCAACATTTTCCCAGTGATTTATGATTGAAAAGATGCTTAATGGGGTCTCACTACAATTGAAGTATTAATTCTCTAATAGATTATTAAGGTATTGACACAAAGACACAAAGAATGGAGATATTTCCATGAATCACAAAGTAATGGAATTCTGCTTGGAAAACCCCATATGTACTCTTATCCCTATCACCACAGTTTAACTCTCAAACTCCCAAGCAAACTAGAACAGAAGAATTTTGCTTAGACAGTGGCGCAGCGGTAGAGTCACTACATACCTGCGCCAGAGATCCGTGTTGAATCCTGACTATGGGTGCTGTCTGTAGGGAGTTTGCATGTTCTCCCTGTGACCGTGTGGGTTTTCTCCGGGTTTCCTCCCACACTCCAAAGACGTACAGGTTTGTGACTTAATTGGCTTTGGTAAAATTGTAAATTGTCCTTAGTGTGTAAGATAGTACTGGTGTATGGGGATCGCTGATTTGTGTGGTCTCAGTGGGCCAAAGAGCCTGTCTTTGCTCTTTATCTCTAAAGTCTAAAGTCTAAATGCTCACACCTAATCAACTACACAGGGGTGTGCTGGGAAGCATGTGCTGACTTTAGAATAAAAAATATGGATTTAGGAATAAAGAATATGGTCAGAGAGGGTTTTGCATCAACTGTTGGCAATACAAAGATTTCATAAAAAGCTATATCAAGTCAAGCAAACAATCTAATACAAATCAACAAGAAGAAAGCAAAATCTCAAACGCAAATCAGGGCAACAATGAATTGTTCAGTATTAGAAAAACAAAAAGTCGTTGAAAACATGAGGAGAAAAAAGATACATTGTAGTGTCCGTTAAAACTTGGTAAAATAAATATTTGGCCAATTTGTGACAATGTGGGTTCATAGATGCTCCAGTTACCACCCCCAGTCTCAAGGGCGTGTGTCAAGAGTCAAGAGTGTTTAATTGTCATCGACAATGAAATTGTACCGACAATGAAACCGTAACATTTTTACCTGCAGCAGCATTACAGGCCTGTAAATACAGTACTCATAGATAACATTATAAACAAAAAACATTCAATAAATTATAAAAATCCAACACTAGTGCAGAAAGACTGAAGTCCTTAGTGCAACAAAGCCAGTTCATAGTTCATAGTTTAATTAGTGTTTTGTAATGTTCCAGAACCTGGTGGTTGTTGGGTAGAAGCTGTTCTTAAATCTGAAGATGGGTCTCGACCTGAAACGTCACCCATTCCTTCTCTCCAGAGATACTGCCTGTCCCGATGAGTTACTCCAGCATTTGGTGTCTATCTTCGGTTTGAACCAGCATCTGCAGTTCCTTCCTACACAGCTGTTCTTAAACCTGGAGGCAGTGGCGGACTGGGTCTAAAATTATTGGTTGCCAGGAGACAAAGGGGGCCCACTTCATCAGGGGCCCACTTGATATAGGGGGCCCACTTCATCAGGGGCCCACTTGCCATCGGGCAAGCTGACACCCTGGCCAGTCCGCCACTGCCTGGAGGTCACTGTTTCCAGACTCCCATACCTTCTTCCCGATGGGAGGAGTGAAATGAGAGCGTGGCCAGGGTGGTGTGGATCTTTAATGATGCTGGCTGCCATCTTGAGGCAGCACCTCCTATAGATCCCTTAGATGGTGGGGAGGTCAGTACCCGTGATGGATTGGGCAGTGTCCATCACTTTTTGGAATCTCCTTCATTCCCGAGGATTCGAGTTGCTAAACCAGGCCATGATGCAACGTTAATAAGCTTTCAGTCATGTCATTAACCATGTAAATAGCCCTTGCTGTATCGTTTCATGGTAGAATCGAGGGAGGATGATGGGGACACGGCCTGTACAAAATGAAATCAACTTTGGATTAGTATAAATGGGAGCTGGCCCTGAGAATATTTGAAGAGTTTTTGTTCTGTTCTTGTTCTGTTTTTGTTTTGTATATATTTTTTATGCTGAATAAAGTTTATTTTTGCATAAAATGGGGGCTTGGAAATGGAGAAGCAGTGAAGATGGGCAATAAATGATGCATACATCCCTTGAATGAATAAAGACAATCGTGCCTTCACAATCACTGAAGTACTTTTGAAGTGCAGTCACTGGTATAAAGCATGAAGCATGACAGCCATCTTGTACACAGCATGATCCCACAGACAGAACGTTATCTGTTTGATGAGGGATCTAGAAGATGACCACTCTTTCGTAGCACCGTACTAAAATGTAGGCCTGGATTCTATGCTTCATTTTCTGGAGGGGTATTTAAAATCTTGCCCTCTGACTCCAAGGCAAAGGTTTTTAACCGTTGAGCCACAATTAACACCGACAATTGGTCATCGTTTTGAAATAGTTATCATTGACACAAGTGCCTTATGCCAGCCTAAACAAAAGCTGGATTGCATTTAGCTACGGTTTCCAATGTTTGCGTTACTAGTATAACACGTAGTTTACATTTTCATCTTGTTGCTTTTTGTTACTTATCTTTCAAGCAATTAATCAGTTTGGCAATTCATTTGACATAATCCCATCAGTTGCTTGCTGTACTTTATACCGCGAAAAGAGGCTCCAGTTTTGCAACGGAACATCAACATTTTCGTTAATTCTTCAACATTTTAAAAGAAAAGTATCCAATATTACCAGTTGGATTGACACAGTGAATAGTTCTGGTGAAACAAACATTCTGACTGCAGTACTGCCTTCAAAACAATTTTTGTCATTGAGAAGCCACTGCTAACTTCCAAATGCAGAAGTGCCAACTGTGCACTTCTTCATCCATTTAATATTTTGATGTCATTATAATCAAAATAAATTTTATTCAGAATAAAAAATATCTACAAAGCAAGATTTTTTTTAGTTTAGTTTAGAGATAACAAGCCCTTCGGCCCACTAAGTCCGCACCGACCTGCAATCCCCGCACACTAGCACTATCCTACACACACTGGGGACAATTTACAATTTTACCAAAGCCAATTTACCTAGAATCATGTACTTTTTTGGACTGTGGGAGGAAACCGGAGCAGCTGGAGAAAACCCTCGCAGGTCATGAGGAGAACATGCAAACTCCACACAGACAGTATACGTGGTCAGGATTGAACCCGGGTCTCTGGCGCTGTAAGGCAGCAACTCTGCCGGTGCGCCACCGTGCCGCCCCAGATATGTGGAAAAAAAATTGACATTCTAAGCTGCTATACATACATTCATTAGCATTGTAGTTGGTACACAAAAATGCTGGAGAAACTCAGCGGGTGCAGCAGCATCTATGGAGCGAAGGAAATAGGCAACGTTTCGGGCCGAAACCCACAATTGTAGTTGGTAGTGTTCACAGAAATATCCTTATACCCGGCTCCTTTGCCACTCATGTGGCCACCAGGGGTGATATTCCTTGTGTCTCCAACACACCCTGCCCCTCAATGTCCAGCAGCAGAAGAAACCGAGACTGTGGTCCTCCCCCACAGAGCCAAAAGCAGGACTTTCATTTACAAATAAGCAGACTGTGATTTGACAGTACTACGACATGCCCATTTTAAGTAGCCGCGGGTTAATGTTCACAGTTTACATAGAGTAGTCAAAGTTTGCATCTTGAGGCAGTCATTAACAACTCTTGCTCAGTTCTTATCTAAGCAGCAGCATTCTAATACATAGGCCCTCTTTTGCCTGAGATTAAACTGGAACGACTGCAGTACAGTGAGTGTAGCTGCCAATGAGAGAGTTGAGTGATCACCATTCGAAAGAGAGTTTGGTGCTTAAATGGTTTATTTTTGATTTGCTGTGAGAAACACCTTATCTGTGGCAACGTATTAATTACTGTCGTTTCAACATTGTTTTGTGCCTTTGCTTTCTCAAGATCAATACTAAATTAGCAGTTAATTTTACTTTGTACAACATAGGGTCAAAAGATTGCACGTCTGATTAATCTCACCTCAAACAGTTTTCACTGTATTAACTTGAAGATCTTCAAACATGTTTACCACAAACTTTGTACTCTTGCTCCAGGTTTGTTTAAAAAAAAGGTGCATTGATTCGAAGGGAGATTAATATTTCCCTCTGGAAGGTTATATTTATACCGTACCTTAAAAAAACCTACTTGTGTAGTTCAGGTCAGGGCTTAATATATCATTCAGAAACTTTATTTTGCCACAATAGACACAAATGAGCTGCCAAGGAAGCAGGTCCTGTATTGCCCACACACAGGCCGAAGCCATCTTGTCAAACAGTGCCAAGTATATGATTTATACAACTCAGACAGAAATTACACTCCATACTGTCAGGGAAAATGGCCTCCACTTGGCTGTATGTTACACAGAGGAAACTGGAAGCACATTGTCTCTGAGAGATTAAGTTATTTTATACATTTTAGGAATTTGGATACAATTAGTGGCAGCAGTTCTTCATCCTGGATATTGTCTCTTGCTGACTCTCTGTTTACACTGGGGCATAAGTGCAACCTTCAAATATCCCGCAAAAATACAGCTGAGCCAGTGTGTCTAATTGAGGGAAAGTTGCATTTGAATTATTAGCTCCTCAGTCAGTTAATGCAGTTTGTTAAAAATAGATGGCTAATTTATGGAACTTTTTTTTTAAAGGTCCCAAGGATACAAAGCCATCACAGCGCTATCTATAAATCAATTTTATTTTGCCTTGGATTTCATGATAAAGATAATGGTGAGGAAGTTGAATCGCAATATTAAAGGACTCCACTTAAGTGGTTAAGCACTTTTTGTTAGCGTTCCCTCAAAAGACATTCACCATTGAAATGTTCAACATGCTGTAAGGTTGGTGAAGAAGGGTCCCGACCCGAAACGCCACCTATCCACATTCTCCAGAGATGCTGCCTCACCACTGAGTTACTCCAGCACTCTGTGCCTTTTTTTAAAAAAACACAGTAGATAGTAGGAAGTGTTTGAGGCAGGTACTATCACAACATTTAAGAAGTATTTAGACAGATACATGGATTAGAATAAATTTAGAGGGATATGGGTCTAACACAGGTAGATGGGACTAGTGTAGATGGGTCATGTTGGTCAGTGTGGGCAAGTTGTGCTGAAGGGCCTGTTATGCTGTATAACCTATGACTAAATTGCTGTATTTATACTAGGCTCAATGCTTTGTGCACGATGGTGTACTTTATCAATATGTAATTGATGGGAATGCTCCTTGCAAAAGAAAAAATGCTAAATTTGGCAGTGATCAAGTGCTGATCACTGCCAAATCAAGATGTCCTAATATACTTTGCAGCCTATCCGTTAATGTTGAAATTCAGTCACTTTTGTAACACAGGGAATACAGAGAGCTAATATTTTGCACAGCAAGTTCCCAGAGAACTCAAAGACAAGAGGAGATGGCTTTAAGGTCAGAGGGAGGAAGTTTAAAGAAGATGTTCAAGGCAGGCTTGCTATAGAAAGTAAGATAGACACAAAATGCTGGAGTAACTTAGCGGGACAAGCAGCATCTCTGGGGAGAAGGAACGGGTGATGTTTTGGATCGAGCCCCTTCTTCAGACTTCTTCTGGGTTCCTGATGCTGCCAGGAGCAGTGGTGGAACAGTTGCATTTAAGAAGTTGATAGACAGACACATGGATATGCAGAGGATGAGGGTCAGGTATAGGTAGAAGGGATCACTTTAATTTGCCATAATGTTCGACACAGATATTGTGGGCTGTATTCCGACAGCTAAGCAAATAAGCACTGTTCCTCTGCCGTACTGTTCAATATTCTATATGTTCTAGGCAACAATAATCATTAATAATATTTTTACAGTAAATAATTGAGGGACAATAGTTGATGTGTCATTATTCAAATAAATGCCACAGGCCGGTTATGTTCTTTGGAAAGGCCAAATAGGGCTTTAGTTTAATGCCTTTTCTGAAAGACCAGATGCACAACTGTACTGTATAACTCCTTCTGACTTTGCCTCGTCAGCCAAGGAATGGCATCAAAATCTGCCTGGAAAAGGGTAACAACCTAAAACATCACCTATCCAAATGTCTAGGGATGCTGCCTGACCTGCTGAGGTACTCCAGCACTCTGTGTCTTGTTTTGACATCCATCAAATCTCTGCTATGGAAGAGGTAGTGTTAAATTTGTGCAATACTTCATAAATTGAATGGACAAAATAGCGCCAAGTTGAGCATTGTTAGCTGCACTGCTCTAAGAGTATCAATTTTGGTTCAAAATTGTCCAGGTACTATTCCCATTCAAACTGAACCCAGTGTATCACAACACAAAGGCATGAATTCTCCTTGCAATGGTAACCATCCCACTTCCCACCTGGATACAAAGCCTCTGCTAATCTGTCACAGATTTTAGAAATAGTACATCAGGAGTAATATAAATGTAGAAACAAGGAACTACAGATGCCAGCTTACAAAATATAAATACAGAGTGCTGCAGTAACTCAGTGGTTCAGGCAGTGTCCCTGGAGAACATGGCTAAGTGACATTTCGGGTCGAGACCCTTGTTCAGGAGCAGTATAAACGTTAATTCGTAAAATGCCATTTTGTTTTAAATGTTTTTTTTAAATGTGCATTTTTTTGCTCTATATCATTTGAACATTTTTCTTATTCATTTATCCTGAGAATGAAAGATGACAAAAGTTGTTGGTTTAATGTGACATTTTTTCTAAATAAAATATGTTTTTTCTAAAGTGTGTTTAATGTCAACTTTAAATTGTGTGTGCCATTGCCAAACCATTGTTTATTTCCATCCTCTGTGCTTTACAACGGCAGGCCACTAGGAGGTGCACAAGGGCAGCCTGGGCTTTCTTCCTTGCTGTCTTTTCCTTCCTTACTCACGCTGAATCCCAGCAGAGATCAAGGTTCAGGCCAGGGAACTTCAAAATCTGCCGTATTCCTTTTCGCGTGGCCTTTTTCATCGAGAATTCATAGTGTCATTTGAGCTTATTTGCATCAACTTGGAACAGAGAGGGAAATTCCTCTACAACATAATTTTAGTGAATGAGTTGCAATATGAACAAATTCTGCTTTTTGCTTTTTTTCCCTCTCAAATTCCAAACGTATGCTTTTGAACCATCGTAAAGATGACTATGAAGATCTTCAAGATAACACGGTGATATTTTCTAGCGACCATCCATGTCAACAGTAGAGATGTGATTAAGACTCTGGTCTAATAATCCAGAACACAAACATTCCCGTCGCTGTGACTTTCAGGAAAGGAAATCTGCTACCCTTGCTCAATCTGACTTCCATGTGACACCAGACCTTTGAATAATTATTGACACTTAACTGCCCTAGTTAACGACTCAGTTCAAGGCCAACATCATCCACATTAATCTGGCAAGGGCCATTTGGTTTAAAATGAGTTATTTTTAAATCAGTGCATATTTGCTAAGCTGTCGAGATCTGCTTAATATAATTTATTTATTTTCTTATTGTGCGAATGAACGATAACAAAGATTGTTTACTTATTGTGTCAAATAAAATATATTTGTCTGAAATGGTGCTCAACATCAAATTCTGCACATTGTTGCGAAAGATTTAATTCTACATTTTCCAATTTAAGCTAATATTTTTTGTTAAAGAGTTGAACCATTGGTTCAGGTGAATGTTAAAAATCCCACAGTACTGCTGAAGATCGAGGAACAAGCTTTGTTACCCCAGCGAATATCCTTTAACCTACTCTACCCAAAATACGTCATCTGGTCTATCATTTCATTCATGTGAAAATGACAATTAATTTGTCCACTTGGAAGTCATTGCATCGCAAAATAATTCGAAGCATTTCTAAGGGATGTATTCACGTAATGCAACTTTCTTTTATAGACTCATAAAAAAGTAGAGTTATACAGCGTAGAAACAGGCCCTTCGGCCCAACATGTCTATGTTGAGCATCTTGCGTATCTGCACTAATTTCATTTGCCTGCTCTTATTCCATATCCCTCTTTGTCCTGCTCATTCAAGTACCTTCCAAGATGTCGCTTAAATGTTGTTGCTGTTCCTGCCTCCACTACCTCCTCGTAGCTCATTCCAGATACCATCTACACTTTGTGTAAAAAATGTATTCCTCAGATGTCCTTTAAACCTCTTTCCTCTCTCTTAAAAACATATATCTTCTTGTTTTTTATTCCTACCGTGGGAAGACCATGTTGACTATACTCTATGCCTCTATAGACTATTATCTGGTCACCCATCATCATCCTTTGCTCTAGAAGAGAAAATATGCCCAACCTATCCAATCTCTTCCAGTAACTAATCACATCTAATCCAGCATCTTTCCTCTGCACTTTCTCCAGTACAATCACTTCCTTCCTTTAGTGTGGCAACCAGAATTCCCCACAACACTACATGTGTGGCCCACCCAGTGTTATGTAAAGATATTCCAACTTTTGTATGATCTATGAAAGCATATGCTCTCTTCATCATTCTACTCACCCGAGTTGCTACTTTCAGGGGACAATGGACAAGACCCCAAGGTCTCTTGGTTCATCAACAGTCCTTACTGCTCTCTGGAGAGGTGAGGAGGGAGTGGGAGGGGAGGAGAGGGGAAAGAAGAGGGAGGGTGAAGAGGAAGGGGGGGAGGGAGTGCTGGGGGATGAGGGGAAATGAGCCACGCCTGCGCAGTTGGTGGCTATGGGTGAGTGGTGGAATATTGCTCTGGGGGAACAGGTGAGTGGTGGAAACAGGTTGCGTTGGCGAACGGGCGAGTGGTGGAATATTGCGTTGGGGAACGGGTTGCGTTGGGGGACCAGGCCTTCCATGGGGGCTATGGGTGAGTGGTGGAATATTGCGTTGGGGGAACGGGTTGCGTTGGGGGACCAGGCCTTCCGTGGGGGCTATGGGTGAGTGGTGGAATATTGCGTTGGGGGAACGGGTTGCATTGGGGGACCAGGCCTCCCGTGTTACAGGGATCCAATGGGTCCCACTTGGTCTAGTTTAGTATAAATGTCCTATCTCTATTTTTGACTTTTTAGAATTTAGAGATATAGCGTGGAAACAGGCCCTTTGACCCACAGTCCGCACCAACCAGCAACCCCAGTCCATAAGCACTATCCTACACACTAGGGACAATTTACAATTTTACCAAAGGCAATGAACCTACAAACCTGTATGTTTTTGGATGATGGGAGGGAACTGGAGCACCCGCAGAAATCCCACATGGTCACGGGGAGAACATACAAACTCCATACTGACAGCACCTGTAATCAGGATCGAACCCGGTTCTTTGGCTCTGTAAGGGAGCAACTCTACCGCAGTGCCACCATGCCTCCCTTACAAAAATGCAACACCTCGCACTTAAATTCCACCTGCCAATTTTCCACCCAACTTTTCATCTGATCTACATCCTTTTGTAGACTTGCAACCTCTCTTGCTATCCACAATACCATTATTTTTCATGTCATCCACAGACTTCCGATCATATATTCACATTCATGTTGTTTATATATCTATCACAAACACCAAAGTCCCAACACCGATCCCTGTTGGATACTACCAGTTACAGACTTCTAGTCATAAAAGCATCTATCCACCTTTGCTCCCTATCACAATCCAATCTAATATTGGATCCAATTAGCTAGCTGGTCTTGGATCCCATGTACCTTCACCTTCTGGACCAATATGTCAAGTGAGATCTTGTCAAATGCTTTACTGAAGCCCGTATAGATAACATCTACTTCCACACCCTGCAATCATTAGATTATATTTAAAACCATAGAACAGTAAAGCACAGGAATGGGCCCTCATCACACAATGTTTGTAATGAACATATCCCTCCTTTCCTTGCACGTCCATGTGCCTTTCTAAAAGCCTCTTAAATGCCACTACAGCTGCTACTCGACCTACGATGGGGTTACGTTCCGAAAAAACCATCGTAAATCAAAAATATCGTAAGTCGAAAACGTATTTAATACAATTTGAAGACGTGACCGGAAGTGACGAACGGGTCGCTGCCGTTGTTGAGCGTTTGCACCATCGTAAAGGCGAAATATCGTAAGTCGAAGCATCGTAAATCGGGGAGCCATTTGTATTGTATCTGCCTCCACCACCACCCATGGCATTGAGTTCTGGGCCCCCATCACTCTCTGCATAAAAAAACTTGCTCTGCACATGTCCATTAAATTGTCCTCCTCTCACTGTATAGCTATGCTCCATGGTGTTGTTTCTATTTTGGGAAAAAGGTTCTGACTGTCTACCCTTTTGGGCCTGTCCCACACGTGACTTTTTAGGCGAGTGCAGAAGACTCTGCGCTCGCCACATGGTCGCCACATGTTCGCTGGTGGTCTCTGGTGAGTCTCCTTCATGGTCGTGGGGTGGTCCCGCATTCTGGGAACTAGTCGCGGCCTCAGTATGGTCGGCGCAAATTTTTCAACATGTTGAACAGGTCGCCATGGAGATAATCGATAATCCTGTAGTCGTAGGTGCAGTTGTAGTTGGGTCGCCTTGTAGTTGTAGGTAGTTGAGGTAGCCGTAGGTAGTTTTAGTTAATCACCTTTGCTGAACGGTTATTTTCATTGGTTCATTGGAGAAAAAAAATGTAAGCAGGAGTTTTCAGAACCAAGAATAACCGACCGGTAATGTTAAATGTCCGCCGAACTTCACAGCTGTGTATCTCTGGCTTATTAAAAGTTGTCTGGCTTCTTCAAAGTTGTCTCCACTCCTTCTCCCCCCTTCTCCCCCCCTCTCCCACCCCCCCTCCCCCCCTCCCCCCCCTCTCCCCACCTCTTTTAAAGAACTTACCGTACACTGTGCTAGCCGTCTTAATTACAGCGCCAACCTTCCTGTTCATCGTGGTGTGTGTCTGTATCACATTGGCTTTGCACCGTGTGAATTTCAGACAGCGCTCCCCCCGCTTTCCCTGGCCCCGCCTTTGCAAGGTGTTTGTGTGTGTGTGTGTTCAACTCTGACAGTCGCCGTTCCAGTTCCCGGTTTTTCAGGTGACTGCCGGCAACTTGACAGTCGCCGGCAGTCTGCTGAAATATTGTCTAAGTGGGACAGGCCCATTACTCTGTCTCTCATAATTTTATATACTTCTATTGTCTCCCCTCAGCCAACCTCCAACGTTCCACAGAAAAATATCCAAGTTTATCCAACCACTCCTTACAGTTAAAACCCTCTCATCCAGGTAACATTCTGGTAAACCTCATCTGCACCCTCTCCAAAGCCTCCACATCCTTCCTGTAATGGGGCGACCAGATCTGCACGCAATACTTCAAAAGCAGCTTAACTAAAGTCCTATAGAGCTGTATCATGACTTCCTGACTCTTATACAATGCCATTAGCAATGAAGACAATCATACCATATACCTTCTTTACCACCCTCTCTGTTTGTGCTGCTACCTACAGCGAGTTATGAACTTGCACTCCAAGACCTCTCTGCAGATCAATGCTGCTATACCTCCTCCCTTGACTCTGTCCAGGGACCCCAACAGTTCTTTCAGCTGAGGCAGAGGTTCACTTGCACCACCTCCAACCTCATCTACTCTATCCGTTGTTCAAGGTGTGGACTCTTGTACATTGGCGAGACCAAGCGTAGACTGGGTGATCATTTCGCTGAAAACCTTCGCTCAGTCTACCTGGGCCTAAGTGATCTCCTGGTTGCCAAACACTTTAATTTCCCTTCCCATTTCCACACTGACCTTTCTGCCCTGGGACTCCTCCATTATCAGAGTGAGGCTAAATGCAAATTGAAGGAACAGCACCTCATATTTCGCTTGGGCAGCTTACAACCCAATGGTATGAATAATGATTGATTTAACTTCAAGTAACCCTTGCATTCCCTCTCTCTCCCTCCCCCACCCGTTGTTGTACCAGCTTCAGTCGTCTTGTTGAGTCTCATTGTCTGTGAATCATTTTCACCTACCCCACAGCTAACAATGGCCTGTTTCCTTTATCATCGTTACTTTTTTGCATATCTTTCATTCATTTGTTCTATAAAGGGCCTGTCCCACTTACTTGTCCTTGGCACGCAAATAACGCGACCTCGTGGTCGCGTTGAGCCGAGATGGTCCTGTGAAGGTCGGGCGCGATTACATGCGTACGCACAGCCGTCTGGAGCGCGTGACGTCATTTGAAGATGGACACACAGCTGGAGTAACTCAGCGGGACCGGCAGCATCTCTGGAGAGAAGCAATGGGTGACGGTTCGTGTCGAGACTCTTCTTCAGTCTGAAAAGAAGGGTCTTGACCCGAAACGTCACCCATTGCTTCTCTCCAGAGATGTTGCCAATCCCGCTGAGTTACTCCTGCATTTTGTGTCTACCTTCAATTTTCTTGGCCCCGCTCTGGGAGTAGAAGTGGGGGTGGATCCGGACCGCAACGGCCGTGAGCCCCAGGCCGAGTTCGGCGATCATTTGCCTGCTTCTGCTGCTGCTGCTGCTGAAGGTGAGACGTTGCGTCGCGCCAGGGTCTTGGGCCTGTCCCACTTTGGCCGTCAGTTCCGCGACAGGCCGTTGCCGCTCGAAGTTTTCGTTCACTACAAAAATTTCGGAGCCCCGCTCGATGTCGTGCACAACTACATACCCCTCCGCGCTTCTAAGTGGGACCGGCCCCACGCGGCCATACGATGCCCGTGCCCTCAACGCGACCACGAGGTCGCGTAATTTGCATGCCAAGGATACGTAAGTGGGACAGGCCCTTAACTCTCTACATCATCGTCTATATTTCTTGTTTCCCTTTCCCCTGGCTCTCAGTCTGAAGAAAGGTCTCGACTCAAAACGTCACCTATTCCTTTTCTCCAGAGATGCTGTTGGACCCGCTGAGTTATTCCATCTTTTTGTGTCTATCTTCAGTTTAAACCAGCACCTGCAGTTTCTTCCTACACAATGCTGTCAAGGGTCTTGCCATTAACTGTACACTCTCCCTGTACTTTCAACTTCCCAAACTGCAACACCTCACACTTGCTCGGATTTATTTCTATCTGCGCTCTCTGTTCATCTGCTTTGTTTTGAACTTGTCACGCACTCT
The DNA here is from genome assembly GCA_038087875.1 of Malacoraja senta. NCBI lineage: Eukaryota > Metazoa > Chordata > Chondrichthyes > Rajiformes > Rajidae > Malacoraja > Malacoraja senta. The sequence continues at coordinate 41,317,624 of CM075982.1, read as the reverse complement.
CATATTGTCAATTTTCCATATATGGAAAGAAACTATTCACCCAATGAGTCTATGCCAGCTCTCAGAACGATCCCATCAGTCCAGTGCCCTGACTCATATTCCCTGAAGCCGATGCTCTCTCACAGGTCCATCAGCGCCTTCCACCCACCCACCCACACTAGTGGCAATTTGCAGAAGCTAATGAATCTACCTTTCAGACACAGAACCTCGTTGTATCCTTTTGTTATTTTTGTAACCTCCAGCCGTGTCTATTAATTTACTCTTGGAGTTGTACTTTCTATTGTTTCTGTCACAGTCTGTTTATTTTACATGTCCACGAGGAGCACCTGAGGGAAACCACACAGGCCATTTTGTTTTGGTGTAGGATTCTTCATTGGGAGACTCTGCACTATGACAGCATCTTTGGAAAGGTTAGCCTTAAGTCTATTTGTATCCCTTGACTTTGAATGATCGGATAGGTGACTGGGGAATTAACCCAGCCCGCACTGTTGTTTCGGTGAGTCAAGGTAGATTATTTATGTGATCTCTCTGACGAGGGATTAGAACATAGAACCTTCCGATTCAGTGGCACAAGTGCCACCAAGCTGACACAGAAGTTCTGATTTCATGATGAAGATTGAAAATTCCTATGATTAAAATTATTCTAAATGCCATTCTTCCTTCCTTTTAATAACATTTTCTTTATTCTTCCCAGGGAAAGGCAATTTAGAGAGCTGTAAATGTAACTGCAAATATATATCTATCATAGTCGCTGCCTCAAAAAGGCAGCCAACATCATCAGAGACCCACACCATCCTGGCCACACACTCATCTCACCACTGCCATTGGGAAGAAGGTACAGGAGCCTGAGAACTGTAACGTCCAGGTTCAGGAACAGCTTCGTCCCTGCAGCCATCAGGCTATTACACTACAACCTCATAAGCTATGAACTATTATTTTAATTATTATTATATTATTAATTATTATAAGCTACAGACTATTATTATTATTATTATTGCATTGTTATTGTTTGTTCTTTTTTTTGTTATATTATTTATTATGTTTACATATTCTGCTGTGCTGCATCAAGTAATAATTTCATTGTTCTATCTGGGACATATGACAATAAAACACTCTTGACTCTTGACCTATCCGATCATTCAAAGTCAAGGGATACAAATAGACTTAAGGCTAACCTTTCCAAAGATAATTGGAATTATACTACTTATTGGATCTTTGGAAATGCTTTAAAATGTTTATGACTCTTTTTATGAAGGCTACATTCAGATGATGGAGGCAACGTTTTGTTACGGAGGAGAACAAACTGGTTGCCTAACTGCTTGTTGTACCTCTTCCTTGATTTTCACTTTCCACTAATAACAGGCAACCAATTTACTGCAAACAATCTTCCACAACAGCCTGGAATGGAAGAGTCAGAGAGGGAACCTGGAATTATACGAGGTATGATATAGAAAGTGGACACAAAATGCTGGAGTAACTCAGCGGGTGAGGCAGCATCTATCTACCCTCACAGTGAATGGTAGAGCTCAGGGGAGTGTTGTAGAGCAGTAATCTAGGAGTACAGGTACCATTTTCTGAAAGTGGCCGCTCAAGTAGATAGGGTGGTCAAGAATGCTTTTGGTACAATGGCCTCCATCAGTAAGGGTATTGAGTATAGAAGTTGGGTCGTTTGGTTATAGTTATACAAGACATTGTTGAGGCTGTATTTAGAGTATTGTGTTCAGTTTTGTTCTCCCTGCTATATGAAGGATGTCATTAAGCTGGAAAGAGTAAAGTGAAGATCTAAGAGGATGTTGCTTGGACTCAAGGGCTTTAGCTATGCGGAGAGGTTGGGCAGGCTGGAACTTTATTGGTATCAGGCTAAGATCTCAGACTTGGAATTTCAAATCCAATTCTTACATTGAATATTTTCACTTCCAACTACTCCTTAACTTATTAGCTACCAATTTTAGAGAAGCTATAAGAACAGTGTAAAACAGTCCGGCAGAAAAGTAAAGTTAGTTTATTGCCATATGCCCAAGTACGTTGTGATACAGGAACAGTGATAAGCTTGCTTGCAGCAGCATCACAGGCACACAGACACAGACAACATACATAATCATTTATGCAAGACAAGTAAAAATAAAAAGACTGTCCAAAACAAGAGATGAATGCAAAACACAATTAGAGAACAAGTCCATGGCAGTGCAAGGGATGGTCCGCAGTTTCCAGTTGCTGAGGTAGGATTAGGGTTGAGCAGATCAGTTCAAGAACCTGATGATTGCAGGAAAGTAATTGTTCCTGAACCTGATGGTGCGGGCTTCAGGCTTCTGTACCTCCTGCCCGACGGTGGCAGCGAGAAGAGGACATGGCCTGGATGGTAGGGATTCTTGATGCGTCGACGCCTTCTTGAGGCAGCACGTCATACAGATGCTTTCGATGGTGGGGAGGGCAGTGGCCATAATGCCCAGGTTGTGTCCTCCACACTCTGCAGCCTCTTGCATTCCTGTGCATTGGAATTGCTGCACCAGGCCATGATGCAACTCGTCAGGACACTTTCCATGGAGACAAACGAGACTGCAGATGCTGGAATCTTGAGCAAAACAAATCAAAGTGCTGGAGGAACTCAACAGGTCAAGCAGCATCTGTGGAGGGAAATAGACATTCTTATGACATCTCTGGTCAACAGTTGTATTTTTATTGTCAAAGACCCAAGAAGTTCAAAACTCATGCCAGAACCTCATTCCAGGTCATCCAAGATGTTAACGGACAGGAATTTGAAGCTGTAAACTCTCTTCACCATCGATCCACCATGGCCGTGCCCGCTTCCCCAATGGGCTGCTAACATTGGGCATGGGATACAGAGTGGAATTAATTTACTTTATTGTCACGTGTGACAAGGCACAGTGGAATTCTTTGCTTGCATACCCAAGGTATGCCAATAGTCGCCACATAAACAGCGCTGACAAAGTAACAAAGTACTCCCGCCGGCTCCTCCTTTGTTCTCCCCACCATCTCCCTCCCTCATGGAGGTGCCACCCATGCGGAGTCCATTGTTCATTGTTCTTCCCCCTCCCCCCCTCACGGTGGTTCCCCCGCGTCCTCATCGACCAACGACTGCAAGTCGACCCGCGGGGCCCCACCGCCACCGAGGCTCCACCGTCGAGACTCCACTGCCTCAAACCCACACTACAACATTCAGGAACATCTACTTTCCTACATCCATCAGGTTTTTGATCCCTCGTGGTCTCCTAACTTCCCCTGTCTGAAATCAATGATTAGTTATTTAGTTTTGTTGGCATTGAGCGAGAGGACATTGTTGCAGCACCACTTAACTGATGCGTCTCACTCCTGTACAACCAACCCATCACCACCTGCAATTTGTGTAGCAAGGAAAAGGAGATTCTGGTTTATACCGAAGATAGACACAAAGTGCTGGAGTGACTCAGTGGGTCAGGGAGCATCTCTGAAGATAAAGGATGGGAGACATTTTGAGCCAGAACCCTTATTCAGACTGAAAGAATAGGAGGGGGGGGGGGGGGTAACTAGAGGTAGGTTCCGTCCCATCTGAAGAGTTTTTGCACAGTTTTTGTTTTGTATATATTTTTTATTCTGAATAAAGTTTGTTTTGGGAAATTTAAAACAATTCTCATTTAATGTGTGGAAGTGTCGAGGATGTTCACTATAGTGATTCCCCCAGGCCATACGTAGGCTTCAGTCTGACGAGTGGTCTACGTTCATGGAACAGTAGGGGCTTGAGCAGTCTAGTCCCAGTGACACCACAAAGGTCACATTAGCATTAAACATTCAAACATTCCCAAGATAAAGCTTCAAAGTCCATTCACACCTTTAATGGCTGCTGACAGATTACATTCTTAATTGTAACTGTCTTGCTAAAAGGTCACAATACCTGCACTCTGCCCGGTTCAGTACGGGGCATATGTGAGCTTGATCACAACTTGATGTAAATGTTAAGTGCAGAATACAGGCTGATTCACTCAACGTTGGTTTAAACTAATTGATGTGAATTGACTTACTTCTCTAAGTGTTGGAGCTGGCTCTGTTCATATCAACAGCTTTGAGTTACGCTCCCTTACCTAATTCAGAATTGTATTTTTTTACAATACAATAATACTTTATTAGCCAAGTATGTTTTGCAACATATGATGAATTTCATTTTCCAAGTCATTCATACAAATAAAAAGCAACAGAACACACAAAATATATTTTAACATAAATATCCACTTCTCCGCATTCCTCACTGTGATGGAAGGCGAAAAAAAGTTCAATCTCTTCCCTTCTTTGTTCTCCCGTGGTCGGGGGCCTCGAGCCTTCCGTTGACGCGATGATCTTGACTCCCTTAGCTGGCGGTCAAGCCCTCCGTATCGGGGCGATCCGGACTGGGGGGTGGAATCTCAGCTCCCCCGCGGCAAGCGATCGGACCCCAGGTCGGAGCCGGTCGAACCCCTGCGTCGTTGGAGCTTCCCGACTCGGTCCTCTCCCGAGACTGCGAGCCCTTGATGGTAAAATCCGCAGGCCGCGGTTGCAGCGATCCCAGGCAAGGGATCAGCACCGATGGTAAGACCACGCCCCGTGGTGGGGCTCAAAGTCAGTCCTGAGGAGGCCCCCAGCTCCGTGAGGTTAGGCCGCAGAGCGACCGGAGAGACGACCCGAAAACAAATTGCATCTCCGGCAAGGTAAGAGACTGAAAAAAATGTTTCCCCCAACCCCCTCACAATCCCCCACATAAAACAAACCGGAGAACATTGACACAAACTTTTAAAACACACTAAAAATAACACAAAAAAGACAAAAAAACAGCCAGACATCTTTCAGAGTTGAATTTCAGAGATGATTTCAGAGTTGAAACTTCGCACTAACTGCTCAAGTACAAAAGACACTAGAAGATTTATAACAAAAGTTCCTAGGTCTTAACTGCAGTGCTGTTCAAGGTTATGTAGCAAGAGATAGCTATTGGGCTGATATGCCCTTCCTGTGAACCCTCACCATTGAGTTCAATGGAAGTTAAGAAATCAAAGCCTAGAAATTGGATCTTATAGTGTCCGGTTTTCTAAACGCCAACTTTACCCAGAGTAGACTGTGATACGTCAGTATAGCTGACCTTCTCCCGGAGTGGCGACACAGTGGCGTAAAGTTGCTGCCTTACAGTATCAGGGACCCAGGTTCGATCTTCATATGTAGGATAGAACTACACACCCACACAAGTCACAGGGAGAACGTATAACTCCGTACAGATAGCACCCATCGTCAGGATCAAACCCGGGTTTCTGGCGCTATAGGGCAGCAGCTCTACTGCTGTGCCACTGTGCCGCCCACCTTTCCACCATGTTATACACTACAATCTGAAGAAGGATCTCGACATGAAACGTCACCCAGAGATCCCGCCTGTCCCACTGAGTTACTCCAGTTTTTGTGTCTATCTTCGTTATACACTACAATAGTTGCACTTTTGTACCTGTGATTGTGCTTATCTATAGAAAGTTTTTGCCAGATTGAATGCAAAACTACGAATTTCACTGTCCTAGGTACATGTGACAATAAAGTATCAATGAATCATTGAATATGTAAGTATTAACAGGGATAGACAAAATCACAATTTACTGACCAAATTGTACAACAGGATTAGGTAGGGTTACTTCTCTTGGGACTATTGCACGCATCCTAAACCAATGGCTCCCAAGGTAGTTCATTCTCGGCCAGAAACTGATCAAGCATTTAAGATAGCTGATAAATGAATTGATAATTCTGTCAAAATGAATTGAGTTTTCAAAACATTTTAGTTTGCCTTTGCAGCTTGTTAACGAAAAATGTAAAGCATTAAATAAAAATCAAATTAAATCATTGAGTGGTGGGTTTTTATTTTAAAGGAAAACAATTAAACAAAAAATGTGGGCAAATATAAATGGGCATTTGTGGTGGTTGCTGGTTTAAACCGAAGATAGACACAAAATGCTGAAGTAACTCAGCGGATCAGGCAGCATCTCTGGAGAAAAGGAATAGGTGACGTTTCAGGTGGAGACCCTTCTTCAGACCGAAGACTTCTTCAGACTGAAGAAAGGTCTGAAGAAGGGTCTCGACCCGAAACATTACCTATTCCTTTACTCCAGAGATGTTGTCCGACCTGCTGAGTTACTCCAGCTTTTTGTGTCTAACCAGAGATGTATGGCCACCTGTCAACCGTTTTAACACCTTTTGCCGGAATTTTCCATCAACTATCGCTGGAATTTTCCATCAATTTTTTGTTAGGGCTCTTCATAATTTTTAAGCAGGTTTTCGGACCC
>CM075982.1:41223232-41311143 GCA_038087875.1 Malacoraja senta | reverse complement strand
AGGAAAATGGGCTAGAGCAAGTGTGCAACCCACTTTGACAGATGCAAGGAAGGTAAGCCAAGCTGAATTCTTGTAAATAAACTGAAACTAATATTTTTTTACTTTAAAATTCTTTACTCTGTTTATTTCCTTTGGGTGGTCTGGGTGCAGTGCAATCTTCATGAACTTCAAAAAAGGGAAGATAGGCAGACCAAAGAAAACAGAGTGACTTATTTTCTTGTTTTTATGATGGGTTTTCTGAAGCATTTTAAAAGAAACGGGCACAATGATGCAGCAGTAGAGTTTGCTGCCTAACAGAGCCAGAGACATGGGTTTGATCCCAACTATGGGTGCTGTCTGTACGGAGTTTGTACATTCTCCCTGTGGCCACGTGGGTTTTCCCCGGGTGCTCCGATTTCCTCCCACATTCCAAAGACGTACAGGTTTGTAGGTAAATTGGCTTCTGTAAATTGTCGGTACACAAAAATGCTGGAGAAACTCAGCGGGTGCAGCAGCATCTATGGAGTGAAGGAAATAGGCAACGTTTCGGGCCGAAACCCTTCTTCAGATTCTGTAAATTGTCCCTAGTTTGTAGGATAGAATGAGTGTATGGGTGATCGTTGGTCAGTATGGACTTGGTGGGTCAAAGGACCTGTTTCCATGCTGTATCTCCAAACTTAACTAAACTATACTAAATTTGCTTGCTCCATTTCCTCCTGCCTATTTACTTGTACTGTCACTCTATAAATGGAATGATTTCAAGATCCCACCCTCTGGCTGAGAGTCCAAACACTAAGTACACAGGGTGCAATTCAGTTTAATATTTCACAAGTACCTTGTACTGACAACTTTTGAATTTACAAGCTTAATGAAGTGCTCCCTTCAGACACCACATAACATGCTCTTTCCAACTAATACAAAGCTTTGAACAAATTGAGTGATTGAGCATAGAATCAATGACGGGTTAAGGCACAGAAGAAGGCCATTTGGCCCATTTTGTCTGTGCTGATCAAAAAAGAATTACCTAACCTCATTGCACCTTCCAGTCCATAAACATGGCATGACAAGATGGCACAATAAATGTATCGATTTGATTGTTCATTGAATGTAATGGCTAATAGACACAACATGTTGGAGTAACTCAACGGGACTGGCAGCATCTCTGGATAACAGGAATGGGTGACGTTTCGGGTCGAGGCCCTTCTTCAGACCACACAATGTAATGGGAGACAAGTGTTGATTGTATTGTTTTTCCTGTAGGTTTTTCTTTGAACGAGGTACTTTTTAAAATAATAAATACAAAGGCTCTGTGAAATCTCCTGTGGGAACCCCTTGGTACTCTTTATCATCACATGTTTTCACCCTGACGCACACTCAGTGTGCATTGCTTCAGTTTAGTGTGCATTGCATTGCAATCATGTTTAGGTTTATTCTGTTACCCATATTCTGTTGTGCTGCTGCAAGTAAGAATGTCATCGTTCTATCTGGGACACATGACAATAAAACACTCTTGATGCTTGCCTCTACCATCACGCCTGTCACGGTACAGTGAAAAGCTTTGCTTTACATGCTCTCCAAACAGATCAGATCTATCATACATAAATACAATCAAGTCAAACTCGTATAATAGATAGAGCAAAGAGGGAGGCACAGAATGCACAATCCTCATTTGAGTTTTGTGAGGCAGTGGGTGCCCACACACCCACACGGCTCCATCTCCCCCCCTCAGCACCCTCAGCACCCACGTACCAGATCCCGTACCAACTCACAGACAGCTAAAGACGAGTGTATCACCCCATGACACTTATCCTATATTGCCCCTCGCCTCTCTCACTACCCTTTGCAACACCCATTCTGTCTGGTGTTCCTTCCAAGCTATGTAACTTTCAGTTCGGTTTAGTTTATTGTCACGTGTACCGAGATACAGTGAAATGCTTTTGTTGCGTGCTAACCAGTCAGCAGAAAGTCAATACATGATTACAATCGAGCCATTCACAGTGTATAGATACATGTTAAGGGAATAACGTTTAGTGCAAGGTAAAGCCAGCAAAGTCTGATCAAGGATAGTCAGAGGGTCACCAAAGAGGTGGACAGTAGTTCACGGGTGCTCTCTAGTTGTGGTAGGATGATTCAGTTGAAGGAATGTTCTGATCTTCTCCAACGACCGGATGCACTGAGCTAACTGCAGGCCACAACACGCTGTGGTTATATCTGCACTCAGTGTTGTGAAAGATGGGCTTGGCCCCATAGTACCGCAATGTCCCAGTCAGTTGGACTTGACCGCACAACCTATATTTATGGAGCTGTGGGAAGGAACTGCAGATGCTTGTGTGTACCAATGATTGGCACAAAGTGCAGGAGTAACTCAGCAGGTCACAAAGCATTTTTAGATGCTGGGGGAAGAGGTGACATTGCCTTTCAACCCACGCACTCCTGCACCATAGTCATCGTACTAGTTTCCAAAGATCTTATAGCGAGCAAGATAGTCCACTCGACGAAAAAGACGTAGTACGGTCATGGGCAGATTCATGGGTAAATTTCAGCCCCATTTCCTTAACCGGCTTCCGTCTCCGCCATCTTTGTCCGCCATAGCAGAGCAAAGATACTAGTGCGGAGACAGAAGCCGGTTACGGAAACATCCTCGTAAAAATCAAACATCTTTGGTAAAAATCGTCTCCTCATTTTCTTTCTGCCCCTCTGCCTCACAATAAAAAGCAAAAAGATGCCTATGTTCCTTCCACAACGTGTGGGAAGTCTGGCCCGGATCAGCACGGCTGGGACACCAGGGTAAAGTTGTGGGGAGGTTTGCAATGTATTTTTATGTAAAGTTGTCCCTTGTCTGGGCCTTGAGTCCGAAATAAAGTTTATCATTATATATGCAAATCTGGAGAAATATATATGTGTGTGTTATATGATTATATACATCTATATCACATTCATATATGTGTGTATGTGTGTTCTTTCCTACACAATCTAATCAGTTGTATGGTCGATGAATTAAACCATCCTTAAGTTATACATCGTTTTTTAATCTAGCTCAAAACAAATTGTATTTTGTTAAATACATCATTTAGATAACCCCACCATTACAGACAGATCTCCTTCCACTCTCTGGCTATTGGGAAGACCAGACCCATTTTATTGTTTGAAAAACAATTCCATAGACACAAAAAAACATTGAGGAACATTAAGGAACATTCCAAGAGTAGAGCAACTGGAATCTTCATATTACTATTATTTTCCAAATACCGCAGTTGTGAATAGTGTGATTAGATGAATTACAGAGTGCAAGAGTAATACAAAAATCAACTCAAACTCAAACACAGCACATGAGCCATGTAAAAAGAAAAGCTTAAACCCCCCCCCCCCATTAAAAAAGACAATTAACAGAATCATAATTTGTTAACATATTCATCTTTAACAAAATTTAACAGAATTATGATTCAACAGGGGCCCTTCCTGTCAAAACCTTCCCGTACAGACGGAACCTCACTCCCAGCACATGCTGGCCTCGGGGCGGCTGCGGTGAGGAGCAGACAGTCACCCACCTCTGTGCGTGCTGTGGATTTGCAAAGAGGGTTCGGAGAAGGATGCAAGGTTCAAGCTCATGTGTTCGGAGCAGAATTAGGCCTTTCGTCCCATCAAGACTGCTCCGCCATTTAATCATGGCTGATCTGCCTCTCCCTCCTAACCCCATTCACCTGCCTTCTCTCCATAACTCCTGACACCTGTACTAATCAAGAATCTATCTATCTCTGCCTTCAAATATCCACTGACTTTGCTTTCACAGACTTCTGTGGCAATGAGTTCCACAGATTCACCACCCTATAGAAATTCCTCCTCATCTACTTTCTCAAGGAATGTACTTTAATTCAGAGGCTATGGCCTCTAGTCTTGGACTCTCCCTCGAGTGGACATATCCTCTCCACATCCACATTATCCAGGCCTTCTAAGGTGCCCTTCCACAGTTCATCCTGAGCAGCTGTGTAACGGGGGTCTCTCTGATCTGCAAGCTCTCCCTAGGGACACACACAGGGGCAGACATCAAGCACAGCCGCAAGATTGTCAGCTTGGTGAAAGGCATTTGATGGTCTGCCCAAAACTGATTGGACTTTCACGACAATGAGACGTAGGTAACCTCCCAACAGGCACATTTTAGGCTGCAGGCGTGCATGCTGAGGGATGCGTCAAACTCAGAGCAGCTAACACAATGCTCTGTGGGGAAGGACTACAGTCTAGGATACTTTGGCCACTGGGCAATGACATGCTGGAAGTCCCACAAACAGCAGGTCAGACAACTGCAGAAAGCCATGTATGTGACAATGTCAAGAAGTCAAGTCAAGAAATCAAGTGTTTTATTTTCATATGCCCCAAAATGGAATAATTAAATTCTTACTTGCAGCACCACAACAGTTAGGTTTAACATAATACTCTCTAAACAATAAGCACCAACAAAAATGTGCGTAAATGTGTGTAATCACATCTGCTCGAAAAAACGAAGCCCTAACGGTAACATTTTTTACATATTCCTGTAGAGATTTATCCCGTGGATTCCGAAATTGCCTCATCTGAAATATTCATGCATTATTTCATGTTATTAATCAAAATAGTCAAAAATCTCAAAGAACTTAGAAAATAAAACCGAACGGCTTTGGCTGATGACGTGATGACGTCACAATGGCTGCACGCTCTGTTCACGCGCTGTGAGTGATGTCGCCCGGCCGCCCGCTCGCAGCGGCCGCGCCCCCCTCGCTCGGGGTCCTCATGTCCATGACCGCCCTCCAGCCTGTGGCCTCCCTTGAGTCCACATCCCTCTCCCTGTCTCTGCCCTCTCCCTGTTCCTGGAGCCTGGAGCAATGGGAGTATTGCATTCGGGAATCAGCCTTCCCCTGTGACAACCCCTCCCTCCCACGATCTCTGGATTGAAGCCGCTGAACACGCAGTCCTTTGGTTGATGCCCACACCACTCCCCTCCTCCTCCCCCTCCTCTCCCCCTCCTCCTCCTCCTTTTCCCGCTCCTCCTCTCCCTTTGGCCACTGGGCAATGACTTCCAGCATGTCATTGCCCAATGGCCAAAGAGAGGGGGAGAGAGAGGGAGGGAGGGAGAGGGAGAGAGAGAGAGAGAGGGAGAGGGGGAGAGAGAGGGGGGGAGAGAGAGGGGGAGAGGGGAGAGGGGGAGAGGGAGAGAGGGAGAGAGGGAGAGAGGGAGGGAGGGAGGGAGGGAGGGAGGGAGGGAGGGAGGGAGGGAGAGAGAGAGAGAGAGAGAGAGAGAGAGAGAGAGAGAGAGAGAGAGAGAGAGAGAGAGAGAGCCCCCGCACTCCGCCCCCCTCACCCCGAGAGAGAGTGATTAGCTCCGGGGGGGGGGGGGCGCCTGTCTCAGGGGTGAGCGCCAATGTCGTTCCCCCGCGTTATACACACACATCTCATAGATATACATAGACACGCACACATACAGCCATACAGAAAAATATATATATGTGTGTGTGTGTGTGTGTGTGTGTGTGTGTGTGTGTGTGTGTGTGTGTGTGTGTGTGTGTGTGTGTGTGTATATATATATATATATATATATATATATATATATATATATGCATATATATATATATTAAGAACAAACAAACATTAACAGTGCAAAGGCAAAAACAATGCCCCCAATTTCGGAGGTTATTTAGAGGTTGTAGTGTATAATCAACCAATATTCCCCCTGTTGAGGTTTATAAAACCTGGTCTATCATGGGTACTGACATCCTCACCATCAAAGGGATCTATAGGAGGTGCCAATATCATCAAAGACTCACGCCATCTTGGCCTCGCTTTTATTTTACTACTGCCATTGGGAAGGAAGTATAGGAAGCTTGAGAATTGTTGCCACCAGATTCAAGAACAGCTTCTTTCCAGCAACCATCAGGCTCTTGAACACTACACACCACTAACCTTAGTAACTATGATCTTCTAAGGATTGTGTCGTTGGTTGTACTACGGACTTTGTACTATTTGGTTACCTGGTATTATGGTTGTTAATTTATTGTATTATTGATTTTTATATATTTATCTTGGTGTAATTGCTTTTATGGACCTGTTATGCTGTAGCAAGTAAGAATTTCATTGCTCATATGACAAACACCTCTGACTGTTGACTCTTGACATTTGATGTACGTTAGGTTGACAATAGGATTGAACTTGACTCAGACAGCATGTTAGCTTTAATAATTGGTAAAGTATTATTACCTAGATGAAAAGAGTTAGATATAGCTCTTAGGGCTAACGGAATCAAGGGATACGGGGAGAAAGCAGTAATGGGGTACTGATTTGGGATGATTAACCATGATAATATTGAATGGCGATGCTGGCTCGAATGGTCCACTCCTGCACCTAATTTCTATGTTACTCTGACTACAATCCAGCCTGCATTTGAAAGAGCCTCCTGATGCCCAGTAGAAGACCTACACGTCAGTAATGGTAATGTAAGTAAGTTACCACAGGGACATTTTGCTCATTGGACCAAAACTAACATAGTCAACCCTTGAAGAGAATAAATAAAAGCAATTGTGGCGGAATTGATGAATATTTGAAAATCAGAACAAGTAAGAAATCAGCACTGCATTCGGACAAAAAAAATGAACTCACATCCGTCAGTTCAAGATCCTTTGAGGGCGGGACAGTGACGCAGCTCATAGAGCTGCTGCCTCACAGCGCCAGAGACCCAGTTTCGATCCTGACCTCCAGTGCTGTCTGTGCGAAGTTTGCATGTTCTCCCTATGACCTCATCGGTTTCCCCCGGGTGCCCCGGTTTCCTCCTGTGACGCAAGGATGTGTAATGGGTTTGTAGGTCAATTGGCCTCTGTAAATTGCCCCTAGAGTGAAGGGAGCAGATTCAAAAGTGGAATAACCTGGAACTAGTGTGAGCGGGCGATCGATGGAAAGTGTGGAATGACTGTTTGAGCTGAAGGACTGTTTCCATTGCTGTACCTTTCACTCCAACATTGGCTCATATGTCCCACCCTGTGACTCTATATGGTTTTTTTTACTTTGACACCAATCCTGTACCCTGTCATGTTCAGCCCAGAAGCACAGCCCTCGCTAACTCCCCCAATACTAAACGTGGCCTCTTCATTTGTAAATGCCGCTGTTGCCTTGCAGCAAGGAGCAACCCATCCATCAACTGGTGGCCCATGTCCCTGATTTAGCCTGACCATGAGCTGGGATACAGCACCAACTCCCACTCCCCTTTAAGGTGAGGGAGGAAGATTTAATAAGGACCTGAGAGGTAACTTTTTCACACAGAGGGTGGTGGGTGCATGGAATGAGCTGCTGGAGGAGGTAGTTGAGGCAGGGACCATGGCAATGTTTAAGAAATATTTAAACAGGTACATGGATAGGACAGGTTTAGAGGGATATGGGCCAAATGTGGGCCATAATGACTCCAGCTGCATTGGGTGAGACAAGGATACATGGTCGGCCAAAACTGGGGAAACCCCTGAAGCAGAGCAAAGCGAGGCACAAGCTGGCGCTGATCGAAGATGGAAATGTGAATACAGTGTTCATTATATTCTGCTCACTGATGCTAAGGACTGGCAAGTTGTGGCCTTTGTGCTCATATTCCCAACACACCCTGTGGAGGCCTTCCAGCTGTCAGTGCCAACTTGTAAAATTAACCCCAATAAAATCGCTGATGGCTATTAAAATCCTGGCTTCTCAGGCAAGCTGCTCTCAATGAAAGAGATCCCAACAGCATGTTGGAAACATGCAGCGTTTAGCAGCATTTTGAGGATTCAATTTATAATTGTGTAGGAAGGAATTGCAGATGCTGGTTTAAACCGAAGGTAGACACAAAATGCTGGAGTCACTTAGCGGGACAGGCAGCATCTCTGGAGAGAAGGAATGGGTGACGATTCGGATCGAGACCCTTCTTCAGACTGAAAGTCACGGGAAAGGGAAACAAGAGAAATAGCATCTCTGCTATATAGAGACAGCATCTCTGGAGATGTCAGACAGAGAAGGAATAGGTGACGTTTCGGGTCGAGACCCTTCTTCGAGACATTCCTCATAATGTTGGAGTTCAGTTCCATGTGCAGCGTGAATATTTTGAAAATTGAATCTGCAAAATAAATCTAAGTATAAGCAGCTGTTACTCAGTATAAATATTTCCTGGTATGGACAACTGCTCCAAATCTGAGACAACTCTTCCCACCATGCGTGTGCTGTTAGATGGATATTTGCAGTAAGTTGGAGACTTCCCCTTCTCCAAGCAGAATGGTAGCTACACTAAATGACAAACGAGGAAAACACAAAATGCTGGGCATAACTCAATGGATCAGGTAGCATCTGTGGAGAGAATGCATAGGCGACATTTCAGATTGGGATTCTTCTTCAATTCTGTCTGTCTCTGTCTCTGTCTCTGTCTCTGTCTCTGTCTCTCTCCCTCTCTCTTTCTCCCTCACTCTCTTTCTCTCTCTCTCTCCCTCTCCACCCCTCTCTCTCACTCTCTGCCCCCTCTCTCTCACACTCTCTGCCCCCCTCTCTCTCCTTCCCTCCCCCACTATCCCTTCCTCCCTCTCCCTCTCTCCCCCTCTCTCCCCCTCTCTCCCCCTCTCTCCCCCTCTCTTCCCCTCTCTCCCCCTCTCTCCCCCTCTCTCCCCCTCTCTCCCCTCTCTCCCCCCTCTCTCCCCCTCTCCCTACCTCTCTCTCCCGCTCCCCCCTCTCCCTCTCTCTCTCACACATCTACCTCTATCTCTGTATCCTCTCTTGATCTATCTCTGTTGGCTGTTAAAAAAGACTCAATGTGGTCTCAGGAGGTTGTGATCATGTCACGCAAAACTGCCAATAACCCAATGTAAATTGCCTGGGAATTAGCAACATCACTCAAAGGCTCTCAAGCCTGTGGGAGACACAAACTTTCATGTTGTAACAGAGCTCATTTTGTACTTAGTTTACATTTCCACCTCTTTGAAGAGCTTCCATAGGGCGGCCAGCAGGGGAGTGCATGAGTGTATACTTTATTGTCCCATGTGACAATTCACGACGAATTACTTTGCTTGCATACCCAAGGTATGCAAATAGTCGCCTATGAAGGGTGCTTACAAAGTTACAAAGTATCCCTGTGCCAGGTCCCCATTTGTTCTACCCCTTTCCCTTCTAATACTTGTTAAAGAAGGTAAAATAGATGTAGAGAATGAATGTGCATGTGAATAATATAACATCTCAAGAGAATTATAAAGAAAGTATAAAGAAAGCTGCAAATCATCCAGTTGGATTGTCAGGACTGGTGAACCATGGCTGGTGCCCTCTTCTCAGGCAACCACTCCAGGATATGAGTTTGGACAAGGCTCTGTTATGGTTATTCACACCATCCAGCAGCAGCCTCCTGAAACAAGTGCATCTTCATCATGGAAACAGATTTCCAAGAGGACAAAAAAAACTTAAAAGTCAGGTCTGAAGAAGGGTCTCGACCCAAAACGTCACCCATTCCTTCTCTCCAGAGATGCTGCCTGTCCCGCCGAGTTACTCCAGCATTTGGTGTCTATCTTCGATGTAAATCAGCATCTGCATTTCCCTACTTTAAGGTCACTCGTAAATGGCACAGTGGTGCAGCGGTAGAGCTGCTGCCTCGCAGTGCCAGGGACCCGGGTTCGATCCCGACGCATAAAGGGAATGTTTTTTACACAGAGGGTGATGGGTGCTTGGAATGCGCTGCCAAGGATGGAGGCAGATACGAGAGTGGCGTTGAAGAGGCTTTTGGATTGGCAAATGGATAATCAGGGAATGTTGTGATATGAATTATGTGCAGGCAGATAAGAGTTTGTCTTGGCAACATGTTTGGCACAGACGTTGTGGGCTTGTTCTGCGTTCTCGATTGAGGGAACACTGAATTGTAGAGGTACTGGTGTTGTATGAGTGTTGTTCTCTGTGGGTTGAACAGTGTTGTTTTCTGATCCAGTACTAGGAGCATTATGGAGCACGCTACTGACATTTTAATGACAGTCATCAGATTGTGCTTTGCACTGGCATCTTACTTTTTTGCATTGTTCTTTTGTTTCTCTTTTACTGGCTTGCAGAATGTATGTGTAATTTATTTGTAATTCACGTTTAATCATCTGCTTGAACGGTGCAAGAACAACCTTGCTCTCAACGTTAGTCAAACTCGGGAACTGATTGTTGACATTAGGAGGGGAAGGCCAAGGATCCACAGACCTGTCCCTGGGAAATCCCTGGGAGGTGGGTGTGAAAGAGTGGGTGGATCAGGGGTCTGATAGCAGTGGGGATGAAGCTGTTCTTGTCTGAACATCTGGGACTTCTAGCTCCTGTATCTTCTCCTAGACGATAGAAGAGAGAACAGGGTGGTAGCAACCTTGACGATACAATTCACCGTGAAGATATAATAGATCCTGGAAATGGGAGCAGAAAATATTGGAACTCTCATGGTCAGGCAAGAGCTTCATTTTGCAGGTATTCTTTTCTCTTCAGGCAGCCATTTGGATTTTGAATGGCTGGCTTCCACTCTAATTCTGTATGGTCCGAGGTTCATAAGTTCATAAGTTCTAGGAGCAGACTTAGGCCATTTGGCCCATCAAGTCTACTCCGCCATTCAATCTACCTTTCCCTCTCAACCCCATTCTCCTGCCTTCTCCCATAACCTTTGACTCCTGTACCAATCAACAATCTGTCAATCTCCACCTTAGAAATATCCATTGACGGCCTCCACAATCTTCTGTGGCAATGAATTCCACAGATTCTCTACCCTCTGGCTCAAGAAATTCTTCCTCATCAGGCACGGAAATCGCTGTCAAAACATGGGGGGGACACAATTTCTTGGCGGCCGCGCGCTCTCATGCGCACACACGAGAGGCTTCAGCCGTGGGCCCTGTCTAGTATCTTTGCTGTGGAAGGTAACAATGGGAGATGACCTGGTTGGTGACCGACTCCGAACTCCAGCAACAGCAGATTCGTCCGCCCTGATTCGTGGGGCTTGATTCGGCCCGTTCACGAGGCCTTCCATCCCTGGCTTCAACATCGGGAGCCTCGATCGCCTCGACGCAGCAATTTGATTGCAGGGCGATGGAAGATCCGGCTGCGCGGGCCGGGCGGTGAAAATCCCCGCGAACGGGCCGATTCAAGCTCCGCTCTATGATCTTTGCTCCACGGACGTCTCCCTCCTCCAATCACCACGCTCTAGCCTCAGTCCCACCCCCGTACTTCCGCCTCTGACCGACACTTCCCTCCTCCAATCATCTCGCTCAATCAGCATGCCCCCCCCATTGCCTGCTGACCGGCGTCTCCTCTCGTCCATCGGCCGCTCGATCATCAGTCCCACCCCCACTGTCCCGCGGAAACAGCGGGGGGAGGAAACGTGTGTCCCCCGCCCCCCCCCCCCGGGTCCCCCCCCGGGATTTCCGCCCCTCGCTCCTCATCTCCTTTCTAAAGATACGTCCTTTTATTCTGAGGCTGTGGCCTCTGGTTCTAGACCCTCCCATTAGTGGAAACATCCTCTCCACATACACTCAGTCCAGGCCTTTAACTATTAGGTATGTTTCAATGAGGTTCCCCCTCATCCTTCTCAAGTCCAGCAAAGTACAGGCCCAATGCTGTCAAATGCTCTTCATTCCTGGGATCATTTGCCGTAAACCTCCTCTGGACCCTCTCCAATGCCAGCACGTCCTTCCTCAGACATGGGGCCCAAAACTGCTCACAATACTTGCTGCAAGATTGTATGTGGAGCCCGCAGTCTCCACTATGTGACAGATAATGCTGGAGGAGGGGGGTGTGTAAGCTATTTGGGTAGATATGCAGTAGCGATGTTTGAGCATGGACTCCTCGTGCTCCTGTTGGAGAAGCTGTAGGGGGTTGTCTATGGCTGTGGAAAACCAACACTTCGAGAAGCCACTACTGCCCTTAGACACACTGTTCCTTCCACATAGAACAGCCCAGGCTGCTTTCACACTGGAGTAGCCACCAGACTGAAACAGTATGTGAGATCCAGAAAAAACTGTCTGCCTCTCCCTCTGTCTCTCGCACATCGACTCAACTCTACTAATTGTTTTAAATACATTCCTCTTTTTCAGAAGTTATAGTTGTTTAGAGTGTCAACAGTGGTTCTCTAATCCTTAGAAATTCAAATTAATGTATTAGATTAAAAACTTTCCAGGAGGTCCAAGTGACTGTCTTTTTTAAAGCTGGTTTGATGTCACATTGAAACGACTTTATATTCGTAATGACCCCACGGAGTGTGAGACTGCCCTTCAACTGTCTCACAGTTTGTCTCGAGAATCAGGTCACGGCTTTTGAACTGCTAATTTTACACTGAGAAGATTAATGCTGGAAGCAGTGACCCTTTCACAACAATGCTTAAAATGCAATGTAAGCATATTTGTAAATGAAACCGGGATAGATCTTCAATGTACTTTCCGTTGTCAGCCGTACTGCCCTGCAGACAATGGGGATTCTCGTCCTCATTCTTCACCAGTGTTCCAGATGACACACCCTTCCCCCCCCCCCCCCCCCCAAAATAAGGTTTGTTCACTGAAAAAATATATACAAACATATACAAAACAGGTTGTGTAGGGAGGAACTGCAGAGGCGGGGTTTATGCCGAAGATAGACACAAAAATCTGGAGTAACTCAGCCAGGACAGGAAGCATCTCTGGAGGAAAAGGAATAGGTACAGCGATGCTGCCTGACCTGCTGATTTACTTTAACCTTTTGTGTCTATCTTCTACATGCAAAACAAGAACAGTGCAAAAATTCATCTGACATTCTCAGCGTCCATACAGTGGTGTCATACAGTATTTGGTAGTGTTTGTAAATAAACCAGCACCCTTGCCACTCATGTAACACTACCCCCCCCCCCCCCCCCCACCTTGGGGTGATATCTCTTCCCTTGTTTGAGCGGTATCTCCAGTGGACTCTGCCCCTCAATGTCCCGCAGTGGACGGGCCTGAGACTGTTGTCCTCCCCACAAAGCCATGCCGTTGGCTGCACCAAGCTTCAGCGAGTCCCTCAGCGTGTACTCCTGCAGTCGCCAATATTCCCGGATGGACATCTCACTTTGTTGGGAAGCCAACAAGTTACGTGCAGACCAAATAGAGTTTTTCACCGAGTTGATGATCTTCCAGCAGCACTTGATGTGTGTCTCCGAACGCGACCCGGGGAACAGGACGTAAATCAGAGGGTCCTCGGTTATGGAGCTGTTCGGTAGACTTGTCATCAAATGGAAAGATAGAGTCGGCATCATTGAGATTCTTCGAAGAGCAAATTTCAGCATCCTTCCTCAAACATACACCATTGAGCTGGTGAGACCATCTGAGCATATTGGAATGTGGTCTCGTACCCAAGGCCATGCTAAACAGGGCGTTCACAGAGCGGACAAGAACACACCATAAACTTTGCTACAATGATCCATGCAATTAGTCATAGAGTGATACAGTGTGGAAACAGGCCCTTCGGCCCAACTTGCCCACACCGGCCAATATGTCCCAGCTACACTAGTCCCACCTGCCTGCCTATGGTCCGTATCCCTCCAAACCTGTCCTAAACGTTGGGATAGTCCCAGCCTCAACTACCTCCTCTGACAGCTTGTTCCATACACCCACCACCCTTTGTGTGAAAAAGCTATGCCTCAGATTCCTATTAAATAATTTCCCCTTCACCTTAAACCTATGTCCTCCGGTCCTCGCTTCACCTACTCTGGGCAAGAGACTCTGGGTATCTACCCGATCTATTCCTCACATGATTTTATACACCTCTATAAGATCACCCCTCACCCTCCTGCGATCCATGGAGCTTGAGTCCCAGCCTACTCAACCTCTCCCTATAGCTCAGACCCTCTAGTCCTGGCAACATCCTCGTAAATCTTCCCTGTACCCTTACCAGCTTGACAACATCTTTCCTATAACATGGTGCCAAGAACTGAACACAATACTCTAAATGCAGTCTCACCAACGTCTTATACAACTGCAACATGACCTGCCAACTTCTATTATCAATACTCTGATGACGACCAATGTACAAAAAGCCTTTTTGACAATCTTATCTCCCTGCGACTCGACCTTCAAGGAACCATGCACCTGCATTCCTAGATCCTCTGCTCTACAACACTCCCCAGAGGCCTACCATTGACTGTGTAGGTTCTGCCCATGTTAGAGAATCCCAAAATGCAACACTTCACATTTCTCTGTTTTAAATTCCATCAACCATTCCTAAGCCCAATTCCTCTGGCCAATCGATCCAGATCCTGCTGCAATTTGTCACAACCATCTTCACTATCTGCAAAACCACCCACTTTTGTATCGTCAGCAAACTTGCTAATCTTGCCATGTATGTTCTCATCCAAATTGAGATGTGAAAATGCTTGGAGCTGATCCTTGCCAATGGGAAACCATTGTGACTGATCGGAGCAAATGTGATGTTGTTCCCTGCAGAAGCTGTGAGATGCACGTAGCCTTCGAAATGGCTAAGTGGTGCCCATACGCTGGGGCAACCACTGTCAAAGATCATTGTAATCTCAGACTGGACTATTTGTCACATAAGATACTGTAAATTCTTTACACCTTCACCATAACATTCACCTGATTCTCTCAGATGAAAGAATGCCAACATGCCATTTCCATTGTGAGTCAGGTACTGACACAAAGATGTTGAAGATAGATACAAAATGCTGGAGTAACTCAGCGGGTCAGGCAGCATCTCCGCAGAGAAGGAATAGGCGACGTTTTGGGTCGAGACCCTTCTTCAGACTGAGAATCAGGGGAGAGGGAAACTAGAGGCATGAAAAGGTTCCGAACAAATCAGAGCCGGCACCGATGACCAAGGAAAGGTGGAACCTACAAAGATCCATTGTTGCCTGTGGAAGAGGTGATTACGAAGGGATATATGGATGTGAACAGTGGAACTGTTAGGACTAGGATGGTGGAGAGAGAGAGGGAATACAGGGGTTACTTGAAATTAGAGAAATCAACATTCATACTGTTGGGTTGTAAACTGCCCAAGCAAAATATGAGGTGCTGTTCCTCCAATGTCTATGTGGCCTCATGCTGACAATGGAGGAGGCCCAGGATTGAAAGGTCAGTGTGGGAATGGGAAGCATTTTAACTCCATGTAAACCAGCATTTGCAGTTCCTACCTGCATAAAGGTGTTGCATTGGACTAGGTTACAGGGAGAGGGTCGGCTGCATTTAGTAATGACTTTGATAGTCTGAGCAAAATAACAATATAAATTCAAGTCTTCCTTTCAGGCAAATGAACATTATTTTTTAATTTCACTTTCAGAATCTAAACTCCGTGGTCAAGGCATTAATACCCATTCATAATTGCCCTTGAGAGGTTGCCAGGCCTATTTTGTACACTGCAGAGAGTATCAGCAGTCTGAAAAACAATTACATGCAACATATAGACACCAGGAACTGCAGATGCAGGTTTATAAAAACAG
Source organism: Malacoraja senta (assembly GCA_038087875.1). NCBI lineage: Eukaryota > Metazoa > Chordata > Chondrichthyes > Rajiformes > Rajidae > Malacoraja > Malacoraja senta. Next base: position 41,295,746 of record CM075982.1, on the reverse strand, counting down.
ACACAAAGTGATGGATTAACTCAGCAGATCAGGCAGCATCTCGGGAGAGCAGGGATAGGCAACAATTTGAGTTAGGACCCTTCTTCAGTCTGAATGCCGAGTCAAAATGTCACCTATCCATGTAATCCAGAGATGCTGCTTGACCCCCTGAGTTACTATAGCACTTTGTGTGTTTTAATGGCCTTGAGCACTTGCTTCTTGAATGATATCACACCTGCACACTTCCAGTTGCAGAGGCGGAAAACCCGGAGGGGCGGCCAGAGGGGACACGTCCCCTCCATGTTTTGAGAGGTGGGGGACATCCCCCCCAAGTTTTTGAGATCCGTATTTTAAAATCTCCACTTTCCGCGAGACAGTGGGGGTGGGACTGCTGATCGAGGGCGCTGATTGGAGGAGAGAGACGTCCGTCAGCCGGCAATGGGGTCGGGACATGATTCAGCGCGATGATTGGAGGAGGGAGACGTGGCACAGACCTGCGCTTCATCCGCAGGCAGGATCGATCCTGGTCGGGTCTCCGGCGCTGTCCCTGTCCCCTCCCGAGTATCCCCCCCCCCCCCCACGGGTGGCCAGAGGTCGGCAGCAGAGATCCTCCGCTATAGGATCTTTGGTCGGCAGTCAGACGGGCCAGCGCAGAGAAGCAGCGCTAAACCCAGCTAACTCTGCCTGTCCCGCCAGGTGAGCTTACAACCCTTCCTGGACTTGCGGGAAACATGGCCAGCGCGGAGAAGCAGCGCTGGTGTCCCGTCAGTCCAGTCAGGGCTGTAGTTAACCCGGTGAGACAGGTAGTTGAGCTGCATTTAGCGCTGGATTGAGCCTCCGAAGCCTCGCGCGCGTGTGTGTGAGTGTGCGCATGCGCGCGTGGCCGCCAAAAAATTTGTGTCCCCCGTCCCCTCCATGTTTTGATAGCGAGTTCCGCTCTTGTCCAGTTGGGTCAATGTATAGTCAAAGGTAGACTTAAAATACTTATGCTTACTACGGAAATAGGGGGAGATGGGAATAATTATATTATAAAGAATGTGAACTATTATATTGGCAATGTTTTGTTTAGCTTAGTTTAGTTTAGTTTAGTTTAGAGATACAGTGTGGAAACAAGCCCTTTAGCCCACTGAGTCTACCGTTGATCAAAGTGATGGAGTAACTCAGCGGGTCAGGCAGCATCTCTGGATAATAAGGATGCATGACATTTTGGGTTGGGACCCTTCTAAACCAGCATCTGCAATTCCTTGTTCCGACTATTGATCACCCGCACACTAGTTCTATGTAATCCCACTTTTGCATCCTACTCACTGGGGTCAAGTTACAGAAGCCAATTAACCGAGAAACCTGCACGTCTTTGAAACGTGGGAGAAACTGGAGCACCCGGAGAAAACCATAGGGAGAACAAACAAACTCCGCACAGACAGCAGCCGTAGTCAGGATTGTCCCTGGGTCTGTTGCGCTGTGAGGCAGCAACTCTACCACTACAGCCACTGTGGAAGTAATTTGCTCATGTGAACAATCCATAACCCATATCATCGGAAACATAAACTTTTGTCCAACATGGTTTGAACGTAAAAAAAAGATTTGCATTTATAAAGTATGCTTCAGATTGCTTTCAGGGTATCCACAGTCTGCAGCTATTAAAGTACTTTAGTAATGTTGTCCACTGATATAATGTAGGAAATGTGAGAGCTGGCTTGGAGACAGCAAACTCCCACAAAGAGTGGCGTGACACTAACAAGTCGATTTGTCTCAGTGAAATTGGCTGATAGACCAAAATAGAGCAGATTACTGAGAATACATCCCTTATTCTTTGAAATAGTGTCCTGTGAACTTTTACATCCAGCTGAGAGGACAGGCAGACCCAAAGATATCTTTCGGCAGACCTTCAATTTAAGATCTAATCCAAAAGATAGCACCTCTGGCAACGTAGCACCTCCCCACTAATGCACTGAAGCGTCAAACTAGATTTTTGTGTTCAATTCTTTGCAGTGGGGACTCGAATCCACAACTGTCTGACTCCAAAAATGTTCAAATGGAACCCCTATACTGGGTCAACCCCTGTCCAAGATCAGGCAAATCTCAAACTGGACTATTTTCTTCACTAAAGAAAACAGCCCCAGCCTCTCTAATCTAGCCTCGTAACCCTGGTCCTGATCCCAGAAACAATTCTCGTAAATCTTTTCTGGACACGCACTCCTGCCTTCACATCCTTTCTGTAACGTGGTGACCAGAATTGAACACATTATTCCAGTAGAGTCAACACCAATGTTTATAAGGTTTCACTATGACTTCCCTGCTTTTATATTCTATACCTCTTTTGATGAAGTTCATAACTTTCTCATCCTGTACTGCCACTTTCAATGACTTGTGCATACATAACTTTAGGTTCTGCTCTTACATCCCTTGTGGAACATAGAGGTTCAATGATATCTTAACCCATTTCCCTTGGGCCTGATTAGAAGGCACATGACATATGCTTCAACCAGCTCTAACTGCAAAGAGAGGGAGTCTTCCACTTTGAGGATAGTGGACAATCAGGGGTAGTGAGATTTTCAATGTAATGCTGTCCACGTTGTTGGGACTAACAGGTAGAGTAAAAATCCATCCCCAATTTTGAGCCGTTACTATCCTTTATGCACCAGGAGCATTGAAGCAGGAATGGTTTTTTTAGAAGTTGTATGTGAAAAAATGACAATGAATTAGGAAAGATTTCAAGGCATATGAGCTAAACATGAGGAAGTAGAATAATGTAATAACAAGGAACTGCAGATGCTGGTGATAGACACAAAATGCTGGTGTAACTCAGTGGGTCAGGCAGCATCTCGAGAAAGAAGGAATGCGTGAGGTTTTGGGTCGTGACCCTTCTTCAGAGAAAATCAGACACACACACACACACACACACACACACACACACACACACACGCACACGCGCACGCGCACGCACACACACACACACACACACACACACACACACACACACACACACACACACACACACACACACACACACACACACACACTCACACTCACACTCACACTCACACTCACTCAAAAGCTGGTTAAAGCAATAATGACTGAATGGGTCGAGCTAATTGTAACATAGTCAAGTAATTGTAATAAAATCAAGTCCACGTTAGTCATTAAAATAATGTCATGTTATCACTCCCTTTGTGGGAGTGTCAGAAAGAAAAGATTAAATAGCATGGTACTTTTCATCTTCTGTGTACTGAGCAATAATACGCCTGCAATCTGCAATTAGTAATACAGTTTCAATAAAGAGCGTGTAATTGTTCAGTATAAATATGATTATGCTCTTCAGTGCTGTTACTGAAGAATCCCAAACATCCATGTTAGGCTTTGCCCTTACAGAAACACCTTCAGTGACTGGAAATAAAAAGTGAGCAGTTGCAGCAAAGGAATATAGCTGCCGTGAGAGTACTGTGAGATGGCAAGGAGCCGGCTCTGATTTGTTCTGTACCTTTTCATACCTCTAGTTTCCCTCTCCCCTGACTCTGTCTAAAGAAGGGACCCGACCATGAAACATCACCTATCCATTTTCTCCAGAGATGCTGCCTGATCCGCTGAGTTACTCCAGCATTTTGTGTCTATGGGTGGGCACTGGGACTTGTTTAACCTGGTTGACATGGATGAGTTGAGCAGACGGTCCTATTCCCGTAGTGTGAGACTATGACTTTATAACTACATTTTAACATTTGAATTGATTTTATCCTGATTGGTTTATAATCCAGTAATGGATAGCCGATACATCTCTAAAACTAAATTACTATGAAAGCATGCTAATACCACCAAGAAATCATAGAAGGAGATGCAAGAATCTGCAAATGCTGAAATCGTGAGCAAAAAACTAAGTGTGGGAAGAACCTAGTGTGTCAGACAGCATCTGTGAAGGGAATGGACAGATGACATTTCGGATCGGGACCCTTCTTCAGGTCTGAAGGTCTAAAGCCCCTGTCCCACTTTCACGACTTAATTCGTGACCTCTGACGACCTTAAACGACCTAAAAAAAATCAAGGTCGCGGTACCCTACGACCTCCCACGACTATGTGTACGACCTCCTACGACCTTCCCCGACTATGTCTACGACCTCCTACGACCTTCCACGACTATGTCTATGACCTCCTACGATTACGTTGAAGACCTCCCACGACTATGAAGAAGACCTCCTTCGACCTCCTTCGACTATGTTGAAGCCTGGCTTCGACCATGTACGTTTTACTGCTGTTTGCAGTAGCCCTTTTGCTTCAGCAGCCTTTTAAGAAAGGCAGAAGGGGATGAGCAAGGGTGAAGAGGAAGCACAAGAAGAGGTCTCAATGGGTGAATGGAGATGATGTGATGGACTGTCCCAGTACACCAGATGACTGGAAGAGAGTGGCGCTGGGCTTTGACAAAAGATGGAACTTTAAGTACACATGTGGGGCAGTGGATGGCAAGCATGCCATTCTTGTCCATGTCCCTGTACTCCTCATTTTCCTTTTCATACAGGAAGGCATTCTGCTGGAACCATTCCTCAAGGTCCCCCTCCTGCTGCCTGGTGAAGGTGTAGGGCATAACCATCCTCCATCCCTCCCTCACCACCAATGGGGCATCTGCCTCTGATGCTGTGTCAGACACAGGAGAAAGGGCTGCTTTGCTGCCTTCAAATGAGGCAGTGAAGGATGGGGTGGTGGTGGGGACATATAATACCACCCTGGTCTCCTCCGCCAGGGGTCTCTCATGCAGGGCTACCTCCTCCTGCACTATCACCTCCTGTGGCATCACCTCCTGTGGCATCACCTCCTGCCACTCCTCTTCTTGGGTGGGCAACACCTGCATGGCCGGGTTTTTTTAGGGTTGTGCCCTCCCCCTGCGCTGCTGCCTTTTTGGTGCCATCTCTAAAACACAAGTCTCCTCCAAAAAACTCTCCAGCTATGAATGAACATGCCCTGGAGGACAGAGGTAACGTTCTGCTGTTTAAATAACCTTTTTTTTCTACTGACCTTTTTTTCACCCCGGAGCTTTACCTTCGACTGCCTCTAACCACCTACGGCTACCTACAATTACCTACGACTAGCATCACGACCTACTACGACCTACCTACGACCTGCCTACGAGTAAAAAGTATCGATTTTTTCCATGCCGACCTTTTTTCTACTCATGGACATTTTTTTATCAGGCTAGAAAAAACGCCGCGACCTACTTGATGCCACGAGTACCTACGACTTGCATCATGACCTGCTAGACCTACCTACGACCTCCAACGACCTCGTGGCGACCATGCTGCGAGTATGAGTCAAGGGCAAACTCGGCAGAGGTCGTGAATTCGGTCTTGAAAGTGGGACAGGGGATTAAAGCAGAGTCCAGACCCAAAACATCTTCTGTCCATTCCCTCCACAGACGCTGCCTGACCCTTTGAGTTCTTCTAGCACTTTGTTTTCTGCTCATGAAATCATTGTTACGTTGGGATTAATAACATTTTAGTTAATAGTAGGTGTGTAGTAAGATCTTTGCGCGAACACTCTGTGGCTGGTAGCGTTTTGTTTCCAAAAAGGGGAGGGGCCTCGCTCGGACACAGGCCTCTGCCATTGGTTGCAATTTGAATTTGGAGACAGCACTATTGGCCAGGACTTAGCGGCGGGTTTATTCACGGCTGATTTCTGTCGGTATAAAGGCAGCGCCGGTAAACCACGAGGTAGTACTGATGAGAGGGGCTCACCAACGGGCTGGGTCACGATCAGAGAGAGAGAGAGGTGCTGCTGTAGACGGGCCCCGCGCAAACCAAGACAAGACTCTTTCTTTCCAATAAATCTGATTTGTAACTAAACGGACGGGTGAGCTTTTTTCTGTTCTATCAGTCAGATCCTTGAACCTCTTCCCTTGCAACAAGGTGTATTGTTGCACTATTAGCGTCAAGTTCTTTATGCCTTCTCGAATATTCCAGAAATCTGCTTATTTTCAACTCTGCATCAGTAGGTTTTATTCTTTCACCGCAAACCATTACATTACAGGATGCACACATCTTAGAAGGCATCTCCAACTGGCCCACAGCCAGTTCCAAAAACTGCTTTTCCAGTCACTCAGCATTTATTCTGTCATCCATACAACAGGTCAGAGGTCATGTGGATTTTCTGGCTGCCTTTCACAACCAGGAAATGCAAATCAATCTAAAAGATAAGTGGTCAGTGAACCCCATAGACTGTCCTTAGAGAGGTTAAATCCTGTGCATGCCAGTTGAAGAATTATAAGATTACATCAATATAATTATTGCAGAGAAGTATGCAGAAAATATGCTGCAAGTCAACAAGCTGTGCAAGCTATCCCCAACATTATATCTTTCTATTCTTTTCCCCCTCATTATATGGCACCCAAGCCAGACGGCTCTCTGCATGCTGGTCCCAGAAGTGGATCTGCAATCACTCATTACAATCGCTCCACTCTTTTAAACCTCTATTCTCATTATCATGTATCTGTACATTGTGAGCAGCTCGATTGTAGTCATGTATAATTTTTTTGCTGACTGGTTAGCATGCACAAAAAGGCTCTTCACTGTACCTCAGTGTACGTGACAATAAACTAAACTAAAACTAAACTTGCCTGTCTCTACAACATGCATTTATGCTAATTATAAGCTAAGCATATATATTGTAATGGTGAGCGCCACATTCTAACCAGTTTCTTAGGTCCCTTTAAAGACCCTTATTAGAGTTATTAGAGAGCATTTTATGTTCAGAAAGCAGTGCTAATACAATTGTCAATGTGGCAGAGAAAGAGCTGAGAGCAGTTGGCTTTGGTTCATGTCTACATTTCCAGTTTTAAATGAAAATGACTGTGTTTTGCTGATAACAGAGTGCACAGTTCCTTAGAACAAAATCTGAGGCAGAGATTCTAGATTCATGACCGTTTCCCAACCTGCCTCTGCCAATTAACGGTGGCAGAGTGGTGCAGCTGGTAGAGCTTAGTTTAACTTAGTTTAGAGATAAAGTGAGGAACCAGGCCCTTCGGCCCACCAAGTCCACATCGCCCATCGATCCTCGCACACTAACACCATCCTACACACACTAGGGACAATTTATATTTATATCAAGCCAATTCCTCCCACACTCCAAACCTGTACGTCTTTGGAGTGTGGGAGGAAACCGAAGATCTCGGAGAAAACCCACGAGGTCACGGAGAGAACGTACAAACCACACAGACAAGCGCCCATGGTCAGGATCGAACCATAGTCTCTGGCGCTGTAAGGCAGTAGTTCTACTGCTGCACCACCGCCCACTTGCAGTAATGAATTTTATATTCTAGAAACTGAAAATATTCATCATGAGAAATATTTATCGTAAACTCTCCATTACATTATCCAGCTAAGGGTGTATTATTATTGTGAGTATTAAAACTTGATACAATGGGAGTAATTCAAACAGTATTCCTCAGTCAAAATCAAAAGAGAAAATGTCTTAACAAAGATGATTTGTTGATCCTGAAAGATGCCTGGACCTACCTGATTTACTGTTTGCCAAACACTTTAATTCCCCTTCCCATTCCCACACTGACCTTTCTATCCTAGGCCTCCTCCATTGTCAGAGTGAGGCTAATCGCAAATTGGAGGAACAGCATCTCATATTTCGATGGGCAGCTTACAGCCCAGTGGTATGAATATGGATTTTTCTAACTTCAAGTAACTACTGCACTCCCTCTCTCTCCATCCCTTCCCCACTTAAGTCGCACCAGGTCCCCGTTCTTTCTTAACAAACAGCTGGCAATGGCCTGCTTCCTTTATCATCGTTACTTTTTTGCATATCTTTCATTCATTTGTTCTATATTTCTCTGTCTATAGTTCTTGTTTCCCTTTCCCCTGAAGAAGGGTCTCGACTTGAAACATCACAGCGCTGCATCACAGCGCCAGAGACCCACGTTCAAGTCTGACCTCGGGTGCTGTCTGTGTGGAGTTATCATGTTCTACCTGTGACCGTGTGGGTTTCCTCCGGGAGTACCGGTTTCCTCCCATATCTCAAAGATGCGCAGGTTTAATTGGCCTCTGTAAATTGCCCCTAGTGTGTTGGGAGTGGATACGAAAGTGGGAAAACATAGAACTAGTGGGAATGGATGATCAATGGTCAATGTGGACTCGGTGAGCCGAAGGGGCTGTTCTCATGCTGCATCTCTCTGCTAAACTAAACTAAGTGCTGTGTTGAGTGAGGCTGTAGTGTTTAAGTTGTCTTCAGATGAGACTTTTAAAGGGAAGCTTGGACATCTCATGCCATGCCATTATTATGATTAAGTTTATTATTGTCATGTGCATCATGCAGTGAAAAGCTTTGTTTTGCAGACTATTCAATCAGATCAGATAACACGATACATAAATCCAATCAAGTCAAACTCATGTACAATACGTAGAGCAAAGGGAAAGATACAGAGTGCAGAATATAGTTCTTAGCATTGTAGGGCTTCAGTCTAATGTCTGCAATGGGGCAGAGCAGCAGAGAGCTACCCCTATGTCCAGGACAAAGTACAGACCTCTATCAATATCTGCTCATTATCTCTGGAGAACATGGATAGGTGACATTTCGGGTCAGGACCCTTCTTCAGACTGCAGAGGAGTCATAACCCAAAATGATATCTATCCATTAGCAATGTTACAAAATTTTGAGATTTAAAAAATAAAGTCTGCAATTTATCCCATCACATAAAGCATAAAAAGAAGTTTAATTTGACACTTAATTCACTTTCATATCTTCAGTATTAAAAAAGTTATTATCATACTCAGAAATTAGCATCTAGTTCCCTATTGCTTTTCCATTGACTTAACACAAAAGCTGTGATCGAGGACAGTTAAAAGCCCATAACTTTCTTAAAAATTATGGTAACTGAAATAAATTTTCAGGTATTATAGATTGAAGCATTCTGAAACAAATATGAAACAATCTTACTTCGAAGACATGAAAGTAAAGCATATAATTAGTTAGTTACCTAATTGTAGCTAATTACAAAATTCAATTACTAGATCTAAACATCTATCAATTTCTTAAGAATAGATTAACATTTTTAAATAGCCTAAGTGTCCAAATAACATTCACACAATAATTCACAATATAACATAATTTTTAAATCTAATTTTCATGAATTTACAGGCCAAATGGAAGGAATTGAATGTTTAATACCTGTAAATTAATGGGGATTTAATTCATCTTGCGAGTGAGAATTTCTGGAACGCGATCTTTTGGAACGTTCATTTGCGGTGAATTTAACCCCGTATTGGCATGAAAAATACTGCCGTTAATTCGGGGAATAAAATCACCGTGTCGCATGACAAAATGTGAATTAAAGGCTTCTTAAGAAGCACTTTTATACATTTAAAGAAAGCACTTTCGTTTACCTGTCCATTGTGTGAAATCCGTCCCCGTTATTGGCGTTGATGCTTCAGGAGCTGCTTTTAAAATGACTGTAGCGCTGACATTGACGATTTAATAAAAATAAAAAATTCACAAAACGCCGGTAGGAACGATTTTGTCAGCAAAGTTTTGTACTCCAACAACATATTTCCAGGACAAGGGAGGATAAACCGCGTTTTAACCCCGCCCCCCCCTTAAAGGCGCCAAAATCGCGCACACGGCCAGTGGCAGAATTACAGCGCGACTGAAGGTAAGTTTTGTAACATACCTATATCCATGCTCTCCAGAGATGCCACCTGACCTGCTGGGTTACTCCAGCACTTTGTAGCTTTTTTTTGTAAACCAGAGTCTACAGTTCCTTGTGACTGCTCATTATCTCATTGCTGTCCATGGGAGCTTGGTATATGTAAATAAGCCGCTCCATTTCTTGTTCTACTACAGCAGTGATAACTTTTCAAAAGTACTTCACGGGCCGTGGACATTTTGGGAGGTATTGAGAGGCACCAGGTCATTGGAAATCGTTTTATTCTTCAAAATATCATTTAAAGACTGAATGCCTACTTTCCTAAATCCAACATCCTGCATTTTGTATCCAGCAGTGAAGAAGGATGCGATGGAGAAATAACTCAGAAAGATGTGTTCCTGTTTAAACTGCAGTCATCTGAATTTCTGATGATGCCCAGGATATATAGACAAATTAACAGTTCCAAAAATCCAATGCATGCATCTCAACAATTTCATATTTATTTTTATAAATGAGTATATTCATGTGTGGTCCTAATATCTTCTGTTGCACAGAAAGCTCGTCTCTAAAATAAACCTGGATAACATACCACAAACAATTTTACAGAAAAAAAAATCAAGTTTTCAAAATTAATAAACATTTGTCAAATTTATTTCGGAGATTGAACAGAAGCAGCATTTTTTTTTGCAATTTGTAAATCTTCCTATTATAATTTCTTGTAATTTCTCATGAGATTCTACTGTATGTGAAACTCTCATACATTGTAGTATGTGGCAAATGACATTCATACATCTTTCAAGATACACTAAGGCATTATAGTATACAAGACGTATATAAGTGGAAAAGAACTCAAGCAAGGAATTAGTGCCCAAAGCAGCCATGGAATGTCATTAGCCGATCGGATTAAAGAAAATCATCTGTTTAAACGTGCATTAAAAACAAGTGGGTAATTAGGGAGAAGGTAGGATCACTCAAGTATAAAGGAGGGAATCTATGCTTGGAGTCTGAGGATGTAGGCGAAGTATTAAATGAGTACTTTGCATCTGTATTCACCAAGTAGATGGACATGGAAGTGGAGATAATCCAGGGAGTTATAGGCATGGTGAGGATCACTTCAGTAGCAGGGAAAATCTTAGAGTGGATTCTTCGGGATAGGATGTACTCGCATTTGAAAGAGAATGAGATTATTAGGGACAATCAACATGGCTTTGCCCATGGCAGGTCATGCCTTACAAACTTAATCAACTGAATCAACTGAATCAACTTAACTAAACATGGATGGCACAGTGGCGCGGTGGTAGAGTTGCGGCCTTACAGCGTCAGAGACCCGGGTTTGATCCTGACTACGTGGACTGTCTGTGTGGAGTTTGCACGTTCTCTCTGTGACCGCATGGGTTTTTTCCGGGTACTCCGGTTTCCTCCCACACTCCAAAGCCATGCAAGTTTGTAGGTTAATTGGCTTCGGCTAAATTGTAAATTGTAAATTCTTACTTGCTGCAGCTTTACAGGCACATTAACACAAGCATAATAAAAACATACTATAATCAATAATACAATGACTTAATAATCAGTAATACCAGGTAAACATGATTATCATAGTGCAAAATGGAAGTCCGTAGTACAATCAAAACAAAGTCCATGGTCGATCATAGTTGCTGAGGTAGTGTTGTGCAGTGTTCAAGAGCTTGATAGATGCTGGGAAGACGTTGTTCTTGAACCTGGAGGTCACGGCTCTCAGGCTCCTGTACCTTCTTCCCAACGGTAATAGCGAGATGACAGTACGCCCAGGGTGATGTGGGTCTCTGATGATATCAGCTTTTGAGGCATTGCCTCCTATAGATTCCTTCGTCGCTCAAGTTTGTTATCTAACTCACAAGCAGCAGAGCCCACAGTACAATACTTACTCCGCAGAGCAAAGCATTGTCGTTAGACCTTTGTGCTCAAATCTCTGACTGATGTATTTAAATCCGCACCCTCCAGAACAAGATGGGGGAGTGTGACCATCTCACTGATAAAGGCTGGATGCCCTTCAGCTGATATTATGGATGGTTTCTCTCAGCAGCCCACCAAGGTTTGTAGGAAACGTTCGACTTTCTGAAGTTTAACCCACTGCATCTGAAGTCAAATAGAGGGCAAGGATAGAACCTTCAGCGAAAGGTCAGAATCTCTGTAAAGGTCAACATTTATGTTCTTAGATGCCTGTGTGAAGGAATACATTTCTCTTTTCTAAAAACTGTGCATAAATTCAACCTTTATTATTTGTAGCATCTGAAAGAAGGAAGAAACAATTTTCTTTGTCCTTTGAATAGATAAATAAAATTGAGCATGGTTTTGTGAAAAGAACAATTACTGAAAAATGTTTGAAAGTTTTCATTAATCTGTTGTAATTTGATGTTTCAGATAATGAAATTCAGATAATCAGATTTTGACCTTATCCTAGGTGAGCTTCAAACTTCCTTGTAGAATTCAGCTGAGATGAGAATCCAGACACGAGGACAAATGCAGCCCCTATTTTAGGAGCAATTGTAGCCACTCTTTGTTATTATTTGTCTGTAATGTTTAACTACTGATTACCATTTGATGTGAATCACTTTTGCACCTAAAAAATCCTTATCAATATTTTGAATCAGGGATAAGTTTTTTGGACTTTGAGCATTAAGAAACAAAAATGAGAGCAAAAATTGAAAACCATAATTAAGAACGTGAAAGGGAGCATAAGAATGGAGTTTAGAAGAATGAGAGGCGATCTCATTGAAACATATAAGATCGTGAGGGGCCTTGATCGGGTGGATGCACCGAGGATGTTCCCAATGATCGGGGAAACTAGAACTAGGGGACATAGTTGTAGAATAAGGGGGGGCTCTTTTAAAACTGAGATGAGGAAGAACTTCTTCACCCAGAGGGTGGTTAATTTATGGAATTCACTGCCCCAGGGAGCAGTGGAAGCAGAAACATTAAATATATTTAAGTCTAAAATAGATGGTTTTTTAGCTGCCAAGGGGATAAGGGGCTACGGGGAGAAGGCAGGGATATGGACCTAGGTATGGTTAGTATAGTAAGACCTGAGTGATCTCCTGGACAAGTGTCGATCGCCTGGATTGGGGTCGGAGAGGAATTTCCCGGATTTTTTTCCCGAATTGGACCTGGGTTTTTATCCGTTTTTTTGCCTCCCCCAGGGGATCACGCGGTTCTTGGGGTGGAGAGGGGTGATAGCGGTATAAAGGGGAGGGTAGTGTCTTGTGTTCTGTGTCTTGTGTCTACTGTTTGTGGGTAAGGGTGTCTGTTTAGTGTTCAGCCATGAGCGAATGGCGGTGCGGGCTCGATGGGCCTGGTGGTCTACTCTCGCACCTACTTTCTATGTTTCTATGTTTCTATAAATGTACAGAATGGTTACTGTGGAAGTGTGGTATAACAGAGCAGGAGTAGGCCGTTTAGCCCTTTGATTCTACTCCACCTTTGTTTAGTTTAGTTTACAGATACAGCATGGAAACAGCCATTCAGCCCACCGAGTCCATGCTGACTGTTCTATGTTATCCTACTTTCCCATCCATTCCCATCACACTAAGGGCAGTTTTACAAACGCTGATTAACCTACAAAGCCACAGGTCTTTGGGAAGAAATTGGAGCACTCGTCGGAAACCTACGCGGTCACAGGGAGAACATGAAAACTCCATGCAGACAGCACCTGAGGTCAGGGTCTCTGGTGCTGTGAGGCTGCAACACTACCAGCTGCGCTTCTGTGCTGCCCTTGAATCAAGATTATGGCTGATTGTCTACCCTGACACAATTTTCCTAATCTGTCATTACCAGTTCCCACCTACTTTAAAAGACCATTAATAGTACTGGTGCCCAAGACAAATAAGGTGACATGCCTCAATGACTACCAACGAGTGGCACTAATGTCAGTAATGATGAAGTGATTTGAGAGATTGGTTAGGGCATATATCAACTCCTACCATACCAAGAACCTGGACCCAATACGATTTACCCACTGTCACGATAGATGAACAGGGGATGCAATCTTGCTGGCTCTCCACTCTGCACTGGACCACTTGGACAATAAGAACATATGTCAGGCTGTTGTTTATTGACGGTAGACACAAAATGCTGGAATAATTCAGGAGGACAGGCAGCATCTCTGGAGAGAAGGAATGGGTGACGTTTCGGGTCGAGACCCTTCTTCAGACTGATGTCAGGGGAGTTGGCGACAAAGAGATAAAATGTATTCGGAGACAGTAAGACTGGTGGGAGAACTGGGAAGGTGGAGGGGATGGAGAGAGAGGGTAAGCAAGGGCTATTTGAAGTTAGAGAATTCAACATTCATACCGTGTAAGAAAGAACTGCAGATGCTGGTTTAATGTTTATACCGCTGGGTTGCAAGCTACCCAAGCAAAATATGAAATGCTGTTCCTCCAATTTGCATTTGGCCTCACTCTGACAATGGAGGAGGCCCAGGACAGAAAGGTCAGATTGGGAATGGGAGGGGGAGTTAAATTGCTGAGCAACCGGGAGATCAGGTAGGTTTAGGTGGTTTACTGTTGTTTATTGACTACAGCTCAGTGTTTAACACCATCATCCGTTTTACCTAACTCAGAGATCTGGGTCTCTGTGCATTCCATTGCAACTAGATACTTCCCGTCCTCATCACAGACCACAATTGGCAACAACACTTCCTCCCACACTCCAAAGATGTACAGATTTGTAAGTTAATCATCCTCGGTAAATTTGTAAATTGTCCCTAGTGTGTAGTGCTAGTGTACGGAGGTCGATGCGGTCTAGGTGGGCCGAAGGGCCTGTTTTTGTGCTGTATCTCTAAAGTCTAGCGTCTAAAGTCTAAAGCTACATTCCATTGACGTTGTTATGTCAACTCTTTCAGCTGCTCTATGTTCCCTTAAGCCCTTTTACATTCTTCTTTATATTCACAGCCATCGGAGAGCGAGGGGGGCCTCCGAGAACTACCCGACTGGGGGCCGCCAAGAATGAAGGGGGGGGGGGAGGGGTGTCAAGAACAAAGGAGGGTGAGGCCTGCTGCCATGTGCGGCGGCAGGCAGTAGATAGGACTGTTCGGTAAACTTTTGTAGCCTTGTCAGTGCCTGAACATGGTGATACTTGTGTACTGCCTAGGTGAGGTCTGCTGTATGATGTTACCGGGTTGTGTGCCAAACAAAGCTTTTTACTCTACCAAGCTTGGTACGTGTGACAATAAAGTATCATTGAATCATTGAATAATCCCACTTCGCATTGTGCCATTAGAAAACCTGGAATACAACACTTGGTTCCTTCAGCCAAATATTGCAGATCATGAATAGCCGAGGACCAAGAACCTATCCACATGGAGGCTCGCTAGACGTAATCAATTCCATGCCTGTCTCATAATCAATTCCATGTCAGTAGATTAAACCAAACTCAACATGCTCGAACCTTGTGACCAACCCTCTGTATGGGTGTTTATCAAAAGCCCCCTGAAAATCCAACTGCATCATAGCCACTGGCCCCCTCTTTCCCATTTCACCTGTTACATAGTCATACAGCATGGAATCAGGCCCTTCGGCCCAACTTGTCCATGCTGATCAAGAAGCCACATCTATGCTAGTCCCACCTGCCCAAGTTTGGCCCATATCCCTCTAAACCTTTCCTATTCATCGCAAAGGAACTCAAATGGATTATACTTGGTTTCCTTTTAATAATTTCATGCTGATTCCGCTAAACCTTATTTTTATTTTTAAGAGACAAAGAAAAAGTATTTTCTTGTGGAGAATACTAATAATAAAGGGTGAATGTTCTCCCCCACAGCTTTCTGATAAAAAGTAAATGTATTTCTTTATCAGTGAATGGTTTATGTTCCACTCTTAACAAAATAGAATTCATGGACTTCAAAGTATAGAAAACTTAGTGCAGTGGGGTCATTGATCCATCACTGAGTTATAGGCCTGGGCTCTAAATGTATGATTAGCAGAGCACAACATAGGGCATACGTAAAGGTGAAATAGCCAAATGATGGGCTCGTTTTTTTCAAAGAAATGTTGTAGTCACATTCCAATGATTCAAGCATGTCAGGGTATGTAGAGAAGAAACTGGATTATTGCTAAAGCCAGGTTTGGTGATGAAGTACTCCTGGCAGGAAGTCACATCAGATGTAAACAGATCTCTGAGGCATGGTATTATCAGTATGAGGATCTCCATCCTCTTTGGAAGCATGACCTAGATGGGGTGCCACACATCTACTAATTGTACCTGGGATGTATTTATTACAATCACTGCTCCAGATGAAATGTAAGTCAGCGTATCAGAGCTCCCTCAAGGAAAAATGATTATGATCTACCTCAATGGAGACCCTCGCATTATCTTTGACCGGACTTTACTAGACTTTATCTTGCACTAAACTTTATTCACATTATTCCCTTTATCATGTTTAGTACACTGCGGATGGTTATCATGTATTGTCTTGCCATTGACTGGTTAGCACGCAACAAAAGCTTGTCACTATAACTCGGTGCACATGACAATAAACTAAACTCAAACTCAAACTCAGCATAGAACATAGAACAGTACAGCACAAGAAGAGGCCTTTGGCCCACAATGTCTGTGCCTATACATAACGCCAAGATAAACTAACCCCATCTGCCTACACATTGTCCACGTGATTCCCAGCATATCCAAGGCATTTGTAAGGATGTTGCCAGGACTAGAGAGTGTGAGCTATAGGCAGAGGTTGTGTAGGCTGGGACTCTATTCCTTGGAGCGCAGGAGGATGAGGTGTGATCTTATAGAGGTGTTTAAGATCATGAGAGGAATAGATCGGATAGATGCACCGAGTTTCTCAAGTCAAGTCAAGTCAAGTCAACTTTACTTGTCACATACACATACAAGATGTACAGTGAGATGAAAGTGGCAATGCCTGCGGGATTGTGCAAAACAACAGAACAGAACAGAACCAGTATTTACATTAAAAAAAAGAAGACACAACAGTATTTACGCCCTGGTGAGATCAGAGTGATGGCCTGGTGATCGCCTGTGGAAAGAAACTCCGTCTCATCCTCTCTGTTTTCGCAGCGACAGCGGAGGCGCTTGCCTGACCATAGCAGCTGGAACAGTCCGTTGCTGGGGTGGTATGGGTCCTTCATGATCTTGCTGGCTCTGGATCTGCACCTCCTGGTGTACAGTTCCTGCAGGGGGGGGGGGGAGTGTAGTTTCCATGGTGCGTTCGGCCGTATTGCTCAGAGTATGTGAATTGAGGACCAGAGGAGATAGATTTAATGGGAAAAGATTAAATAGGAACTTTTTCACACAAAGGGTGTATGGAACAAGCTGCCAGAGGAGATAGTTGAGGCAGGGACTATCCCAACATTTAAGAAACAGTTAGACAGGCACATGGATAGGACAGGTTTGGAGGGATATGGACCAAAAGCTGGCAGGTGGGACTAGTGTAGCTGGGATATGTTGCCTAGTGTGGGCAAGTTGGGCCAAAGGGCCTGTTTTCACACTGTAGCACTCTATGAATCTACGATATCCAAGTGAGGTCTTTACATATTTATTCAATTTCTCTTGCCATCAGTGTCAACACAGTATATGGTTTCCTGATTGCTTCTTGTACCCATACTTTGGCTTTCAGTGACTTATGCACAAGGACACCTAGGTCTTTGAACATATGGTAGTGCGGTGGTGAAATTAATGGGCCATCAAACTGGTGGCCTGGATGAATGCTCCAAAGATATGATTAATAATCACCATGAAATGACTTTGTCAGATTGAGTTTATTATCATATGCACAGGTGCAACAAAGTACAAATACGATGAATATCTTGCTTGCCGCACCATCACAGGCAGAGACTCAGACGGC
This sequence comes from Malacoraja senta, assembly GCA_038087875.1. NCBI lineage: Eukaryota > Metazoa > Chordata > Chondrichthyes > Rajiformes > Rajidae > Malacoraja > Malacoraja senta. Next base: position 41,278,299 of record CM075982.1, on the reverse strand, counting down.
ACACGCAAAAACATAAACCATACATAAATTCTGCAAGACAGTATAAAACAAAGGAAGACTGTTCAGAAAAACCCAATACATTTGAGGAAATTACATGTCGAAAAAAAACCCTAGTCCATGGTGGTGCAAGAAGTGGTCCATGGCATTCCATTGCTGAGGTCGAGAGGATTGGGTCAAGTTGTAGGAAGCCTGTTGTTCCCTGAACCTGTTGGTGTGGGACTTCAGGCTTCTGTACCTCTGGATGATGAGGATCCTTGACGATAGATGCCACTCTCTTGAGGCAGGTCCTCAAGAGATGTAGATGATGATAATTGTTGAGTTGGGGAAGTGATGTTTTTTTTTTTTTTAAGAGATCCCAGAGGGTTCAGTCCTAGTTAAGGAGAGCTTCTTAATTTCGCCTGTATGTTATCCAGTCCTCTGGCATTGTGATGAAGAGGCCTGACAAGCCATCCATTTCAGGGCATTCTAAATACTTGGATTCGTAGAGATACCCTTCATTACACTACTGAGCAAAAATAAATGGGCCTCATTTTTATTTGCAGTTCATTCAAGGTCTTCGACGTTTACAAGATTTTAACTATGACCTGTTTTGAGGGACAATGGAGGTTTTATTAGGATTCCACTGACTGCTCGTACTTTAACTCTGTAAGTTAAATGAATTTCTTTAAAAAATCATCCAAGGTCATGTTTGTCTGTTATTTTACTTCCTTAATCCCCAGAATAGAGTGAGAATGTTATTTTATAAAGCATCAGAATATTTAACCTCGCTGTGTCTACAGAGCAGGCAGAGAGGTGTAAGGAACTTTATTCCAAAAAAACTTGAAGCACAATTGTTTTTGGGGTTTTATTTCAAGCTGGTTAAGTTTAGTAAATGGCAGTCTGGTTGAAAAAAAAAGTCTTACAGAAAGCTTTGAAGAATGCAAAACCTTATCCACCTTAATCCAAAGAATGGTTCTTCATGCCCTTGTCTGGTTGTCCTGGAGAGGGAGCAGATGGGGTTTTATGAAGGTCCAGGCTGACTCAGTTGCACGAGTTTAACTTTGCTGCTGCTGTGGGTGGCACGGTGGCGCAGCTATAGAGTTGCTGCCTTACGGAGCCAGAGACCTGGGTTCGACCCTGACTACGGGCGCTGTCTGTAGTGAGTTTGTGCATTCTCCATGTGACCACATGGGTTTCCTCCGGGTGCTCTGGTTTCCTCCTACAGTCCAATGACGTGCAGGTTTGTAGGTTAATTGGCTTCTGCAAATTGTCCCTAGTGCGTAGGATAGAACTAGTGCACGGAGATCGCTGGTCGGCATGGACTCGATGGGCCAAAGGGCCTGTTTCCATGCAGTATCTTTAAACTAAACTAAACTAAACTAATTTTAATGAATGAACCAATAGTCAAGAACTTTGGATGCTAGTTCAACCATTAGTTTAACCATTGCACTGTTATATAAGAAAGAGTTTGGGAGGCAGGGTGTGGATTGCTTCACAAGTCCTATCCACCTCATACCCAACCATTGCTTAGATGGGAAATCATGTAGCATTTCTGTGTCTTGTCCTTGAGAGGTACAATGGATCATTTTAACATGGGAAGTCATGCATTTGATCGTCTAACCCTGGCGCGCATGGCTTTGTAGTGTTCGGGAATGCCACAAGTTGAATGTAGCTAGAGATTGGTGGGTCAGGCTGCTAAGTCCAGATTCAGGGACAGTTGCTTCCCAGCTGTTATCAGGCAACTGAATCATCTTACCACAATCAGAGAGCAATCCTGGACTACAGGATTGTAGTCCAGACCTTTGTACTGTCTTTTATCGGACTTTACTGGCTTTACCTTGCACTCAACGTTATTTCTATATCATGTACACACTGTGAATGGCTCGATTGTAATCATGGATTGTCTTTCCGCTGACTGGATAGCACACGACAAAAGCTTTCCACCGTACCTCGGTACACGTGACAATGAACTAAACTGATGACTGATAAACTGATGAATTATAAAGCATTTTGTGTCTATCTTTGATGATTGATAAAAACCAATGACAGATAAAAAAAGTGCTTTTCTTGGACAAAATGGTGCCTATGAGGTAGGAAGGACAGGTCTATTCCCCTCTGGTCTGCAACTAAACATTCTGCTAATGGTAGATATCCATCCTCCTGACCACACTACCACATGTCTGGACTTGCAAGCAGATCTCCCATCCATTGCTCCACACACTGATCACTAGATGCCTGCAGCTTTGGTTTGGGAAAATTGGCTAGCATTCCACATCTACCCAGCCTATTACCAGAAGAGGGAACAGAATCAGAAAACAATAAAGACATCCTGTGTAGGAAGGAACTGCTGATGCTGGTTTACACCAAAGGTAGACACAAAATGCTTTATAACTCAGCGGGTCAGGCAGCATCTCTGGAGAGAAGGAATAGGTGACAAGTTAGATAAATCAATATACACACTGCTGATTGTAAGCTGTCAGACCTGCTGCTGATTTCCATGTTTGGGAAAGTTCTGGCATTGTGAAGCTAGAGGATAGAATGTGGGGATATTTCCCCGCACCCTCTCCCCTGCGCCCCACCTGAACTTGAACCAACATCGCCCCTCCCTTTCCTCTTCCACCTACATTCCTTCCTCTGGCTTCACAATTGGCAACTCTTCAATTATTTTATCTCATGCCTTCTGCCTTATCATCTCTGGCCTTTATCCAACCATCTGCCCATCAAATCTCCCTCCCTCACCTGTACCAACCTATTACCTGTGTCGGAAGGAACTGCAGATGCTGATTTATACCGAAGATAGACACAAAATGCTGGAGTAACTCAGCGTGACAGGCAGCATCTCTGGAGAGAGGGAATGGGGAAGGAGTCTGAAGCAGGGTCTTGACCCGAATCATCACCAATTCCTTCTCTCCAGAGATGCTGCCTGTCCCGCTGAGTTACTCCAGCATTTTGTGTCTATCTCCAACCTATTACCTGTAACGCTTTGTCCTGCCCCTCCCCTCATCCCCCCTCTACAATCAATCTGAAGAAGGGTCCCGACCCGAAACGTCACCTATCCATGTTCTCCAGAGATGCTGCCTGAGCCGCTGATTTACTCCAGCAATTTGTGTCAAATTTTATATTGCTTGTGCTTGAAAAGGAGTGTTTGTCTGAAATCAATTACATATTCAGAGAAAGTCAATTAATCAGCCCATGCTCGCAGTTTCATGACTTATAAAGACATTCTGCTTATTCGTCATTGAAGAATTTAAAGACAGGGTGTATAAACCCCATGTCACCACTGAAATTGTAGCTCTCAGATTCACAAGATAAATGCACAAGAACAATCTGCAAATGAAAGCAGGTATTTGTGGAGAAACAACGAGTTTTGGAGTTAGTGTTTAAATTAATTACATTTTTCACTAGGAAAAGAAGTAAAATACGACGACAATTTTAAAGAAAGTAGCAGGTGTCGATTTTCTTTTTTTCTGATGGTGGAGGGTCAAATATTGTCTCATTCTTTTATTGGAATTAAATTATACTTTAATTATAAACAATGAATCAGTGAAAAAGTATACCTGGTCTGATAACAGTTATTGCCAAAAGGTTTCAATCAACCTTTGATGTTGGTTGGGCAGCTTCAGTTGTGCATACATTTTGCCAGTAGTGTGACATTTCAAGGAACAATGTAGAACAATTTCCACAAGACTTATTTTCTAGAAATACTTACAAATTGTAGCTCTTAGTTCCATTACCCACTGATAAATTGGCTATCATCCAAGACATAGGTACTTGCATGTGTACCCAGACGTTAGTGACATTTAAAGCTAAATGATGTTTCTTTCAATTGATGAAATGTATTGCATATTTGATCAGTCACATATTTGCGCTTTATGTATCATCGTGGCTGGGTTTTACATGATGTATCGGAAGGAACTGCAGATGCTGGGTTACACCGAAGATTGCCACAAAATGCTGGAGTAACTGTCCCGCTGAGTTACTCCAACATTTTGTGTCTATTTTTCACATGATGTAGACTCCTACTTGCAATTGTGTTGTTAGAGTGGTGTTATTATAGTCCAACCACAGTTTTGCACTACTGTCTTTTTGGATTTATTGGCCTGCCCTTATAAAACTCAGTTAAGTGTTTAAAGCTTAGCAGAGGCTATTTTGTGCAGACCACTTGTCAGTTATCCTGACAGCCCATTGACTGTTAATTGCCCTAAAACCTCACTGAAATACTTGATTCATTCCATAATAATACAACATGATTTTATCATACTTGATCACAAGTGTGCTTCATTTGTCTATTACTCTGTTATTGCATCAAACTTTCCAGTTTACTTACAAAATGAACACAATTTCTTTGATATAATACATCGGCAAAACACTCGCAATGCTAAGTACCGCTGAGGTCAAACCTTTATAGTTGAACTAATGCTGGGGCAGCCTTTTAAAACCGTCAGAAACACTGTCAGCTCAATGGGTATTAAAGGGCCAGTGGAAAAAAACGGGGAGAGAAAAGTGACACGCTTACTTTTCCACGAATAAATTCCAATCCCCTCCTATCTAAACAGAGGGTTGAAGGTCAATTCTGACTTACATTGTAAAACAATGGAAGCTTTAACTTACTGCTGCTCTTTCATACATCTGTTAGCTCCATGTTTTCGTTGTATAGATATACTGAAGGCATTCTATAGATTAGGTAAGTTTTAGTGCTGTCTTTCTCCTTTGATTTCTCTCACTATATCTAGCATGACAAGTTAGCTGCCCCCATATGTTTCTATAAAGGTCTGACCTCAAGCTGAATTAGAGAAATGCACAACACCATGAAGTGTTGCTGTTTAGGTAAGATACTGCCTGAGATTTTGTAGGCCAGACCAATCTCTGGGTTGATTTTCAGATTTAATCTTTGCTCAGATAGTTAATCTTCAATGGAACAACAAGAAGACCCAATATACCTGATTAGTTGCGTTTAGTTGAGAGATACAGCGTGGAAACTGGTCCTTCGGCCCACCGAGTCCGCCCCAACCAGCGATCCCCACACACTAACACTATCCTACACACACTAGGGACAATTTACAATTTTAACCAAACCAATTAACCTACAAACCTCTACGTCTTTGGAATGTGGGAGGAAACCTGGGCGTCTGGAGAAAACCCACACAATCACATGGAGACTAGTAAGATTAAACGAGAACTTACCAGTTTGAAGTTTGATCTTTATTTTATGAGGAGTTACGATGAGGGATTACATGAAGAGCCCGCCAGCCCGCATGCGCGTCAATCTTCAAAGCAGCGGTGTGAAATCACAGATAACAGTTGATGAACTGAATACAGTAAGATTAGATAAACTAGAACTACCAGCTGACCTTTATGAGAGTCAAGTCAAGTCAAGTCACATTTATTTATATAGCACATTTAAAAAAACAACTCTCGTTGGCCAAAGTGCTTTACATTTGTTATAAGAATAGCACAAACAAAACAAACTACATACATATATACATGTAGCCCTCACTCAGAGGACGTCAGGAAAGGCTTGGGAGTATAGATAAGTTTTTAGTCTTGACTTAAAAGAGTCGATGAAGGGGGCAGTTCTGATTAGAAAGGGGATGCTGTTCCACAGTCTAGGGGCTGCAACCGCAAAGGCGCGGTCGCCCCCGAGCTTATGCCTAGACCGTGGGATATTCAGCAACCCCAAGTCGGACGATCTGAGGGGCCTGGAGGTGGAGTGGTGGGTGAGAAGACTTTTTATGTAGGTGGGGGCAAGCCCATTGAGGGCTTTGTAGACATGGAGGAGAATCTTGAAGTTTATACGGAACCGCACAGGGAGCCAGTGGAGAGAGGCCAGGATCGGGGTGATGTGGTCCCTTTTTCGGGTGCCCGTCAGGAGTCTCGCTGCGGCGTTTTGGACCAGTTGCAGCCGGGACAGGGAAGATTGGCTGATGCCAGTGTAAAGGGAGTTGCAGTAATCTAGGCGGGAGGAGATGAATGTGTGGATGAGCTTTTCGAGGTCATCAAACTGGAGGAATTGTTTTATTTTAGCTATCGTCCAAAGCTGAAAGAAGCTAGCTTTTACCACGGCATTGACTTGTTTGTCAAATTTCAGTGCTGAGTCAAATTTCACTCCAAGGTTTTTGACGTGAGGTTTGAGTAGTGGGGTAAGGCTTCCAAGGCTGCCTGCTATCATTTTGATTGAGTCCGAGGGGCCGAGAAGGATGACCTCAGACTTACTCTCGTTTAGTTGAAGTTCTGGGCCATCCAACACTTTATATCCTCGAGGCAGTGGGTAAGGTTAAGCAGATTTGATTGTTTTTTGGGCTTCAGGGGAGATAGAGTTGTGTATCGTCTGCGTAGCAATGGAAGGAAATGCCGTGCCTTTCAATGACTTGGCCTAAGGGGAGCATATACAGGGAGAAGAGAATGGGGCCAAGGATGGAACCTTGTGGAACCCCACAGCAGAGATTAGCTGGGGAGGAGAAAGAGTTGCCTATGTTAGTCGAGAAACTCCTACCTTTGAGATAGGAGATGAACCAGCTCAGGACAGTGCCATCAATACCAACCCCATACCGGAGACAGTCAATTAGGATGGTGTGGTCGACAGTATCAAATGCTGCGCTGAGGTCAAGAAGGAGCAGAATTGCACAGCCGCCGGAGTCAATGGTGAGCAGTAGGTCATTGTGTACCTTCAACAAGGCAGACTCTGTGCTATGGTGAGCCCTGAAACCTGATTGGAAAGTTTCCAAGATAGTGTTTTGGTGAAGGTAAGGTAGGTATAAGTTGACTTAAAATTACCTTTTCAGGGGCTTTTGAGAGGAAAGGCAGTTTAGAAATGGGTCTGTAGTTGCTTGGCAAGGTGGGGTCGAGGTTAGGTTTTATCAGGACTGGTTGGACCACCGCATGCTTGAAGCAGGTAGGTACAATGCCAGTGGCCAGAGAGCTGTTGAAGATGGCGCGGATGCTGGGACCAGCTGTTGTAATGACGTCCTTTAGGAGGGCAGAGGGGACAGTGTCGAGGGGGCATGTAGTAGGTTTCATGGTGGTGATCAGTTTTACAAGGGAGGGTAGAGTAACGGGTTGGAAACAGTCTAATTTTGAAGAGCAGACCAATGAGACAGCCAGTGAGAGAGGGTTGGGAGCGGAGTGTACGCAATCCCTCATCGTAACTCCTCATAAAATAAAGATCAAACTTCAAACTGGTAAGTTCTGGTTTAATCTTACTATTTTACTTCGGAGTCACGTGTGACTACGTGAAGATTTCAAAGCTCTGTGATTTCATGCCATGAGAAATGAGTCTACACAACCACAACTGCTTCAATTGACAGATAAGGGAAACATTCATAAGGAATAAATAATAATAATAATAATAATAGTAATCCCTCTCATCCGGGAGGAAACTATATAACTGAACCTAAAATAGAGTTGGCAAATACCCCTGGTCTGGCAATGGGTTATTATAAAATGTTTGGAAAACTCGTTCGTTAGACCATCCTGCAGTCGCTAGGATGTGGTCCAGAGGACCGTACATAACCCTTGCTGGTGATGTTGTAGCAGCCCTGGTGGAGTGAGATTAGAAAGTTAGTATCTACTCCTGCATAAGCCAAAGCCCCGTTTTAACGGCCTGGAGATGGTCTGAACTGATACCTTCTTATGAGGTTTTTTGTAACCAACAAACATAGCTAGTATCAGAGCCTCTAAGGCTCTAGGTGACCTTGACGTAATGTTGTAAATGTGTGACCACACATAACCGAAGGTCCCTGGGGTATGCCATGAAACTAGTTTGAGACCTGACGCCCCTTCTGCTCTGCTTAACTAAATCACAAACATAAAATATTATATTATTTGCAGATGTAAACATCTTGTCCAGTCGCAATTATGTAGCGACTGAACCCATTGCGCTGAGACCAGCGCCATGAGGATAACTACCTTATGAGAGCCGGGCCAAAGCTAAGGATGTAGCTGGATCCCCCTGGTGAAGTAATGTTAATACAATGTCAATATCCCATACGGCCCTGTACTTGTCCTGGGAGAACTTGTGTTGAAGATATCCTTTACAAACTCGATCTCCGAGGGTGAAACCCGACAGAGTGGGTCCCGTTCGCTGCAGCAAATATGATGGGAAGGCATGTTGGGCACAGTTAATGGCCCTATAACTCAATTATTGTCAAAGACTCATTTGAAAATGAACTCCAAGACGTCAGTAATCTGTACCGTATTAAATGTAACATTAGCATTTAAACAAAACGCTTCCCATCTCCTGAAGAGGAAATGTACTGCTTTTTTGGTGCTATCCCTGCACTCTGCAATGAGCACATACATGGATCGGTGTGACAACCCGAGCCGTAGGAGCAGTCTACTCAGAATCTGCAAGTCAATAAATTGATTTTATCATGCAGAGGCTTGTTTCCCGAGCCACAGGCTGAACCAGCAAAGTTTTACGTTTAGAATAACCGTATAAGGTTGTATTATTCTTCCCGACAAAAGCGGGAATCATGGCTGCATAGGCCAGTCAGACAGTACGAAAACCTAAAGCGGGATCTTGCTGACTTTATTTCAAGATCCGACTGATGAGGCAAAATGGAGGAAGACATAAAAGAACATTCCTCCTCCTTGTAGTGAGAATGTATCTCTCGCCACTGTTATGCCACATATTTTTGCAACCGGTGAATGAGCATGAAAACAAACATATCGATATTCGGTGTACCATCGAACCATAATTTCATAAAATACTTTGCGATCCAACACCCATTCTGTGTTGTCATTGATCTGTACGTGATGATACACCAGTGGCAAATGAGATTAGGTAAATTATTACAGGATAATTTTACTTGATTGCACCCATGTGACTAACATATGCCACGACCATAGTGTATCAACTTGAAATTCAGCATGCAGATTATGCATATTTGCTCAATAACCTTTTAACCCATAGAATGCACCTAGTGTCCATAGATAGTTGATACCAATAACTGAAGAATTGGCAACTCATGCAAATCTCCTCCACCTCCGAACTAGAGATGACATTCTTTTTCACCTTAGAGCACCTAGCATCAGTTTGTAATATAACTGAAATTTTACTGACCAAACTACTGGAGCATGCTGAATATTTGTCGTCCATCATTGTGACTTTGGCAGCTTCAGCTGGTAATAGCACAGGTCTGTTAACAATGACCTACATGGCACTTGAGAGGTTGCTACTTTGCACGATGTCAGTTTCCCCACTTGCACAGCTGAATCGCAGCTACTATATTGCCAATTACTCTTGATGAATAGAAGGTTGCTTTATAACAACAAGGTTGTTACAGGCTTCTATTAACTCCAATCTCTTGCCCCAGGACGGAGTCACAGGCTAATTACTAGTTAAAGGTAAATCCCAATGATCAACAAGTCTATTTGGTATCAACTTAAATTTAACTGGATGGTTGAGGAACCCCAATTTCTCAAATATAGTTTGAGGCTGAAACAGTTGATTTTAGCAAAATACAGCGTTAGAATATCATCCAGTCAAGACATAACAAGTGTTTTTGAACTCTGAGTAGTCCAAGCACCGATTTTAGTAATTTGGTAAATAACCTGGAAGCTGAAGTTAGCCCATTTTGCAATGCTTTACTGTTATCATTGCCTCATCCTGATAATTTCAAATGTCTCCGGTGATCCCTGTAAATGGGAACTGAATAGAATGTATCTCTGAGATCGATGCATGCCATAAAGATCCTTATGAAAATCAGTTGTTAGTCAGTAACGAAGTTTCCTATTCGGAAAAGTTTATACTGCACGTGCGAGTTAAACAACATTCTCCATCTTTCACAATGAACAGGCCACGCCTGCCATCATTCCGTGCCTGCCTCGAACGACAACTCTGGCCCGATTTCCGAGCCTGTCTCAAAAGCAATCCTGGCCATAATACTGAGCCTGCCTCAAAAGACAATTGTGGCCCTAATTCCAAACCTGCTTGAAATGCTAGTATTGTGCAGTTTTACATGGTTAGATGCTGCTAAGTAGATGACAATGCCTTAACCATTTGTGTGTTGTACAAACAAGTGTAAATATTACCAACTTGTAAGTGGTCCACTTACCCCATGTTTCGGAAGTGCCAGACCCACCTACATGCCTGGTTACCTTGGTTGTAGAGTAGGACTGGTAGGGTGCGTGGAACCTCTGCCCAGCTTTCACGCTGCCATCAGCTTCAGTGAACCGCTTACTGCCGATGGAGGCGTGGGGTGTGTTGTCGCCGAAACGATGAAGCTTTGCTCTTCGTTGGTACCTTGATTGGTCCGACAGCTTTTGCTTCCTCATCCAGGTTTTGCCTGTTGAATAGGACTTACCTGAATAGAAGATTCGGCGGCTGGCTCTAATGTCCCCCTGATAGCGCTGTTCACTGCCGGCACTTGCACCGTGAGGGGACCTCTGGCCTCTTCCGGGTATTCTGCCAACGGCTGGTAACCAGCTCTTCTGGCAGCAACACCTTCGTTTGCGAGGATTCCCTTGAAGCCATACGCATGTGCTCCAGTATGTTCCACGGACATACTTTAGAATTTGAAGTCAGTTACATACTGACCACTCGCACTCCCCTCCACAGGGAGGGAGATTCATAGGCAGCCCTGAAACAGGTGCTGCCGCAGGCCCCTGAGGATACCTGCGCTGATATGGCCCCTCCAATGGGCCTATACCAGGATGGAACATCACATTTGTGGGATAAACGCCGGAGAGCGCTATCCATGCTCCATTTTTTCCTTGCGGGCACGTCGATTTAAGCCCTTTGTGCCTCGTGGTATGCTCTCCGCTATACCTTCGATCTCCTGAGTCATAAAACTGCCCCGAATGCTCCCCTCCTCAGAGAGGGAGACATTGTGCAACCCAGTAACAGGTGCCGCTGCCGCGGGCTCCCGTGGAGACCCGTGCTGCTAGCTCCCTCCATCGGAGCATATCATTGTGGAGCAACCTCTCCATTAGGTGCTCCATGTGGGGTAGACGTCCGAAGACACTACCCATTGAAGGAGGGGAACCCTCCTGGCCTGACTCGCCCAAGTTCATAGGCCTGCCCGACTTATTGTTGGTTTTACCCCATGTCCTGGGGACCACAGCGGTCTGGGAGCCGCTGACCGCACTGTCAGCGACTCTGGTGGTGATACCGCCTTCCTCCTGGATTTACCCCTCCACGGGAACCACGGCGGTCTGGAAGCCGCTGACCGCATTGTCAGCGACTGGAGTAGCGAACCCGATGGCCCATAACCGGCTACACGCGCTTCCGCAATCCGGACTGGAGTGTCCCCACGGCCCATAACCGGTTTCCCGGCGGCCCATCCGGATTTCGCGACAATATCCAGCAGGAAACCTCTATAAGAAGAGGTTCCTGCAAGAAAAAACAGAACATGGTAAGAAATACAAAACTTACCTGTAGGTTTAAACTTACCGCTGGCAGGAGCGACGCGCCTGTCAGTCTGTCGCTGTGCCATGCGACAGACTTAATGACGCGCATGCGGGCTGACGGGCTCTTCACGTAGTCAGTCACGTGACTCTGAAGTAAAATGTACAAACTCCGTATAGAAAGCACCCATAGTCAGGATTGAACCCAGGTCTCTGGCTCTGTAAAGCTGCAACTGTGCCGCCCAATTTTCTGATTTACTTCAGAATTATTTTGTTTTGCACTATATTTAAACAAAAATATTGCTTATATTGGGTTTGGTTTTATTTCGGATTTCCAATAGTTGCGGTATTTTGATTTCTACTATTATCTGGGCAGGCAGACCTGGATTATAGAAATTGCAAATAGTAGGGGGTTATCAGGATCTGAGCATTGTTCAAATTGGTTAACAGGATTTAAAGATGTTTAATATGTCTCCCAGCCGTCACATACAACAAATAATCCTCCGACATTTTCGCCACCTCCAATTGGATCCCACCACTGACCACATCTTCCCATCTCCTCCCCTGTCTGCTTTCCGCACAGACCGCTCCCTCCATAACTCCCTGGTCAATTCATCCCTTCCCACCCAAACCACCCCGTCTCCTGGCACTTTCCCTTGCAACCGCAGGAAATGCTACACTTGCCGCTTTGCCTCCCCCCTTGACTCCATTCAAGGACCCAAGCAGTCTTTCCAGGTGCGGCAGAGGTTCACCTGCACCTTCTCCAACCTCATCTATTGCATCCGCTGCTCTAGATGTCAGCTGCTCTACATCGGTGAGACCAAGCGTAGGCTTGGCGATCGCTTCGTCCAACACCTCCGCTCGGTTCGCATTAACCTACCTGATGGCTCAGCACTTCAACTCCCCCCCCCCTCCCATTCCGAATCCAACCTTTCTGTTCTGGGCCTCCTCCATGGCCAGAGTGAGGACCACCATAAATTGGAGGAGCAGCACCTCATATTTCGCTTGGGCAGTTTGCACCCCAGCGGTATGAACATTGACTTCTCTAATTTCAGGTAGTCCCTGCTTTCTCCTCCCCTTCTCAGCTCTCCCTCAGCCCACTGTCTCCACCTCTTCCTTTCTTCTTCCTCCCCCCTCCCACCCTCACATCAGTCTGAAGAAGGGTCTCGAAGCGAAACGTTGCCTATTTCCATCGCTCCATAGATGCTGCCTCACCCGCTGAGTTTCTCCAGCATTTTTGTCTACCTTTAATATGTATTTTGCCTGTTAAGAACTAAGAGATTGAGAGGTAATTCAGTTAAATACTTTTCATCTTAAAATTCAATAAATCCAGGGAGGCAGAGCTCTGGGATCAGTCAAAGCATTGTGTTGATTTATATTACGAAAACAAGTTCTCAACATTTTTGTGAAAGAATGATTGTAGGATTTTCAGAAGATAGACACCAAATGCTGTAGTAACTCAGCGGGATGGGCAGCATCTCTGGAGAGAAGGAATGGGTGATGTTTCAGGTTAAGTCCCTTCTTCAAGCTGGAGATATGGTAAGATAAGGTGTGAAAAAGACAGATCAAGATCAAGAACTGCAGAAGCTGGTTAAAACCGAAGAAAAATACAAAAAGCTGAAGTTACTCAACTGGACAGGCAGCATCTCTGGAGAGAAGGAACGGGTGACGTTTCGGGTCACGGTCAAGATCTTCCTTGATTTTCAAGGTGAAATACTTGGAAGGTTCCCGAACTAAAAAGATATGCCTTTATCATACAAAACACGTGAATGGAAGGCTATTGCCCCGATCTGTTATCAACGATTAACATCAGTATTGCATTCTACCCTTGATGTCTCCGAACTTTGTACTCGTGTATAGACATGGGCACTTACATGGGCCCCAGCTATGCCTGCCTAGGACTGGCCCTATCTAACTTCCACCTTGCCCTCAAATTCACCTTGATCATCTCTGACACGTCTTTCCTCTTTCTTGATCCCTCTGTCTTCATCACAACAGACAGACTATTGGCCTACTGACTGCCACAGTTATCTGGACTACACTTCCTCCCACCCTGCCTCTCACAAAGATGCTATTCCCTCTCTCAATTCCTCCATCTCTGCTGCATCTGCTCCCAAGATGAAACTTTCCATTCTTGGACATCCAAGATGTCCTCTTTCTTTAGTAAACATGGTTTCCCTCCCCGATGACACAGATGGATCCCTCACCCATGTCTCCTCTGTGTCCCATAGTTTTGGTCTAGCTCCCCTTCCCCCCAGATGGAACAAGGACAGAGTTCTCCTGATCCTCATCTTTCACCTCACCAGCCTCCGCATCCAACACATCATTCTCCAACATTTTCATTACCAACCACTAGTCACATTTTCCCATCACCACCCTTTTCCGTCTTCCTCAGAGACTGTTCGCTCCGTAACTTCTTGGTTCACTCATCCGTTCCCACCCAAACCACCTCCTCCCCAGGTACTTTCTACTGCAACCACAGGAGATCTAATACCTGTCCCTATCTCTCCTCCCTCTCCTCTATCCAGGGACCACAGCCTTCATTCCAAATTAGGCAGAACTTCACGTGCACTTCCTCTAACTTCATCTACCGCATCCGATGTTCCTGATGTGGCCTCCTGTACATCGGCGACACCAAGCATAGACTCAGCGACTGTTTTGCTGAACCCTTGCACTTGGCCCATCAAGGACTACTGCATCTCCCGGTCGCTAACCATTTTAACTCCCCTTCCCATTCCCATACTGACCTTATGGTCCTGGACCTCCCCCATTGCCAGAGTGAGGCCACATGCAAACTGGAGGAACAGCACCTTATATTCCAACAACCCTATGGTGTGAACATTGAATTCTCCAATTTTAGGTAACTTCTCATAAACTACCCCCCCCCCTTCTCTCCCAAAACCCCCTCCTCTCTTCCCCACTCATTCCCTCCCCTGTGCCCTACATGGACTCCCACCTATTTCTCCCCTCCACCCACCGCCCCTGTCCCTGCTAAGTTCCTCCCTCTGGCTTTACAATCTGCTAGTCCAAACCAAAGATCCTAGAGCGGAGCAAGATAGACCACTCCTGCTAAATGCAATGGGCTGACGTGTAGTACGCAACGGTGCGGAACCTGGGCCTTTTTTTCATCCATTTCCGTAACCCGACCCGACCCGACTCGCAGTGTAATCAACGTTGCGGGGGGACAGTAGTTTGTGTTAATAAATTAAAATTCTGAAAATGAGGAAAAGATTTTTACCAAATAACTTTTCTTTTTACGAGGATGTTTCCGTAACCGGCTTCCGTCTCCACACTAGTTATCTTTGCTCCGCTATGGGATCTTTGGTGCGGAGACGGAAGCCGGTTATGGAAATGGGGCCTAAAATTACCCATGAATCCGCCCATGGTCGTACTACGTCTTTTTCATCGAGTGGACTATCTTGCTCGCTATAGGATCTTTGGTCCAAACCTGTGTCACGACTTATTTCCTTTCTTATCTCTGGCCTTTGTTCAACCTCTCCTCACTCGCCTATGTTGACCTATTACCTGACACGCTTTGTCCTGCTGCTCCCCTTTTCCAGCTTTCCTTTCCCCACCCTACAATCAGACTGAAGATGGGTCTCGATCCAAAACATCACCTATCCATATTGTCCAGGGATGTGCCTACCCTGCTGAGTTACTCCAGCACTTCCACTGAGTGGAAGCAGTATGTTGGCTTTATAACCTACATATGGATCAATATTGTACAAGATTAACTTTCACTTGTGGGAAACTTTCACTATTTGTGTATAATTTCACCTGTGCTTACAAATCCCAATCAAAATCTTGAAAGTGTGCGACAATCTCGCCAATTTTTCATTCATGCTGGTGTTGCTGTGCCTATATTCTTCCATCATTGAACATAGAACACAGAACACTACAGCACAACAACAGGCCCTTCGGCCCACAATGTCTGCACTGAACATGATGCCAAGACCAACACTTATCTGCCTGCACATAAACCATATCCCTCCATTCCCTGCATATCCATATGCCTATCCAAAAGCCTTCTAAATGCCACTATTGTATCTGCCTAAACCACCACCCCCTCACGTAGGTTCCAGGCACTCAGCACCCTCTGTGTATAAAACTTGCACTGCACATCTCCTTTAAACTTTGCCCCTCTCACCTTATGTTATGCTCTCGAGTATTTGATTTTTCCATCATGATGACCCTGAAAAGCTGTCAATTAATTTTGAACTGTATACCTTAAATAGGACATGGCCCACAGTCAATGTGAAAATGATGATTATATTCGCTCATTCTGATTCTCATTCATAAAGACCAAGGCAATGAAAATCTTTTCACCAAATATCTTTATTCTTTGTTCTATGCATAATTGGTTTGAAGTGTATGGATTGATAAACTGCTGGCTATAAGGCACTCATTGCCCTGTACATTCTGGACTTCCATTTAAGTACATTGAAACATGGACGTCAGAGGTGGGCCAATGCATCTGAGCTTCTATTTATCACCATTGATTCAGCCCATTTGTTAGGCTGATATCTTCCCTGTGCAATCTGCCTCAACCATGCTGGTAGTAAGTTCCAAGTTCCATCCACAGGTGACAAAGCTTCTCTTGAATATGTATCTTACTGGACTTATTAATGAATGTCTTCCATTTATGTTGCCGAATTTTGGACATTGATAAGTTGAAACATCTCTTTATTGGCACTATCAAACATCTCCATAATCTTAAAGATTCCTATTTGGGCATATCAGTGCAACCTCACCCCTCAGCCAACTCACAATTTCTTTATCCTTACTGTACATTCCTCAGACACAGTGATTTTTTTCTGCAACTTTTCTAGTGCCTTACCCTTAATACAAATGGTGGACATCTCACTTCTCACCTCCAGCTTTCTGCAGGAGCTCAGCAGATCAGGCAGCTTTCAGACTCAGTCTGAAGTAGGGTCCTGACCCAAAAATGTCGCCCGTCCTTTCTTTCCACATGTGCTGCCTGACCCGCTGAGTTTCCCCAGCATCTGCAGTTCCTTGTGTCTCCATCAAACATTGTAAGTAATAATAATAATAATAGATTTTATTTATATAGCGCTTTTCAGGACTCAAAGTCGCTTTACAATTGAGAGTCAGGAATAAACAAAACTAAATAGAGCAGTAAGACAGAGGGGGGGGAACATGGGACTAAGGGTATGCAGAGGTGAAGAGATGGGTCTTGAGGCGGGACTGGAAGATGGTGAGGGACTCAGAATTTCGGACCGGTTGTGGGAGGGAATTCCAGAGCCTGGGAGCTGCCCTGGAGAAGGCTCTGCCTCCAAAAGTGCAGAGGTTTGATTTCGGAGTGGAGAGGAGACCAGCTGATGTGGATCTGAGGGACCGTGAGGGTTGGTAGGGGGAGAGGAGGTCAATGAGATAAGGGGGGGCCAGGTTGTTGAGGGCTTTGTAGGTGAGGACCAGGATTTTGTAGGTGATCCGGTGGGAAATGGGAAGCCAGTGAAGTTCTTTGAGAACTGGGGTGATGTGGTGCCAGGATTTGGTGTGGGTAATGAGTCGAGCGGCTGCATTTTGGACCAGTTGGAGTCGTTTGATGCTGCTGGAATTGATTCCGAAAAGAAGAGAGTTACAGTAGTCCAGTCGGGAGGAGATGAAGGCATGGATGAGTCTTTCAGCAGCGGGGGGTGTGAGAGACGATCTGATTTTTGCAATGTTGCGGAGGTGAAAAAATGATGTTTTGACAACATGGCGGATGTGATGCTCAAGGGAGAGGGTTGAGTCAAGGATCACGCCAAGGTTGCGTGCCTGAGGAGATGGGGAGACAGTGGTGCCGTCGATAGTGAGAGTGGGGTTGTTAATTTTAGTGAGTGTTGATTTGGAGCCAATGAGGAGAAATTCTGTTTTGCTACTGTTTAATTTAAGGAAGTTGAGTTGCATCCAAGATTTGATGGCTGATAGGCAGGAGTTGATATGGGAGAGAGGGGGGTGGTGGGGGGACTTGGTGCTGAGATAGATCTGGGTGTCATCAGCATAGCAGTGGAAGTCCAGGTTGAAGTGACGGAGTATATGACCAAGGGGGAGGATGTAGATGATGAAGAGGAGGGGACCAAGAACGGAGCCTTGGGGAACGCCTTGAGTGACAGTGGCTGTGGCAGAGGTGTGGTTATGGAGAGAGATGAAGTGGGATCGGTTGGAAAGGTAAGAACGGAACCAGCTGAGTGCAGAACCTTCAATGCCAAGGTCCCTAAGTCTGTTGAGCAGGATGTTGTGGTTGACGGTATCGAAGGCTGCACTCAGGTCGAGGAGGATGAGGATATTGAGGGAGCCAGAGTCAGCAGAGGTAAGGAGGTCATTGAGGACTTTGAGGAGAGCAGTTTCTGTGCTATGGAGGGGGCGAAAGCCAGATTGGAGGGGTTCGAATAGGTTATACGCGAGGAGGTGGGAATGAAGTTGTGACGCGACGATGCGCTCCAGGGTTTTTGAAAGAAAGGGGAGGTTTGAGATGGGGCGGTAGTTAATGAGAGAGGAGGGATCAAGACCAGGTTTCTTTAAGATTGGCGTGACAGCAGCAGTTTTGAAAGCAGAGGGGACAATTCCTTGGGACAATGAGGAGTTGAAAAGATTAGTGAGGTAGGGGCAGAGAGCAGGGAGGCAGGACTTCAGCAGGGGAGTGGGGAGAGGGTCAAGGGAGCAGGTAGTGGGTTTGGAAGAGCTGATGAGTTTGGAGATTTCAGTAGGGGTGACCGGGTCAAACTGGGAGAGGAAACAGTGAGGGGGAGGGGTATGGAGATCAGCGGAGATGTTGAAAGTAGGTCACGTTAGCAAATAATTTTACTGAAATGTCACGTATATATGTTCTCCAGCGATGTTGCTTGACCCACTGAGTTACTCCAGCACTTTGTGTCTTCTCTTCCAGGTGATACACCTGGACCACATGTGGAATTGTGGCATCCACCAGATGGTAACAAAACTTTATTTTTCTCAGGTCATAGCCAGATTGCTGGCTTCTTAAAGACATTGTACATTGAACAGCATAAAGAAGCATCCATTTTACATACAGGTTTCAGCTGTAATCCCCAATTCATCTGGTGAACTTGTGAATGTCAGATATAGGTCCTCAACTTACAAAGTTATCACGAGCAGAGGGATCTCGAGGTGCAGGTACATAGTTCCTCGCAGGTAGATAGGATGGTCTTTCGGCACTTTGGCCTTCATCGTTCAGAGCATTGAGTATAGAAGTTGGGGGGTCAGGTTGCAGTTGTATAAGTCATTGGTAAGGCCATATTTAGAGTATTGTGTTCAGTTTTGGGCATCATGTTGTAGGAAAGATGTTGTCAAGCTGGAAAGGGTGCAGAGAATATTTACGAAGATGTTGCCAGGACTTAAGGGCCTGAGCTACAGGGAGCCGATGAGCAGGCTAGGACTATTCCTTGGAGCACAGGAAGATGAGGAGTGATCTTATAGAATTGTACAAAATTATGAGAGGAATAGATTGGGTAAACGCACAGTCTATTGCCCAGAGAAGGGGAATCGAGAACCAGAGGACATAGGTTTAAGGCAGGGGGGGAGGGGAGGGGGGGGATGATTTAATAGGAACATGAGGGCTGATTTTTTTATCACAGATAGGGTGGCGGGTGTATCGAAATGAGCTGCCAGAGGAGGTAGTTGAGGCAGGTACTATCGTGATGTTTAAGAAACATTTAGACAGGTACATGGATAGGTTAGGTTTAGAGGATTATGGGCCAAATGCAGGCAGATTGGACATGTAGATGTGACATGTTGGTCGATGTGGGCAAGTTGGGCTGATGGGCCTGTTTCCATGCTGTATGATTATTTGACTCAATGACTCTAAGAAAGTTTGCTGCTCTCAGATGTTTCCTGATCAGTTAATGGAAAATATTCAGAGCTGAGATTAGTTTTGATGATAAAATGTATTATTTTTGAATATAATCAAATTTTAGCTCATAATTTCCCTCTTTTTTTAAACAGATGGTTGAAACCTTCTAACACATCTTTTCTTGGCTGTATCAATATTTCTGTTTTCCACAGATGGAGCACAGAATGATGGCGTGGACTATACTCCAGAGAGCATAGGTTTAAGGTGAGAGGGGAAAGGTTTAATAGGAACCTGAGGGTAATTTTCTCACACAGAGGGTGGTGGGTGTGTAGAATGAGCTGTCAGAGTAAGTAGTTGAGGGAGGCACAATAAGAATATTTAAAAGTTGTTTGGGAAGGTACACGGATATGAATGGTTTCAAGGAAGACACAGGGAACTGCAGATGTTGGTTTACCAAAAAATGTTGGTTTACCAAAAATTGCTGGAATAACTCAGCGTATCAGGCAGCATCTCTGGAGAAAAAGGATAGGTGATGTTCAGGTCGGGACCCATCTTCAGTGAACCTGCAGGCTCTACACAACAGCACCTAAGATCTGAATGCAACTTAGATTGCTAGCTTTAGGTTTAGGTTTATTATAGTCATGTGCCGAAGTAGAGTGAAAAGCTTTGCTTTGTATGCTATCCAATCTCATCAGATAATACTGTGCATAAATACAATCAGAGGGATATGGGCCAAATGCAGGCAAATGGGACAAGATTAGATGGGTCATCTTGGTCAGCATGCACAACATTGGCCGAAGGGCTTGTTTCCATGCTGTATGACTGTATGCTGTGACTCTATGACTATAATGAAAGCAAATTTAAGAATGTACTTCTATGTTCAATTGCAGTATTAAAGGGGCTGTCCCACTTGGGCGACCTAATCCGCGAGTTAAGAAGAGTGTCTTCGACCTTCAAGCTCGAGGGCACTCGCCTGGAAAGCCTCGAGCTGGATCGACCGTCCGCGTTGAAACAGCGAGCTGGATCGACCGACCGCACACACATACACAAACACATCGCAAAGGCGGGGGCAGGGAAAGTGGGGGAGTGCTGTCTGAAATTCACACCCGCGATGAAGAGGAAAGTTTAACGGCTGCACAGTAATGGTAAGTCCTTTAGAGAGCATGGAGGGGGGTGGGGGGAGAGAAGGGGAGAGAAGGGGAGAGAAGGGGAGAGAGGGCGAGAGAAGGGAGGAGAAGGGGAGAGAAGGGGAGAGAAGGGGGGGGGAAGGGGGGAGGAGAAGGGGGAAGGGGGAGAAGGGGGGGGGCAAGGGGTGGGGAGAATTGTGGGGAGACACTTTTAAGAAGTATAATAAAGTTTAGCGGGCATTTTACCTACCAGTCGGTTTCCCTGGTCCTAAAAACTACAATGAGCCAATCAAAATGCCCGGTCAGCGAAGGAGATTGCCTACGGCTGCCCTCGCCTGCCTGTAACTAAATAGCGACCCCACTCCACTGCACTATGAGTTCAAAAGAACCATGCCGACCTAATTTTACATGAGAAAACATTTTCAACATGCTGAAAAAGTTTCTGCAACCTAGCTGAGGCCACGAGTATTCGGGAACTTCCCTCGAGCATGAAGGAAAGTTCCAGGAACGTCATCGGACCTCCTAGGACCACGTGTCGACCATGCTGCGAGTTTGTAGGTCGAAGACACTCTTCTAAACTTGCAGATTAGGTCGCCCAAGTGGGACAGCACCTTTACATGCCTGCAGAGAAGAGAGTCACTGAATCAATTATTAGGCTTTATCAAAACCAGTTTCTTTTCTTTTGATTTTGACTAGGTGCTTGCCATTAAGTTGTGGAAGGTCGCATTGATTATCGACAATCCGTTTTAATTTCATTTTAGAGGGATTGTAGAACTCTGGCAAGGAAGCGTGGGGTGGTGGCGGCGAGTGGGGCCTCTGGATTTTCTCCAAGGAATGTCCAGTTTAAGGCTGGCTGGCATGGCTCACAACTGGCCCTGTACATTTGGGCTGAGAAGACAACCTTCATCCTATGTACATTTGGGCTGAGAAGACAACCTTCATATTATGTTTCAAGCTCATTGACCAAAATCAAAATGAATATTATTGAAGAGGTGCAACTACAGTTCTTTGTTTCTACAGTTTCACCAAGATTATAAATAATAGGAGCAGAATTAGGCCATTCGGCCCATCAAGTCTACTCCACCATTCAATTATGGCTGATCTATCTTTCCCTCTCAACCCCATTCTCCTACCTTCTTCCCATAACCCCTGACTGCTGTACTAATCCAGAATCTGCCAATCTCTGCATTAAAAATACCCAGTGACTTGGCCTCCACAGCCGTCTGTGACAATGAATTCCACAGATTCACCACCCTCTGATTCCTTCCCATCTCCTTTCCAAAGGTACATCCTTTTATTCTGAGCCTATGGCCTCTGGTCCTAGGCTCTCCCACCAGTGGAAACATCCTCTCCACATCTACTCTATCCAAGCCTTTCACGATTCAGTGTTGATGGTTACCAAGGAGAAAGCATTGTTGCCCATTCATACTAATAGTGGTCTGCTGAAGCTTCACATTTTCATCAAAAAATATATTAATTTGTGTTTGCAGGTTAAAAAAAAAAGTAATTTAAATGAATACAAGCATAAGATATTGTATTGTATTAATCTAAATCCCAGTTTAGGAGGAAAATTGTTTTGCTCTTTAATGATCATGGGGACATAGGGAGTTGAACAGGTATGACTCTGTTTAGGGTCTATCATCATCTGAATAAAGTCTGATGTTGCAAGCTATAAAATGTTTCGGCACTGGAATCTATGCAAACTTATCCACTCTTTTAAAAAGTCATATTCTTTGTGCCACTGTTTGTAGGGTTACTGAAGTTTCACAGAGCTGGTCAGGCTCAGGAATGCATTGGTTTATGTACGACAATCTAGAACCCAGCGCTGAGGGGTAGGGGTCAGCAGAGTGACCACACATCACTCCCAAGCTGCTCAACAACATCTTCCATCGGGCAGAACCCTGAAGGTACAGCAGCTTAGAAATCACCACTGGCTATATCAGCAGATGCAGGCTTAACACATTTGTTTAATTTCCCATTTAGATGCTGGTATTGCCCTTCAAGGACTTTGCTCCCTGTAAAACAAGATGCACAAGAAAGAGCTAATTTACTCTGTGGGAAGAGAACCAGGTGCACCACAATTATTAACGTTGGGCTAGAAATATTCCTATGTGGTGCAATATTTGAGTGTGATTAATGAACTCAGGAACGTTTCTCTGTGTAGATGGAGGCTGAATTACCATGCATGTACAGTGATTCCATATTGATGTCACCTGCACAATTGAAGTAATTAATTGTGTGGCCCAACTTTGGTTGAAGTGGGCTTCAACTAGAGCAACCCTCTGACGCGTTAGGTAAAGAAGACCAGACTCGCCTATTGTGGAGTCTAACTTGCAGGTAGATCTTCCTTTTCATAGACACAAAATGCTGGAGTAACTCAGCGGGACAGGCAGCATCTCTGGATAGAGGGAATGGGTGACTTTTCAGGTCGAGACGTGTGTGTGTGTGTGTGTGTGTGTGTGTGTGTGTGTGTGTGTGTGTGTGTGTGTGTGTGTGTGTGTGTGTGTGTGTGTGTGTGTGTGTGTGTGTGCGTGTGTGTGTGTGTGCGCGTGTGTATGCGTGTGTGCATGTGTGCGCGCGTGTGTGTGTGGTGTCAGTTTCCCTGATGTCTAAATAAACCCTCACCTATCATCTTGGACCTCAGCCCAAACTCACACGTCATCCCATCCCCTACACTAACACTAACCCTCTGCTCTTTCCCGCCCACCACAAGCAGTGGCCACTCTCATTCCCAACCCACCTTCCCTCCAGCAGCCAGTCTCGTGGCCTGGCCACTCCATCCAGTGGACCTGCCTTGTCCTTGTGTGGCCCAACAAGATGCCTTGCGCCTTGTCCCGACAATCTCACTGCTAGAAGACTCACACAAACCTGGTGCGAGCCCTGGTGTGATGCCAATTTAACAGCCCTTTCTTAAAGTGGAAAAATTACCGGACCCTTATATTTTCACCCGCCGTGACAGCCGTATATAACAATGAATTCCACAGATTCACCACATTCTGACTAAAGAAATCCATCCTCACCTCCTTTCTTAAGTTACATCCTGTTATACTGAGGCTTTGTCCTCTGGTCCTAGACTCTCCCACTACTCTCCCACCCTCCCACTCATTATTCTCCAGAGATGCTGTCTGACCCACTGAGTTACTCAGCACTTTGTTTCTTCTTTTGTAAACCAGTATGTGCATTGCTTAATTTCTTAATTACAAGATTGCTCTGACTATAGCAATGCTTCCATTGAATAGAAATTGTTTGCCCGTTAATTTCAATAGTCACTGTCACAGTATTAGTTTTGGATGCTGCATCTATAGGTGCCCATCTATGGTGGTGTGCGCTAGCTAAATTGTCAACCCTTAATCAATAATCTAGGGCTGTGAGTTCGAATCCCGCATGGCACTTATGGGATTGTAATTAATTTAATCAAATAATCAGAAATGTAAAACAAAATCTACCAGATATGAAATGTTGTAAAAGCTAACCTGGTTCACTAAACTTTAAAGATACAGCGCAGAAACGGGCCCTTTGGCCCATCGAGACCGTGCCGTCCAGCAATCGTTAGCACTATCCTACTTACTCGGGACAATTTTACACATTTTACCAAAGCCAATTAACCAAAAAACCTGAACGTCTTTGGCATGTGGGAAGAAACTGGAGCACCCGGAAAAAACCCACGCAGTCACAGGAAGAACATAAAACTCCGTAAAGAAAGCCCTCAAAGTCAGGATCGAACCTGGGTCTCTGGCACTGTAAGGCAGCAGCTCTACCGCTGCACCGCTATTGCTCTTCAGGGGAGGCAATCTGCCATCCTTACCTAATCTGCACTGTATGCGATTATGTTAATAGTTAAGATGGTAAATGGGTCTTAAATGCTGTTTCAAGCCATTCAAGATGCACGTTTAATTTAATGGTTCAAGGCTGCGGCTCACTACCATCTTCTCACGGGTTACACATGGATGATAAATGCTGGGGTGTCAATGATCCCACACCCTGAAAAAGGAATAAGAAGAAGAAAACATAAATGCTTCCAAGATGGAGATTGATCCAGTGGCAGTGGTTATCATATTTCACATGATTGATCCATAACCCTCATTCAAGTTTCCAATATATTGTCAGATAGAGCACAAAAAGTGATTCATTGGTTAACTCATTGGGTTTTCAGTCATAGGATCAAAGTGTCATAGAGCTACACACCATGGAAGGCTTTTCGGCCCTCCTTTTCCATGCTGACCAGGTTTACACGTTGGACTAGCCCCATTTGACTGCATTTGGCCCCAAGCCCTCTAAACCCTTCCCATCCATATATCTGTCCAAATGTCTTTTAAAAGTCGGAATTGTATCCACTTCTATCCATTTGTCTGGCAGTTTGTTTCAGATTTGGACTCCTTCTAAGTGAAAAGTTTGCCCCTCTTAAATCACTCCTCTACCTTAAGCCTACGTCCTCTAGTTTTTGAATCCTCTACCCAAAATAAAATATGAGTTTCACTCTATCCATGCCCTTCAAACCTCAATAAAGTCACTCCTCCGTCTCCTATGCTCCAAGGAAAAATGACCCTGCCTATACAACCTCTCTCTATATCTCAAGCCCAGGTAACATCCTGTTGGATTTATTTTGCACCCTTTTCAACATATACACTTAGTATTCACTTATAATTCACCTAGTAGCACCAACATTACCAACAGCAGCTGCAATTCATTGCTCAAAGTGTACTGAGACTTCTGAGAAGCTGCACCTTTTAAAATGCACGCATCAAATTGTTCAAAAGGTCCTGTTTAGTTTCACTGTTTCACTTGCTAGTTTCATTCGTTAACACCTTCTCCACAACCAACAATGGACCATCATGGCCTCCATCTTTCCTTGATCATCATTGCTGGCTCTGATTTATCCCTTTGCATACCTTTCATTCATTTGATATTTGTACTTCACATCTTTAGTTCCTTCTCCCCTGACTCTCAGTCTGAAGAAGTGTCTCGACCTGAAATGTCACCTATTCCTTTTCTCCAGAGATGCTGCCTGACCCACTGAGTTACTCCAGCATTTTGTATGTATCTCCCTGGAACAACGTTAATTTCCACTGGGTGCTCCGGCTTCCATCCACATCCCAATGATGTTCGGGTTTGTAGGTTTATTGGCCTCAGTAAATTGCTCCTAGTTTGTAGGGAGTAGATGAGAATATGGGATTACATGGAATCAGCACGGACAAGTGATCGATGTTGGCGTGGACTCAGAGGGCCAAAGGGCCTGTTTCCTTGCTGTGTCTCTAAACTGAAACTATATTCTGTTTATATTTCAGATTTCCAGCATCTGCTATCTTTTTGATTTTCAAAGCCACACATGCTGTTTATGATGTGCTGATCTAATAGTACACCTGGGTCATTCAATCATTTTTATGGACATTGAAAGGAACTTTATTCTCTTTGAACAAGCATCCTGAACAGCATAGGTTTGTTTGAGATGAGGTAAAATCCAGTGTAGCAATTTTTGTAAGATTAAAATCACATACTAGTAATATTTGCTTTTGGTTCACTCTGATTGCACTCTGCAGTACCATGGCATGTTTTGTTATGTTAAGGTGTTCCAAAATTACATTTTGCTGTAGCCACTACAGTAAAATTCACATTAAGCCAAAGGATGCATTTAAATGAAACAGAACAAATTCCAAACATCTTTATAACCTAATAAGTAGGTATAGTAGTGGTTATAGTACCACTGTCATAAACCCGCCTACACTAATATTTGCTGAGTTAAAAATCTCCAAAAATAAGATTGTAGTGTGAAGATTAACATAACGTTTAACAGGGTGTATTGGCTTTATGACTGTTCTACAAGGCTGGTAATAAAGTGGCCCAGACTCATAACCCAATGTCATGAGTTCAAATCCGACCAAGAGAATTTAAACTTCAATTGAATGCTGGAGACACTTCAAACCAAATGGATTACATTTGCTTCTGCTTCTTAAGTTTCTTCGATGGGTTTAGGATATATAGGTAGATTGAAAATTAAGTCGACTCGAGGGAACATAAGTGGACAGGATTAGCTGTGAGTCTAATGCTTTAAAAAAATATTTTCATTTTTCTATCTTGAATAGAGTTTGTCTTTAATTGATGATAATGCCCTGTGTTCTGAGGTTATGAAATGTTGGCTTTGCGTTTCTGCTTAGTTGTGTTTAACTCCTCCTGGGCCCACCATGGCAAACAAAGAAGGAAAACAATCAGTCCACAGGGCGGCACAGTGGTGCAGCAGTAGAGTTGCTGCCTTACAGCGTCAGAGGCCCGGGTTCGATCCTGACTACCGGTGCTGCCTGTACAGAGTTTGTATGTTCTCCATGTGGCCACCGTAGATTTTCTGTGGGTGCTCCAGTTTCCTCCCACACTTCAAAGACATACAAGTTTGTAGATTGTAAATCATCCCTAGTGTGTGTAGGAAAGTGCTAGTATATGGGGGTTGGAGTGGACTCTTTAGTCAGAGGAAGGCGAATCTGTGGGATTCTTTGCCACAGAAGGCTGTAGAGGACAATTCAGTGGATGTTTTTAAGGCAGAAATAGATAGATTTTTATTAGTAATGGTGTCAGAGGTTATGGGGAGAAGGCAGGAGAATGGGGTTAGGAGGGAGAGCTAGATCAGCCATGATTGAATGGCGGAGTAGACTTGATGGGCCAAATGGCCTAATTCTACTCCTATCCCATATGACATGGCGTGGTGGGCTGAAGGGCCTGTTCCCACACTGTTATCTCTGCAGCTCTTCACTGTACCTTGGTACACGTGACGATAAATTAAACTAAACTAAACTAAAGTCTAATGATGGGTAGAACAGCAGAGAGATAACTACCTTGTGATTATTCCATGACTTGTGAAATGAGTCTTTCAGTAGAATTGTGTTGGACCAAGGGGCAAGAGTATGCAAAGCAGTGTTTCCAAGTGCAGTGTTGCCAGGCTGCCAAGCAACAATAGCTCTTCAAAAGGCAGAGGGAAACCACTTAAATTCCAAGGCCCTTCATTAAACGGCAGCCTGGAGAATGACCTTAACTGGCTGATACTTCATTGGTCATTGCCATATGTGAACAGAACACCAGGATGTTCACACTGCTGCTCACAATAGCCTCCATACAAACAAACTGAGGCAATTCAGATAACATATTTTTGTCATTTGCTTTTATGACTGTATATTTATACTAATTCCCCATCAAAATCTGCTTAGGCTAAGTTATACTATCACGAAGGAAAACCATGTTTCATTTTCTCTGACTAGGAGTATTATGATACAATGACAGATATTTTTAGCAGACATGTATCAGGCATAGAGTCATAGACCGATGGAGACCAGAAATAGGCCATTCGGCCCTCTGAATCTGTTCTGACCATGAAGCTCTCATTCATGCTAATCTTATTTTCTCCACCTTTCTCATCAGGTCTCCCCTGATTTTACCACTCATCTTTGGGGTGTAAGTGGTAACCAGAGCACCCAGAGGAAACCCAAAGAGTGATAATGAGGATTTGCAAATTCTACAATGACAGGACCAGAGGTCAGGGGGTTTTCTCCAGCTGCTGCCACACTCCAAAGACGTACAGGTTTGTAGGTTAATTAACTTTGGTAAAATACTAAATTGTACCAAGCATGTGTAGGATAGTGTTAGTGTATGGGGATCGCTGGTTGGCGTGGACTCGTTGGGTCAAAGGGCCTGTTGCCATGCTGTAACTCTAAACTAAACTCAACTAAACATTTTCTAACTTTTGCTTCAATTTCTACATCTGCAATTTTTTGATTTTCATTCATTTTTCATATTTAATCAGCAATTACTTTCTCCAACCTGCTCCTGTTGTGCCATTTGAATTAGAAGTCACCAACTATACACTTTAGTTATACCTAGGTTTTATAATCGATTTAACTGCAACTTTGTACAATCAGTAAAATTAATCAGAAGGACAGTGAAACTAGTCGGAGGACTAGGGTTGGGGAGGGACAGAGGGAGAGGTAAAGCAAGGGTTACTGAAGTTAGAGAAATCAATATTAGAGAATATTGTTAGGGAATATCAACCAGCATCTGCAGTTCCTTCCTATGCATCTATGGAGGACATGGATAGGTGGCGTTTCAGGTCGGGTATCTTCTTCAGACTCGCAATGACTGGGTTAGTCTTTAATATAACTATATAGTGCATTGAGCATGACTAGCTGGGATGAATTTCCAGGAACCTGGATTTCCTCCAGCTTTTGGATCTCAACTTTAATTTTTATTTCAATGGCTCCCTGGTTACTCCACCCTCACCCTTTTGCAACACAACAATACATTCATGCAAAGCCAGGTCTTGAGTTCCATTGCACAAAAATGGCATTGTTTTTCAGTTGTACACCCTGATCTTGTCGGTACTGCATGAAGCTGGAAGTTAAACATTTGTCAAACCAGTAATTGCTTCCCAAAATGAAATACAATTCATTTTCAATTGACCGTCTGGCGTGTTTTGTTTCATATCATATATAATTAATGCAGTGGAAAATCTTGACAAAAATGAGGAAATGTCGATAGTTTCTCCATGTTTGAAGAACTGGCAATAACAAGGCATGAGGTAAATAAATGGTTATTCGGGAGCCTGTGTGCCACAGCTCGTGGCTTGTGTGATATTGTTTTTCCATAGCTTTGAATCTTGGCAGTGGCGCAAATAGCACCCAGTTCCCACTTATCCCTGCTGGCAGGAAAAGCCTGGTGGGCTGTACTGGAGCCAGACTGGCTGATCAGAGCCCAGCCAGTGGCTGGGGAAGATAAGTAAAGGCTCACAGCTCTGACATAAATTACTTTAGGCCTTGACAGCAGGACACTGACCAGGGCCAGCTGATAAGAGTAAAGCCTTGCTTGTCTCTCCTTTTTTACCCAGATATTTAGCAATAGACGTCACCACAGAAGAATAGACTAGTTTCGGTAACCATTAAACAGCTGCATGTTCCTGTCACCTTGAGAAGCAGGGGTGTGTTGGCAGACCTGTCTCCAGATGCACAAGCTGACTGCTGATCTTCCATCAGCATGCGTACACCACAGCAAATTTTTAATGGGCTGCAAATAAGTTATGATTTTATCTTATTAAAGGGGCTGGAAACCATGTTGATTGTGTTTGTAAACCCACAAGATATTGAAGTATCAAATTTTTGCGTCCAGCATTAGTTAAAACTTTATATACTTTGGATTAGTTTAGAACCACTGACAAAACTACCTGGAACTATTCTTATTTGTTACAACTTCTCCTACTGCGGGAAGATCAGCACCAGCGTTTATCTTACGGTGCCTTAACGCAGCCGCATGTCCCCAGGCACTTCACAGGGCATTCAAGTGATGAAAAGAAATGCCAAATGTTGGAAAAAGAAGCAGATCAATGTGTCGGGAATCAGTGATCAACAGGCACTAGCAGTAGGGGGAAACTGGAATAACATTTCTTTTGTGAAGCTCTTGTCAAACTGCCTTTCAAATACTGACGGACCTGTGTATTTTCAAAAATCTTCTGCTCTTATTTAACAACGACGGCAATATATAAAATAAAGACACAAAGTGCTGGAGTCGCTCAGCGGGTCAGGCAGCATCTCTGGAGAATATGGATGGACGACGTTTCGGGTCGGGACCCTTCTTAAGACTGACTCGCTGAGTTACACCAGCACTTTGTGTGTTTTTTTTGCAAAATCACATCAGTCTCTTGTGTGTACAGCAATATATAAATTCACAAAGGGAGAACAGCGGTAGAGTTGCGTCTTACAGCACCAGAGACCCAGGTTTGATCCTGACTGTACGGTGCTGTCTGTACGGAGTTTGTACGTTCTCCCTGGCTGTGGCCACATGGTTTTCTCCGGGTGCTCCGGTTTCCTCCCACATTCCAAAGACGTGTAGGTTTAGAGGTTAATTGGCTTCTGTAGATTGTCCTTTGTGTGCAGGATAGAACTAGTGTATTGGCGATCATTGGTTAGTGCGGACTCAGTGGCCTGAAGGGCCTGTTTCCACGCTGTATCTGTTAAACAAAATTATTATGAACTGCTTGAGGGGTACGTTATCACACACTCCCCAGATTAATGTATTACAAACTTCAACTTTAATGTTATTAAGATTGTTTGAATTATTCAGCTGTCCATTTGCTCATACAATATGTAAATCATGACGGCAGAACTTGTGGTACACAGTTGAATGGCCGAAGATAGCATTTACACTCAGATTATTAACTTCTCCACCCTCCCGGACTTAGTTATCTGACTGGCCTATTCATTCTGCTGCCTCTTTTATCCTGGATAATAGGGCTTTACTTTAGGACTTACTCCTTGGAGGGCAGAAGTCTCAGTGGTGATCTCAGTGGCAGTCATGAGGGAAATAGATAGGGTGAATACACTTTTACCCAGACCAAGGGATTCAAGAACCAGAGGACATAGGTTTATGGTGAGAGGAGAAAGATTTAATAGGAACCTGAGGGCAACTTTTTCACACAGAAGGTGGTGGGTACATGGAAAGAGCTGCCATAGGAGGTAGTTGAGGCCGGTGCTATGACAACATTTTAAAGACATTGGACAGGTACATGGATATTAAAGATTTTGAGGGACATGGGCCAAATGTAAGCAGGTGGGACTAGATGGGGCATTTGGTCGGCATGGACAAGTTGGGCCAAAGAGACTGTTTCCGTGCTGTATGACTATGGATCAGGGGATGGATTAAAAGGCAGTGCAAAATATGAATTAGCCAGCATGTTGGCCGCCCATGGCTAATGGAAACTGGGACAGAGATGTGGGTCTCTCTCAGGCATATTCAAAGTTCAATCGAAGAACTGCACCATTTTGGTCCTGATTGGAATATTTAAGTCACCGTAACATTTTTTTGTGCCAGTTCACACCATGTGACTGCCTGATCACTTCATGTATCAATAATGGCTCTGGTGGCCTGAATAACCATTGGGTAACAGAAGTGGAAAGGCTTATCAGCTTTGTGTTTTGCATTAGAAATTCTGCTGTTGCTGTACACAGTTACATTCAACACAGTTGTAATGGATTGCTCACTTACATATGGTTCCAATAGACATAAGTTAAAAATGCATGTTCATTAGACATCTCTACCACATGTCCGTCACTGTAAACCATTGTCAATGTAGGCAAGTCCATTGGATCTGGATTAAGTTGAATACATTTATTTATCGCGCATACATCATTTTTCAAAATTATTTCATGCTGTCTGTGCTTACCTACATTTCCTGAGGAGAAGCTGCATCATAAAATTTAGCACTTTGCCATTAGTCTAAAACCCAGACTCTTAAATATATAAACTTTCTACAAATCTCTTTGAAAATATGTTTAATAGACTGATAAACATTCTAGTTGTAAGACCAGACTGCACACAAAACATCTAAAATATGTCCAGATCTTAACTTTCAAAGCTGTGTGGGTTTCAAGTAGATCAGAATAATATTTATATGTTCAACTCTGAAAAGCAGATGTATCTTAAATAATGTAAACGGTGGTTTAATCAATTCAAAAAAGACTGATCTCCCCCCAGAAGCAGCAGTGGCAGATTCATGTTAATTATTACAAAGAGGTGCATGAATTGGCAGAATGTTGCTTCTTTTGCATGTCTGGGAGGTTTGTACGTCTGAGAGTTTGGGAAGAAACCACCTTCAAGAACAGACATCTAACCTTTGTTCCGATGATGAAGCCTCCTGGTTTTAATCTTTTGCAAAAAACATGATCCTCGATTGGAATTGAACTGGGCATGGCCATTCTAGTTATTTGAGGAATTCCACAGAGCAGTACTATGGCAACCCGATCAGCTACAGATCACAAGTCAACAGTCTGCTTCAACACTGCCGCTGCAGAGATACATTCCCTTTCCTCAAGAGCACGGGGCAGGTTAATTATCGTTAGGCTGCACCTTGTTGTTGCTACAAACCAGCCACATGCAAGAAGACCAAAGACACTTTCTTTCCAGCGACAAATACATTGCATGTTCTCCAAAGATAAGACACACAAAGCTGGAGTAACTCAGCGGGTCAGACAGCATCTGGGGAAAAGGAATAGGTGACCCTTCTTCAGAAGTTCTCCAAGCTGGTTTGGCATGAACTTACATAAGAGACATCCTTGAGTAGTGGGCAGATGGAAAGATGCTGCATCATCTGTCTATCGACACAGTTTTGGCTCCATTTCCTTGTGTTGTCTCTGCTGACTTATTTAAGGAGGTAGTTCAGGTGGTGTGTTTCCCCCCTTCACAGGGGAAGCAGCTCGGTGACCACGACAACCTATGTTAACCCCCAGTATGTAGGAATGCAAGTGGAATTGTCATATCTCCTCATACCTGGGTAATTTAGTGTCTCAAAAAGGCAGCCAGCATCACAGAGATCCACCCCACTTGATTAGCACAGGTGTCAGAGGTTATGGGGGGAAGACAGGAGAATGGGATTAGGAGGGAGAGATAGATCAGCCATGATTGAATGGCAGAGTAGACTTGATGGGTTGAATGGCCTATTTCTACTCCTATCCCTTATGACGTTATGACCACCTTGGCTATGCTCTCACCGTTCCTGCCATCGGGAAGAAGGTATAGGAGCCTGAAAACTGTAACATTCACGTTCAGGAGCAGGTTCTTCCCTAAAATCATCAGGTTATTAAACACTACAACCTCCAAATAGGCTCCAAGCTATATAGACTTGGGGACTTCATTTTGCACAATTATTGTCTATTTATTTGTCTGGTATATATATATATATATATATATATATATATATATATATATATATATGATTATCATAGTGTTTACGTATTATGTTCACATATCTGTTGTGCTGCTGCAACTAAGAATTTCATTGTTCTGTTTCAGGACATACAGTCCAACAATAAAACACTCTTGATTTGACTCTTGACAAATTACAGGTGACAATTCTGTTGTCCTAAGGAACTTCCTACACAATTTCAAAGGCCATCAATGGTTATGTGGAGAAGGCAGGAGAATGGAGTTAGGGAAAATAGATCAGCCATGATTGAATGGCAGAGTAGACTTAATGGGCTGAATGGCCTGGTTCGGCTCATGTCTTATGGTATTAAGGTTATGGAAAGAAGGTAGGAGAATGGGGTTGAAAGGAAAAAATAGATCAGCCATGATCGAATGGGGGAGCTGACTCGATGGGCCAAATGGCCTAATTCTGCTCCGATGTCTTTGGGCACCTGTGCATTTGGGTGTTGGTTTCCATGCTGTAGCTGCACAGAAGTGCCTGGTGCCACCTATCTGCTGCTTCCTCTCTGCTTCACAGCTCATGGATCTGGACGTCTGCTGCAACTATTTGTGTGAAGAATCACAAGCTGAAGACACAAGCAACTGCAGATGCTGAAATCCTGCCTGGCCCACTGGAGTAACTCAGCGTGTCAGGCAGCATATTAGAGGGAATGGACATGCAACGTTTCGGGTTGGGAACCTTCTTCAGATACATCAGCTGTTAGCTCTGTATGGGGCATTGATGCAGAATGAACGTTGAATTTTCCAATTTTAGGTAACAATCCACTCCCAACCTCCCTTTTTATCCTACCATTCCATGTGACCTACCTGGAGGTGTACCCATTTCTTCCACAATCTTCAAAGGTTTCAAGGGTTTCAAAGGTCTTTAATTATCACGTGTACCCCTTAAGGTACAGTGATCTTCGTATTACCATACAGCCACACTAAAAAAAAGCAACAAGATACAACTACATAAAAGTGAACATAAACATCCTCCACAATGGATTGCCCACATTCTTCACTGTGATGGGGCAATAAAGTCTAATCTGCTTCCCTCATTTTTCTCCCGCGGTCGGGGCTATCGAATCATCTGTTGGGGCGATCGAAGCTCTCGAAGCCCCCACGTCAGGACGGTTGAAGCTCCTGCGGCTTGGAGCTCCCGATGTCGGTCTCTAGCCAGAGACCACGAGCACCACGATGTTAAGTCCACAGGCTCCTGCGGTTGGAGCTCCAGACGTCTGTCTCCAGTAAAGGCCGCCAACTCCACAATGTTAGGCCGTAGTGCGGACGGAGATACGATACGGGAAAAAAATCGCATCTCCATCGAGGTAAGAGATTGAAAAAAAAGTTTCCCCCAACCCCCCCCCCCCCACATAAACCAGATAAAGAACACATTTAACACATACTATAAAAGAACGGTGAAGGAAGGGACAGACAGACTGTTGGCGAGGCAACCATTGCTCCACCCTTTCCCCTCCCCCCACTCCCTTCCACCTATATCCCTTCCTCTGACATCACATTTCAGTCCTCTTCTCTTCTTATCATAGAGCCTTCTGACTTATTTTCATCTCCTGCCTTGTCCACCCATCTGCCATTTAAAACTCCTCCCACTGACTTACTCCAGCACTTTGAGTCTATCATTGGTACAAACCAGCATCTGCAGTTTCTTCTTTCCACCTATCACTTGCCAAGATTTAACCTTCCCCAACTCTTTTGCAGCTTTATCCCCCTTCCCACAATATGTCTGAAGGAGGATCTCGACCCGAAACGTCACCTATCCATGTCTTCCAGAGTTACTGCCTGCCCCACTGAGTTACTCCAGCACTTTGAAGTTTTTTGTAAACCAGCATCTGCAATTCCTTTGTCTATAGAATACATATCTGTGTAGTAACTATAGTAAACAGGGATCGACAGGTCAAACAAAACATTTTCTTTCTGTCATAGAAATGTGGGAAAAGATCAGCAGGTTAATTCTAAAGATAGACACAAAGAGTTGGAGTAACTCAGCGGGTCAGGCAGCATCTCTGGAGAGAAAGGAATGGGTGACGTTTTGGATCAGGACCCTTTCTTCAGACTGAAAGTAGGGGTTGTTGGGAGGAGGGGAAGAACTGGATGTGTGTAAAGACCAGGACAATCAGGGCCAGCCACAAATGACCTCAGGCAGGGCGGAACCAGTAGGTCCATTGTTGGCCCGGGAAGGTGTGATCTCAAGTGAAACAACATGGAGAACTGGAACTGGTAAAACTGGACTAGTGTGGAGGAATGGGGCAAGGATGGAGGGGGAAGGGGAGGGTAAGATGAAGTTACTTAAAATTAGAGAATTCACTCTGCTGCTTGTCGTTCCAAGAATGTGAGAAATAACTGTGATACTATGTAGAGCCGGCAACAATGAGGCAGCCCCAGTGTCTGCCTTGCATCTGCTAATGAATGGCTTCATGCTTGTTTAGGGACTTCTTCCTGCACAGGCATTAACATTGAATGGAGATAAACTATTATTAGATGCAATCGAAGTAGTGGACTGGTGGAAACTTTCAGCAAATGGTGAGCATTCGGTTTCAAAGACAGTTCCTTTGGAAGCGCAAGGAGCAGAGATGTCCCTCACCACTACTGAGGGTCGCTATCTGCCTGCATTCACCAGCTTATGCTCCTCTCTCCAGCCAACCCTCCCCCCTCTCCATTCGCACCTTAACCCATTCAAGCCACCAGAGGCCTAAAGGGCCTGTCCCACTTGGGCTTCATTTGCGCGTCACGCAGGTGGCGCGTGAAGATTTTGTGAATCCCAAGATCCTGAGCCGCTGCGCGCAACCGCGCGTCACTGCTTACGCCACCACATCTCACCACGCGCCATGCACGGGCAATGCACGCCATGCGCACGTCACCTGCACGTCACGACGTGCACGTGACGAGTAAATGATGTCGCGTCGTGCGTCGTGATGCGTAAATGATATCGTGAAAATGACGCGCAAATAACGCCCAAGTGGGACAGGCCCTTAATGCCTCTTTGGCTGCAGGAAATCTACTGTTCATTTCTTTAAGGCAAAAGAGTTTCAGAGGAGCAAAGAATCTATGCAAAACATCTGCATTGATATTTCGGGCACGGATCACCCAAATGGAGATGGAACATTACAGGAAGACACTAGCACCTTGAATCTCTTTGACAGGAGCATAAGGAGGTCCAACAGTAGTTTAGTTTAATTAAAGATCAGCTTAGAACAAAGGCTTTCGGCCCACCTAGTCCACGCCGACCAACGATCACCCGTACATTAGTTCTACCCTACACACTAGTGACAATTTACAGAAGCCAATTAACCTACAAATCCTGTACGTCTTTGGAATGTGGGAGGATACCGGGAAAACCCCACGCGGTCACAGGGAGAACGTAGAAACTCCATACAAACAGCACCTGTAGTCAGGATGGAACCCGGGTCTCTGGCGCTGTAAGGCAGCAACTCTACCGTTGAACCACTGTGCTGCAAGCTCTTTTTTTTCTATTTAAACATTTTCTTTTACCAATTTTTATTTAGCCACAAATCCTCAACAGCTATGCCAACACAGTTTACAGCAGCTTGGCTTATTTTTCCTTTTTATAGAAACCAGGTACAAAGTTTGAAAAGTTTTACATTTGCAATAATGGTGGAAGGAGCCAAGATATTGCCCGCCTGCCCCGTTCTGCACCCTTTGCCTCAGCTATAGCAGCATCTGCAGGTTAAGCTTAGGCCTCACAACCCACAAGGAACCTGAACCAAATCACCTCCGATCTTGCGTGATTCCATAAAAGAGAGAGGGTGTAATTGAATTTCAGCTGAAAAGCTGCTTCTCAGGCTAACAGGTAAACATGTAGCAAACCTTGGGACTTACACTTGAAACTAGGCATTTCTAACAATGAAAAATAGAAGAGATTTGTAATTTATGACAATATTTGCATACAAAGTCTAATCTAGCACAGATTTTGCAATCCAATTCAGAAACTGCGATGAATTTTAAGGCGTAAGCAGAGCAGTGAAAATTAATTTATTATTTCAAAAAAAGATTTGATAAAGTAGGATTATCAGTGATTAGATATCAGCATTTAATCTATTTCCTGTCGATATAAACAAAGATAAGGAAACAGTCAATCGTAGCATTTGGAACAGAAAGTGCAGTTATGTCCGACAGTTTTTTATCCCAATAGGTACAAGCACAAATGTTGAATTTCTATCCCAATTTCTCAGGGAATCTGATGAGATAAATCCTTAACTAATCAAGCACAATAATCACCAGAATACATATCTTAGTATTTAAATTAGAATTCCTTTCTCTATCTCGGTTTTGAACATTCCTTAGAACATTGTTTAAGCATTAAAATCATTACTTTTTCCTTTGGTGATTATGTGCCAACATATACTTATGAACATTCCTACAAAGCACTGTGGGAGTTTTTTCAACATTAAAGTTGCTCTATAAACACAGTAGGGGTTCAAATAGATGTGTTAGGAACCTTGGTTTGCAAAATGCAATGGGATCCTAATGTAAGATTTGTTCTCAATAAAATTCCTTACTAAATATTCAATGTTATATTTTGGCCACTGTTTAGGGTGGAAAAAAAATTCTGCCCAATTCACATTCAAAGGTGACGTTCTTGTTTAAATAACTTTTATAATTTATCCCTTATTTTACATTCCTGTTGTTAACTGCCAATGATCTGGTACATAAACGCCTGCTGTATTTTGTATGTACAACTGTGTTACAGAATGACGTAAAACGAGGGACGATTTTCAGAACTGGTGCCAGAAAGCAAAGCAAACACACCTGTGCAACACTTTATTTGAGATAAGATATTGTTGAGGTGCACATTAAAGCTATCATAGGAGTATTTTGGAGCTGTTTTGGTTTGTTGAACAGTATTTATCACTCAGTTCAGCCCTGATTGAATGGCGGAGTAGACTTGATGAGCCAAATTGCCTGATTCAGCTCCTAGAACTTATCAACATGAATTTATAATTTCTGACATGGTGTACTTGGCTGTTATCATATTTATGGGTGATATTTATTCATCAATTAGTTGACATACCTGGCTGCCTACAGTCCAGAAGTGACAACACAAATGAGTTCATTGCTTGTATAATGCTTTTGCAATATTCGTAAATGAAAGTGAAACAAGCCCTATAAATATGTTTTCTTCTTCGAAGAATGTCCAATACGATTTTGGTTCCTGCCATTATTGGTATGAACTAGAAAATTGTGGGATTCTGACAAAGGATCTCACACCTGAATCATTATCACTGATCTCTGTTATCTCATTCACAAATGCTTTCTAAACTGCTGAACCTGATACAGTGTGGAAACAGACCCTTCGGCCCAACTTGCCCACACCGGCCAACATGTCCCAGCTACACTAGTCCCACCTGCCAGCATTTGGTCCATATCCCTCCAAATCTGTCCTATCCATGTACCTGTCCAGCTTCTTCTTTAATGATGGGATAGACCCTGCCTCAACTACCTCCTCAAGCAGGTTCAGTCTGAAAAAGGGTCTCGACCCGAAACATCGGCAATTCCTTCTCTTCATGGATGCTGCCACATCCGCTGAGTTTCTCCAGCATTTTTTGTCTACCTTCGATTTTTCCAGAATCTGCATTTTTTTATTAAACAATACCTCCTCTAGCAGCTTGTTCCATACATCCACCACCCTTTGTGTGAAAAAGTCACCTCAGATTCCTATTAAATCTTTTTCACTTCACCTTAAGCCTATGTCCTCTGGTCCTCGATTCACCTATTCTGAGCAAGAAACTCTGTGTATCTACCCGATCTATTCCTCTCATGATCTTATACACCTCTATAAGATCACCCCTCATCCTCCTGCGCTCCAAGGAATAGAGTCTACTCAACCTAATTTTCTGCTTTTATTTCTTTTTTCAAGCATCATCACATTTTTTCCCCGTTTTCATTAGGCCAATTAATCTCCAGCAAAATTAATATGTTCGACGACTACTCTCTTAAATTTGTTTTTGCTCTGTTCTATAAATTTGATTCTAATGGGGCAACAGGTGCCAGGTCTACTTCAGAGATCATCAATAAATGGGGCGGCACAGTGATGCAGCAGGTAGAGCTGCTACCTCACAACGTAATAGACCCGGGTTCAATCCTGACCTTGGGCACTATCTGTGTGGAGTTTGCATGTTCTCCATGCGACCCCGTGGCTTTTCTTCTCGTGCTCCGGTTGCCTTCCACTATTAAAGACGTGCGGGTTTGTAGGTTAATTGGCCTCTGTAAATTGCTCCTAGTGTGTAGGGAGTGGATGAGAAATGGGAATAATATGGAACTGGTGTGAGTGGGTGATCGATGGCCAGCATGGATTTGGTGGGCCGAAGGGCCTGTTTCCATGCCACATCTACTAAAACCATATATAACTAAAATAAAATCAATCCCTGTTCTTGAAGAAGGAACAAGACACTTCCTTTATTCCAAATTCTCCTGTTAACACTTCCCAAATCTCAAAACTCACACCCTGTCTCTTCTCTCTGTTATTCCAGTTTGCCTCCTAGGATATAACCTTAGGCTGCTTGTGAAGAGGTAAAGGCATCAATGCTATCTAGCCCAGATGAAGTTTAAAAGAATTTCAATGTTTATAGTGTACTCAGTGAAACATGCAGGGAAAGATTCAAAATAATTTAAAACATCATAATAATTGAAAAATATATATATTTTGGGAAAGCAGATGATTATATTTCAGAGAGTAACTATTGTATTCTGGCGTGAAGGGACGAACATTAATTAGCAATCCCTTAACAGATAGTTCACAGGAATTTTACTTCTAGCCGTTTACACTCTTGTGTAAATTTTCATGATTGCAGTAAATCTTTTTTTAATGACCCCAAACAAACTAAAAGAACTTTTCATCGTGGCTTCAAGAGCACTTACCATTGTTTTTTTTGGAGAAGAGCACAAAGTCACTCAAGAATGTAAGCTTACCATGTGTGTGAATTTATCATACTGAGGTAATATTTCTTTCCTGTCAGAGGTCTTGTGTTGTTATTATCTTGATAAACAGAATATATCAAGAGTGCTGCAAGCTTTTAAAGTGAAGATAGACACAAAAATGTTGGAGTATCTCAGTGGGACAGGCAGCATCTCCGTCCGGAGAGAAGGAATGGGTGACGTTTCGGGTCGAGCCTTCTTCAGACTGATGTCAGAGGAACAAAGGGAATGGAGATCAAGGAAAATGTAGAATAGATCATTGATAGTTTGGGAGAAGGTAACAACCAAGCAAACAGAGAAAAAAAATAGTCAGAGACAGTAAGCCTAGTCAGAGAACTGGGAAGGGGAGGGATGGAGAGAGAGGGAAAGCAAGGGTTACTTGAAGTTAAAGAAGTCAAGTAAAATATGAGGTGCTGTTCCTCCAATTTGCGATGGGCCTCATTCTGACAATGGAGGATTTAAAGTGCTTAGCAATTGGGAGATCAGGTAGGTTTAGGCGGACTGATCTGGATATCACTGTAACCAGGTTTGTGAGATACCTGTGGTTTGTCCTAGTGTCAGAAAACCTCTTTACTGCAGCAACCGCCACTATTCAATTCAAACTCCATTATTGTCATGGAAGATCGACACAAAAAGCTGGAGTAACTCAATGGGTCAGGCAGCATCTCTGGAGAAAAGGAATAGGTGACGTTTCGGGTCCAGATCTTTCTTCTCCTCTGCTCCATTATTGTTATAACATTCAAGAGTCAAGTCAAGTCAAGAGAGTTTATTGTCATGTGTCCCTGACAGGACAATGAAATTCTTGC
The DNA here is from genome assembly GCA_038087875.1 of Malacoraja senta. Lineage (NCBI taxonomy): Eukaryota > Metazoa > Chordata > Chondrichthyes > Rajiformes > Rajidae > Malacoraja > Malacoraja senta. The sequence goes on along the minus strand of CM075982.1, from coordinate 41,237,572 downwards.
TTTGCTTCAGCACAACAGAACATAGTAGGCATTGACTACAAAACAGACCAGTGTGTCCATATACCATTATATACGTAAATACACACATGAATAAATAAACTGATAAAGTGCAAATATAAGATAATGGGCTATTAATGTTCAGAGTTTTGTCCGAGCCAAGTTTAATAGCCTGATGGCTGTGGGGAAGTAGCTATTCCTGAACCTGGTCGTTGCAGTCTTCAGGCTCCTGTACCTTCTACCTGAAGGTAGCAGGGAGATGAGTGTGTGGCCAGGATGGTGATGGTCCTTGATGATATTGCCAGCCTTTTTGAGGCAGCGACTGCGATAGATCCCCTCGATGGAAGGAAGGTCAGAGCCGATGATGGACTGGGCAGTGTTTACTACTTTTTGTAGTCTTTTCCTCTCCATGGCGCTCAAGTTGCCAAACCAAGCCACGATGCAACCGGTCAGCATGCTCTCTACTGTGCACCTGTAGAAGTTAGAGAGAGTCCTCCTTGACAAACCGACTCTCCGTAATCTTCTCAGGAAGTAGAGGCGCTGATGTGCTTTCTTAATAATTGCATCAGTGTTCTCGGACCAGGAAAGATCTTCAGAGATGTGCACCCCCAGGAATTTGAATCTCTTGACCATATAAACAGGACTGTGGGTCCCCATCCTACTCCTTCCAAAGTCCACAATCAGTTCCTTAGTTTTGCTGGTGTTGAGGGCCAGGTTATTGTGCTGGCACCATGTGGGCAGTCGCTCGATCTCTCTTCTATACTCTGACTCATCCCCATCAGTGATACGTCCCACAACAGTGGTGTCATCAGCAAACTTGATGATGGAGTTCGCACTATGACCGGCTATGCAGTCATGAGTATAGAGTGAGTACAGCAGGGGGCTGAGCACGCAGCCTTGAGGTGCTCCCGTGCTGATTGTTATCGAGTCTGACACATTTCCACCAATACGAACAGACTGTGGTCTGTGAATGAGGAAGTCGAGGATCCAATTGCAGAGGGATGCGCAGAGACCCAGTTCTGCGAGTTTGGTAACCAGCTTGGAGGGGATGATTGTATTAAATGCCGAGCTGTAATCGATGAATAACAGCCTGACATATGAGTTTTTCTTGTCCAAGTGGTCCATGGCGGAGTGTAGAGCCAGCGAGATCGCATACACCGTTGATCTGTTGTGGCGGTAAGTGAACTGAAGTGGGTCCAGGTTTTTGTCGAGGTAGGAGTTGATTTGCGCCATGATCAACCTCTCAATGCACTTCATCACCACAGGCGTTAGTGCCACAGGTCGATAGTCATTGAGGCACGTCACCTTACTCTTCTTGGGCACTGGTATAATTGATGCCCTTTTGAAGCAGGTGGGAACCTCAGACCTCAGAAGTGAGAGGTTGAAAATGTCCGTAAAAACTCCAGCCAGTTGATTCGCACAGGTTTTTAGAACACGACCAGGTATACCATCAGGTCCAGGCGCTTGTCGAGGGTTCACCCCTCTGAAAGATTTCCTGACGTCGGCCTCTGTGACTGGGACTGAAATACCATCACAGCGAAAGGGGGCTCGGGAAGGCACATCGGTGTTCTCCTTATCAAAGCGTGTGTAAAACGCATTGAGCTCATCAGGGAGTGATGTTTCACCGACATTCGAGCTGCCTCCTGGTTTCGCCTTGTAGGAGGTGATGGCATTCAGGCCCCGCCACAGCTGCCGAACATCTGTCTCATCCTCCAGCTTGGAGCAGAAGCCCCTTTTGGCCTTTTTGATGGCCTTACCAAGGTCGTATCTGGACTTCTTGTAGACCACTGTATCATCAGACATGAATGCCCCGGTGTCTGGTCTTCAGAAGAGTGCGGATCTCAACGTTCATCCAAGGTTTCTGATTGGGAAACACTCGGAAGGTTTTGGTGGGGATGCAGTCCTCCACTCATTTCTTAATGAAGTCTGTAACAACTGTGGCATTTTCGTTCGTCCGTTGCCGAGTCCTTGAACATTGCCCAGTCTACAGACTCTAAACAGTCCTGTAGTTGTTCCTTTGCCCCCCCCCCCCCCCGACCAGCTCTGTTCTTGATCAGCATCAAGACCAGCATTCTTGATCAAGAGAATTATATAATATTCTTCAGACAAGTTTTTGTAAAAATCAATGGTGCAACTGAAAACATATTTGCATTGGAAGAAGTTAATGAACATATTTAGAATCTGTGAATTCTGACACTAACTAAGCTCACTCATTTTGTTAGATTCTATATTACATTCATCGCATCAGTCAAAAGATCTTATTAACAAGGACATTAATTAAACCCAATTTTAGGTAATGTCAGGCATAGGTTTTGTCAAGCAACTGAACCATCCTATCAACAACTAGAGAACAGTCCTGAGCTACTATCAATCTCACTGAAGACCCTCAGACTATCTTTAATTGGACTTTACTAGACTTGCAATAAGTGTTATTCCCTTTATCATGTCCCTGTACACAGTGGCTGGTTTGATTGTAACCATGCATTGTCTTTCCGCTGACTGGTTAATATGCAGCAATGACTTCTCACTGTACCTCAGTACACATGACAATAAACTAAGCTTATAGGAAGGAACTGCAGATGCTGGTTCTTCGAGTGGGGGCGCTGTCGAGTATGGCTGTTCGTCCTTTCACCCTTTTTTATTTTTAGTGTGTTAAAAGTGTTGTCTTGGAGGTCTTCTAATCTTTTTATGTGGGGGGTGCGGGGGGGGGGGAAGGGGGAAACTGTTTTTCTCAGTCCCTACCTGGTCGGAGATGCGTCTTTCCTCCGAGCCGCATCTTCGCCCTCTCCTACCAACTGGATGGAGCGGCGTTTCCTGCCGGGACCGGCCAGAACTTCAGCTTCGGCGGCGGTGCAGTGCTGAAACACCACCGCGGAGCGGGCGATGCCTTACCCAGGCCGCCGTGTGAAATTGGGGTGATTCAAACAGAAATTAGGTCCAAAATAGAAAAACAAAGGAAACTTTGAGAGTATGAGGACTGTTTAGTTTAGTTCAGTTTAGTTTAGTTTGGTTTGGTTTAGTTTTACCTTGTGGATACACCACTTCAGCCCACGGAGTCCGTGCTGACCAGCAATCACCTGTACACTAGTTCTATCCTACACACCAGGGGCAGTTCACAGAAGCCAATTAACCGACAAACCTGCGTGTCTTTGGAATGTGGGAGGAATCTGGAGCACCCGAAGAAAATCCACGTGGTCACAGGGAGAACAGCCAAGCTCCGGACAGACAGCACCCCTTACAGAGTTTGTACCTTCTCCATGGTGCTTCGATTTCCTCCCACAATCCATAGATGTGCTGATTTGTAGGTTAATTGGTTTCAGTTTTAAAAATTGTAAATTGTCTCTAGTGTGTACTAATGTAAGGGGAAATCGCTGGTTGGCCTGTTTCCATGCTGTATCTCTAGTCTAAAGTCTTAATTCTAAATGTAGCCACACTATTTAACAAAAAGGGAGAGAGAAATAAAAGACTCTATAGGATTGGTCTAATATGAGTGGTGGGAAATTACCAGTGACTTTTGTAGAGGATGAGACAACAAAACACTTGTAAAATATCAACAGTATTAGGCAAAGTCAATGTGGATGTCTGGAAGGAATATAACTGGGTGAATAGATAACGGAAAACTGGTGGATGTGAAGTACTTGGATTTTCAGAAAGCCTTTGATAGAGTTGCATATAAAAGGTTGGTGTGTAGAGTTAAAACACTTGCTGTGGGGTTAATGCATTGGTATGAATTGAAAGCTGAGAGCAGGGTCATTCACCTGCCTCTTGCACGACAACATCCCTTTATCTAAGTTTCTCCATCTCCATCTCCGCTACATCCCACCACCATTCACATCTTCCCATCCCAAAACCTTTCCATTTTCCACAGAGACCATTCCCTCCGAAACTCCTTGGTTCACACATCCCTTCCCACCCAAACCGACTCCTACCCAAGTATTTTCCCCTGCAACTGGAGAGATGTAACGCCAGTCGCTATATCACCCCCCTCACCTCCATCCAAGGACCCGAGCAGCCCTTCCAGGTGAGACAGAGGTTCACGCGCACCTCTTCTACTACCTTTTCTACTGCGCTAGATGTTCCCAATGTGGCCTCCTTTCCATTGGCAAGACCAAGTGCAGAGTAGGCAACCGGTTTGCCGAACACTTCCACTCGATCTGCCAAGGCCCACCCGATCTCCCGGTTGCTAAGCATTTCAACTCCCTTTCCTATTCCCATATCAACCTTTCTGTCCTGGGCCTCCTCCATGGCCAGAGTGAGGCCATTTGCAAAATGGAGGAATAGCATCTCATATTCCACTTGAGTTGCTTGCAATCCAATGCTTTGAAACATAGAAACATAGAAAATAGGTGCAGGAGTAGGCCAGTAGGCCCTTCGAGCCAACATCACCATTCAATATGATCATAGCTGATCATCCAAATCAGTACCCCATTCCTACTATCTCCCTGTATCCCTTGATTCCATTAGCCCTCAGAGCTATATCTAACTCTCTCTTGTATACACTGAATTCTACAATTTCAAGTAACACCATCCCAACCCCCCCCCCCCCTCTTTCTTTGTCCACTTTCTCACCTCCAGCTCAGTGGCACCCATTTCTCCTACTTTCCACCCCCAGTCTCACCTTCCTCCACATCCACCTTTAATCCCTCCCTCTGGCTTTATATTTCTCCTTATGTGACACCTTTTGTCTCCTTTTCACCTCCAGCATTTGTTACTTACTTCACCCATTTGCCAAACAAAACCTACTCACCTGTATCCACCTATCACTTACCAGACTTTGTCCTGCCTCCACCTCTTTTCCAGCATTCTCCCCCCTACTACAATCAGTCTGAAGAAGGATCCTGACCTGAAACGTCACCAATTCAGTCCCTCCAGAGATGCTGCCTGTCCCGTTAAGTTACTCCAGAATTTTGGCTTTGGCTTTTCTTGTACCCCATTCAGCAAAAACAAAAATGCAGTTGCAGCATACCTCGAAGAAGGCAAATGATATACTGTAATGACTGTCATAACAAGAGGATTTGATTCGAAGGAGCAAAGATGTCTTGCAGCAATTGCACAGAATCTTGGTGAGACCACACCTAGGCACAGGTTTTGTCTCCTTATCTAATAAAAGATATGTGCCCTGGAGGGAGTGAAGCAAAGGTTAACTGCACTAATTCCTCAGATGGCAGGACTGTTGTACAAGGAAAGATTTTATCGACTGAGTTAGTATTCACCAGAGTTTTGAAGAATGAGAGGGGGTCTATTTGAAACGTACAAAATTAGGTTGGGATCACAAACTGGATGTGAGGAGGACCTTATCCTTAACTGGGATATGTGGAACGAAGGCTGACAAACACAGATGCAGGCGAAGGCATTTAGGGATGAGGTGATAGAAAATTACATTGCTGCAAACCTGTGAAATTCACAGACACAGAAGAGGTAGAGACCAAATGAATAAATATATTTAAAAATATCTTTTCTTTTGTGTGGAAGACAGCAAAGGGTAAGAGCAGGAATACAAGACTAAAATGGGCAATCGGCCATGATCATACGGAATAGCAGCAGAGAATGGTTCGAAGGGCCAAACAGCCTACACCTGCTCCTATTCTCGACCCGAAAATGTCACCCATTCCTTCTCTGCAGAGATGCTGCCTGTCCCGCTCAGTTACAGCATTTTGCGTCTATCTTCGGTGTAAACCGGCATCTGCAGTTCTTTCCTACACATATCTATTTTTTCTTTATTCCTATGTTTTGGGGAACTCTGCTACTGTATGGTGTGCTGCTAGTTCTTTTTCTTTGAATTTGATTGACATAATTGCAGGGAATATTTAATACCGGTGTATTTAAGGGGGAAATGGCGCATTATTTAGGGGGAGAGTTGAGGATATAGGCTGTGCTCTGTATAATGCAACGCTTCAAAGTGCCTAGGGCTTTGATGGCTCTTTGTCATGACGTGCATTTACTTGATGCAGCATGGCTTCTCCAGCCTACTCTGCAGTGGTATGGATTAAAATGAAGGTGATGGCAATAATGTTGGACACTTTGTGTGGGAAGGAACTGCAGATGCTGGTTTAAACCGAAGATAGACACAAAAAGCTGCAGTAACCCAACTTGGCCTTCATAACAAGAGGATTTCAGTATAGGAGTAGAGAGGTTCTTCTGCAGTTGTATAGGGCTCTGGTGAGACCACATCTGGAGTATTGTGTACAGTTTTGGTCTCCTAATTTGAGGAAGGACATCCTTATGATTGAGGCAGTGCAGTGTAGGTTCACGAGATTGATCCCTGGGATGGCGGGACTGTCATATGAGGAAAGATTGAAAAGACTAGGCTTGTATTCACTGGAGTTTAGAAGGATGAGGGGGATCTTATAGAAACATATAAAATTATAAAAGGACTGGACAAGCTAGATGCAGGAATTTTTTTCTCAATGTTGGGTGAGTCCAGAACCAGGGACCACAGTCTTAGAATAAAGGGGAGGTCATTTAAGACTGAGGTGAAAAAAAACGTTTTCACCCAGAGAGTTGTGAATTTATGGAATTCCCTGCCACAGAGGGCAGTGGAGGCCAAGTCACTGGATGGATTTAAGAGAGAGTTAGATAGAGCTCTAGGGGCTAGTGGAGTCAATGGATATGGGGAGAAGGCAGGCACGGGTTATTGATAGGGGATGATCAGCCATGATCACAATGAATGGCGGTGCTGGCTCGAAGGGCCGAATGGCTTCCTCCTGCACCTATTTTCTATGTTTCTATGTTTCTATGAGACAGGCAGCATCACTGGAGAGAAGGAATGGGTGCATTCTTTTGTTCTTTGTACCTTTTCACACCTAGTTTCCCACTCCCCTGACTCTCAGTCTGAAGAAGGGTCTCGACCCGAAACATCACATATTCCTTTTTCCCAGAGATGCTGCCTAACTTGCAGAGTTACTCTGGCATCTATCTTCCATTTTGCCAATGGTATGCCTGACCAAGGTCATGGAAAAGAGACTGCAGATCACACACCGGCCCTTCATCCCTTGTACTGGGGCCATCATAAGTTGCAGTACATGGGGCTTGCTGCTGACTGCCATCTATTCTATCCTCAAGGAGCTTTCAAGAGATGGTGGAACCATGGATTATCGCATAGTGATGAAACTGTGCTAATTGCCTAATAAACAATGCACTAGCCACCTGTATTATACAGCTGTGCATAGCAATCTAAGGATATGCTTCGTGCTGTTGTTTGGAACTGTAGCATCAAAGTTCAGCTTGACCTACGGAGAAATCTATGCAGTATTTCTCATGTCTGACTAACAAACGACTAAGTTCGGAAATAGCCGCGATAAGCTATTTCCAAATCAATCTCCACTTATAGATTTTATCCAATACATCAAGGTGCAGATGACTGGCCTTGTAGGGGTCGGGTTGATGTAGGGCATGGACGCTAATTGTGCTTTAACTGCTATTGGAGGAGCATGTTAAACACACAAATGTTACAAACATATACACATACTTGTATGCCTTTAACATGGCTATTATGTGTGTGTGTGTCTGTATCTGTATGTGTGGGTGTGTGAGTGCGAGTGTGCGTGCATGCGTGTGTACGTGTGTGTGTGGTGGGTGTCGGATGGGGGAGTGATGAGCTATGTTTCTCTATGCCCCAGCCTGTTTGCACACATTTGGTTGAAGGTGCAACAATATGATTCCTTTGATCTCCAGAGATTTATCAATTGATTGAAAGACAGCACTGAAACGGTCCTTTCGGCTCACCGAGTCCACACCAAACATTGATCAACTGTTCTATGTTATTCCATTTTGGCATCCACTCCCTACACACTAGGGGCAATTTATAGAGGCCAGTTATCTACAAACCCACGTCTTTGGGATTTAGGCGTTAGACTTTAGAGCTACAGTGCCGAGACAGGCCCTTCGGCCCACCGAGTCCATGTTGACGAACAATCACCTCGTACACTAGTGCCATCCTTCACACTAAGGACAATTTATAATGCTTTACCAAAGCCAATTAACCTGCAAACCTGTACATCTTTGGAGTGTGGGAGAAATCTGGAGCACCCGGCAAAAACCCCCGTGGTCCAGTGGGAGAATGTACAAACTCCGTACAGACAGCACCCGTAGTCAGGATCGAACCCGGGTCTCTGATGCTGTAAGGCAGAAACTCTACCGCTGCGCCACCATGCTGCCCTTCCTTCCCCATGGAGAACATGCTAACTCCACACAGACAGCACCCGAGGTCCGATGGAACCCGGGTCTCTGGCACTGCGATGATAAATGAATTTGTCCGGCAGATCTCCTCTGATCCTCCTTTTGCAGAATATGTATTAATGGAAGCAAAGCAGGACATGGGAGTTGTTCCCATGGATCAGTGATAGGTGTGCTGCAACTTTAAGCTGGGCCCTAGTCTTATTATTGTCCCTTGCCCAAAGGTACAGCGAAAAGCTTTGTAGCTTTGTTTTGCATGCTATCAAATCAGATCAGATTATACTATACATAAATACAATCAAGTCAAATTCAAGTACAATAGATAGAACAAAAAGGGAAGATACAGACTCCAGAATATAGTTCCCAGCACTGTAGCGCATCAGTTCCATAGACAAAGTCCAATGTCCACAAGGAGGTAGAGGTAAATCAGACAGTACCCTTGCTTATGGAAGGACCGTTCAGAAGCCTGATAACAGTTGGGAAGAAGCTGTTCCTGAGCCTGGTGACTGTACTTTATTTTGGATGGGAAAGGGGAGAAGAAGGAATGACCGGGGTGGGACAAGTTTTGGATTATGTTGGCTAATTTCCTGAGGCAGCGTGGTGTCGATGGAGTCAATGGTGGGAAGTCTGGTCTGTGCGATGGACTGGGCTACATCCGCTACTCTCTGCAATTCTCTTGGACGGAGCTGGTGGCAAATCAAGCTGTTATGCAACCCAAGAGTATGCGTTCTATGATGCATCTGTAGAAGCATGTGCAGAAGTCAATGTGGGACCAGTGGGCTCTTCCACAACTAGATGGGAGGTGGCTGGCTGGGAGGAGAGGTAGCTGGCTTGTGAGATGGTGTTCTCCTTCTACTGGTTATGGTGGACTTCTGTGTAATCCCAATACATAAACATGAGGCACTCAATGCCATCCTGGATGTTGCTCCATCTGGAATGGCCAAGGGGCAGGAATTCCCAGCACTTAATTCATATTCTGCACATTTTCAAGAAAACTCCAAACCAATCATTGAATCTGTAGGAAGGAACTGCAGATGCTGGTTATACACCAAAGGTAGACACAAAATGCTGGAGTAACTCAGCGGGACAGGCAGAATGGGTGACGTTTTGGGTCGGAGTCTGACGAAGGGTCTCGACCCGAAAGTTCATCCATTCCTTCTCTCCAGAGATGCTGCCTGACCCGCTGAGTTACTCCAGCATTTTGTGTCTATCTTCAATCATTGAATCTTTGCCACTCGCCGCCTGCTACTCTCTTGTCATCTTAGAGCTTGAAATAGAGTCTGTTTTAAGAGCAAGGTGTTGTACGTACAGTAGGTATGGCATGGGCACCAAAATAGAGGTGACAGCTTGTAGTCAGGGTCTGAATACTGGTGACATCAACCTGTTGACGTTCCTTCTGTTCCATATCCTGCTGGTGATCTTGGTGGAATATGTGGAGACAATGTAGGTGATATCTCTTCTGTGCTGTGAGATGCCATGCACAGTGGCACAGTGGTAGAGTTGCTGCCTTACAGCACCAGAGACCCGGGTTTGATCTTGACTATGGGCCAAATGCAGGCAGGTGGGACTAGGGTAGATGGATCATGTTGGTCGGCATGGGCAAGTTGGGCCGAAGGGCCTGTTTCCACGCTGTATGACCCTATGACAATATAAATCTATGTTACCCCTGGACAGCTGGCATTATTTATTCATTGAGATCTTCTTGTCGCAAACCAACAACCAGTGATGCACTTCACACCTTCCCTTTACTGCTCTTGTGCAGCTGCAGGGTACAAATAATTAAAGCAGAAATTGCAAAACTTTTATCATCTTTTACAAGTTCTCCCCCGTCATTTTTCACCTCCCGATGTCTGAAATCTCCGCCTGCTCCATAACAACGGTTCTCCTCCAGCTCTGGCCCCTGGCCCACTCTGAATGTTGTGGACGATGCTGGTTTATACTGAAGATAGACACAAAAAACTGGGGTAACAGCGGGTCAGACAGTATTTCTGGAGAAAAGGAATAGGGAGAAAAGGAAGAGGAAAACAAAAGGAAAAGAAATGGTCTTCGGATTGAAGAATGGTCTCGACCCGAAACATCACCTATTCCTTTTCTCCAGAGATACTGTCTGACCTGCTGAGTTACCCCAGCTTTTTGTGTCTTTCCACTCTGAATATTGTTGTTCTGCCATTGGTGACCATGCCCACAGCTGCCAAGGTTTATAGATTTGGAATTCTCTCCCACCATGTCCTTGAAACAAGCCTCCCCATTGAGCAGCTTGTTATGCAGTCTGAGGTGAAAAGAAGAGACTGTGAAAATTGTGCGCAGTTTACACAGAACATTATCCTTCACCATGAAAATATCTGCCTTGATACTTCCTTATTGGGTTTGGTGTCCGTTTTTCATATGATAATACACCTGCAAAGCACCTAGGTTGTGTAGGAAAGAACCACAGATGCTGGTTTACATCGAAGATAGACACAAAATGCTGGAGTAGCTCGGCGGGACAATAGACAATAGATAATAGACAATAGACAATTGGTGCAAGAGTAGGCCATTCAGCCCTTCGAGCCAGCACCACCATTCAATGTGATCATGGCTGATCATCCCCAATCAGTACCCCGTTCCTGCCTTCTCCCCATATCCCCTGACCGCTATTTTTAAGAACCCTATCTAGCTCTCTCTTGAAAGCATCCAGAGAACCTGCCTCCACTGCCCTCTGAGGCAGAGAATTCCACAGACTCACCACTCTCTGTGAGAAAAAGTGTTTCCTCGTCTCCATTCTAAATGGCTTACTCCTTATTCTTATACTGTGGGCCCTGGTTCTGGACTCCCCCAACATCGGGAACATGTTTCCTGCCTCTAGCGTGTCAAAACCCTTAACAATCTTATATGTTTCAATGAGATGCCCACTCATCCTTCTAAACTCCAGAGTGTACAAGCCCAGCTGCTCCATTCTCTCAGCATATGACAGTTCCGCCATCCAGGGAATTAACCTTGTAAACCTACGCTGCACTCCCTCAATAGCAAGAATGTCCTTCCTCAAATTAGGGGACCAAAACTGCACACAATACTCCAGATGTGGTCTCACTAGAGCTCTGTACAACTGCAGAAGGACCTCTTTGCTCCTATATTCAATTCCTCTTGTTATAAAGGCCAACATGCCATTCGCTTTCTTCACTGCCTGCTGTACCTGCATGCTTACTTTCATAGACTGATGTACAAGGACCCCCAGATCCCGTTGTACTTCCCCTTTTCCCAACTTGACGCCATTTAGATAGTAATCTGCCTTCCTGTTTTCGCTACCAAAGTGGATAACCTTACATTTATCAGCATTAAAATTCACCTGCCATGCATGTGCCCACTCCCCCAACCTGTCCAAGTCACCCTGCATTCTCATAGCATCCTACTCACAGTTCACACTGCCACCCAGCTTTGTGTCATCTGAAAATCTGCTAATGTTACTTTGAATCCCTTCATCCAAATCCCTGCATCCATGTATATTGTAAATAGCTGCGGTCCCAGCACCGAGCCTTGCGGTACCCCACTAGTCACTGCCTGCCATTCTGAAAGGGACCCGTTAATCCATACTCTTTGTTTCCTGTCTGCCAACCACTTCTCTATCCATGTCAGCACTCTACCCCCAATACCATGTGCCCTAATTTTGCCCACTAATCTCCAATGTGGGACCTTATCAAACGCAGCATCTCTGGATATAATGAGTGCGTGACTTTTCAGATTGTGCCCCTTTTTCAGGCTCACCTAGGTTTACCTTTTCTATGTTAGAGGTTCCACATAAATGCAGGTTTACAATTGAATGTACCATTAAAATGCTTATTTTCTTTTTTTGTAACCAAGATTGATTGCATTTGTAGCATGAGGCATGGCCTTTAAGGATGTGAAGTTATTGCCTGCCAATAGTTTGCAAATTTCTCAAGCCATGAATAACTGAGGAAATATTATGTTTGGACCAAGAGGCTAGATCTAACTGTTAGGTCTGGACTAGCAATTCTTTAAAGAAGGAGGGACTGTTGAAATGAGTTGGAACATTGTAATTCAAAGTCTGGGTGTGGATATACTTTGGTACGCTTTTCTCTGGAGTCTCTTTACACGATTATTAATCAAATAATATAACGGCGACAGATCCATTATACAGTGATTTTACAAAAAAAGCAACATGGGAAATTAAGATTTATGCTCCCAACTTTATTTGAGGGTGAGGGCTGTCGTTTTGTTACCACAAACAGTTTATGTTTATCTCAAGCCCGAATCTTCACTTTGCTGAAACTTAGTTTGCTTCTTGAATTGAAATGACAAAATGTGGTGGAGTTAATGATAAGACCAACTTCCAAATGGGCTGGAATTAGATTAAATGTCTGAGCGCTAATGATCTAACTGAATGTATCCCTAACACGACAGGGTATGTGTACGGAATGGAAAGAGTGAGCGAAACTGCCCCATCCAAAACCTGCAGCCTGTCATTTGAAGCATTCGGAGTTGTAGAACATCCCCAAATTCTTTCCTTTGTGCCAAGTCGGGTGTGCGGATCCTCCCTCTCCCACTCAGGTTATAGACTCGCCTTTTTAAAAAGAAACTCCAGATTTATCACCGCTGGAAAGAAATCATGCCCGTTCCATTGGAGCCTGCTGGCTATCAACATGCGAAGCTTATCTTCTCATAAAAACATTTATTTAACCCTTTGTCTTACAGGCCCTGTAACAATAAGTGCAATGTCTGCGGCTCTAGGCTGCAGGAGTTACCCTGTGGGATTGTATTGTTTGTTTACTACCATTTTCCAACCTTAGAAAATCTTTCGTGACGCACATTGTTGAGGTCATATTTAGTCCAATAATAACATTCCTGCTGCAACCTCCTCGTTACTGTGTTGCAAATTTTCTTTTGAAGTCAAAAAAATTAAAAGTAATTTTCTGATAGTTTGGCAGTATTCGTAAATATTAAAGGTATTTACATTTACACTGATAATTTAGGAGTAATTCGACCCATTGACTTCCTGCTGGTTCTCAGCATTTTCCCCATCAGCTCCATTCCCCTGGTTTAGTTTAGTTGAGTTTAGTTTAGAGATACAGCACGGAAACAGGCCCTTTGGGCCACCTAGTCCGCGTTGTCCAGCGATCGCCCCATACGCTAACATTATCCTACACAATGGGGACAATTTACAATCTTTACTGACGCCAGTGAACCTACAATTTACCCAATTAGCCTACATATGTCTTTGGAGTGTGGGAGGAAACCGGAGCACCGGGGGAAAACCCACATAGTCACAGGATGAATGTACAAACTCCATAACAGACAGCAGCCATAGTCAGGGTCGAACCTGGGTCTCTGGCGCTGTAAGGCAGCAACTCTACTGCTGCGACACTATGCTGCCCTGTAGTTATTTCCCTATAATCTATTCTTCCTCACATGATATCCCAATCCTTATTCCCGAAGCACCCACCCCCCACATTTTCCTGCCGCTCACCTCTTCTAGGGATAACTCATACTGTCCAATTATATCCGATTGAGATATGGAAGAAAAGTGGAATGCCCAGTCTCAGAGAGAACACGCAAACTCCACACAGAGTATAGTTGGAATTAGGGTTCAAACTGTATCACTGGAGTTGTGCGGTAGCAACATCAACCACTGGGCTGAAGATAGGCACAAAATGCTAGAGTAAGCCAGTGGGACAGGCAATATCTCTGATGAGAAGGAATGGTTGACGTTTCGGGTCGAGACCCTTCTCCATTGGGCTACCATTTCCCACTGTCCGTGAACTTTGATGTCAAGGAGTAGGGAAGGAGAAGCCTGGGGAAGGAATGTAGGAAGAGGGGGAGAGAGGGGGAGTAATAGGTATGAGTCCAGATGGGGCACAGGGGAGGAAGGAGAAAGGGAGGTGTGGGAAAGAAAGGTTGTCTAACCTCTATAAGCAAATACTTGGCATCAGAGACAGTCACAAGATGGTGGAGTAACTCAGCGGGACAGGCAGCATCTCTGGAGAGAAGGAATAGGTGACGTGTCAGGTTGAGACCCTTCTTCAGACTGAACACCTTCGCTCAGTCTGCATTGGCCTATGCGATCTCCCGGTTGCCAAACACTTTAACTCCCCTTTCCGTTCCCAAACTGACCTTTCTGTCCAGGGCCTCCTCCATTGTCAGAGTGAGGCCAAACACAAATTCGTGGAACAGCAC
>CM075982.1:40813909-41213032 GCA_038087875.1 Malacoraja senta | reverse complement strand
AAATAAGAACTTATTTTCAACTGAACTTAACAGGGTTATTGAATTCAATCTGTTCATTTGAGGGTTTGGGTATACATTGAACTAAATAGTGTTTTGTATTCATGGGATCAACCCAATCCACTGTTCTTGTCACACATGATAAAATGTTTGCTTCTCCTCTCTTTCACACTCTCCTGACTGCTCTCACCTGATACAAACAATGTACGATTATCACAAACTATTTGCTTCTTTGACTGATAAGTACATTACTTATTTACTTACTTACTGCCTACTATGCCTCCTGACATGTAGGGCAGCAACGAAGGTCCTCCACTCCTGTCTGTTCTGGGCTAGCTTCTGGACACTACCCCAGGTCAGGTCCATTGTTTTCATTTCCCCTTCTACAGTACGACGCCAGGTGGTTTTGGGTCTCCCTCTTTTCCTTTTCCCTTCCGGTGTCCAGTGCAGGGCTATACTTGGGATGCTGCCTGGTTCTTCATTTATCCCAGCATCTGTCGATAGCCCTGGAAGTCCATCACGCCCAGTAGTGTTGGTTCCTTCAGTTGCTGTTTCCGTAACATATTTGTTTTACGAGACAGGGTTGTTAGCCCTATGCTCAACCTCCAAACTGGAGGACCAGCGGATCGTTCTTCGTCTCGCCTCTACCCTTCGACCTGTCCAGCATGGGAGACCCTAACAGGATACTAATCTCCCACTGGCATAGCTCTAGGGGTCACTGAGACACACAAGCTCCCCGACCACGACAAGGTTGCAATCCAACGGGGAGGATAAGTACATTAGGATGTCTGAAAAGGGAGTTAAAAAATGCTATACAAATGTACGTTTTTCTTTTTCAGTCAAGCCACCAGGATAGAAAGAACTTTTGGTATTTCTCATAGAAGATTATTCTCCTGTTCTCTTCATGCCACAAATAGGTTTATAATTTCAAGGCTTAAAGATCAGGGTGTTAAAGTAACACTAAGTTTCTTAGAGTTCCGACAATTATTTGTTTGGTTGCCCGTTAACTGTTTTCTCAGAAGATGCAGTTCAGACTACATTCAGACATTCTGAATGGCCACCTCAGGATTGACAGAGGTGTGCAGCACCCAAGGAGGTCAGTCTGCCCATTCAGAAACTTTGAGAGGAGCTTCAGTCTCTTTCTTGGCTCAGTTTTCAATGAATGAGTATGGAGTCTAAGTCATAGAGTCATACAGCACAGAACGGACCTTTCGGCCCGTCTTATCCATACGGAACAAGATGCCTCACTGAAAGCTAGTGCAGAGTTGTGGACAGCCAGAGGTGTAGAGATCAAATGAAACTGAGTCCAATCATTTTAGGCAAGTGCGGAAAGTTTTAAATGCAAGTTCCGTCCGTTTAAAGGATTCTACTGTTGTAACATTCAATTATTATTATTTTTATCTGCAAAGCATAGTGTTTGGTTGCCTTTGTTTCTGGCCCTATTAATGACTGTTCCTTCAGATATTCCCCTCTCCCACAGAAACCATCAATCAGTGCCATTGACATGGGTTCCTGTTGGGCGGCATAATCAGAGAGGATTCATGGTGCCAGGGACTCAGAGGTCAAGTCCAGGTTGCCCAATCTAGGAATGACCATTACTTGCCTCCAACGGACAATGATTAGCTGCAGCTTCCCACCCGTACTGTATGTGTATACATTAGTGCACAATCCAACAGCATGTCTGAGGTTTAAAAAAAACCTTTTGGAACAGATAACAGAAGTGTCTGTTTAATTGGACTGCTGCATTCCACACCAATTGTGGACAGCATTTTTTAAAATTCCAGATCCTTCAATTTGTATCCAACGCAGTTTTATCTTTAATGCTAAAAAGAAAATCTTGCATCTACATAGCATCTTTTATGACCTAAGGGTGTCCCAGAGGCCTTTAGAGCGAATTACGTTCCTCCAAAATGTAGTCATTTATGAAAGTGTCCCTGCTTTAAGTGGAGAGGCAGTGGCGTTTCCAAACAGAAGCTGCTTCTTCAGAGATTAAGAGATGCTAGCCTTGCAAGGATAGTGCTTTAGCTCACAATGGTGTCTGAATTGTGATCGGAGAAAACTATTAACCGAGGAAGCGAGGCAGCATGGTGGCGCGGCAGTAGTGTAGTTGTCTTACAGCGCCAGAGGCCTGGGTTCGATCCTGACTACAGGTGCTGTCTGTACAGAGTTTATACATTCTCCCCGTGGCATGCATGGGTTTTCTCCTGCTGCTCCAGTTTCCTCCCACACTCCAAAGACGCACAGGTCGGTAGATTCATTGGGTTGAGTAAAATGGTAAATTGTTCCTAGTGTGTAGGATAATGCTAGTGTGCTGGGATCGCTAGTCACCACGGACATGGTGGGCCGAAAGGCCTGTTTCCGTGCTGTATCTCTAAACTAAACTAAACTAAAGAAAACAGATGAGGCACACTGCACAGGAAAGTCTTTACATTAAACTTTAGACCATAGGGATACAGCACGGAAACAGGCCCTTCAGCCCACCAAGTCCACGATGACCAGCAATCACAATGTAGACTAGCACTATCCTACACAGTGGGGACAATTTACAAGTTTACCAAAGCCAATTTGGTAAGGCAGCAACTCCACGCTGCATCACTGTGCCGAACTAAACAGTATGGGAATGTAATTAATACTGAACAGTTTTTAGGTGCCAGAGAGTGGCACGGACAAATCTCATAGAAGATTATTATCCTGTTCTCTTCATGCCATAAATAGGTTTATAATTTCAGGGCTTAAAGATGAGGATGTTAAAGTAACAATAATTATTTGTTTGGTTTGCCGTTAACTTTTTCTTAGAAGATGCAGTTCAGACCACATTCAGACATTCTGAATGGCCACCTCAGATTGACAGAAGTTTGCAGCACCCAAGGAGGTCAGTCTGCCCATTCAGAAACTTTGAGAGGAGCTTCAGTCTCTTCCTTGGCTCAATTTTCAATGAATGAGTTTAATGTCTGAGTCATAGAGTCATACAGCACAGAAACAGGCCTTTCGGCCCAACTTATCCATGCGGAACAAGATGCCTCACCTAAAGCTTGTCACATTTATCCGTGTTTGCTCCATGTCCCTCTAAAGGGTCTGTCCCACTTAGGCGACCTTTTAGGCGAGTGCAGGAGACTCTGCGCTCACATCATGATTGCCACATGGTCGCCACATGTTCTCTGGTCTCTGGTGAGTCTTCTTCATGGCCGCGAGGAGTTCCCGCATTCTGGGAACTAGTGGCGGCCTCAGTATGGTCGCAACAAATTTTTCAACATGTTTCAAAATTGGTCGCCATGGAGAAAATCAATACTTTTGTAGTCATAGGTGCAGTGGTAGTGGGGTCGCCATGTAGTTATAGGTAGTCGAGGTAGCCATAGGTAGTTTTAGTTAATCGCCTTTGCTGACCGGGCATTTTCATTGGCTCATTGGGGGGAAAAAACCGTAAGCACGAGTTTTCAGAACCAAGGAAAACCGACCGGTAATGTTAAATGCGCGCCGAACTTCACAGCTGTGTATCTCTGGCTTATTAAAAGTTGCCTGGCTTCTTAAAAGTGTCTCCACTTTTTCTCCCCCCTTCTCCCCCCCATCCCCACTCTTTTAAAGGACTTACCGTACACTGTGCTAGCCTCTTTAACCTTCCTGTTCATCGCGGTGTGTGTCTGTATCACTCACCTTGGCTTTGCACCGTGCGAATTTCACACAGCGCTCCCCCCCTTTCCTGGCCCCCGCCTTTGCGATGTGTTTGTGTATCTGTGTGTGTGTGTGTGTGTGTGTGTGTGTGTGTGTGTGTGTGTGTGTGTGTGTGTGTGTGTGTGTGTGTGTGTGTGTGCGTGTGTGCGTGTGCGTGTGTGTGTGTGTGTGTGTGTTCCGCTCTGACGGTCGCCGTTCCAGTTCGCGTTTTTTCAGGCGAGTGCCGCGAGCTTGAAGGTTGCCTGCGGTCCGCTGAAAAGTCGCCTGTGGGACAGGCCCTTAAACCTTTCTTTTCCATGTGGCTGTTCAGATGTCTTTTGAATGTTGTTATAAATACCTGCTTCAACTGTTTACTCTGTCAGCCTGTTACATATACCCACCAAAAATCCTTACAAATTCCTATATAACCTTTTTTCTCTCATCTTCAACCTATGCCCTCTCATTCTTAATGTCAGTCTGTACATTGGACATTCAATTGTACATTATTATCCAAACCATTCTCATCCAAATCAATTTGCTAATCTGTCGCAATTCTTTCTTTTGAAAACCTTCCTAAAATCTTGCTTTTGTGTCCCAATTAGAGTTTGAGATTGGCGTGAAAACAGGCCGTTCGGCTCACCGAGTCCACCCCGACCAATGACTAACACTAACACGCTAGGGACAATTTACAATTTACAGAAACCAATTAACCTGCAGACCTGTACTTTGGAGTGTGGGAGGAAACCGGAGCACCCGGAGAAGACCCACGTGGTCACAGGGGGAACGTACAAATTCAGTACAGACAGCACCTTTAGTGAAGATGGAACCCGGGTCCCCGGCGCTGTAATTGATTATGTGAGAAATTCAATGCCATTTCTCCGTGCAGGATGATTTCTATTGTCTTTATAATCTCCGGAAGATTAAATCACTTCCCCTCTGAACCACACACTTACTTACTTTCATTCAGATAGTTAAGTTGGCACCTCTGTTCTTATTTTCATGTAAAACATTTTGTTATAAAAGATCATTGTATTCAGACATGGTGACTCCAAGGAACAGGCCAATCACATACCGAGTAGAGCAATATTTTGGGTGGGAAGGAACTGCAGATGCTGGTTTACACCGAAGATAGACACAAAATGCTGGAGTAACAGGCAACGTCTCAGCATTCTTTTTGACGAAGGGTCTCGACCCGAAACATCTCCCTTCCCTTCCATCCAGAGATGCTGCTTGCCTTTCTGTCTATTTAGAGCAATATTTTGTTATTTGTGGGACTACTTAGTTGCTAACAAAAGATCCATTTAAAGCATCTAAAAAGCTTTCCTGTTTCTTTGATGTGGTAATTAGCAGATCTTGTGAAACGGAGCAACAACTAATCAAACCCCCACATCATTTCAGCACATTGACTTGATTTGTTTATCAACATGAGGTCAAACAATGTTTGATGTGCAGGAAATTATGTCTGTCATATTTTCCTTGGTCTTATTGTAACTCCGTGTGAGAGGAATGCAGTTTGAAAAATGCCTGGGTCCTCCCTGTCTGACTCTTAGTTAATGTATAGTGCAGTTCTCAAGCCTAGATCCAATTGTTCGGGCACTGTACGCAGTTGTGAAGTAATATGCATACAAGTGTTATTAAAACCATCAGGTACGCAATAGTTGTATGCCTGTTACCAAGCATGCTGTTGGATTTATAATATGAAATGCCTTTGGAATAAAATGGAATAAATTCAAATTTGTTTTTCCTTATCCCTGAGCCTTATGGGCCTGTCCTACTTAGACGACTTTTTAGGCGAGTGCAGGAGACTCTGCGCTCGCCACATGGTCGCTACATGGTCACCACATGTTCGCTGGTGGGCTCTGGTGAGCCTCCTTCATGGTCGCGAGGAGTTCCCGCATTCTGGGAACTAGTCGCGGCCTCAGTATGGTCGCCGCATATTTTTCAACATGTTGAAACATTTTCTGTGACCAAAAATTGATTCGCCATGGAGAAAATGAATACTTTTGTAGTCGTAGGTGCAGTTTTAGTGGGGGCGCCATGTAGTTATGGGTAGTCGAGGTAGTTTTAGTTAATCGCCTTTGCTGACCGGTCATTTTCATTGGCTCATTGAGGAAAAAAACTGTATATCTGTATTGTATATCTGTTGGTTTTACTAACACTTGCATTAGTTTACAACCATGTATAGTTCGCAAGCAATCGGATCCTGGTTTGAGAATTACACTTTGGGTGGCGCAGCGGTAGAGTTGCTGACTTACAGTGCTTACAGCACCAGAGACGCGGGTTCCATCCCGACTATGGGTGTCGTCTGTACTGAGCTTATACGTTCTCCATGTGACCGCATGGGTTATCTCCGAGATCTTCGGCTTCCTACCACACTCCAAATACATACAGGTTTGTAGGTTAATTGACTTGGTATAAATATAAATTGTTCCTAGTGCGTGTAGGATAGTGTTAATGTGCGGGGATCGCTGGTCGGTGTGGATTCGGTGGGCCGAGCTATATCTAAACTAAACTAAAACTAATAAAGCTTGTTTTGTTTTTAAATAAAAAGCAAGAATTGACACACACTGATCTAAAATGTTGTGGTTGCTTATTTCTGTGTATACTATTGCTAACAATATGGCAAAAGTCTATATACCTCTGTGATGTCGACAATTGGATAGAAATATAGAAAATAGGTGCAGGAGTAGGCCATTCGGCCCTTCGACCCATCACCGCCATTCAATATGACCATGGCTGATCATCCGAAATCAATACCCCATTCCTGCTTTCTCCTCATATCCCTTGATTCCGTTAGCCCTAAGAGCTAAATCTATCTCTTGAATACGTGTGATGGATAAGATTAACTAATCAGTAGAATATGTCTTGAATGTATCTAGTGGTTTAGTGTGTGCTGAGGGATGGACTGAAGTTTGGTGCAGCCATCGTCAAGGCTCTGTGGGGGTGGACCACAGTCTAGGGTATTTCTGCTGCTGTACATGGAGGGGCAGGGTGTGGTGTGGGTGCCCCTCACACAAGGGAAGGGATAACACCCCAGAGGGGCACATGAGTGGCAAGGGTGCCGGGTGCAATGATATTTCTGTGAACACTACGTTAATGAATGCATGTACAGCTGCTGAGAATGTGAGAGCAATTTTAGCACAATTTATATATATTTTGTATATATTTTTTATTCTGAATAATGTTTATTTTGGTTTAAAAACAACTATGGTTGATTTATTTATTTCCTTGGAAGGCTGAAAGTGAATTTATCTATGCATCTGAGGCATCAATTGACATGGGAATGAGTTGGTGGGGCGGGGAGGGGGAGGAGGTTTGTTCTATCTATCCAAGGCGCCTATTTTCCTGTCCTTTTGACGGAAGGGGGGAAATGAATCGATGTATCGGCCACATCTATTTCCCTGGAGGTCTATCCCAGGAGATAGAAGAGAGTCTATCTATTTAAGCCACTTGTTGCTCTTGTGGCTGGGAGGAAGGGAGCAGTCTCTCAGTGGACTCATGTCTGGCGTGGCTGAAGTCTTCATCCTGTCGCTGTCTCGGTGGAGGCTTGTGGTGGGGCAGTAGAATGGGGATGGGACACGGGTGGGGGAAGAGTACTAGAGATCTAACGTGACAAAGCTCTTGCAAGATTACAGAACCTCCCCATGCACATCACAAATGTCCCTTAATCTTAGATCTGCTTTCCAAACACAGAGCGAAATATTTTGACAGTACTTTTATGCAAAGCAATCCCATAACTGTGAGTTCAGCAGCAGAGCACAGACACCAAGGCTGCGCAATATTCTGCCCTTTTAATTATGATGCCCAGAGTTATAATGTATGCTCCCGTTCAGCGTGGAATTCTGATGAATTATTGCAATTGGAAGCTTGCTTGGATGTTTATATATTCAGCCACCAGAGAGCAAAATATTTGTTTTCATCAAGCTGCAAATAATAAGCATTAAGCACGAATAATGTCCACTGTAGATCCCTGATTGGGGTCAGGATGACAGTGTTTCATTGAAAAAAAATTGAAAAATTGAAAGGATTATTTGAAGAAGTTTTTCCAGGAGCAGAAACGACGCCGAGAACATTTCCCCCAGTTGGTTGTGTTAAATCAGCTGTCACTGGAACTCTGTCTCTGACACGCACCATTCACTGGGAGGGGAGACAAAACCAAGCAAATAAACAGGACATCAAGCAGACAACTCCGATCCACGCGTTTCTGTATTTAACTGCTGTGCCTTTAGGTCACATGTAGGGTTGCCAACTGTCCCGTATTAGCCAGGACATCCAGGTCTTTGGGCTAAATTTGTTTGTCCGGTACGGGTCCGCCCTTGTCCCGTATTTGACTGCTACTACTCGGGTCGAGGGGACTGTCGGGACGGGGTGCCGTGTCCGGCCCCGCCTCACCCGCCCCGATGGTGCAGCCCATGGAGTGCAGCAGCAGCGCCTCGTCGGTGGCCCCGTCGGTCGGCAGCCCGGCCAGTTGTCCGTTCTTCGGACCTTCGCTTACCGCCGACACTACCACCCCTCCTTCTCATGGCCGATCATCGGTTCATCAGTTCGATGGGGCGCCGTACTTTGCGCGCGACGTCGCGCGGGCCAAAACTCCTCAGCTGGCCCGCCGGCTGGGCTTTGTGTGCAGTCCACCACCCGGGCCAACTCATCATTCACCCAGCCACGGCAGAGTCGGTCAACGAATTGCCGTCGGGAATTTGTCCCTTATCTTGAACTTTTGTCCCTTATTTGGGAGTGAGAAAGTTGGCAACCCTAGTTACATGTGAGCATTACCTGTGGGGGAGAATTGCTGTCAATTTCAATACTTTACAGAAATAGCATGCATTTTAAGTGTCATTCCTGTAACTCACAGTAAACTCACAGAAAGCAAGGAAAATGCCAGTTGGCACTGGCACCTCATAGATGCTGTCTTGAAATGGTATTTGTGTTCAGGAGGTAAATATCAATAGTGGAAGTCAGGCCTGTGCCTTTGCAACTAAGGGATTCAAACCTGGATGAACATGAGAGTTGATCAATCATGAAGGCTTTCTATTCCTGTAAAGATTACTCTCTACATTTTTCTCAATCCTTTTATCCCTGTTACCTCCATTTTAACATAAATGTTTTCTTTAAAATCATCAGTTTGTTTGAAAGCAAGATTTTAAATCTCTTGAGCAAAACACAAAGTGCTGGAGGAACTCAACGGGTCAGGCTGGATCTGTGGAGGAAATGGGCAGACGATATTTCAGGTCGGGACCCTTCCTCAGACTGACAATATTAGGGGGCAGGGGAAAGAGTTGGAAAAGAGTGGTAGGGGCCGTAAAAGCCTGGCAAGTGATAGGTGGATATAGGTGAGGAATGGGGGGGGCTTTGATTGGCAGATGGATGGAGTAGGGAACAAAGGCTAAAGGTGAAAAGGAGATAAAGGGTTTCATTTGTGGAAAGACCAGGAGGAGCGAATGCAAATCTGGAGAGAGGGGTGTTAGCTATCTCCTTTGCTCCCCTCCCTTTCCTGGCCCACCAACTCTAACCCTTATTGTTCACCCCTAGCCAAAACCTGAACTCTGATCTCTCTCTAGTTTTCCTCCACCCTCTCCTTATGCATTGCTGCAGCAAGTAAGAATTTCATTGTCCTATCTGAAACATATGACAATAAAACATTCTCTTGACTCTTGAACAACTTTCCTGCATGTAACATTCCCCCTCCTCCATCGATCCCCTTCCTCCATCAATCCTGTTATAATCATATAATGTCCCAACATCCCTTTGATGACATTTAGTTAACAACATGAATACTTCTCTTTCCTCCTTCAGTCTGACATCATTACTTTTCCCGGCAAAAGGGACATTTATAGTCACAAGAGGCATACGGTAAAGAAAGGTGCTCTTCAGCCCAACTTGTCCTTGCCAAGCAATATGTCCATCTGCACTTATCCCATTTGCTCGTGTTTGACCCATACCCCCTTAAACCATTATTATCCACATGAATGAATGAATGGATGAATGAATGAATAAGTTTAGTGGCCAAGTATGTACACATACAAGGAATTTGCCTTGGTGCTCCGCTCGCAAGTAACAACACGACACACAGTAACAATTAAGAATGACACATAAAACATTAAACATTAATAATAAAACATTACAGTTTAAACATGTGAATGAAATAAAATACCAGAGCAAAATGAGGCTACAGACTTTTGGTTATTGAGTAGAGCTAGTACTCGTGGAAAAAATGTTTTTATGTCTGGCTGTGGCGACTTTGACAGTCTCTTGAGGGAAGTGATTCAAAGAGTTTGTGGCCAGGATGAGAGGGGTCAGAGATGATCTTATCCGCTCGCTTCCTGGCCCTTGCAGTGTACAGTTCATCAATGGGGGGAAGGTTGCAGCCAACAACCTTCTCAGCTGATCGGACAATTCGCTGCAGCCTCCGGATGTTGTACTTGGTGGCTGAGCCAAACCAGACCATGATGGAGAAGGTGAGGATGGGCTCTACAATGGCAATATAGAATTGGACCATCATTGCCTATGGCAGATTATGTTTCCTTAGCTGCCGCAGGAAGTACATCCTCTGTTGGGCCTTTTTGACTGTGGAGTTGATGGTGGCCCCCCATTTCAGGCCCTTGGAGATGGTGGTTCCAAGGAACTTAAAAAACTCCACAGATGTGACTGTGACTCCACAGATGTGACATACCTATCCAAATGTCTTTTAAATGTTACTGTACCTGTCTCAACCACTTCCTCTGGCAGCTCGTTCTGTATACTCTGCGTGAAAAGCATCACTTGCAAACCATTATCCTGCCAAATAGAAAATATAGAATAAATATGGAGGTGAAGAAACGGATCCACTAAAATAATAATGGATGATAATTGTGTAACTTAAAAGGCTTCACGATCGGCCGTGCGGCCAGAAGGCTTCGCGATCGGCCGTGCGTCTGTGGACAGGGAACTCGGCCGGAGACCTTTATCGAGGCGCTGCGGTCTCGATGCCTCCCGGATCGTCGCGTAGAAGCCCGGGTCGGGGCCCAGCCGGGGTCTCGCGGGTAAAAGCCCGGGTTGGACGAAGCGGCCGACGGTGCCCGCGGCTGGGGTCCAGGTCGGCACCACGGAGACATGAAGTTGGGCGTCGGCAGCGCTAAAGCCTCGCGACGATGGGGCCTCGGGGGTGGTGAAGCTTCGCGGTGGCGGCGATGCCTCGCGGGTCGACCCGCGGTCGATGGTCGACGAGAGCGTGGAGGACTGCCGTGAAGGAGGAGGGGAAGAACAATTAAGGACCCGGCGGGGGAGGACCACCATGAGGGAGGTGGGGGGGAGAACAATGGACAATGGGAGGTACAAAGGATAATGGGGACCAGGCATGGGGGAACTGTTGGGGGGGGGGGGTGGGGGGCAAAAGGTGGAGCCGGCGTGCTTTGTAACTTTGTCAGCGCCGTAGGTGGCTGCTATTTGTATACATTTTGTATGCGGGCAAAGAATCTCACTGTGCCTAGTCACATGTGGCAATAAAGTATTCCTATTTCTATTCCGAACTTTGAAAAAAGTATCAAATAAGTGAACTAATGATGGCATCCAGTCAGAACGCCTGGTTGAGTGGTGTTGCAACAATCCCGAGGAACTTATTGTTGACTTCAGAAAGGGAATGTCAGGAGACCCTGTGCCAGTTTTCATTGAAGATAGACACAAAATGCTGGAGTATTGCAGAAGGACAGGCAGCATCTCTGGAGAGAAGGAATGGGTGCCGTTTCGGGTCGAGACCCTCCTTCAGACTAGTCAGGGGAAAGGGAACGAGTGATATAGGGTTTTCATTGATGGGTCGGCAGTAGAGAAAGTTGCCAGCTTCAAGTTCCTAAGTGATATCATTTCAGACAACTTGAGCTCGGCCCAGCACATGGATCTAATCAAGAAAAAGGCTCGCTAGAACAAAGAGTCACTTGGTTTCTTGTGCCGACAAAGGGCCAAATGTTCTTAAAACAGCGACTGCGGCGAATGCAGGCCTGCTGCCGTACATGGCCCGGGTGGGTGGCCTGCCGGGTCCCCCTATGGCCCGGGTGGGTGGCCTGCCGGGTCCCCCTATGGCCCGGGTGGGTGGCCTGCCGGGTCCCCCTATGGCCCGGGTGGGTGGCCTGCCGGGTCCCCCTATGGCCCGGGTGGGTGGCTTGCCGGGTCCCCCTATGGCCCGGGTGGGTGGCCTGCCGGGTCCCCCTATGGCCCGGGTGGGTGGCCTGCCGGGTCCCCCTATGGCCCGGGTGGGTGGCCTGCCGGGTCCCCCTATGCTCTCAGCGGCACCAAGAAGTCTACATATGTTCCTGGCAACCCCCCCCCCCCCCCCCGGGACCCCTACATTCTCGGTCGGTAGGTCCCCCATGCTCTCGTTGGTGCCTCCCCGTTGGGTCCCCCAATTCTCTTAGGGCCCCCCGCTGGGTCACCCTATGCTCGCGGCGGCCCTTCTCCTGGTTGCTCGCGGCAGTGTGTGTCCCTTCCTTGCTCTCGGCGCCTCCACCCCCACTGGGTCTCTCGGCTCCACAGCGCATCTTGGGAGCCGTCTGCCGCAGCGTGGCACATCTCGACGCATCTTGGAGTATTCTATAGCTAACTGCATTAGCTATTACATGCAGCAGGATGAAAAGAGATCCCTTTCTCTATTGTAGACACAAAAAGCTGGAGTAACTCAGCGGGGGAGGCAGCATCTTTGGAGAGAAGGAATGGGTGACCTATCGGGTCGAGACCCTTCTTCATTATCCCGTTAACATCATGGTGGATGGGCGAAGGGAGTGGCGGGATGTGTTCACTTCTCCCATCTCCCCACTAACATCAGCCGTCTCTTTTCCACTGTCTTCATCACTTCCCGATACAGAGGAATATAAAAACGCAGTTCATTTTAATCTGGTTTGATCAGATAGTTTTTTGCATCAACTAATTGGCTCAGCAGACATAAATACATTTGCGCAGAGTTACATTCCTGAATAAAAGATACACGAGGTTGTGAAGAATTGTTCTTTTACAGACAAAGTAGCCTCGGTGTAGAATTCACTGCTAATAAGATTGGTGGAAACAAAAATCAGTCGGTGCCTTCAAAAGTGAATTGGAGTAGATTCTTGGGGAAAGTGTGAGACTGATAGGAATGTGTAAGAAGAGTCTCAACCTGAAACGTCACCCATTCCTTCTTTCCAGAGATGCTGTCTGTCTCGCTGAGTTACTCCAGCATTTTGTGTCTATCTAGACAGACAGGAATTCTCTTCAAGGGATGAGCTTGGACTCAATGGGGCGAATGGCCTCCCTCCGTGCAGGAACATTTCTATGGTTTCAAACTGATGTGCCATGTACTGATCTAATTTAACTTGTGACTTTGGGTGTATTTATTTATTTTGATTGGTGCCGTTGCCTTTATGTGACCTTCTGCAGAGGAGCTTTGTGGCAGCTGAGGTCGCAGACGTCTCTGTGATTAGCATCGGTGCCACTTCACGATTGACCGACAGAAGACACACTCGTTGTGACGGAGAGACAAGAGGTCGGTCTCTGAGCGTATTGTCTTTCTCAGGCACTTCATGACTTGGCAGTAGTGCCTTCACTTTGAAACTTCTCATCTTTCTTTCGAATACCGCTGTCCAAGGACCTCTGATAGATTTATGCACTTCGATGCTTGGAGACCCCTGGCAGAGGCTGTTGAGGAAAGGAACTTCCAATTATGGGCGCTGGCTCATGGCTTCACATAAACATTGGAAAAGGAAAAATAAAATATTTTTAATTTATTTATTTAATTAATTATTTACAAATTGTTATAGAAGCTTTGACAACACAAGGATGCCCCAAAATTATAAAGTTAACTGAATGGTTAACCCTCTCTCTGCTTACGGTTGCACTGAAAGCTGCATAATCTCACACTGATTTACTTTTCTTCAGGATGAGGCACTCTATTAATAAACTCTGTAAAAGATAACTTTGAAAATGAAAGGTAAATTGCAAAGAGCATTATGCTCCAGTTTTACCACTTCTGATTCACTGTAATGAAACTGCTAACATAAGAACTACGAGGGCAGCACAGTGGTGCAGCGGTAGAGTTGCTGCTTTACAGCACCAGAGTCCCATGTTCGATCCTGACCACGGGTGCTGTCTGTAAGGAGTTTGTACATTCTCCCCGTGACTGCGTGGGTTTTCTCCGGGTGCTTCGGTTTCCTCCCACACTCCAAAGACATACAGGTTTGTAGGTTAGTTGGCCTCTGTAAATTGTAAATTGTCCCTGGTGTATAGGATAGTGCTAGTGTATAGGGTGATCGCTGGTTGGCACAGACTCAGTGGGCCGAAGGGCCTGTTTCCACACTGTATCTCTAAAGTCTGAAGTCTAAAGAGGTGGGGATGAGGGAGGGGGGCGAGGAGACAAGGATGAGGTGCCTGCCCTGTGAACTGTAAATTTATACTTGCTGTAGATTTGTAACAGAGTCTCTTAATGAGGTCCAAGTATCACAACTTGTGGGTTAATACAGTCCAAATGCATCTCAAAAATGTGACTCCCATCTCTTAGCCCAAATATTGGTATAAGATGCAAAGCAAAAGACTTGTGTAAAGCCAGAGCAATGTGATGCTTCTCTTTCGAGCCAGTAATTGTGCATGTGTGTGTGTGTGTGTGTGTGTGCACGTGCCCTCACGTATGCCTGTGACTGTATGTGCAAGTATCGAGGAGTGGTTCTTTTTTTATAATCAATATACACTTTCTCAGAATAAAAAATATATACAAGACAAGAACCGTGCAAAAATTCTTCCAACATTCCCACTCCAGACTGCAGGAGTACGCGCTGAGGGATGCACTGAAGCTCGGTGCAGCCAACGCCAAGGCTCTGTGGGGGAGGACCACAGTCCAGGGTCATTCCGCCGCTGGACATTGAGGGGCAGGGTGTGGTGGAGACGTCCCTCAGTTGAGGCCACATGAGTGGCAGGGGTGCCTGGTATAATGACATTTCTATGAACACTACCAAATACCCCGTTAATGAATCAATGAATGTATCAGTGTGTGTTTGTGCCTAACTGGTTCTGCAGTACATAACCTGACTCGGGGCAGGCGTCAGTTTGAAGATACATTCACTCTGGTGGTATGAATGTGATGTCTACAGTACTGTTGTGCTGACCAGCTATCAGTCAGTTTACCCAACAGAGCTTGATTAGCGTTTGATGTATCTTTTCCTTGGAATGTTAGGGACTTTGAAGCAACTCCTGGTGTCTGTGATTTGTTTATTCTGATAAACAGCAGGGAAGCAGTTTAAGTAACTGCCTTGACTTGATGTGCTTGTTTATATTAGGACCTGCAGCAAAGAAGATGATAGGGATGAACCCTCTAATGCACTAGCAAGCTGACAGTATATTTCATGTCAACCCCTATGGCTGCATCTCAAAATAAAATCAATAGTACAAAATGCATTTATGCCTTTGTGGGATTGTAGCATCCCTCCTCCACTCCATGGCCATGTCCCCCCTGCCCAAACAAAGGCATATTTCAGATCTTACTTGTCCATCATCAGCATGCAAAGGGGCAGGGAATGGTAGTTGCTGTAGACCAAGTCTCAGCAGTTTAGCTATAACTCAGAAATGAATTTAGCCAAAGCCTTCAAGTGTGGAAACATGACAGGCACCTACTGTTAGTGCACACACGGTAACTCCTAAAGATTACCAGGGCGACACGGTGGCACAGCGATAGAGTTGCTGCCTTACAGTGCCAGGGGCCCGGTTTTGATCCTGACTATGGGTGCTGTCTGTGTGGAGTTTGTACGTTCTCCCAGTGACCGCGTAGGTTTTCTCCGGGTGCTACGATTTCCTCCTACATTCCAAAGTCGTACAGGTTTGCGGCTTAATTGGCTTATGTAAAATGTAAATTGTAACACACTATCCTAATAGTGTGTAGGATAGTGCTTGTGTATGGGTAGCGCTGGTCAGCATGGACTCGGTGGGTCGAAGGGCCTGTTTCCACGCTGTATCTCTAAAGCAAACTAAACTAAATTAGTTCCCGGGAACTACAATCATCCAACCATTCCTATCAATAATGGGCTTGGCAACAACAACAACAACAACAACAACAACAACAACAACAGCAGCAGCAACAATAACACCAAAGCAGGGAATGGAAACAATCATTAATATTGAAAAGTCAAAGAAACACCTAAACATCCACCCAGAGGCTGAGACTTTCCAATAATGGATGAGGAAAGATAACCAGGAAGACAGTCCTCAACCTTCTGATTCAGACCAGCTTTAGTGGTGAAGATAGTATAAAATTATAACTAAATGACATTGACTATACTGCCGAAGATAGACACAAAACGCTTGAGTAACTCAGCGGGACAGGCAGCATCTCTGGAGAGAAGGAATGTGTGATGTTTCGGGTCGAGACCCTTCCTCTATGTTACCCATTCCTTCTCTCCAGAGATGCTGCCTGTCCCGCTGAGTTACTCCAGCATTTTGTGTCTATCTTTGGTTTAACCCAGTATCTGCAGTTCCTCCTACACATTTTGACTGTACTTCCACTCTGCTCCATGTGCTACTTCTTCTTCAGCAGTCCCTCAGAACTGCTGAAGGATCGCTTCCCACTCCAGTGCTGAGGACCGAGTGATGACTCTGTATGACTTTCATTTAAACCACTAACCCTAACCCCTTTGCTAATGTATCACCAGCATGGAATTGTCACTCCCAGTTTCGGTCTGTAGGCTTCTGTTATGACCTGGGAAATAGTGCTTCTAACCCAAACACGTGCTCTGGATTCTTACCTGAAGATTGACCACTTGAATTGATCGGCAAGTGACAGAGCGATTCCCACAGAGCCAGACCTTCGTCAAGATTGGAAGCACAAGAGACTGCAGATGGTGGAATCTAGAACCAAAAGAAACAAACTGCTGGAGGTACTCTATAAGTCAGGCAGCATCTGTGGAGGAAGGTGAACAATCGAAGTTTTGGGTTGTGACACTTGCCATGGACTGAAAAAGTAGAGGGGAACAGGTTACCTGAAAGTAGAGAATGCTGAGGGGCCGGAAGGAACTGCAGATGCTGGTTTACACTGAAGATAGACACAACATGCTGAGTAACTCAGCAGGTCAGGCAGCATCTCTGGAGAGAAGAAATGGGTGATGTTTCAGGTTGAGACCATTCTTCAGAGATGCTTGAGAGAATGCTTAGGAAGGAACTGCAGATGCTGGTTTGCACGCTGTTAGAACTTCATTCTCATCACAGATAAAACATCACCCATTCCTTTCCTCCAGAGATGCTGTCTGACCCGCTGAGTTACTCCAGCTTTTTGTGTCTAGCTTTAGAGAATGCTGTCAAGGTGTAGACTACTCAGGAGGAAAATGAGGTGCTGATCCTCTCGTTAAGGGTGAATTCCATACTTGCAGGTAACCTATTCACCACTAGTCTGTCTATCCACGCAGATCCTCCCACATATATCTTCCACAACACCTTGTTCCCCTTATACCAGCTTCTTGCCCCCACCCTCCACCTACCTATTGCCCACACACCACTCCCATTGGGTCCCCTCTCCTCACTGTTCCCATCTCCCCATCACAACCCCCTTATTCTTGCATCCATTGCAGGTATCAGCGATGATAATAAGGTAATCACTGGGCTGAGTCACTCTCAGTGTGACCTACACCCTGGGCTTGTCACCTGCACCTTTCCCCCAGCTGTGCTTACATTTTGCGAACTTGCCCACATCCGCCTGTTTACAGTGGCTACCACATCCTGTTCAGAATCTTCCAAAATGCCTTGCAGCCAATGTACTCAAAATAATGTTGTAATGTAGGAAAAGTTGTTCACAGCAACTTCACCAAACACAGTGATGTGAAAGTGAACAGGTAATCAGTCCTCCCACCCTACTCATCCGACAGGTTTCACTGCCGGCCTGCTTACTTTCACTATTTGTATCCACTCGCTATCACCTTTTCCACAGCCAACAATGAACCATTGTTGGTTCCACCTTTCCTTGATCACCGTTGATTGCTTTCATTTGTTCTTTTCAAACCATTCATTCATTTATTCTTTGTACCTTCTCATACGTCTAGTTTCCCTCTCTCTCGACTCTCAGTCTGAAGAAGGGTCTCGACCCGAGACGTCACCTGTTCCTTTTCTCGAGAGATGCTGCCTGACCCGCTGAGTTCCTCCAGCATTTTGTGTCTATCTTCGGTGTAAACCAGCGTCTGCAGTTCCTTCCTACAGAGGTGATCTGTTTTAGTGATCTTGGTTAAAGACTAACTTCAGGCAAGATGCCAAGGTTAATCCCTCAGCTCCTCTGCAAAATAGTGTCCCAGGATGGTTTACATCAACCACTTCTGCCCAACCTACTCCACCTGATCAGACTTTCCCTCTATTCCTCGCTTCCTTCTTCTCCAGTGATATGAATCACTCCAATGAAACATTGTAACATCAATAAATGTTGATGGATCTTAATTGCTAGCATTGTGGTGAAACAATAATATTGACTGATCTTTAACGAGATGACAGTATAGAGAACTTTTATGAGCTTTCCCTCTTCCTGCAGTGAATATTCAGAATTCATGCAGTCAGAACAATCCGCTAACGTCTGCTGAGGATGTTCAGGCTGTGATCAGGATGAAGATAGACACAAAATGCTGGAGTAACTCAGAGGGACAGGCAGCATCTCTGGAGAGAAGAAATGGGTGACATTTCGGGTCGAGACCCTTCTTCAGATTACTGGATGAGGGATTAGGATGAGTTCTCTTCAGTGTTTAGTTTAGTTTAGAGGTACAGCCCAGAAACAGGCCCTTTGGCCCACCGAGTCCACACCGACCAGCGATCTCCGCACGCTCACACTATCCTACACGCACAGTAGCAACAATTTACAATTTTACCAAAGCCTTTTAATGTACAAACCTGCATCTCTTTCGAGTGTGGGAGGAAACCGGAGCACCCGGACAAAACCCACGCAGGTCACGAGGAAAATGTACAAACACTGTACAGACAGCATTTGTAGTCAGCATTGAACCCGGGTCTCTGGCGCTGTAAGGTAGCAACTATTGCTGCGCCACCGTGCTGCCCTGCCTGCAGTCTTCAGTCAGTGACTGAATTTCTGTCGTGAACTTTTGTTGAATTAAGCTATATATATATATATATATTTACAGAATATATACTGCAACATACGTTTATGTTTTAATGCCTGCGTTGACTTAGGCTGTTACATTCAATATGAAAATTTATGTGCTTCATTTAAAGCAAAATCATGAGATTTAAGAAGCACACATAAAGGGCTGAAATTAACTTTAAAGATTGATGTCAGACACATCATCTTAATTGCTTCAGTGAATTAGTTTAAGTATTTTTTGGGAATTATCTAGGAGTTAATGAGGGAGGGAAGAAACAAACCTGGCTGGGCCGCCGATATAAAGAAACCAAGCCACATATTAGAGTTCTGCAGTTTTTATGCTCTTCAGATTTATTTTCCATTTAGCATCATCCACTCTGTCTCCTGAATGTTGGATTATTTATAGAGCACTGGCTAACTAGTTAGAATGCTGCTGTTAGTTGAAGGATTTGGATGGAATCGGGCCAGAGGAGTGTTGGAGGTGCTATTGTTATCAAGCTCATTCTTCTCTAAAGCTTTACGTTGACCCGTGACCCACTGTTGATCGATGGGCTGGCCTTGGTCAGCTTTCGCTGTGGAGGCTGATTCACCAGTGCTGGTCTTGATTCTGCCTTTGATGTGCCCTGGCCATGCAACCTCTCCTGATCCAGCTGTATTTGAACCCTGATACTCAAAAGCCTTCTGGTTGCCTGATGTTGGCTGAACAATTCTACTTTACGCTGATGGGGATAAGTTAGATACCACTCAATTACCGTTATCGCAAAACAGATAGCCGGAACACCATCACGTAGCGCTTTCTGGGATATTGCTAAATACAAATTGGTTGTTTTTATATCACTGCATAGTTTCTCTTTATAAAGCATTTCATTGGGATAAACCATGCTTTAGGATTCCTAGAGATCACTAGACATTTCACTGTTTGAACTTCATTCTCATCACAGTTTTCAAATGCGTTCATGGGTTTCCCATCCCTATCTCTGTCACCTTACTGCCACCCTCCTTGCAACCCTCTGAAATATCTGAACACCTACAATTTCAATCTCTTCCACGATCAATGATCAAGCCTTCAGCTGAGAGGCTCTAAGCTCTGCAATTCACACTCTGGAAGCCATTGCCTCTCCACCACTCTTTCCTCCTCTATGTTACTCTTTACAAGTATATCCTATCCAACCTTTGGACATTTGCTCTAGTTTCTTCTCATATAGTTCATGATTAACCACATTTGAACAATACCAATTGAAGTGCTGTTTCTGCTGCATTAAAAGTGCTAAGAAAATGAATTTCTCATTGAGGTCCGAAAAGATGCTTTGCAAATGCAAGTCCTTATTCCAATCTTTCCTTCACTGCTACTCATGTGTACAATTAAGCCTGATATTTTATGTTGATCAAGAGTGGTAAAGAAGGCACATAATATGTGTGTCTTCATCAGTGGGGGCATTGACTGTAAGAGTCAAGAGGCCATTTTTCAGCTTTATAGGATGTTGGTTAGTACTGTGTGCAGTTCTGATCACCCCATTACAGGGAGGATATGAAGACTTTAGAAAGCAGAAGAGGTTTACCAGAATGCTGCCTGGGTTAGAGGGTATTAGCCATAAGGAGAGGTTGGACAAACTTGAATTATTTTCTCTGAAACATCGGCGGTTGAGGGGAGAACTAATAGAATTATATTAAAATGCCTCTCACATAAAATTATGAGAGGCAAAGATAGGGTAGATAGACAGAATCTTTTTTCCCCAAAGTGGAAATGTCAAAGTCTAGAGGACATAGCTGTAGGTGTGAGTTGCAAACTTTATTGGAGGTTGCATGAAGAGTTTCTTACACAGAGGATGGCGGATGCCTGGAACACCCTGCCAGGGGTGGTCGTGGAGGCAGATGCGATAGTGGCATTTAAGAGGCTTTTAGATAAGCACATGGGTGTGTAAGGATTGGAGGGATATGGATCACATGCAGACAGCATTGATTAGTTTAACTTGCCATTATATTTGGCACAGATATAAGTTCATAAGCTCATAAAGTATAGGAGCAGAATTAGACCATTCGGCCCATCAATTCTACTCCGCCATTCAATCGTGGCTGATCTCCCTTTCCCTCTCAACCACATTATCCTGCCTTCTCTCCTTAACCCCTGACACACTTACTAACCAGGAATTTGTCAATCTCTGCTTTTTAAAATATCCATTGACTTGGCCTCCAAAGCTGTCTGTGGCAATGAATTCCACAGATTCGCCAACCTCTGTTAAAGAAATCCCTCCTCATCTCCTTTCTAAAGGTAGGTCCTTTTATTCTGAGGCTATGGCTTCTGGTCCTAGACTCTCCCACTAGTGGAAACACCCTCTCCACGTTCACTCTACCCAGGCTTTCACTATTTGGTTAATTTCAATGAGGTCCCCCTCAACCTTCTAAACTCCAGTGAGTACAGGTCCAGTGCTCATCATATGTTAACCCAATCATTCCTGGGATTATTCTCGTAAACCTCCTCTGGACCATCTTCAACACCAGCACATCCTTCCTCAGTTGGGGCCCAAACTGCTCACAATACTCCAAATGCGGTCTGACCACTGCCTTGCAAAGTCTCAGCATTACATCCCAGCTTTTATATATTATATACATTGTGTATCAAAGGGCCTGTTGCTGTGCCATATTTCTCAATTGTCTTCCTTCAGTTCCACCTGGTGTAAAGATGCCTTGGAACCTCATGCATGTCACTGCTTGGCACGGTGAATATTATTTGAAATAGACACTCGTCTATGGCCATTATACTGCTTTCAAATTAAACCATTGAGTTGCGAAGTTGCTTTCTACTCGACAAATTTAGAAAATAATTTACATTAACTGGCCCACAAAAACATCAGACGTCGCTTGTGCTGGGAGAATTTGCAGCAAGGGTTTAGTACGTTAGAAAGTAGTTCTCTTTTATTTTCAGGAATCTTTTCATCCAGAAGTAATATACCGATAGCCAAAACATATTAAAAAAATTATTTGAAGTATATCCAGATAACTATTTAATGAGTGATAACAGCATGTGGTCAGTAAATCTGTTTTAGTAAGAACAGTGATTATACAGACGTTTACAATAATTGATACTTAGTCATTATAGCTCTGTAAAATGAAATCTGTGAAAGAATTTTACATTGATTGAGCCAGATGAGTGGCCATGAAAAATACCTGATAGCTTCAGGAATTGTGTTTACACTGTGTTATTACAGTCACTATTTTTTATATACATTGGAAGTACATCTTGATACCATCTTATTGAGTAATTGTTAGAATCACAGACTCTGGATTTTTTTCGGAAGAAATCTACTATATTGTTGATTACAATAAATCTATACCATGTCACTCTGTACTTCCTTCACTATTAATAACATAATTTCCCTGTTTAGCAGCAGTGCTCTTCTATAACTGTTAGATATTTTTAGTAGGTATTGTCTATTGTTAGCTCACACATCTTTGCAGAACCTATGAATTATTCTTAGAATGTTTTCTTCTTTTCCACACACCAACTTGTTGTTTTTCATGCAGGAGCTGCCATAGAAACTACATTGTTGCATAATTATTGGGTCTAAAAGGATATTTCTTGGTGCTAGTTAATTTCTTAATCAATGATCCAGCTACAATTGATTAGATGTTCAAATGATAAGACAACCAAGATTTTGTCTCCTTTTGCTATTGACAGGACTAAACATGTGCTGTAAAAGTCATCCAATGTTAATTTGTTCTGGAGATAATGTAATCCCTACTCTCAGGCAGTCTTCTGGAGCTGAGGATGACTTGCTTCCATTCCAGTTCTGAGAGATAGAAGACATCTATGTAGACACAAAGTACTGGAGTAACTCAGCGGGTCAGGCAGCATCCATGGAGAATGTGGATAGGTGAAATTTCAGGTCGGGACCCTTCTCTCAGGTATATAAAAGATATCTGTCTGTGTGTGTGTGTGTTATTGAATATAGGGTGTCTGCTTCAGACACCTCGTATGATATGACAGGGTTAGAGCTCGGTCCAATGGCAAGGAAATCTAAGATTATTTGGTGGCATGGTGGGGCAGTTGGTAGAGCTGCTGCTTCACAGTGCCAGGGACCCGGGTTGGATCCTGATCTCGAGTGCTGTCTGTGTGGAGTCTGCATGTTCTCCCTGGGGCAACGTGGGTTTCCTCTGGGTACTCTGGTTTCCTCAACATCTCAGAGACGTGCGGATTTGGAGGTTAACTGGCCTCTGTAAATTGCCCCTACTGTGGAGGGAGTGGTTGGGAAAGTAGCAAAACAAGTAACTAATGCGAACCGAGC
Source organism: Malacoraja senta (assembly GCA_038087875.1). Lineage (NCBI taxonomy): Eukaryota > Metazoa > Chordata > Chondrichthyes > Rajiformes > Rajidae > Malacoraja > Malacoraja senta. Next base: position 41,190,055 of record CM075982.1, on the reverse strand, counting down.
TAGTGCGATCAAGGGCTGACATGGGCTCGGTGGGCCGAAGGGCCTGATTCCATATCTCAAAACCGTGTTCTGCTCTACACACTTGGGCACACATACATAAACAGAAACCCATTCCCTTTGTACACATGCAGAAATACTCAGAACACATCAACAAACATCTTGCCCGCAACCTCTTTCCTGCAGCACTCCTTTGCTATCCCTTCCCTCCTTCATTCTCCTCTCCCTTAGTCTCCATTGCCCTCCCCATCCCCCCATCCCCCCATCCCCCCCCCCCCCCTAGTACCTACTGCTTCAGTCAACACTGTTCCCCAATTCCATTCTCCACATCTTGCTCACCGGCCGCTCACCCCCTATATATATATACATTTCCCTTAAAACTCCTGACTGTAACATCACTATTTCAAGAGATAAATAAATAAACAATAATAGTGCAAGTCAAAAATAATGAACTGGATGGGTTTTAATGGCTTTACATGCATTTAAGTTTCCCATCTGCCAGGATGGGACACATCACATGACTTTAGGTCAATAACATTGAATGCTGACAACTAGTCCAGTAACTTAATGGGCACAGGACAGTACCAAATATGTCTGAGCGTTTAACACTCCTTGTATTTCACTCAATTCCATGTACAATGTGGGCAGAACGTGCTCTTTGACATCTAATGGTGAATAAAGTCACGGAAATATATTTATTAAAGTTTGCCTGACTTATTAGTCCATAAAAAGTAGCCCATTAACTGCTATTTGAGTGATTCCAGAATGGTTATCTCCATGAACTTACTCAGATATTATTTTAGGACATTATTTTGAGGACTCTGTGACAAAGGTTTCACACTGACTCCATGACATTTTACAATGACAAGCTTAGATGATGTGGGAAACGGGAGAATGTCTATAAGGATGCGATCGAAAATTTTAAATTGATTCCCAAAATGATTTTATGTAAGTTTATATAGAAAAGAACATAATTTATTTGTTATGTAATTCATAGATTAGCACATTCACATTTCAGTGAAAATGACATTCCTGTAATATTTTTTGAACTTTGGTAATATTTTCAAAATTGTTTATCTGCTATTAGTTTATCTGCTGATTGTTAGCACAATTACATTGCCACAGTCCTAAACAGTAACTTGCACTAGAAAATAATAGGATGTCATAGTCTGTTGCGAGTTCATTGTCAGTTACAGAGTTATAGTCATACAGCACAGAAACAGGCCCTTTGGTCTAACTTGTCCATGCCGACCAAGATGCACCTTCTAAGTTCCCCCTACTTGCCCATGTTTGGCCCGTATCTATATTTCCACTAGTGGGAGAGTCTAGGACTAAGGGTCATACATGGCCTCAGAATTAAATGACGTACTTTTAGGAAGGAGATGAGGAGAAATGTCTAGAGGGTGGGGAATCTGTGGAATGGATAAGGCTGTGGATTCCAAGTCAGTGGATATTTTTAAGGCAGAGATAAATAGATTCTTGATTAGTACAGGTGTTATGGGGAGAAGGCAGGAGAATGGGGTTCAGAGAAAGTGATGGATCAGCCATGATTAAAAGGCGGAGTAGACTTGATGGGCCGAATGGCCTAATTCTAATCCTATTCCTTACGATCTTTTGATCTTTTGAAACCATTCCTATACACATACCTGATCAAATGTCTTTTGAATCTTGTTATTATCACGGGACGATTGGATTATGAAACTGCGCCAAAACTTGTCAACCATTGACCTCTCATGAGACTCAGTGGGCTGTTTCATTGCATTATGTGCAAACTGGGGATTGTACTTGTGTATGGCAATGATCTCACTGATCTGATTTAAAAAAAATGAACCTCACTGTACCGTGGTACATATGATAATAAAGGAACCATTGAACCATTATGGTAGACACAAAAAGCTGGAGTAACTCAGCGGGTCAAGCAGCATCTCTGGAGAGAAGGAATGGGTGATGTTTCGGGTTGAGACCCTTCTTCAGACTACCTCAACTGTGCAGTTGTACCAAAAAAGGAGACTTTGCATCTAATTTTATTTCTAAATGGGAGGCGTATCATGAGTGAATTGATGATACAAAGTACGAGTGGGCAAGTGTCATGATGGGCTGGTAATTTCATAAGGTTATCCCTTCCACAAAATTATTTTAACTTATTACAAGGTTGCAGTCTGGCTCATTTGGTAGCAATCTCAAACCATTTTTGAAGGTTGTATATTCAAGTTTGAATCCAGTGGCTCGAGCACGTCTTAAGAATGAGTACGGTCTGTCCTCCACATAGCACTCACCCTTGTTCCCCTCCACCCCCACCTTCAGCAAGTTCCGGATCTGCCACGACATAGAGCTTTTCTTCTTAAGAATGAGTACATTGTTTAGTGCAGGGCAGTACCGAGGGTGCCAGAGCTATCATCTCCCAGATAAGATGTGAAACCAATGCTCCATCTTCCCTCTCATGTTAAGATAAAAGAGCCAAGATATTATTCTAGGATACAACCTGACCCTAACGTAACAGGTCAAGATTTCAAATGGTGGGGTCATGTCCAGTGTATATTCTGATTAAACATTTGTGCTGGGACAGGTCAGCACGGCTCCATACCACACCCAGGGCAGGACGATTTGTTTAATTCTTTTGACATGCGATGACCATTTTTAGTTATGTTATATTCACAATGATTAGGTTGGGTTGGGGTGGGTAAGCTCTGGAAAAATATTAGGATTTGTTTATTATTTCAAAATAAACATTATTCGTAATAAAAATATATACAAAACAAACACTGTGCAAAACTCTTGATACATTTTTACTGTGTCTCCACACTCAATATTGCTAGTGTTATGCCTAGTAGTGTTAGCATCTCCCTTTTACCTTACCTATAGCACCAGTGCCGCTCGTGGCCCCCTGGGGTAATATCGCTTCCCTTGTCCCCACCTGATTCAACCCCTCAATGCCCAGCAGCAGAAAGACCCTAGACTGGTCCTCCCACACAGAGCCTTTCCTTTAGCTGCACTGAGCTTCAGTGCATCCCTCAGTGTGCATTCCTGTAGTCTGGACTGGGCACACAGCAACATTCCCTTACGGGCATCTTGGGTTCAGGGCAGTTTTAGTAGCTGTGATCAGATTGTTTTATTATTTTATATCAACTTTCTAATGTCTTGGTGAAATTCTATCCATCAATTAACATTGGTAGAAATAGATTATAGGAATAATTAGCTTTCATGATTGTGATGGATTTAGTGTGTTCATGGAAGGTGTTATGTAAATGCAAATCATTTCTTAGTCATAAGTCATGTCATAAGTGATAGGAGTAGAATTCGGCCATTCGGCCCATCAAGTATACTCCGCCATTCAATCATGGCTAACCTATCTCTCCCACCGAACTCCTCTCCTGCCTTTTCCCCATAACCTCTGACACCTGTACTAACCAAGAATCTATCTATCTCTGTCTTAAAAACATCCACTGACTTGGCCTCAACAGCCTTCTGTGGCAAAGAATTCAGCAGATTCACCACCCTCTGACTATAGAAATTTCCCCTCATCTTCCTAAAAGAACGTTCTTTGAGTTTTTTGAATATAAGAAGGTAAAAGCAAGACTTGAATGGATTCCTACTGAATACCTGCCTTCTCCACACTTCCTATCAAATGTAGGAGCTCTAGTTTTTACTTTTAGTTTAGGTTAGTTTAGTTTAGTTTAGATACAGCGCAGAAACAGGCTCTTCAGCCCGCTGAGTCCGTGCTGACCAGCGATCCCCGTACACTAGCACTGTCATACATACTAGAGACAATTTACAATCTTTACCAAAGCCAATTAACCTACAAACTTGTACTTTCTTGGAATGTAGAAGGAAACCGGAGCACCCGGAGAAAACCCATGCGGTCAAGGAGAGAACATGCAAACTCCGTACAGACAGCACCCGTCGTCAGGATCGAACCCGGATCTCTAGCTTTGTAAGGAAGCAACTCTACCGCTGCACAACCATGTCGCCCTGGATTTAGACCCCATTCCAGAGTTTTGGGAATACTCTCTCACAAGGAGAACATTGAAGACTAGCAATTAAGACAGGAAATTGGTGAAATCATGTGATTTCCATCCTCATTGACTAACAATTTGTGAGAAATGGTTCTGCAGCGCTTTGCTTCCAGTAATGTATCAATCTCCATTTAAATAAATATTGAGTCATAAATGGGAATCAAGGGCATGGGGAGAGAGTGGAAAGATGGTATCTGAGATTTTAAAAACTCCTTTTACTTTTCACTTTTTACTAGTACGGCAGTAAATTTCATCAGATTTCACCAAAGAAGAAAATTTGTAAATGAGATACTGGAATGACCTCTCATGTACTAAGTGGAAAATATTTCTAAACAATATTGGCTAGATGCAGTTGTATCCAATTGAGCCTGGTCTTTTTTTATGCATAAATCACGCAAATAAAAAACAAAACGTGCCTGTTTTTAAGTATTTATTGCTATTCCCAGCTGAAGTTCACCCTTTCAGGAAATTGAACTGGGCACCCTTGAGCATCATCTGCCCTAATATCAGTGATCACAACTCTTTACGTTTCAAGATAGTTATGAATAAGGATGTCAGGACCTTGGGAGAAAATACTAAATGGGGGGGGGGGGGGGGGGGTAAGGTGGTCAAAGTACAACGTTATTAGGCAGGGACTAGGGAGAGTAAATTAGGAGCAGCTGTTTCATGGGGAAGTCCATATCAGACACGTGGGAGTTGTTTAAAGATTAGCTGAACAGAGTTTAGACTAACATGTTCCAGTAAGCAAGAGGGACAAGGGGAACCTTGAATGACAAAAGAAGTTGAAAACCTGGAAGCTGGTATGTAATGTTTAGGAAGATGGACCTTTGAGGAATATAAAGAAAGCAGGAGTTGAGTTTAGTTTATTATCACATGTACCGAGGCAGTTGTTGGTAGAATGGTTCCTTTGCCTGACAGCAGCTGGGAAGAAATTGTCCCTGATTCTGGAGATGTGCATTTTCACACCTATACATTTTGTTGATGGGAGAGGGGAGAAGAGGGAGTGACCGGGGTGTGACTTGTCCTTAATTATTCTGGTGGCCTTGCCAAGGCAGCATGAGGAACAAACTCAGGCAGGAAATAAGGAGGGCAAAATGGGCCAAAAAAAGTCAAAGGCATGTCGGATTTGAGAGAACCCCAAGGTATTTTATACATATACTAAAAACAAGCAGGTAACAAGGGAATGGGTTGGACACCTCAAGGGTCGAGGAAGGAACTTTTGTTTGGGAGTCGGTGGATGTGGGCAAGGTGTTGACCAGGAGAAGAACATGGAGTATAATAAGATCAGTTTGGGGCATAGACACACAAAAGCTGGAGTAACTCAGCAGGACAGGCAGCATCTCTGGAGAGATGGAATGTGTGACGTTTTGGGTCGAGACCCTTCTTCAGACAGTTTGGGGCTTACTAATATCTAGGACATTTTGAGAACATGAAGGAGGTGGTTTTGCATCTGTGAATGAGCATTAAGATAGATATATCCCAAAAGTCTGATGGGATCTATCCTAGGCTTTTGAGAGAGGCAAGAGAGGAGGTTGCTGGACCCTTGAAGATTTTTACATCCTCTCTAGCCACAGACAAGGTCAAAGAGAACTGGAGAACAGTCGATGGTATTTCTTTGTTTAAGAGGGAAAATAAGGATACTCCAGGAGGGTGGTGCGCCTCACATCAGTGGGAGGGAAGCTATCAGAGATGATTCTTAGGAATATGATTTACTCAGATTTGGAAGAGAATGGGCCAATTAGGGATTTCTTTGAGAAAGTGACAAAAGTGATTGATGTGGGTAAGGTAGTGGATGTTGTCCACATGGTCTTTAGTTATGCATTTGACAAGGTGGTAGGCCGATCCAGAAAATTAGGATACATGGTGACTTGGTTACCCATAGAATACAGAGGGGAGTCATGGAAGGGTGTTATTCTGGCTGAAGATTCCACATGGATCAGTGATGGGATCTCTGTTGCTTGTGATATATGTAAACCACTTGGACAAAAACGTAAATGGGTTGGTCAGTAAGTTTGCAGATGACATAGAAATGTGCGAACTTGCGGATGGAGAAGGCGGCTGCCAAATTACACACTGGGATATTGATCAGTTACGGATATGGATGGAGAAATAGGGAATGGAGTTTAATCTGAGCAAGTGTGAGATGTTCCTTGTGAGGAGGTCAAATGCAAGGCAAAAGTATACTGTTCGTGTTAGGACTCTAAATAGATTGGTGTACAGAAGGATCTCGGTGTCCAAGTCTACAGCTCCCTGAAAGTAGCAACACAAGTAGATAGAATGGTGCAGAAGGCAAAGGTAGACTTGCCTTCATTGGTCGGGGCATTGAGTATAAGTGTCAGGAAGTCATGACTTTGAGATTCAGGTAGTTATGGAATCGAGAATTCTATAATGGGCCCGACCCACTTACGCAATTTTTTCGGCGACTGCCGGCACCCGTCATAGTCGCTGCAGGTTGGCGAAAATTGGGTGCAGGATGTGGCTGTTTTGGTGCCACATCCTGCACCCACACGCAACTGACTGACTTCATCCGCTTCACCACCAACTTCCATCCAGCACTCAAATATACCTGGACCATTTCCGACACTTCCCTACCATTCCTTGACCTCAATATCTCCATCGCAGGTGATAGACTTCTTACCGACATCCACTACAAACCTACCGACTCCCATGGCTATCTGGACTACACTTCTTCCCACCCTGCTTCCTGTAAGGACTCCATTCCCCACTCCCAATTCCTCCGTCTACGCCGCATCTGCTCCCAGGATGAGGCGTTCCACACCAGGGCATCCGAAATGTTCTCATTTTTCAGGGAATGGGGGTTCCCCTCCTCCACCATAGATGAGGCTCGCACCAGGGTCTCTGCCATACCCCGCAACCCTGCTCTCTCTCCCCATCCCCCCACTCACAACAAGGGCAGAGTCCCCCTAGTCCTCACCTTTCACCCCACCAGCCGTCACATACAACAAGTGATCCTCCGTCAGTTTCGCCACCTCCAACGTGACCCCACCACTCGCCACATCTTCCCATCTCCCCCCATGTCTGCCTTCCGCAAAGACCGCTCCCTCCGTAACTCCCTTGTCAATTCTTCCCTTCCCTCCCGTACCACCCCCTCCCCGGTACTTTCCCTTGCAACCGCAAGAGATGCAACACTTGTCCCTTCACCACCCCCCTCGACTCCATTCAAGGACCTAAGCAGTCGTTCCAGGTGCGACAGAGGTTCACCTGCATCTCCTCCAACCTCATCTATTGCATCTGCTGCTCTAGATGCCAGCTGATCTACATCGGTGAGACCAAGCGGAGGCTCGGCGATCGTTTCGCCGAACACCTCCGGTCGGTCCGCAATAACCAACCTGACCTCCTGGTGGCTCAGCACTTCAACTCCCCCCATTCCGTATCTGACCTCTCTGTCCTGGGTCTCCTCCATGGCCACAGCGAGCAACACCGGAAATTGGAGGAAATGCACCTCATAGCAGTCTACATCCTGGGGGCTTGAACATTGAATTCTCCCAATTGTGCTAGCCCTTGCTGTCCCCTCCCCTTCATCAGCCCTCTGGTTGTCTCCTCCCCTCCCTCAGCCCTCGGGCTCCTCCTCCGCCTTTTTTCCTTTCTTCTCCCCACCCCCTATCAGTCTGAAGAAGGGTTTTGGCCCGAAACGTTGCCTGTTTCCTTCGCTCCATAGATGCTGCTGCACCCGCTGAGTTTCTCCAGCATTTCTGTGTACCTTCGATTTTCCAGCATCTGCAGTTCCTTCTTTAACACATCATCTCCAAGGACCTGAAGGGGGCTACCATCGACTCCACAGTGAAAAAGGCACAACAGAGGATGTACTTCCTGCGGCAGCTGAGGAAGCACAATCTGCCACAGGCAATGATGGTTCAATTCTATACGGCCATCGTAGAGTCTGTTCTCACCTTCTCCATCATGGTCTGGTTTGGCTCAGCCACCAAGCACGACACCTGGAGGCTGCAGCGAATCGTCCGATCAGCAGAGAAAGTTATTGGCTGCTACCTTCCCTCCATTGATGAACTGTACACTGCAAGGACCAGGAAGCGAGCAGGCAAGATCACCTCTGACCCCTCTCACCCAGGCCACAAACTCTTTGAATCACTTCCCTCTGGAAGGCGACTCCGGGCTGTCAAAGCTGCCACAGCCAGACATAAAAACAGTTTTTATCCACGAGGAGTTGCTCTAAAATCTGTAGCCTCCCTTTGATCTGGTATTTTATTGGTTCACATGCTTGATCAATGGTGTTTTATCATTAATGTTTTATCATTATTAATGTTTAGTGTTTTCTGAGTCATTCGTAACTGTCACTGTATGTCATGTTGTTACTTGTGGGCGGAGAACCAAGGAAAATTCCTTGTATGTGAATACTTGGCCAATAAACTTACTTTCTTACTTATTCAATGAGATCAGATAATACTATACATAAATACAATCAAAGTAAACTCATGTAGAATAGGCAGAATAAAGGGAAAGATACAAGGTGCAGAATATAGTTCTCAGCATTGCAGCACAACTGTTCAGTAGATAAAGTCCAATTGTTCACAATGGTGTAGAGGTGAATTGGACAGTACTAGAAGAGCTACTTCTGAAAGGGTAGTTGAAAGGCTACTTACAGTATGCCTCTTTTACCAAAACCCCAGGCGACCACATGAGTGGCATTGGTGCAGGGTGTAATGATATTTCTGTGGGCACGACCAAATACACGCTAGTGAATGTAGTATGTATAGCCGCTTAGAATGTTGGAAGAATTTTTGCACAGTTTTTGTTTTGTATATATATTTCTATTCTGAATAAAATTTATTTTGATTAACAAAAAGTTATAATCTTGCATGTAGAATAGCTAATACATGCTTTTGATTTTACTTCTTAGATTTACTCTTTGTAATCTCTCAGGAGGTTAAGACAAACTTAATTAAACATGAAGCCAGGTTCAGAAAGGTAACATAACATATAAATATAATATACTTCATACCCTAATGACAGTGGTGTGGAATTGCCAGAAAGGTCCTTGTGTTGTAACATATCTTGTCATGCATATTCAGTCATCTGTCTTCCTGATAAATATGCATGGGACTGGGCATGGGGTCAGTGTGGAAACCGTCTTGCAAAATGAGAAAGGTGCTGTGGTAAATCACAAAGTGCTGGAGTAACCCAGCTGGTCAGGCAGCATCTCTGTAGAACATGGATAGGCATTTTTTGGGTCAGGACCCATCTTCAAAAAGGCCTCATTATGATCCTTTCCCCTATACAGGTACACCACCGATTTTCCAGCAAACTGATGGTCCGGCACTTCCTTTAATCCGGATAAAATTTATGAGAGAGCACTTGAAATTCTCCCCCGAAAGTCCCACTGAAAATGTGGTGCCTAGGCCGGGTGAGGCAGCCGATCTCGACCTGGATTTGCGTTTCCATGGCTTGCTTTTTTGCTCTCTGGTAGCTGCCGATGCAACCCTCATCGGGACTTCCGAGAACAACACGTAACCCGTACCTGGGCTGCCCGTGCCAGAAAAGCAAATTTCACTGTAAATTCAATTTGCATTTAATATTTGTTTTATTTACGTAGATTGATAGATACATAGAAAATAGGTGCAGGTGTAGGCCATTCGGCCCTTCGAGCCAGCACCACCATTCAATGAGATCATCCATAATCAGTACCTCATTCTTGCCTTCTCCCCATATCCCATGATTCTGCTAGCCCCAAGAGCTCTATCTAACTCTCTCTTGAATGCATCCAGTGAATCGGCCTCCACTGCCTTCTGGGGCAGAGAATTCCACAAATTCACAACTCTCAGGGTGAAAAGGTTTTTCCTCATCTCAGTTTTAAATGGCCTACCCCTTATTCTAAAACTGTGGCCCCAGGTTCTGGACTCCCCCAACATCGGGAACATGTTTCATACATCTAGCGTGTCCAATCCCTTAATAATTTTATATGTTTCTATAAGATTGCCTCTCATCCTTCTAAATTCCAGTGAATACAGTGGGGACCTCTTTTGCTCCTATACTCAAATCCTCTCGTTATGAAGGCCAAGTTTCTAGCAGTCCATAGTGCTTTAGAGACGCGGGAGGAATATAATTAGTGGGTCAGTATTATTACGTGACCTCTGTTGGCCCAGCAAAACAAATTATTCGGCAGGGCTCTGGAACCAAGGGTGCAGGAAAATCGGTGGTGGACCTGCAATACAAATCCCAAGCAGGTAGGCTGTCGGAGCATTCAATCTGAACTCAACGTGTTTTTCTGTTTATCTAAATGTGATAATAATTTTGGCCAATTTTTCAAAGAGTATCAACCATTAAAATGACTGTCGAAGCACTGACATAGGAAGAGAGGCCATTTCAATATTCCGATTTCAGGAAATGTTGACATTCACTAATTCATTGCAATTTTCCGATTTCAATTTTCCCATTGAACTAAAATGAGCATTCAGCAGCAAAAACATCAGGAAGTAGAAACGTCCAGGACCGTAGACAATTTTAGGTGACTTGGAAAGATTCCCATAAGCTCAAAGGAAGGAGACAATTGATCATTTCAGACAAGTGTGATTTAACAACGGATTTCGGATATGATTTTTGCCCAAAATTTATTTTTTCCTCAGGTTGCATTGAAATAACAACAGTTGCAAACTCATATTTCATGGGCGATCAATATCAGAAATTAAATGCTGCATGCTTCTCCACTCAGGTCTCCGAGTCAATTTTAACATCAGAATAAGATTTAGTTATTGGTTTTATCAATGGAGATTTTGACAAGTTTATTAGTAATGACATTGCCTTGACAATTTGTTATTGCCATTGAGAAGAACATCAGGTTAAAAATTCCTCACTGCTCAGTAGTCATGGCACTAGGAATAATTCATTGTGTGAATCTACTTCAATATGATGCCATCTCAACTGAACTCGTTGTATTTTTTTTGTTGATAGGAACAACTTTACAGAATAGGAATTCTTTTGATTCAAGTAGAATTCATGAAAAAATGTATCTATAGTTGATTACTTTTTGGACTTTTTTCTTATACATCACTGGATGGATGCAAATTTTAGTTTTGTTTAATTTAGTTTAGAGACACAGCTTCGAAACAGGCTCTTCAGCCCAAGTCCACCACAACTATCTGTTACCCGTTCACACTAGCTCTATGTTATCCCACTTTTCCATCCTCTCCCTACACAATAGGGGCAATTTTACCAGGGCAAATTAACTTCCAAACCTGCACATCTTTGGGATGAGGGGGAAAATTGGAGAACCCAGAAGAAATCCATGTGGTCACAGGCAGAGCGTGCAAACTCCACACAAACAGCACCCGAGGTCAGGATTGAACTCGGGTCTCTGGTGCTGTAAGGCAGCAGCTCCACTAGCTAGGCCTCAGCAAGGCCAATAGCACAATCGAGGACCAGATCATTCCCTCTTCTCCCCTTTCCCATCAGGCAAGAGGTACAGAAGTCTGAAATCACACACCTCCAACTTCAGGGACAGTTTGTTGCCAGCTGTTATATCAGGCAACTGAACCGTCCTCTCACCAGCTAGAGTGCGGTCCTGACCTCCCATTTACCTCATTGGAGACCTTCAAACTATCTTTAATTGGACTTTATCATACTTTATCTTGCACTAAATGTTATATCCTTTATCCCTTTGATTTGCCTTGATTGTAATCACGTATAGTCTTTTTTTGCTGACTGGATAGCACTCAACAAAATGCTTTTCACTGTACCTCGGTACACGTGACAACAATAATAATAAACTGATAAACTAATAGCTGGAAACTACAAGGGGCAATGTGCTCAGGAATGACACATAGTTGTGATGATTCCTGGTAAGGGTTGGAAATTGATTGAGACAATATGTGGACATAAGAACTATGAACTCGGTCTTCACTGTGTAAAAGACAAGCAGGGGATCTCTTCTGTTTTGTCATTAAACTATTGGAGTGACTTTTTAAAAATTGACAGTGGGATTGGAATATGCATGTATTGAAACAACTTGCAGTGGTAAATGAGTATTTCCTCGTGTGGAAAAACCAAAGGTCTCACACTATTAAAAAAATATGAGTTACATTATACAGAGATTTCCTCAGAGCCAGGTCATATCAAAACTCATTGCAGGCTTTTAAAAGTACATTCACTACTGCAATGTTACATAGGTAGCAACCAATTAGTGCACTCATCATGATAATGAAGGAGGCCATTCAGCCCATCAGGTACATGACAGCTCAGGGGAGCAATCCCATTCCCGGATCCATTAACTGGATTCATTGTTATTTTTCTCCTGAAACCTCTTGTCTCCCACACATGGCCATGAACACTCCTTTTGATTCTCTTGGCTATTAATGTTACACAATTACACTAAGGGTGGCACACTATTACACTAAGGGTGGCACAGTGGTGCAAAAGACAAGTAGAGTTGCTGCCTCACAGCGCCAGAGATCTGAGTTCAATACTGACTGCAGGTGCTCTCTGTACAGAGTTTGTATGTTTCCCTGTGACTGTGTGGGATTTCTTTGAGTGCTCTGGTTTCATTCCACACTCCAAAGACATATGGGTTTGTATATTAACATGCTTCAGTAAAATTGTCCCTCGTCTGCCGGATAGTGCTAGTTAATGAGGTGATTGCTGGTTGGTGCAGACTCAGTAGGCCGAAGGGCCGGTTTCTGTGCTGTATCTGTAAAGTATAAAGTCTAATATCTAAAGATCTAATGTGCAGTATTTAGTTAACATACCAGCATATCTTTGCAAAGTGGAAGGGACATGGAACATCCAGAAGAAACCTACATTTACAGGAAGAATATATAAACTCTGCATGTAGAACACTAATAGTTAGGTTTGAATGCAAATTTAGACTTTAAACTTTAGATATACAACACAGAAAGGCCTTTCAGCCCACTGAGTCTGTGTCGACTAGCGATCACTGCACACTTGCACTATACTACACACTAGGGACAATTTACCAAAGCCAATTAACTGTACCTCTTTGGAGTTTGGGAGGAAACCAGAGCACCCAGAGAAAACCCACACGGTCACAGGGAGAAGATATAAACTTCATATAAACAGCATCCATAGTCAGGATTGAACCTGGGTCTATGGCGCTGCAATGCTGCAACTCCACCAATGTGCCTGTACCAAATGGTGAATTGATGCAGTCAGAACCTTTTCCTGGGATGGGAAATTCAAATACTAGGGGGCATAGTTTTAAGATGAGATGGGCAAAGTTTAAAGGTGATGTGTGGGGCAAGTTTTTTACATGGAGGGCGGTGAGTGCCTGGAACATGATGCCAAGGGTGGTTATTGAGGCAGATGTGATAGCAGCATTTAAGAGACCACTGGATAGGCATATAGATATGCAAGGAATGGAGGGATATGGCTTACGTGCAGGCAGATATGAATTGGCCTTGATACCATGGTTGGCATGGACATTGTGGGCCGAAAGGTCTGTTCTTGGGCTGTACTGTTCCATATTCTATGTTTTATCTGCGCTGTGAGGTAGCAATGCTAAATGCTGCACCATCATACTGCCTTAACCTGTAATTTGTAAATTATAATATAGAAATAGGCTCATCAGGGGTGCAAGGTCCTGGAAGTGAAAATGGCCAGACATTGGTGAGGTTGACAAGGATCTACAGTATTCTATTTTCTTCCACACGTGACCATGGGATCTTCAATGTCCAGCTGAGTGGACAGATGGGACCAGTTTACCATCTCATCAGAAATGTTGGATATTTTAAACTCTGGTTGTGTTATTAGAATTGAAAACAAAATTAATCCAAAGCTGCTTCATAACTAAAATAAACAAACCATTTCTAATATTAATTATTAAACATAAATGATCTTAGTCTTGGACAAGGGAGACATTGGTACCCTGGGACCTTATCACAATAATGTTAGGATGTTTGAAGAAGGAAATTAAAATGTGGATTGATTGAACGATACAGTACGGAAACAGGCCTTTCGGCCCATCGGGTCTATGCCGGCCATCAATCCAGCGTTCACGTTAGTTCTCTGTTATCCCACATTTGCACCCACTCCCCAGCCACGAGGGGTAATTTTTCAGTGGTCAATTAAACTACAAACCTTTGGGTTTGGGACGTGGATGAAAACTGGAGCATGCAGAGGAAATCCACAGCAACATGGAGAATGTGTAAACTCCACACAGACAGCACCCGAGGTCAGGATCAAACCCGGGTCTCTGGCGCTGTGAGATAGCTGCTCTACCAACTGTGCCACTGTTTCTCTTGAATGGAAATACTCATGTGAAAGAAAGTGCTTTAAATTTACATTGCATAAGATCCAAAAATATATTGTCTTGCAGCAAGCAACTCATTTATTGAGTAAGAGTCAGTAAAGTGTAACTTTTGTACACATTAGGCACAAAAGTCACAGCAAGCCCTGCAGTAAACTTATAAGGGTTTTATGTTATCAATCAAAATGTGAACTTGTCACATCAGTGAATGCTCACCGGGTCCGTGCCGACCAGCGATCACCCCGTACACTAACCGACATAAACTAGGGAAATTTTACAACTGAAGAAGGGGCTCGACCCGAAATGTCACCTATTCCTTTTCTCCAGAGATACTGCCTGACCCGCTGAGTTATTCCAGCTTTTTGTGTCTGCCTACAATGTTATAACTTACTGAGTTTATAACTCAATGTTCGTCTTTGGGGTATATAAAAAAACAAAGAGTAATAGTGCAAGGACCAACACAATGCCCCCCAAGTCTATGTAGTTCAGAGCTTAGTTGGAGGTTGTAGTGTTTAATAGCCTGACAGTTGTAGGGAAGATGCTGCTCCTGAACCTGGACGTTACAGGTTTCGGGCTCCTGTACCTGCTTCCCGATGACTGGAGTGAAATGAGAGCATGGCCAGGGTGGTGTGGGTCTCTGATGATGCTGGCTGCCTTTTTGATGCAGTGACTCATATAGATACCTTCGATGGTGGGGAATGTTTAAGAAAGAACTGCAGATGCTGGAAAAATCAAAATCTGAAAAAGGGTCTCAACCCGAAACATTGCCTATTCCTTCTCTCCATAGATGCTGCCTCACCCATTGAGTTCCTCCAGCATTTTTGTCTACCTTCGATGGTGGGGAGGTCAGTACCCTTGATGGACTGGGCAGAATTCCATGGAATTCTCATGGAGAAAAGACAAGATGGAAGGAGCAGAGGTCAACAATATAGGGCTACTAGAGCAAGTGCAGACCCGTTGGGTCTGGACCCCGAACGTGCTTCAGACCCCGGGGCGAAAATCGCTAGCAAAAAAAAAAAAAACTTCGTTTTTGGAGCAGAGCCGGTCGGCAGCAGCCGTTATGGTGGCTGGCCAGCAGGAGGAGACAAAATGAGTGAGTGGGGGGGGGGGGGGGGGAGAGAAGGATTTTATTAAAAATGTCTACATAAACACGACGAAATTTAATCAGAAGTGGATACTTGGAATGAAAAGTGAAATCTCTACCGAAATGAAAAAATCTCGGAGTTTCTGTGTGTGGTGTTGGCGTAGCAACGAATCAAAGGAAGGCTGGCACCCACAAGACAGGCAGAAACACACACACACAGGCAGAAACACACACACACACACACAGTTTTAAATATGGACTATGGATCCTTTTTTATGGCATGTTGGAAATCTATACATTTTTACATTAGCCAGCCTGATCTTTAATATCGACTCTTTCCTTACACCAAATTAATTTCCTCTTGCAGGTATCACATGTCATGCCTCAAATATAATTTCTCCAAAGAACAATTTTACAAAAAGCTACAAGTGTGTATAATAAGAAAGGAACTTGCTTTCTTGGATTTCTGAATTTATTGTTCGCTTCGAATGAGTGCGATATAAATAATTCTGAACAAATAAATACATAAATGCAGGCAATGGTTTCTTGAAAAGGTTACATAAATAAGGAAAAGAGTAAGATTCTATTGCAATCTGGCCAATCAAGCCCTTGTAGGGTTTACAATGCAGCTGAGGGAGAGGTAGTGACGCCACCTTTTCAGTGCAGTTACATTTCACTCTGTCCAAACTCTGTCCAAAAACTACTCTGGGGCATTTTGTCAGCAACAAAACCTTGTGCTTAAATTTCCCCAATTAGCAGCCCCGCCTGGCCGCAATCCCTATGGGGATTGGTCTGTACAATGACTCTTAAACAGCAGCAGGAGAGATGCCAGTGAAAAGTTGACTGATTTATTACAATCCACCCAGTGCCTTGTCACGTGAGCAGGCAACTAAACAGCACACCATGGAAAAGTTGAACGAATTTTCAAACCCTTTGCCACAAATGCCCAAAAGTGCCTTAAACTTGGACCGATTAAGTCAGCTGCCTAGGAGGTGTTCTGGGGTAAATCAATTGCTCGGAGTTTAAATGCACAACTTTAGACTTTAGACTTTTAGAGATACAGCATGGAACAGGCCCTTCGGCCCACCGAGTCCATGCCGACCAGCGATTACCGTGTACGCTAGCACCATCCTGCACACCAGGGACAATTTACAATTTTACCGAAGCCAACTAACCTACAAAACTGTATGTCTTTGGAGTGTGGGAGGAAACCGGAGCACCCGGAGAAAACCCACATGGTCACGGTGAGAACATATAAACTGTACAGGCAGCACCTGTGGTCAGGATCAAACCCGGGTCTCTGGCGCTGCAAGGCAGCATCTCTGGAGCTGTATTGGCCCTGTCCCACGATACGAGTTCATTCAAGAGCTCTCCCGAGTTTTAAAAAAAATCGAACTCGTGGTAAGCACGGAGAATGAATGTAGCAGGTACGTCGGAGCTCGGGGACGTCTCTTAGCGGCTCGTAACGTTTACGGCAGGTACTCGGGAAGACTCGCTAACGGCAGGTAAGCTCGGGAAGACTCGTGAAGATTTTTCAACATGTTCAAAAATGTCCACGAGAGCCCCGAGTACCGACGAGCGGTCATTACCGTAAATCTCCGAGTTCAAATCAGGGCAAACTCGGGAGAACTCGTATAGTGGGACAGGGCTTTAAAACAGGGCTCCGATGTACCCGCTACGTTCATTCTCCGTGCTTACCACGAGTTTGATTTTTTTTTAAACTCGGGAGAGCTCTTGAATGAACTCGCATCGTGGGACAGGGCCATTGGGCAGCAACTCTACTGCTGTCCTTAACTGTGATCAGAATGTCCTTCTATAGCCTCTGCCCACCAAAGCTTTCTGGTGTGTTTCTTCGGGGAAGGGAAATGCAGTGCAAGATGGATTCCTGCTTCTGTTGTTTCCTCTTGATTGTTTGTAATAATTGCAGCTTAGCTCGATGGGGCTGTTTAACAAAATAAACAAAGAAGCAGAGAGGACTATTAAAAGATCATAAATAAAGTCATAAATGGTGCAGAATTCATGGCAATCAGCAATAATATCCTCTGCTGACCTTTCACCAAGAATCAGAGTTAGACCTAGCAAAAGTTTGTGCTCCTCTGCTGAATTTTACTGATATTATTTTTTGCTGGAGTCAAAAATAAAGTTGATAATGAAGAGATTTTAAAAAATGATCTAATATTAATAATCAGAGCTGACTATATCCACAAAGGAAAGCAAGACATTAGAACAGGAACAAAAAAGGCCACATGTCTTAATTGAGTCTGCTTTGCCATCCAGTAAGATCTTGACTTTGAGATGAATATAGAACATTGAACAGTACAACACAGGAACAGGCCCTTCAGCCCACAATGTCTGTGCTGAACATGATGCTAAGATCAACTTTGATTTGCCTGCACATAGTCTATAACCCTCCATTCTGGGGCCACTGTCTACAGGGGGGAAGCGCGTAAGCTACCAAGCTCAGCCACGAAGAGGGGAGAGTTGAGGAGGTTGGAGCTGCTGGTGACGACAGACACGAGGAGTGGGCCAGTAGGAGGGGGACTCCACTCCACTCAGTCAGGAGACACTCTCCAGTACATCGAGTACCTGGATCGGACTTTGGACTTTTGTAAATGGTGTCAAAATATGCCGACTCGTGCTTGTGTGAGCTATGCCAACAGAATTTCATTGTGCAGTGCATACGTGACAACAAAGAATCAAACATAGATTGACCCCTATCATACCCATGTGCCTATCCAAAAACCTCATGTGCCACTATCTCGGCCTCCAACACCACCCCCGACAGTGCATTCCAGGCACTCACCACCCTCTATGTAAAAAAATGTGCCCCACACACAACCTTTAAACCCTTACAATTTGAAAGCAGCCACGTTAGCGAAGGTGTGGAAAAGAAAAAAAGTTCTAGAACACTGTTACCTAATGCATCCAATACCACGCCACCTAGGTTACAATATCACAAAATATCTGTTCAAGTCAAGACAAGAGTGTTTTATTGTCATGTGTCCCAGATAGGACAATGAAATTCTTACGTGCTGCAGCACAACAGAATATGCAAACATAGTACATAACGGGAGAAAAAAAGAAAAAAAGTCCAGTGTGTATATATACACACACACATGCTCAATAAATAAACAAGTATAGTGCAATAATAGTAATAGTCAGTTGCAGTTCAGAGCTTATTTGTTGTTGTGTTTAATAGCCTGATGCATGTAGGGAAGAAGCTGTTCCTGAACCTTGGTGATTTTGTCAAAGATGTTGGATGTTTTCTTGAAATTCTGTCTCCTGGTTCTGCATTCCTTAAGATGAGATCACAATGTATATTGATACATTCCTTAAGATGAGATCACAATGTTGACATGAGTACATTTTAACTCATTCAGATGTGAATGGAATCATTAATGTTGGACACAGATGAAATGTACAGTTATTAAAATCATCCCAAACAATGACAAACATTCAATTTTAAAATGTATGAATGACCTCCATAAAAAGCCACAACTGCTCTGAATGAACATTGTAGAAAAAGAAAAGTTTAAAATAAACTTTTAAAGTAAAATACAAAAACTGTAGAGATTGCCCATGAAGGCAATTATTAAACACTGGATGTCATGCAGTGATCTGTCTAAAAATATGCAACATTGGGATAATGCGGGACGGCACAGTGGCGCAGCGGTAGAGTTGCTGCCTTACAGCACCACAGACCTAGGTTCTATCCTGACTATGGGTGCCGTCTGAATAGAGTTTGTGCGTTCTGCTCGCGACCTGCAGGGGTTTTCTCCGGGCGCTCCGGTTTCCTCCCACACTTCGAAGACGTACAGCTTAGTATGCTAATTGGCTTGGTAAAATTGTAAATTGTCCCTAGTGTGTGTAGGATAGTGTTAAAGTCCTGTCCCACGGTACGAGTTCATTCCAAGAGTTCTCCCGAGTTTGCCCTGATTCGAACTCGGAGATTTACAGTAATAGCCACTCGTCGGTACTCGGGGCTCTCGTGGACATTTTTCATCGTGTTGAAAAATCTTCACGAGTCTTCCCGTGCTTACCTGCCGTTAGCGAGTCTTCCCGAGTACCTGCCGTTAGCGCTAAGAGACGTCCCCGAGCTCCGACGTACCCGCTACGTTCATTCTCCGTGCTTACCACGAGTTTGATTTTTTTTAAACTCGGGAGAGCTCTTGGAATGAACTCGTACCGTGGGACAGGGCTTTAAGTGTGTGCAGATCGCTGGTCAGCGTGGACTTGGTAGGCCAAAGGCCCTGTTACCGTGCTGTATCTCTAAATTAAACTAAACTAAAGCAAACTAAACTAAACTAAACTAAGCTGTATGACAATTGACCTGTTTTACTTCATCTATTGTTTATAGATATTCAAAGACTTTAAGATCAGTCCGATAGATATGTATATTTTCAATGCTTGCTCTGCAACTATTTTCACTGTTTGAAATTCAATGGAAAACCTGCTGTAAATAGATGAATGCAGAACAATCCTTAAAATCACATCTAATGTTTGGACTAGGCATTGTTTTGATGCCCTCGTGCAAATAATACTGATTATCTACTCCAACAGACTCCAATTTCCATACAATGTAAGGGATAAATATTTAGCCATCGATGGCAGACTTGAGTTGATTGCAGGTACTTCACTCTGGAAGAGTAAAGGGGACATTTTTTGTCAAATATCTGAGGAAGGCATTAGGAAAGATAGAATTCAGATGAGGAAGACAGTCTGACTCCATGTATTTTCTCATTCCAAAACTGTTAGACCTATTTTTGATTGTGTGGGGTTGTTTTCAGATGTAAAAGAAAATTTTGAATTTGAAAAAGAATTTGAAAATAAAACTACAATTTTTGGGCAGAGATAGATTTTTGATTAGTACGGTGTCAGAGGTTATGGGGAGAAGGCAGGAGAATGGGGCTAGGAGGGAGAGATAGATGAGCCATGATTGAATGGCGGAGTAGACTTGATGGGCCAAATGGCCTAATTCTGCTCCTATCACTTATGACATGATCTGAAGAAGAAATAGCTTTCACATTGTTTAACACCACAACTATTCAATTGGTAGCATGTAAATAAGTTCAATCATTTTATTTATGTTCTTTCAACAAATTTAACTTGTGATTTTCTTATGGAGTAGAGAAATGTTCTTTCTCTCTCCACATATGCTCTCTGACCTGCTGAGTATTTTGAGCGCATTCTGTTTTGATCTGAAGGGTCTCGGCCCGAAATGTCACCTATTCCTGTTCTCCAGAGATGCTGCCTGACCCGCTGAGATACTCCAGCATTTTGTGTATACGTTCTGTTTTTAAAAAATACTACAGCCGGAGGCACTGGAAACAGTCTACATACCTTACATATGCTCCCGGTGAGCCATGCAGGACAGCAGAAGCTCCCGGCCAGCCGCGGCCACACCTTGACAGCAGGCCTGGCTTGCCCACCGCGGAACCAGGAACCCACCTTCAGTTATCCGGGCACATTGCCTACTCGACCCCGAGGACCAGGAACCGTTGAGCGATGGCAGCAGACACTGGACAAAGGACCATTTTCAAAATGGCGGTGGACAGAGGAGAGGATCGATGCCTACAGGACAACGGGCCTTCAAAACCAAGATAACATTGCACTATTAAGAACTTTGAAACTTTTTTAGCACTAGAAACGTGGCGACTCTTCACGTACAGTCTCAGTGAAATCTACTAATACACTACAACCATTGCACTTTTGTACATTTATGATTGTATGGTTTTAATGGATTGTATGCAAAACAAAGCGTTTCACTCTGCCTACATATGTAGGTACATGTGACAATAAAGTATCATCATCATCATCAACATCATCAGATATAGTGGGAATAACACAAGGTGATGCTGAACAGAGAGAACAATTAACGTTGTGAATGTAACTATTGGGATACATTTGAGGAAATTGCACCTCTGCTTCTATTTATCCAATCAATTAGTAAAGCAAAATTATTACCATATGCTCCAAATCAGCATAGAGTGTACAACATGGGAAGGTGCAGCATAGGTACAGGCCCTTCAGCCCATAATGTCTGTGCCGAACATAACACCAAGATAAACTATCTCATCTCCCAATCTTATCCATATCCCTCCAGTCTCCCATATCTATGTGCCTATCTACAAGCCTCCTAATTGCCACTAATGCATTTGCCTCCATCACCACCCCTAGCTCTGCATTCCAATCCCCCCCATGACTTGGTGTAAAAGGCTAGCCTTGAACCTTTGAACTCCTTTAAACTTTGCCCTTTTCTCCTTACAGCTATACCCTCTAGTCTGACCTTTCCACACTGGGAAAAATAAGGTTCTGAATGGCCTGCAAACGTTTTTTGTAAACAGGTATTTAATGGGAGACTGTACTATTTAATTGTTTTTATTCAATTCTAATTAGGGAGTAGGTTTTGAGAAAAATCATGCAAGTTTCAAATAAAAATAACAAGTGAGACTGAGAGTTTGAGAATGGCGTGGTTTAAATATGGGACCTGTTGGATGAATACTCAGCAATGGGAAGGTCAGACCTGAAATAACTTTGAACATATCATGAAAAATATTCTGTGTTGGATGTCAAAAGCTCATATTCAGATAAAAGGGGAAAGATTACAACTGAGGGGCAGTTTTTTCACACAGTGTGGTGCATACATTGAACGAGCTGCCAGAGAAAATGGCAAAGCAGCTGCAATTAAAATACTTGAAAGACACATGGAATGGTACACGCACAGGAAAGGTTTAGAGGGATAAGGGTTAGGCACAGGCAAGTGGGACTAGCTCAGTTAGGCAACTTGGCCTGCATGCGTAAAGGCCCTGTCCCACTTTCCCGAGTTACTCACGGACTCTCACTAGTTTTCCCCTTGATTCGAACTCGGATAATTCATAGGTACTCGGGGCTATTTTTTTCACTCGTGGACATTTTTCAACATGTTGAAAAAATGTCCCGACTTACCTGATGCCCCGAGTTCCTACGGCTGGCATTACGAGCCGCTACGAAACATCTACGGACTCCTACGGCCTCCTACGGACTCACTACGGACATTCACCGACATTTCCCGAGTTCGAATCAAGGGGAAAACTCAGGAGAGTTCGTGCGTAACTCGGGAAAGTTGGACAGGGCCTTAAGTCAGGTAGCATCTCTGGAGAAAAGGAATAGATGACGTTCCGGGTCGCGACCCTTCTTCAGACTCAAGGTGCCTGACCCGCTGAGTTACTCCAGCATTTTGTGTCTATCTTTATTAATACCTGTACTGTTTAAAGCAGGTATGAAGTAGCTTGGTATTGATTTGAAACAGAGAGGGATTAGCCAAATAATTTTAAGACAGACAATCGTGCACAAGGAACTCAGTACCATAATGTCATAAAAGGAAAAGCCTGAGTATGCACAATCTATATTATTCTTGAGCAGTACAGTGCCCAGATATTTATAATAGCATTTAATTTTGAACAAAGAAGGATAAACAATAACGTCCTAAAAATATGAGCTGCTGTGTTTGGAAAATGGTTCACAGGAATGTGAACTAATATTCTAATAAACTGTTCTGGTGGCAAGCCCTGGACCCTGCAGAGCCTTGTGGAGCCTGTGCAATCCTCGGTTGGACCACTTTACTTTGTGCCAAGAATAACCTTGGAGCTCAATGGTGGTGTCCATCGTGTGTACTAACTCTCCTGGGAAGAGTTACACCAGATGGATGGGAAAGGATTGGAAAGGTTTTCAAGTCAAACGTGGGAATAGCATAGATAGACACAAAATGCTGGAGTAACTCAGTGGGACGGGCGACATCTTTGGGGAGAAGGAATGGGTGATGTTTCGGGACCCTTCTTCAGATTGAAAGTCACGGGAAAGGGAAACGAGTGATATAGACGATGATGTAGAGAGATATAGAACAATTGAATAAAAGATATGTAAAAAGTAACAATGATAAAGGAAACATGTCATTGATAGTTGTAGCGAAGTGAGAAAGAAAAGCTGGTGTGACTTAGGTGGGAGAGGGATGGAGAGAGAGGAAATGCAGGCATTACTTGAAGTTAGAGGAATCAATATTCATACCCCTGGGCTGTAAGCTACCCAAGCAAAATATGTGATGCTGTTCCTCCAATTTGCGTTTAGCCTCTCTCTGACAATGGAGGAGGCCTAGGACAGAAAGGTCAGTGTGGGCACCGGGAGATCAGGTAGGTCCAGGCAGGCTGAGCTTAGATGGGCAGCTTGGTCAGCATGGGCAAGTTAGAATGAAGGGCCTGTTCCTATGTAATACTCAATGACTATGACCCTATGATATTTGGTGACAGTATTAGGCCACATTGCAAGTGTAGAGACCGTGGCTGCCATATGTTACCTGGGCTCAATTCTGGTGCCAAATGGTGTATGCTATAGTTTTGGGATGCGGGAGGAAACTGGAGCACACGGAGGAAACCAAAGCAATCACAGGGAGAAAGCGCAAACTCCACACAGACAATACCCAAGGTCAGGATTGAACCTGGTTCACTGGCACTGAGCAGCAGCAGCTCTACCAGCTGCGTCACCGTGCCACCCGTATAAGCCTGCAATGATTGGCATGTGTGGTGTGATCTGTTGCTTACACTTCACCCCATCTTCACCAACCTCAACATCATGAGGCCTTACCACCATCCTGTTGGAAGATACATCAGGAGATGAACTAGAAGAAAGATGAAATGGAAGAAGGAGTAAAACTAGAGAGACCCTGAATGTCTGGACTGTTCTTCAAGTTCTCAATATCACTAAATGCAATATCCAGTTCAACAGGCAGCGCACATGATAAGTGCCCATTGTCACTATGCATGCGTGTCAGGAATTTCCTACAGCCCGTCCCATCAAAGGCCTGATTGGCCTTAGATTTAGATTTCAGTTTATTATTGTCATGTGTACCGAGGTACAATGAAAAGTTTTGGTTGTATGCTATCCAATCAGATCAGATAATATTATTCATAAATACAATCAAGTCAAACTCAAGTCCAATATGTGGAGCAAAGAGGAAGATACAGAGTGCAGATTATAGTTCTCAGCATTGTAGCGCAGCAGTTTCATAGACAATGTCTAATGTCCGTAATGGGGTAGAGGTTAATCGGACTGTATCCCAGCTTATGGTAGGACCGATCAGAAGCCTGATAACAGAGGGGAAGAAGCAATTCCTGAGTCTGGTGGTTCGCTTTCAAGCTTCTGCACCCTCTGCCGGATGGGAGCAGGGAGAAGAAGGGAAAGACATGTACGCACAGCGTCAGTATCTGAGCAATCATCAGCGAGTATTTGAGTTTTGTTTATTGTCGCATGAACCGAGATACAGTGAAAAGTTTTTGTAGTGTGCTAACCAGTCAGCGGAAAGACAATACATGATAACAATCGAGTCATCCACAGCGTTTAGTTTAGTTTAGTTTTGAGATACAGTGTGGAAACATGCCCTTTGGCTACCAAGTCTGCAGTGACCAGTGGACCCTGCACATTAACACCATTCTACACACACTAGGAACAATTTACAATTATACTAAGCCAATTAACCTATAAACCTGTACATCTTTGGAGTGTGGGAGGAAACCGGAGATCTCGGAGAAAACCCACACAGGTCATGGAGAGAACCGTACAGACATGCACCCGTATGTATAAACCGTACAGACATGCACCCGTAGTCAGGATCAAACGGGGTCTCTGGCGCAGTAAGGCAGCAACTCTACTGCTGCATCACCATGCCACCCGGGCGGTGTGCACAAATGGCAGTGTAGAGATACATGATAAAAGGAATAACGTGAATAACATTTAATACAAGATAAAGTCCAGTAAAGTCCGGTCAAAGATAGTCCGAGGGCTTCCAATGAGTCTCACATTAATTGAGTTGTATAGGCCTCAGAGCTGCTAGCCATTCTTTTAGACTTTTACTTAAGACTTTAGAGATTCATATCACTGGCAGTGTTACCAGTCAATAATGTACCAAAATTGCATGCCTCCTTTCAGGGAGCTGTTGAATTTAATCTCCATTGAACTTATGCCATTAAGTCCAGTTTGCTGACATTATTAAACTATTTCAGGGTGGGTGTAAAGGCCAAATTTCATGTGCAGCATGGAGCCTATATTGTAAAATCATTTTACTGGTGTGACCTTTGTTCAAGCACAATTAACGGAGCATACGTTCATGCTACTTTCTGTCGCATTTTCCCACAGAAATTTGAAATAGAAAGCTTAAAATAGCACTGCAGGAAGAAAGAGTTGTGTTCTTGGCATAATACAACTGAAACCCAATTAAAACTTCCCACAAACTGACGTTCTATTTCATTTTCAGCCCTCTTTCCCATTATTAAAGTATTGTGTTCTCTCCCTTTTTTATTGTTCTCAGCGTCATGGACTTTTCCACAGGCAGGGACAGCTTGATATCAGGACTTTGCTTGTGCTGATCTTGGTTTAATGGCATCAAACAAATGCTTGGAGAAAACGTCTGTCCATTCATTTTAAACACAGATATTAACCTTTTGTTTAAAGGCTAACTATTCCGGCGATGAAGGTAAGTCTGTATTCTAATGGCAAAGTAATGTCTAATACTAAGCTAACCTCCACACCCACACCCAGGCATACATTCACGTTCCAACTATATCATCATTGTAAGCAGAATATAGCTCCAAAGGTGAGCCTAACGCAGACAAGAGTTGTAAATTGGAATTACATCACTGGTTCAATAAATTACCTGAATTGCTGGGTGGAATTTTAGGGGATTATCAGTCCAGAAAAAAAAAAAAATCACATTTAAACCTTGCCCTTTATTTTTGTATAAAAGACCAAAATTGGATTTCCAAATGCAAAGCTTATATATATGCGGAATTTTTAAGTTCCACACCCATGGAATTCCACACAGTTTGTCCATAATTAACAAAGAATGTGAACTTAAAATTTCAAGAATCCACCTTTCTTGGAAATAGTTGAACATTCCTTTCTCAAAATTATTAAGGCTGTTTGAATTCCATTCTCCTTGGTTTTTTCCTTCTTCATGAAGCTTTGATGCAGGAAAATCTATGCATTTTAAAAACATTTTTTTAATCTTTTCGTTTGCAATAGTAGATCTCACCCATGGTACTAACATGGATTTTGAACAATTTCATATAAGGGCTGTCACTTGGATTCAAGGATTTACTTCCTATGAATGGTCCATAAACCAATTTTTCTGTAAGTCAGAAACGCCTGCTTCTATACCTACCCACTTTGTGTCATACTGCATCAACATCATATATCTTTTTCATTTCATCAAATTTCTGTTTACCTAAAACTACCCGTTATTAAGCTAATGCTGTATCTCCAGATATGCTGTCTGACCCGCTGAGTTACTCCAGTTTTTTGTGTCTATCTTCAGATTTCTGTCAGTCAGCTTTTTTGTAACCCAAAGAGCCCTTGTATCTGACCAGCGACTGGTTAACCATTTATCACCAGGCTCTGTTGTAATTGCTGTCCTCTCCTGACCCATTCAGAATTTTCGTAGAAAACAAATGTACCCATAACTTCTTACTAGTATCAGGTACTTGTCCCTTACACCTTACTATTGCCTTCTTCATCCTTATTCATTAAAAGTCTATATTAGTAGCAGATTTTATCCCAGTGCTTCAGTTAGGTTAGCAACACAGTGTAGGTGACATAGCAGGTGAGCTGTTGCCTTACAGTGACAGTGACCCGGGTTCAGTCCTGACTACGGGTGCTGTCTGTACGGAGGTTGTATGTTCTCCTTATGAGGTACAGTGAAAAGCTTTTGCTGAGTGCTAACCAACCAGCCAGCGGAAAGACAACACATCATTACATTAGATTCATCTACGGTATACAAATACATGATCAAGGGAATAACATGAATAACATTTAGCGCAAGATTAAGTCCCGTAAAGTCCGATCAAAGATAGTCCAAGATTCTCCATTGCGGTAGATAGTAGCTCAGGACCACTCTCTAGTTGTTGGTAGGATGGTTCAGTTGCCTGCTAACAGCTGGGAAGAAACTGTCCCTGAATCTGGGCATGTGTTTTTTTCACACTCCTGACCTCTTGACTGATGGGAGAGCGGAGAAGAGGGAGTGGCCGGGGTGAGACTCATCAGGGTTGAAGCAGTATAGATTTAAAAGAGTGGAGCAATTGTAATACGTGATTGCAGATCCACTTCTGTGACTACCACAAAAAGAATCGCCTAGCTTGGGCGCCATCTTGCTCCCGTTTCCTCCCACACTCTAAAGACGTAATTTAATTGGATTTGATAAAGATTGGCACTAGTGTGTAGGATAGTGCTGGTGTACGGGGATTGCTGGTCGGCGCAGACCTGGTGGGCCAAATGGCCTGTTTCCAAGCTGCATCTCTAAACTAAACTGAACATTCCAAAGTCAACATTTGCAATTTATCATTACCATTTTGAATAACTCTATCATGTACCATGAGGCCATAAGAAATCAGAATAGGAGCAAGATGTTCCGCCCTTCGATCGTGCTCCACCAATAGCTAATAGATCATAGGATCATACCTAACCCAACTTTCTCATGTTCAGTTTTCTACCTTTCACCATTATCATTGATTTCCCGACTATCTCAGCCAGGACTTTGCAGTCACAGGTCTCCAAAGACTCCCACCCCTCTTGGAAATTCTTCCTCATTCCTAACTTAATTGGGTGGACCCTTATACTGAGACTGTTCCCTTTGGTTCTGCATCTTTTCACAAGAGGAAATATTCCCTTTTATCCTGTCGAGTCTTCTATGAATCCTATTTGTTTCAATAAGATTGACCTTTGTATTTATTATTATTATTTTTAAAAATATTTTTAATTTATTAGAAGTAAGTACAATTGTATACAATCATATTTTCATAATACATTTTATGTACAGCTTCTTTTTTTATTTTTTATAATAAAGAAGAAAAAGAAAAATAAGTTAGATAATGAAGTATAGAAAAATGTGGGATATATAGTGTGTGGAAAAGAAAAATAGAAAGTGAAAGAAGAAAG
Source organism: Malacoraja senta (assembly GCA_038087875.1). Lineage (NCBI taxonomy): Eukaryota > Metazoa > Chordata > Chondrichthyes > Rajiformes > Rajidae > Malacoraja > Malacoraja senta. Next base: position 41,161,773 of record CM075982.1, on the reverse strand, counting down.
TTAAAGAATAGAAAATAGGAAAAAGTGAATAAAAGAAGAAAAGGGAAGAAAAAGAAAAAAGAAGTAAGGAGATCTTATTTATAATCTTGACCATCCCTCGCCCAGTCACGAGTTAGCTTTTACAATTGTGTTGCATCATATGATTCCAAAAAGACGACAAATGGAGACCAACTCGTTGTGAATTGGTCAAATTTATCTATTAGGAATCGCATTTCCTCAAGATGTGCGGTGTCCAACATACTTGCAATCCACATTTTGAGCGTTGGTATTGGTGTATTTTTCCAAAATGTAAGTATTAATTTTTTTGCTATTATTAAATCATAATTAAAACATATTTTTGAGATGGATTCAGTTTATTCCCATCTTCCATTACCCCAAATATAATCAATTCATTATTAGGTTCCATTTTTATCTTAAATAATTTTGTGAATATTTCGAAAATATCACCTTCAAAATCTATAAAGTTTTATACAGGAAACAAAAGAGTGTGTTATAGTTGCATCTTGGGTTAAACATTTATTGCAAGTGGGGGATATAATTGGGTAAAATTTATTTAATCTTGTTTTTGGACCTTTGTATTTATAAACTCCAATGAGTAGAGACCCAACCTATTGGCTTCCGTAAAATTGTTGCTAGAGTGTAAGATAGAACTAGTATTGGGGTGGTCGTTGGTCGGTGCAGACTCGGTGGGCCGAAGCACTTGTGTCCATGCTGTATCTCTGAACTGAACTCGAAACTAAGCTAAATTCTTACTTGCAGCAGCACAACGGATGCTCACAACTTACTGCTTCCTTCAAGTAATGTTCCTTGGTGTAATTAAAAAGAAGCCATGGTTTTCTCATGTCTGCACTGTCTGTGGGGAAAACCATGAACAGGGCTCCAGTTAGACGCTGATCGCTTTTTACCAAAGTGTGCTTCTCTGGAGATGTCAGCTCCAAAGATGCAAATGGGTGATTTTCTTGATGGAAATTTTGATGGTGAATATTGACTGAGTACCTGATTGTGGAGGGTATCACAACAAATCCCCAATTCTTAGCATCTAACCTCAGCATTTCTAGCAAGTCACTAATAAAAGGTCGTCAGAGCACAATATATTTCCTTTCTTAACAGTAAACTATAAAGCGTCCCGATGGTCAAGTGTACAATTCAGTGTTGAGCATGAAATGGACATGGGGCTTTATTTTTGTGTCTTCCTGCTTTTAGCATAGTCCTCAGATAGTTTCATTATAGAATTCAATTATATTTAATCAGTGTGACGGCACGAGCTGACAGGTACGGCATACCGGCACCTCTAAAATGTTAAACATCATTATTGTGTCTTCCGGCCATGGACATGTATGTTTGATAATAGTGCATACGAGCATCTTTTTGTGCACAAACATGCCCTGATAATCGTATACCTTTCATAGAATCACAGAGACTTATGGCACAGGAGGGGGCCATTTAGCCCATCATTTTCATGCTAGCCAAAAAAAAACTATTTAAATTACTCCCACTTTACAGTTCTTGGCTGGTGGGTTTGTAGGTTATGGCACCATAAATTTTATTTTCGTTATTTTACTAATGCAATGATGTTTTCTGCTCTGTCAACCTTTCAGGTAATGAATTCCAGACCCCAACTACCTATTAGGTGAAAATAAAAAACCTCATCTCTCTCCAAATCCTTTTACTATTTACCATAATTCTACATCTCCTTCTTATTAAATGCACCCTTTACCTTCTTTGGACCTCTTTTAACGTTACAGACCTCAAGCACGTCCTGTCTCGGCTTCCCTTGGTCCAAAGAAAACAGCATTCTGAAAAAGTCAATTGGAACTCAAAAGCAGAGTAACTGCACTGGATTATTGCAGAGAATTAAACAATCTGAGGAATAACTGAAATTAAAATAACAGCCGAATAGGGAAGAATGGTTCACATGGCCTATGAAAATTTGTAAACAATAATTCAAAGTAAAGTTACAGATGATGATGCCCAGTTAAGAGCACGGACTTTGTGGGGGGGGGGGGGTCTGATCTACAGTTTGAAACCAAATAATATTTGCTGCCCTTTCTGTACAAATAATGTCTAATCAAAAGTTATTAACACCGCAAGTAATGCACATTACAGACAGAATACATTGTAACATTTTCCAAATCCACCATTGTTCCTTCATCATTTGGTGTGTTGGAAGAAAGGAATCAATTTACCTCTGTTAACGAAGCTAGTTTGTCTGTGTGTCAAAATACTTTGCACAATTGTAATTCTAATAATGTAAGCCGTTTCATGTACCCTCACAGATGAATCAACTATGAACAAGATTTATTTAGCACAGGAAGCATGGTCATTTAGAAGAATGGAGCTGAAGTCAGTACTTAGTGTGATAAAATTTCCTTACAATGGAAAAAAAATTGATTTGGATGGAAGGTAATATTTGTATTTATACAACATCTCTGCACCATTCAAATATTTCATATGTTCGATCATTATTGAAGTATAGCGGCAAATGTCACAAGGAAGTGAAGTTCCACTGGCAACATTTAGATCAGTACTTAAATTCTACATTTTGGAGGTATTAGTTATATCAGCGCTGTCAATAGTTAATGGAAAATTCAAGTCGAGTGATTAATTGTCAAATGTACCCACAATGGAACAAATAAATTCTTGCAATAGCATAACAGGCCCGTAAACACAATGCACATAGATAATACATTATAAACAAACATTGAATAAATTAATAACTCCGATACTAATGCACAAAGAGCCTGAAATCCATAGTGCAACCAATTTTCAGGCTTCCTTGGTGTTAAATAAAGTGCTGTATAATTTGTTTTCTTAAGCCCCTGTCCCACTTTCACGACCTAATTCGCGACCTCTGATGACCTTAAACGACCTAAAAAAAATCAAGGCCGCGGTAACATACGACCTCCTACGACCTTCCACGACTATGAGTACGACCTCCTATGACCTTCCACGACTATGTCTACGACCTCCTACGACTCTGTTGAAGACCTCTCATGACTATGTTGAAGACCTCCCACGACTATGAAGAAGACCTCCTTCGACCTCCTTCGACTATGTTGAAGCCTGGCTTCGACCATGTACGTTTTACTGCTGTTTGCAGTAGCCCTTTTGCTTCAGCAGCCTTTTAAGAAAGGCAGAAGGGGACGAGCAAGGATGAAGAGGAAGCACAAGAAGAGGTCTCAATGGGTAAATGGAGATGATGTGATGGACTGTCCCAGTACACCAGATGACTGGAAGAGAGTGGCGCTGGGCTTTGACAAAAGATGGAACTTAAAGCACACATGTGGGGCAGTGGATGGCAAGCATGCCATTCTTGTCCCTGTACCCCTCATTTTCCTTTTCATACAGGAAGGCATTCTGCTGGAACCATTCCTCAAGGCCCCCCTCCTGCTGCCTGGTGAAGGTGTAGGGCATAACCTTCCTCCAGCCCTCCCTCACCACCAATGGGGCATCTGCCTCTGATGCTGTGTCAGACACAGGAGAAAGGGCTGCTTTGCTGCCTTCAAATGAGGCAGTGAAGGATGGGGTGGTGGTGGGGACATATACTAACACCCTGGTCTCCTCCTTCAGGGGTCTCTCATGCAGGGCTACCTCCTCCTGCACTATCACCTCCTGTGGCATCACCTCCTGCCATTCCTCTTCTTGGGTGGGCAACACCTGCATGACAGTTTTTTTTTTAGGGTTGTGCCCTCCCCCTATGCTGCTGCCTTTTTGGTGCCATCTCTAAAACACAAGTCTCCACTCCAAAAAACTCTCCAGCTATGAATGAACATGCCTTGGAGTGACAGAGGTGACGTTCTGCTGTTTAAATAACCTTTTTGGTCTACTGACCTTTTTTCACCCCGGAGCTTTACCTTTGACTGCCTCCGACCACCTACGGCTACCTACGACTAGCATCACGACCTACTATGACCTACCTATGACCTACCTACGACCTAACTACGAGTTAAAAGTATTGATTTTTTCCATGCCAACCTTTTTTTTACACGTGGACATTTTTTATCAGGCTAGACCTACTTGATGCCACGAGTACCTACGACAAGCATCACGACCTACTACGACAAGCATCACGACCTACTACGGCCTACCTACGACCTCAAACTACCTCCTACAACCTCGTGGCGACCATGCTGCGAGTATGTCAAGGGCAAAGTCGGCAGGGGTCGTGAATTAGGTCGTTAAAGTGGGACAGGGGCTTTATTTAGTCTGTGTCAGCTGGGGAGACATCGCAGGGAACATACTGTACATAAATCGAGTCAAAGACCTTAAATTCAAGGGAAGGGAGTCGCCAAGATTCAGTTAATCCTGATCACAATCAAATGGAATTTGTCGATGCATTGTTGCTTGATCAGAACATCACCAGAGCTAGCTTTCAAGTAATCCATCAATATTCAATTTACAGTCTAGACTCTCACATGAAGAATGGCCACTTGGACAAGTGCAGGATGTTCATTAGCATTCGTGAATTTCAAGCCTTTCAAGCTGAGGTAAATGAAAATAAAGAGATGCAATCTAGCTGAACTAAGTTTCAAGAAAGAGCAAACTAGCAGACATTTTAAAACTTGTTTTCCCCTTTGACCATGTGATGGTTATGTCCTCTCATCCTGAGAATGGTTTGTCATTTGCTTAACCTCTGTTTCAGCTTATTGCTCACTTTTGTTCTCTTGGTATCAGACAAAATGAAGATCTACCCCAATTCCTACAGGAGAGTAAAATCTCCTGATAATTTCTTCTCCCCCCTGGAAGAGGTGAGCTGAGGGAGTCTGTGTCCGTCCTGCACGGGTCTATGATTCAACGTTTAGATCAACGTGAAATAATGAATTTAGAGAGGAGATATTTGATGTTCTGAAATTATTTAACTCTTGAAACCTGAACGCATTGGAATCAGATCGGACAAAAACAAAGAAGCTCCTAACCACTACTGACTACTTGTTTATGGAAAGTTTCAAGGATGATTATGAAATGTAACTGTTAACTGGACTTGTCCCTTTAATGTTATTGCTTTGGTACCCCCTGTAGGGAAATGATCCAGAATGGAAAATCCAGTCAATTGTCCATATACAAAGTGATTTGTTTATTCATATACATATTTTGCTTACCAGTCATATCCATGTTACTGTCGTACCTGAGCTACAAAATTTCACTGTTCCTTCGAATCACTTGACTACATTTTATCTAGTTTCTGAGTTAAAATATTTGGTTGTAAATTGGATGTAATAATGGTCTGAGCCCTGCAGTATTCTACTCACTACCCTACTTGTCTCTCCTTCCATGTAGCCCTTCAGCAATATGACTGGACTATTTCCTTTTCTCCATGTGACATTACTGTGGACAAAGGTAGGGAGTGTCCTCTAAAAGTCATTGGAAGCTTATGGGAATCAGACACAGAGATCCTCTTCGAACTCTGTTGTGACTTCCACTCCAGGAGTTGTAATTCTCTACGGCTATGTGGTCAGATTGTGCAGCTAAACGCTGTAATTTGTAACTTTACTGGAACACTGAGGTTAACAGTTACTGTACCAATGGGCTCCCTTCACTGGCAAGATTCACTCTCCACATCATTAAACAGGACACTACATTGACTCTTTCACCCTGAGTGTTGTGAACTCATTATACCCACTCTACAACAGGATGCTTACCTCAAATTAAGAAATCCACCAAGGAAGATATATCAAAGATATACCTTTTGTAATATCTCCATATCTCCCGTTTCAAAGATACTTTTGTCCCAGCTGTTATCACACAATTGAACCATCCTATCACCAACTAGAGTGTGGTCCTGAGCTACTAATTACCACATTGATGTCTCGTGGACCATCTTTAATCAGACTTTACTGAACTTCATCTTGTACTAAATCTTATTCCCTTTCTCATGTATCTGTATACCGTGGATGGCTCAATTGTAATCATGTATAGTATTTCCGCTGACTGCATAGCACACCACAAAAAGCTTTTCACTGTTCCTCGGTACACGTGACAATAAACAAAACTAAAATAAAACTAAACTACCGTGGAATAATGGAGATCTCAATGGATTAATAACAATGTCACAAACCAAAGGCTCATCATAATCCAATCCAGTGCCTGGACGAGAAGTCTTCGATCTGAAATGCTCATTGCTTTTCTTTCCACAGATGCTGGCTGACATGTTGAGTGTTTCCAGTGTTTTCTGTTTTTATGTCCCTATACAGACAGCACGAAACTAGATGCAAAGAGGACGTTCCAGAATAGACCACCAAATGCACCAAATTAAATTCAAACCAAGTCCTGTTATGATTTCAGTAATGAAAGTCAAACAAGGGGGCACATTGTCATAGACTGCCGCTGTGACCTTTCCTGGTTTCTTATTGCTGTGTTTCACAGACGCCATGATCTGAATCCAAGACATAGAAATCTATACATACATCCTTATCTCAACCATGTGATCAGAAGCTATTTTTTTTAATCTATTCCCGAGTTATCCTACAGCTATGTGTTTAGTCACTCCTTTTTGTATGGCATTTTATCAAAGGTCTTATGGAAGTTAGTTTCAATACAGTCCCCATGGGTTATCATTTTGCAAAGGAACTGAAGAGGTTGGTCAAGTGGCATCAGACTCTTCTGATTCAACATCGATCACTGAGAGCCAGCTTATCATTAACAGTGCTCATTTTGTGCTTAGTCTCAGAAATGCTGCTTGGCTCTGTTATCAGGAGCACACACTGGTACACCAGAGTAGAAACTACTGTCATATTTTAGTACTACTTCATAACGCAACACTTCCATTTCACTGGCTACAAGTTGTCTTGCAAGAGAAGGAGAGCGATCCAATACAGAGGAGAACATCATTTTGGAATATAATTTATGAGAACAGTGGGAAGAGCAAAATAATATTCTTTGTGGGTCTTATGAACATTAAGACCCACAAAGAATGCACTAATTGTAATTTGTTTGTACTACAAGTGCAGAATCAAGAACAGTGATATTTTTTGAATAATCACAACAAATAATCCAGCTCTTAGCACAGAGAAATCCACAATTTCTATAATATTTCAATCTACATCGATTCAGCTAAATTCTTTCCTATCTATTACATTCTATATGAATCAATGCTATTAACCGCTTGATCTGCTAGAAAGGGTCAAGACAGAATTCACAGCAGGTTATCATTTCCTTAAGCAGTATCTTTAATAAAATCATCAATCTTAAAGATAGTAATTTCTGATTGTTGAAATAATAATGACAAAACCTGACATGAAAACCGATTATCTGGTTTGGTGAAAGAGAAGGATTATGTACATCAGCAACAACAACACAACACAACACTAGCCTGAAGAAGAGTCTCGACCAAAAACGTCACCCATTCCTTCTCTCCAGAGATGCAGCCTGTCCCGCTGAGTTACTCCAGCTTTTTGTGTCTATCTTCGGTTTAAACCACCATCTGCAGTTCCTTCCTACACAACACAATGGACTGGATTGGTGCTTGTGCTGATTGCAGAGAAATTCTATATTTTTATCGTAGGCTTGTATGAAATTGCTATCAATTTCACAATAACCTTTATCCAAATAAATGTGTTTGATTCACAAATCATTGTGACAAACAATAGCATGGCATTAAATATTCAGAATATAATATGCTTTGACCAATTTATCTTAGAAGTCCGTAATAGAAGCCAATCACTGACATTTTTTAATGGCAAGCCTTCAGCATTTCCCACAGTGGGACTTTGCCCTTCTTTAGACTTTAGACTTCAAACTTTGGAGATACAGTGTGTAAACAGGCCCTTCGGCTCACTGAGTCTGCACCGATCAGCAATGACCCTGAACACTAGCACTATCCTACACAGTAGGGACAATTTGCAATTCTTTTTACTGAAGCCAATTAATCTACAAGCCTGTACATCTTTGGAGTGTGGGAGGATACCAGAGCATCCGGTGAAAACCCATGTGATCACCAGGAGAACGTACAAACTCCATACAGGCAGCACCCATAATCAGGAATGAACCTGGATCTCTGTCGCTGTAAGGCAGCAACTCTACCGCTTGACTGTGCCTTCCCTCATTTTCCCAAAGTTGCATGCTTTTAGGCAGATCGCTGCATGACATCTAGTGTTTAATAATGGCCTTCTTGTAGAATGCTTTTGCTGGATTAACATGGTCATATAATTTGTGCCCTTTCTTCAAACATATATAAATTGGTCAAGGCTCAAACATCCAATACAAATGTATTATGTTTCATTTACAAATGAAACATAAAAGGATAATCATTTCCTACATCATCAAACATGCTGTAAAATCGATAATGGCTTATGCCCCTGTCCCACATAGGCGATTTTTGCGGTGACTACAGGCGATTAGGCTGTCGCCACATCATCACGGGGTGACGCCTGTATGATCGTGAGTAGTCTCCTCAAGTCGCCTAAAGAGTCGTAGTGATTTTCTGGTCGGCGCCGGATTTTGAAATGTTCAAAACTTTTCGCCGACTGTGGGCTTGACATAGCTTGACGTAGCTTGTCTTCTCCTGTCATAGGTTGTCGCCAGGATGATGCAGGTTGTCGCCAGGTGACGTTGGTTGTCGCTGGGTGCTGACTTTGGTGAATTCCATTGGCGACTACCTACGTCAACCTACGTCAACCAGCGACAGGTACCGGCGACTGAATTGTCTTCAGTTGTCGCCGACAGGGTTGTTGCTTGTCGTAACTTGCCACGAGTGGACGTAGGTTGACTTTGGTTGTCGCCTGTGTGGTCGTAGGTTGTCGTAGGTGTGGTCGTAGGTGGATGGATCGCAAGTTGTCGGTAGCTTGCCGTAGCTTGACGTCGACTAGGTGATAGGTTGTCGTAGCTTGTCGTAGACTGTCGTATGGGGAATCCAGTCGCCACTTTTTCAGCGACCTGCTATGACTGTGACAGTCGCCGACAGTCGGCAAAAAAAACCGGCTAAGTGGGATAGGCCCTTTAATTTTTTTTGCTTCAGTGACTAATCGAACAACATTTTGGTTACTGACCAGACAAATTCAGCAGATTTTAGTATTATAACATCATCAATGTGTCAATTTGAATTTAAACAATATACATAATGTAAACCATATGGTCCATTCTGTGTCCAAGAATTCAAAATAAATTGGTAAACAGAGAAACTTTCCAGTTTTTATATTAATATTCTCATTGAAGTAGGTTGAAAGAAATCAGGCATGAGATGCACTTAGATAATAGTTCTGTGATCTGGTGGATGATAATGATAGTGCATTCCATTATAAGCATTAACAATGGCTGAATGTTTGACGACTACAAAGAACACAGGAAGGTTTCCTCTGGCCGTTTCATCTATAGATTAAGTCCTTTCAGGACAGAGGATTGCAGAAAATCAATAAATTCAGTTTATTTGTGAAATAACTGTATGAAGGAACTGCAGATGCTGGTTTAAACTGATGATGGACACAAAATGCTGGAGTAACTCAGCGGGACAGGCAGCATCTCTGGTGAGAAGGAAAGGTTCACCTTTCGGGTCGAGACCCTTCTTCAGACTGATCAGTTATTCTCCATGTGAATTATTCACATAACATGTGAATGTTATAATGTCATTCTCCTTTTTGACATTTGTTACAGTCAGATAGCACCGATGTACTCTGTCCTTGCAGTTTTTGTTGTGTTAAACCAGGTTTAGTATTATTGAATTTCCGTGTGTGGTAGAGAACATATTGGCTGGTTGAATCACGGTCTGATTCAGCAACTCGAATGCCGAGGAATGTAGGAGATTACAAACAGTGGTGAACACTGCCCAGTCCAACACGGGTACTGACCTCCCCACCTTTGAAGGGATCTATATGCAGATGCTGGCTCAAAAAAGGCAACCAGCATCATCAAAGACCCACACTACCCTGACCACACTCTCATTTCATTCCTTCCATCAAGAAAAAGTTTTAGGAGTGAAAACTGTGACCTCCAGGTTTAAGAACAGCTTCTTCCCAGCAACTTACAAGCTCTCGAACATTACAATACACTAACTGAACTATGAATTATGGACTGTCTTGGTCACACTAAGGACTTCAGGTTTTCTACACTAATATTAGGATCATTGATTTATTGTTTCTTGGTTATTATATGATATCTATGAGTATTGAGTTTACTCTTCGGCTGCTGAGGTAAGAATTTCATTGTTCCATTGTCAGTACATATGACAATTACACACTCTTAACTCTTGACCTGACTGTTGATTGGGATTGGGAGATGTCAGGCTGGTTGGTGGGCTACCCTTTCCATACGTTGGTGCCAATGTTTCTGGGGTATGAAAGTCTGATTATTTTTGTCTGTTGCAAATAATTTTACCAGACAAGCAATAAGCAGTAACCAAGGAGTAGCACTGAAGCACACTTTTAAGCTGCAATACATTCATAGTCAAACGAACCATTTTACTGCATGATTCTCTTTTGATGTGGTTGCAATGCTATTTTATATGTTATATCTACAAATTACGGGTAATATTTTCCATTATATATATATATATATGTTAATAATTAGGGGGGCAATGAAGAGCACAGAATACTAAATGAACAGATGAATTATGATGTGTAGGAAGGAACTGCAGATGCTGGTTTACACTGAAGATAGACACAATATGCTGGAGTAACTCAGTGGGTCAGGCAGCATCTCTGGAGAAAAGGAATGGGTGACATTTTGGGTCGAGACCCTTGAGACTGATGTTTGATATTGCCTAATACCATCCAAAGATTGCAAACTCTTAAATTAATACATTTCTGTTCATTGGTTAATTATCTTCACTCAGAAAAAATCCAACAAAGCTCCTGAGGAGGATTAGTGAAAATTACCAAGAATATATGTTTTGATCTTCATTATTAACTTTACTATAATGACTCTAGTCACCTTATCAAAGGGTCATTGTATTAATTTTCATTAAACACCAGGGTTCAGTGGAATCCAAAGCCATTCTGACCTTTGGTTTGTGAAGAGTGGTTTAGCCTAATATTGAGTAAGTAGAAGAGATGTAAAAAAAAAAAAAAAAGTCCAGATCGTGCAATGTTGCTAAGGAACAACAAAGATTTGCACAACCCAGTAGCAGGGATTTAATACACAATATTCCTGTCAAATAATACCAAAAAACGTTTGAAATGCTGCATGCAAAGACAACAGTTCTAAATACTGTTGCCTTTGCGTGCAGTATTTCAAACGCTTTTGTGGAACAAGAGCTATTGAAACAATTGTTAAACTACCTACGTCAACCTACGTCAACCAGCGACAGGTACCGGCGACTGAATTGTCTTCAGTTGTCGCCGACAGTGTTGTTGCTTGTCGTAACTTGCCACGAGTGGACGTAGGTTGACTTTGGTTGTCGCCTGTGTGGTCGTAGGTTGTCGTAGGTGTGGTCGTAGGTGGATGGATCGCAAGTTGTGGGTAGCTTGCCGTAGCTTGACGTCGACTAGGTGATAGGTTCTCGTAGCTTGTCGTAGACTGTCGTAAGGGGAATCCAGTCGCAACATATCTAACATGCACATTTTCTCAATATTTTCCATGGATCACGGCCTGAATAAGGTCAAATTTGTAAATCAGGTATTACAGGCGTGTGGTTGCAGTGCCATTGCAAATACAAAATGTACTGAATATTACTTTTGTAATTCATTTGTGAAGGAATAGTATAACTATCTTTGACCAATTAAGACATTTGCATTAGTTATGGTGTTTCTTTTAACTTTATACCATTCTTCTCTTCATTATTTTCTTTTTGTTGGAGACTTGAATAATACCTACTTTTGGCTCCTTCCTTAATAGATTGATCAAGAACAATCCCCTTTCTGTTATCGCTTGCATTTATCTAAAGAGCAGGAGGCTTTATTTATATCTGGATTCTTCTATACTTGATTTTTTAACTATTTGTAAGTATTTTTAAATTTAACAGTCTGTAGAGAGTCTGTAGAGAGGCAGAGAGTAGGTGGAATTCTCTGCCTCAGAGGGCGGTGGAGGCAGGTTCTCTGGAAACTTTCAAGAGAGAGCTAGATAGGGCTCTTAACGATAGTGGAGTCAGGGGATATGGGGAGAAGGCAGGAACGGGGTACTGATTGGGGATGATCAGCCATGATCACATTGAATGGCGGTGCTGACTCGAAGGGCCGAATGGCCTACTCCTGCACCTATTGTCTATTGTCTATTATCTATTGTACAATTTACCATGTTAATTCCATCAATCATGTTTCCATCTTAGCAAACAAATTAGAATTAATGCATTCTTGACCGCTAATCAAAATAATATTATTGGACCGCCGAACTAAATAATAGACCATAGCTTGGGAGAAACGAACTAATTTAAGTTGAATTGGCAATTGATTTTTTTTTCTCTTATTCCTCTGCTTTCCAAAACCATGAGCCGAATACATATGAGAGACACTTTCAGCAATTCAACAGGCATCTTGCTTTTTGAATGTCCTGGTACTATTGTTTAAGAAACAGAATAAATTCTTCCCCCAAATCCTTCCCCATTTTATTTCTTTGCCATTTATAATGAACAATGTTCCATTAATTCACTGGAACAGTAACCCTGTCCAACAATGGAAATTGTTTCCTATAGCAATCAAATGTTTCACTCGGGAGGTAAGCTTTAGGTCAAGTTGCTTCCACAAATATGTCAAAATAGACATTGAGAACCTTTGAAGCTGAGTTTTATCTGGCTTTTATTCATCTGTTCAAAAAAACTTGACATCTCTCATTATTGTTTATTTTGCTTTATTTTAGCATTAATGCTTCTTCTAGTCACTGCACATTCAAAGAGTGAAATAGTTTTATTTATTGCACCTGTAAAAGGCCATTTGCTGTTCTATAATTTAGCATTAAAAGGCAACCAACAAATAGATTGGCTGTGTCATACTTTGAAGCCCCAAGTCGCTAGCAGAACTATTTTACTTACTTTCATCTTTAATCTGCCTTAGCAAATAACCACATCAAATGAGCTACTGGACCACATCAAACCAGGAAGAACTAATATGAGCATGAATTGGTGATATATGTTGCAAATCCACAGATTGCAATATGCCAATCCCAACATGATGTATAGTGGTCATATCAATGGGCATCTAATCTAGATGCCAGGACAAATGATATGGAGGTGCAATTAACTCACACGACCACTACATTAAAACTTAGCTAACAAAAACTCCCTCTTCTCCCCTCTCCCATTGGGCAGGAGATACAGAGTGTTTGAAAAGGCATACCTCCAGATTCAGGAACAGTTTCTTCCCAGCAACTGAACGGTCCTCTCATCAGCTGGAGTATGGTCCCGACTTCCCATCTACCTCCTTGGAGACCTTTGAACTATCGTTAATCGGACTTTATCAGACTTCAATGTTATATCTTACACAAAATGTTGTACCGTCATCCTTTTTCTCTGCACTGTGGACAGCTTGATTGCATTCATGTATTGTATTTTCTTTGACTGGATAGCACACAAACAAAAGCTTTTTACTGTACCTCAGAACATGAGTCAATAATAAATGAAACTAAACTAAATATGTATTACAAGGGTATTACCTGTAATGGTGACCAGGAAGTTAGTAAATTGTCATACAAAATCGCACTATTTTACTTGCATTCTTTAGGGAATGAAACATTATCGATATGGCCCAGAGCAAGGACTTATCTGTCCTTTAGCTAACTCATAAAATCACCATACCCCTACAAACAAAATAAAACATATTTACCATTTGGCTTTGGCACTTCAGTAGGAAATGGGCAATCCAGTATATCCCATGAAATCATCCTCTTAAGTATGTGGATACTTGTGTCAAACTTGGGAGATCAGATGGGAGAATAGAGTCTGAAGAAGGGTCTCGACCCGAAACGTCACCCATTCCTTCTCTCCAGAGATGCTGCCTGTCCCGCTGAGTTACTCCAGCATTTTGTGTCCATCTTTAGTACTAACAGAACAATGTGAGATGGTGGTAATGTAATCATTGTCAAGGGGAATTTGTCTCAAGAGTCTGAAAAAATTGTCAGCTGATCGAAGTTCCTACACCATATGCAATCAATTTAAAATGCATTCTTGCCCATGGCCAATGAATGTTCACACTCTTAAGATGTTTTCATTGGCTGGCAGTGGCAGCTCATTACACGCAGGATGTGAAATGCAAGAATACCATTATATCACTGAAAAACCTCCAAGCTATTTGATGTGGAATGAACATTTCTTGTGCTTAGAAGCCATCCCATTCACTGAAGTATAAAGACGTGGAAGGAACACTTGTCACTGTAACTATTTGGAGGAGGAAGCTCCATCGGAATCCTAATCCTCAACAGTAAAGAAGCACAAGGTAGACACAAAAAGCTGGAGTAACTCAGCGGGACAGGCAGCATCTCTGGAGAGAAGGAAGGGGTGATGTTTCGGGTCGAGACCCTTCTTCAGACTGAGTTACTCCAGCATTTTGTGTCTACCTTCGATTTAAACCAGCATCTGCAGTTCTTTCCTACACAGTAAAGAAGCACGTCTCACTTGTGTGCAAAACCAATGTTTGAACAGTTTGCAATCATCTTCTGCACACATATAGACATTTTAAAGTCATCCAGAATTAAGTAGTTACTTCACATAGGTTTCCAATACCTGGCATTTATGATATTCAAAAGGACGCTCGAATTAGGACTAGACTGTTGGCCAGAGGTTTGATTCATCATGTATCTTAGAAGAATTGTTCAGATGAACCTCAATTTCATTGCATATCCAGTTCCCATCACAGTGTCATTGCTTCTGCTCCATAGTCAATAATGTGTTGGAGTCCCATGGATTTTTTAGATATGTCTAGGTCCCAAATATATAACAGAGGACCATATCAGAACTAATCTCTCAGACATACCATCCACGAGGCAAACTAATCCCTAATAAACATGGGTCTGAAGAAGGGTCTCGACCCAAAACCCCACCTATTTTTTTTCTCCAGAGATGCTGCCTGACCTGCTGAGTTACTCCAGCATTTTGTTTTTACCCTAAATAAACATCTTGATTTCTCCTCTATAAGCGGTAGATACAAACTGACTTGATTTAAGACAAAAGTCTAACTTTAAGTCTCTGCCGAATGGCCGATTATACCAAATACATCTCGAGCAGCTATGCATTAACAGCCCAACATTAAGTGCCCAGGAAACAATTGAAAAAAACATGAGGAAACACATCCATTATATTGCAGTATTGTATTGGAATCAGCCAATATCTTATTACTTAAAAATGATAAAAACTATGTTCAATGTGGGTTGATAGAACTATTAAAAGCCGTTGGGATGTGACCTGTCCCTTTAAGAGTATGTCCTTTGAAGTCATTTCTTTTGATCGTTTCATTATACTTTACATACACTGGAAGTAGGGTCCTGGCAATTGAAATCCAAATGCTTCCAATCTTTTTATTAGATACTGTAGAAAAAAAGATCTTTATGGAGCTATATTACTGTATTAGTAATTTAAATATGAACAGGTTCCTGTGCATAATATTTTAATGCTTTAAGGAGTACGTACAAGTGGCCCAGACAGTTGCTCGTAAAATGTCGGTGACTTTATTGAGAAAGATCATCATGATCTCTAAACTGACTTGGAATGAGCTTGTACACTTTTCTCCTAAAACATCCAGTGATGAGAAGACTGGATAACCAGGAGAACCATCACTTGAAAGCATTTCGGAATAGATTAAAGCAAAATGTTAGATAGCTGGTGATAAAGTTTAGCTTTTTAGTTTAGTTTATTATTGTCACGTGTACCGAGGTACAGTGAAAAGCTTTTGTTGTCATGCTAACCAGTCAGCGAAACAACTATACATGAATGCAATCAAGCCAATAGACAATAGACAATAGACAATAGGTGCAGGAGTAGGCCATTCGGCCCTTCGAGCCAGCACCGCCATTCAATGTGATCATGGCTGATCATCCCCAATCAGTACCCCGTTCCTGCCTTCTCCCCATATCCCCTGACTCCGCTATTTTTAAGAGCCCTATCTAGCTCTCTCCTGAAAGCCTCCAGAGAACCGGCCTCCACCACCTTCTGAGGCAGAGAATTCCACAGAATCATCAACAAGCCATCAACAATGCACTGATAAAGGATAAGGGTACAACATTTAGTGCAAAATACAGCACCGAAGTCCAATAAAGTCTGATTAAAGATTGTTCAAAGGACTTCAAAAGTAAATGGGAGGTCAGGGCCGCACATTAGCTGATGAGAGGACAGTCCAGTGCCTGATAACTGCTGGGAAGTAACTGCTCCTATATGTGGAGGCATGCTTTTTCAAACTTCTGTACCTCTCGCCTGTAAAGTAGAATAAAGATATTGCTATTTTTCTTTATTGTGGAATAAGCATCCATATTTGACCAAATCTAATGAATCACCAATAAAACTGAGGAAGACACAATGCCTTGGACGGGTATTGCATTGGGAAAATATTAAGTATTGATTTGACTGCCTGAGCACAACATTGGAGGATGATTGGGTAATGTGTGGGAGGAAAACACTTGAATATACTAGGTGAGGAATGTCAAGGAGCAACAATGGCCTTTGAGAAGTATTAGCAATAGGAAACTGATCTAATGTAGGTGATAGTACCCATGACTGACATAATAGCTTTCTTACATTGAGCCCTGACTTTCTTAGGCACCATTAGAAGCAAACATACAGGAAAGATTCAAAATACTTCATTGTGGGCCATTGTTACAAATCCCAGCTTAGAAACAGCAGCTTTTATTTAAAAGCAATCCATTGACATTGGCTATAAACCTTAATGAAAATGTTAATTCATTATTCTCAACGGCCCCTTTAGAAGTAGAAGCACCATTCGCAATGTTGTACAATATGGGTACAATATGGAAAAATATGCACATTGTTGTACGGATAATGAAAGGCATAGAGTGGATGTGGAAAGGATGTTTCCAGTAATGGGAGAGTCTGGAACCAGAGGGCACAGACTCAGTACAAAAGTACTTTTAGAAAGAAGATAAGGAGGAATTTCTTTAGCCAGAGGGTGGTGAATCTGTTGAATTTATTGCCACAGATGGCTGTGGAGGCCAAGACATTGGGTATTTTTAAGGCAGAGATTATTAGGTTCTTGACTAGGGAGAATGGGGTTGAGAGAGAAAAATAGATCTGCCATGATCTATTTTACTTACTGCAAAACAAAAATCTCCACTTGATTTAAACCAGGATGTCGGGCTCAAGATTGATACAACAGTCATGAACAGCTGTGATCTAAACTTTAGTTCATAAAATTATCGGGCTGAGAATGAAACAGAATGGCACAGAATATGACTCTCTTAAACCACAATGTGTTATGTAACTAAAGCAATTTGCCATGAAAGGGGAAAATGTTGAGAGAAATGAAGTGAGGAAAGGATAAAGGTGTGAATGATAGAACTGGCAGTTCAAATCAGAATGGTCTCTGAACAGAAAATAATGTTTTAAGTTTAAACATGTGGAAAGCTTTTCATTTAAGCACAGACATTAAATCTGAAGTAGTTCGGCGCACCTTTGCAATAGATAGGTCACTAAACAGAGAAACTGGACCAGTTAGATGGATGAATGTAAAATACACTATAGCATAGTTGAATAATTGGTAACATGGATTTATTACTGGGAAATTGACTTGACAAACAAGCTATAGATTTGTTTGAGGATGTTACTGAAATAACAGATAAGGGAGAACCAATGGATTTTCAGAAGGACTTTGATAAAATCTCATGTAAGAGACTAAAGTGCAAAATTAAAGTGCATGGGGTTGGGAGTGATATACTGGCAAGTCTCTTGAATAGACTGCAGATGTTGAAATTTTGGGCAAGTTGCATCTGATGATGTGCAATCAATGTTTCAGAGGAAGAAATGCAGCAACACATCACAGGCAGATGTTCGTACACAGACAGTGATGATCTAGATTTTGTTCTTGTGTGAATAGAGTGATAAAGGTTTCTCAGGGAGACCAGATATTTTGCTCTGTAAAGGGCCTGTCCCACTATACGAGTTTACCCAAGAGCTCTCCCGAGTTTAAAAAAAAAATCAAACTCGTGATAAGTATGTAGAATGTACGTAGCGAGTACGTCGGAGCTCGGGACGTCTCTTAGCGGCTCGTAACGCTAACGGCAGGTACTCGGGAAACGCGGTAAGTTCGTGAGGTTTTTTCAACATGTTGAAAAATGTCCACGAGAGCCCCAAGTACCTACGAGCGGCTATTACCGTAATTCTCCGAGTTCGAATCAGGGGAAACTCGGAAGAACTCTTGAATTACCTTGTACAGTGGGACAGGCCCTTAAGGGTAGAAAGTGGACTTGGTTCAACATCTCATCTTAAAGTTGGTATTGAGCTGGAGTTTCAGCTTTGATTTTAGCTTTGGATGAGATGTCATCTGCAATTTAGTGACAGATATGAGAATTTTATTCAAAATCAAAGCACCGCAAATGCTGGAAATCTGATGTCAAAACAGAAAATGTCAAAAGTATCAGCGGATTGGGGTTCTTTTATGAATGAGAAATCAAGATTTTTTTTTTAGATTGAAGATCCTTAAAATAATATTACATAAGGGAGTGATGTTAGCTTGTAATAGGGTTGAATGAATATTGCAGTAATCTAGTGCTCTTGTACAAAGCCAAGTAATTTAGACAGTTCAACAGATTTTCCAGGTTCAAAGCTAAATCTAGTTAACTAAATTCTTGAATTCTGGAGTGCCTATATTGGTGATCCTAAAACTGTCAGTAATAATTTAAAAAATGATTCAGTAAAGTGCTTTCAGGAAACAAAAACATTCTTAGCCTGACTTATACATGTCTATAAACAGCAATATAATAATTAGGAATGGACAGTAAATGCTGATTGCCAAAGACAGCCACATCTTATGAAAAATAAAAATAATCTATTGTTTACGACAAAATGTGTTTCCCATTTTCTTCAAAAAGCTGGTCAAAATACTAAAACATAATCAAAACTCAACATTTTCCATAGATACGTACCAACAAACCTCCTTGGGAATATAAATCAACATTTATTAAACTATACTAGAATCTCTAAATCTGCCTTGCTTGTCGAGGAATACGGTAACTTACTTAAATCCTATATTTATTGATTTTGGTTCTCTTTTTAGCTCTTTCCTAGAGTATATGGAATCATGGCATTAAACAGCTTGGAAACCGGCCCTTCAGTCAAACTCGTGCATGCCGATTAGGTTGCCTAACTGAGCAAGTCCCGTTTTCCTGCATTTGGCCCACATCCCTCTCAACCTTTCCTATCCACATACCTGTCCTAAGATATTTTATTGTAATTGAACCTGTCTCCATCACATCCTCTAATGTAACCACCATCCTTTATGTGAAAATCTTCCCCGTCAGCTTCTCTTTAAATCGTACCTCTCTCACCTTAAATCTATGCCCTCTAATTTTTGCCTCTGCTACCCTGGAGAACCTACCATTCACCATATCATTGCCCCTCATGACTATATATATCTCTATAAGGCCATTGCTCAGCCTCCTGCACTTCAGAGATAATAGCCTCAGCGTATCCAGCCCTCCATTCTGGTATCATCCCTGTGAATCCTTTCTCGACCCTTTCCAGCTAAATAATGGATGAGCCAAACTCAACACTGAGCTAATTTGGAGCTGATTCTTGGGCCTATTTAGGTCAGTGTCACGGCTTTAATTCCTCACTTTTTGTTAAACTAATCCATGCTTAAGATGAAATGGAGCGAAATATTTAAACAATTGACGCCCAATATCTCCTTTCAAACTGTGTTTTTTTTAAAACTACTACCTTGCCCATAACTGGTGACTTTACATGGTCTAATTTCACTGAAGGAAATCACTCCAAAAATTTGGCAGATTCTGTTTGAGAACGTTTCATAACAAGTCTTTTCCAAATTTGTCACCAGCTGCCCCATGTTATCACCAGTTGCATCATGTTCTCCTGAGCTGAAAGTTTTAGTTTTATTTTGTATAGTTTTGGAGATAAAGCATGGAAACAAGTTGTTTCTGCCAACCGGGTCCACGCCAACCATCGATCGCCCATTCACTCTGGTCCTACATCATCCCACTTCACCATCCACTCTTTACACACTAGGGATCCATTTGCAGAGGCCAATTAAGCTGCAAATCTGCACGTCTTTTGGATGTGGGAGGAAACTGGAGCACTTGAAGGAAACTCACTTGGTCACAAGAAGAACAGGCAAATTCCACATGGACAGCACCAAAGTTCAGGATCGAACCCGGGTCTCTGGCCTTATGAGGCAGCAACTCTACTAGCTGCGTCACTGTGCAGCCCTAAGGTTTTTGCAGGTTGCAGTTCCACTTGTTATTTTATCCAACACTGCTTTGCCTTTAGTTTCTCCAATTAAACAGTATTTTTCTTACAATATTATTCAGTTTTTCTATGCTCTAAACATAAAATAAATTGCTCCTCTGTCTCTCATTTCATCATTTTCTTTCATCAATTTTCAGAAAGGTTTATGTCAAAGAAATATGACCCATGAGAAGAGTATTGTTACTGTGCACTATTCAGTTACAAACTTACCGAATAGTGAAAGGCCTGGATAGAGTGGATGTGGATAAGATGTTTCCATTAGTCTAGGACCAGAGTCCATAGCCTCAGAATAAAAGAACGTACCTTTATAACGATGAGAAGGAATTTCTTTAGTCAGAGGGTGGTGTCAGGGGTTCGAGGGGAGAAGGCAGGAGAATGGGGTTGGGAGGGAACGATAATCTGCCATGATTGAATGGCGGAGTAGACTAGATGAGCCGAATGGCCGAATTCAGCTCCTATAACTTATGAACTTATGAACTTATGAAAAGGCATCTTGTTCTTTATTGGTTTTGTAACACTCATGGACATAGGAAGAACTATTTGAGGAAACCAAGTGCCATTGCCCTTTTGTACGGAGACACTATTATTGGATAACTTCCTGACAGTTGTAAATAACGGTTCCTCAGGGAACATTTCAGAGGAAAGGATAATAAAATACAGTGTGTCCCAACAGGATCTTTACAAATGTTAACTTAAAAAAGTAACAATAGGCAAAAATATCTCCTTTGGGTGCTACTTACAGCAAAACAAAAATCTCCACTTGATTTAAACCAGGATGTCGGGCTCAAGATTGATACAACAGTCATAGACAGCTGTGATCTAAACTTTAGTTCATAAAATTATCTGGTTACAAATGAAACAGGATGGCACAGAATATGACTTTATTAAAGCAAAACATGTTATGTAACTAAAGCAATTTGCCACAAAAGGTGAAAATGTTGAGAGAAATTAAGTAACAACATTTTAAAGGTGTGAATGATAGAGCTGGCAGTTCAAATCAGAATGATCTCTGAACAGAAAATACATTTTAATTTCAAACATGTGGAAAACTTTTCATTTGAGCATAGACAATAAATCTGAAGGAGTTTGACACAACAGAAGTGCAATAGGTGGGTCAGTAAACAGAAACACTTGACCAGTTATTTAGGTGGATGTAAAATACACCATAGCATAGTTGAATAATTGGTAATGTGGATTTATAACTGAGAAATTGCACTTGACAAACCAGATATAGATATTTTTTGTGAATGTTACTGAAATAACAGCTAAGGGAGTACCAATGTTTTCAGAGGGCCTTTGATTAAATCTCCTGTAAGTGACTATAGTGCAGAATTAAAGTACATGGGGTTGGGAGTAACATACTGGTAAGTCTCTTGAAGAGACTGCAGATGTTGGAATTTTGGGCAAAAAAACAAACTGTTGGAGGGACTCAGCAGGTCAGGCAGCATCCAGGGAGGGAAAAGGACAGATGATGTTTCGGGTCGGAAATATTATCTGTCCATTTCCCGCCATTGATGCTACCTGAGCCATGGAGTCCCTCCAGCAGTATGTTTTTCATGTATCAATGGTTTGGATAAGAGGGTTGAATGTAAGGTTGTCAATGCTGTGTAATTGTAAACTGTGAGTGGGATGCAAAGAGGTTTCAAGGCAATTTAGACAATATGAGCATGTCGGCAAATATATAGCAGATGCAGTACAAAATACATAAAGTCATCCACATTGATAGGAAAAACAAAGGCCGTACTATTTAAAAGATGTTGATAAATAGGGAAATGTTAATGTAAAAATCTCCTTATGCACCGGTCATTGACGGCAAACAGATAGATACATGAATTTGTTAAGAAGGTAACTGGTATGTTGACCTTAATTATAGGAAGTTTTGAATGACAAGGATGTCTTGCCACGTTTATGCAGAGGTTTGTTGAGGGCATGCCTTGAGTATTATGCGCTGTTATGGATGCTGTATCTAAGAAAATACATTTGCCATAGATAGACACAAAAAGCTGGAGTAACTCAGCGGGTCAGACAGCATCTCTAGAGAAAAGTAAGAAGTGTCTCGACCCGAAACGTCATCTATTCCTTTTCTCCAGTGAGGCTATCTGGCCCGTTGAATTACTCCTGCTTTTTGTGTCTATCTTCGGTTTGCACGGAGTAGCACTGAGATGGGACATATTGGTCGGTGTGGGCAAGTTGGGCCGAAGGGCCTGTTTGCACGCCGTCTCTTCCCACAGAGAGTGATGCAACTATGGAATTCTCTACCACAGGGTAACTGAACTAACTGTATATATTTAAGAACGAGATATGTTTTCTAAATATAAAAGGCATCAACGGGTTTGAAGAGGGAGCTGGATTACAATATTAACTTGAGGAGCAGCCAAGTTCATATTGAGTAACAGAACACGCATAATGCCAATTTCCCATATTTTCTCTGCTTTTATGCTTCATATTGCAATTTTAAGGTGAGGGCAAAGATATGCCTTGCCTCCTATACTATAATCAGCACGATATTAACAGATTATCTCACCAATATCATATCCTACATGGGAGAAACGACAAGTGCCTTCAAAACTACTTACTTGGCTCTTATGTTCACTGGGACGTGAATGGTACTCAGCAGTCCTTCTTTCACAAAATGACCACAGATACCAGAATTATCATTGAAGGGAATTGATAAGGTGTTTTATAGCAATGGTACATGTACTTTTAATAGAAAGATTAAACAAGAACTTACCGTTTGAAGTTTGATCTTTATTTTATGAGACGTCGCGATGAGGGATTACGTGAAGAAGCCCGCCAGACCGCATGCGCGTCAATCTTCAAAGTAGCTGTATGAACCCACAGAATAGTTGCTGACCTAAGCTATAGAAAGATTGAAGACTAGAACTACCTAATGATCTTTATGAGAATTGGGTTGGGAGTGGAGGGCATGTAATCCCTCATCACGACTTCTCATAAAATAAAGATCAAACTTCAAACGGTAAGTTCTCGTTTAATCTTTCTATTTTATTTCGAAGTCACGTGAGTGACTACGTGAAGATTTCAAAGCTCTGTGGTTTCATACAGTGACATAATCTGTGTGTGAAACACTAAAACAGATAAACCATTAATGGTAGGAAAACATGAGTTATTAATATCATGATGGTAACTTGCATACATGGCCATTATTCTAAAACTGGCCTGTAGTCACAATAGACTGTTGAGTTAGACAATAATTTATGCAACAATGAGCATAATTTTATCTGCAAATATCCAGACATATTCCACCAAACTTTATAATTTATTAAGCTGTATTATGTAAACCTCATGCTGTATGATGAAAGGGAAACCCATTGTATTTGCTGCTAATGAGCCATCAGCAACATTTTGAGAGTATTGAAAGAAAGAACTATCTTCCATTTCATAGGCACTAGCGTATGAGTGCACTTGTATACCTAATGACATCCCTGATCTCTGTGTGGTGGTATGCTGTCAACCTCAAATGCACACAATCCTGCTGATATGCTTATGAGTTTATTTCTATAACAAGCTACCCTAATGTCAGTATGATGTGGAGACTAAGCCAGAGATTGAGTAAGGCTGTGTTCTTTATGCTGAGATCAGCTGCTGAAAGCATAATCATCTTAAGATACTGGTCCCATTAGGAAAATTTTGAGGAATATTTGCGCAACAAATTACTGATATACATATAATGAGTGTAGGCTATTAGAGTGGTGAAATATAAGACACCCTGCATAAGGTTAGAGAATAGTGGGTGAAGAACTAATCATTACGTCCCACTTATGGTATAGCAGAAATGATAAATCAGCACAGGAACTGTCAATTGTGCTGTCTCATAAAGTTTCTCTAGGCTCAAACTGGAAGCCACACAACCTTTGTTACTTCCGTATAGAATTGACTCACATATGTTGTTCACAAGCTTCTCATATAATCGTGCAGAGCTAGCTGGCCGACAAGACAGGCTGTCCCAGCCGTCACATGTGAAAGAGTAAATAAGAGTAGCTTCAGCCGTCTACCATGGCGTGACTGAATAGGCAAATTGGTACTGTTAAATTCCACGTTGCCTTAAATGTAATATCGTCAAAATATCTACCGACAACCCATAAGATTTATCATTTGCAATTTTGCATAATACCTAAAACTTGATGACATAATGCCCTTAATCTGAGAAGGGCAGCATAGGCTTTCACCACTAGCTTTGTTATAAAACAGCAGAAACTGTGCCTATGTGTATAGATATGACAGAGTATGCAACTACAAGATCGATTCTCTGAGTTAGTTAAATTGAAGACACCCAATCATCCATCTTAAACTGGGTAAGTAAACCCACAATTTGATTAGCCTGATGCTAACCCGATTCGGCCTGCACCATATTTCTGTAATCTTGAGAAATATACCCCTCTAGTCCTAGGTCAGACCACACATTCTCGGATGAGTTGTCACTGAATGTACTTGGAACCGCTGTTCCTCCGTTGATCCTACGGACAGAAATTTTGTGGGCTCCCCTACTCGCAGGAAGATGCATATCTAGCTATTCATACATATCACTGATAATATAATATAATCAGCAGCTAATGACTAGAGCTGAAACCACAGTTTCCCTTAGATGTTGAGAAAACTAGTTCCCTGTCAACTCTTGACTAAGAGCCACGATGAATACGTAGCGTATCCCTTCAGAGTGGAGATTAGTATAATGCAAGGCTGAATAATAATAATAATAATAATGGATTTTATTTACGGGCGCCTTATACCGAGGTCTCAAGGACACCATACAGAGATTTATAGAAAACATATAATCAGAATTTAAAAAAAAATAGGTTATAAAGACCAATACATAAATCAGGGACAGAATTCCTTCCAAAAACACAAAAAAAGAAAATCAGAAGCAATTACCTCGCAGACCTTTGACTGAGACCACATGTCTAAGTCTCCAGAGTGCATAACACAATCTGTTCGATGCACCACTCAATCAGGAATACTGGTATTGAGAACCTATGGATTATATGAATACATTGTTGATTCACATCATGAACCTGCAGGCCAGATAAAGTTATAATATATGCCAGACGAGCTTCCTGCTGGTAACTACCTGTCCCAGAGAAAATGGCAATGAAGATTCCAATGAACCAGTAACTCTGCTAACTGAGGAGAAATAAACCATATGTTGAGAAAAGACTTAAACTACTTAATTCTATTGACCAGTCAGATAACCTCTCATAGATGATGAAGCAGTGCTTCTCTGGTCACTATGACTCATATAGCCAGCCAGTTTCATGATGGTCTACCCCGATCCAGGGTAACCAAACTGTTCCTGCTTGGAACTTACAGAGGTTACTGTGTACGGCACCTTGCCAATGTCTCTACATTAGCCTGATGTTATCCCAGAGACAGAGAAAAAACAACTAGACAACCCATGCTGGCAGTAAACCCAAGCTGAGCCGACAGACTGCTCGATTTCGGAGTTTACGGAGGTTAATAATGAGACCTACTTACCAGCGTCTCTAACCCCAGGTCGCTTACCTTTGTTGGAGCTTCAGCGAAGTTCCATTTGCAGACTCTGTCCATCATGTTTGTCATTTCTGTTAGATAGCTGGTGCCGCTGGCCAACTTCTCTTGTAGTGGCTAGTCCGTCCCCGAGGGAGCAGCAATTTTAGAGGCAAGAGCACACAGCTTTTCCTCATGCTATTGTCGTACATCATGCATTAAAGCATGGGATCCCGGCACATAGTCATGTTCGGAGTCATGTTTGGAGTCAGTCCGAACTGATCTCTGACACTCTTTTAGAGTGGGAGAAAAAATTGCACGCTGAACCAGGCGTTGCCATATCCGTATGCCTCGGATTGTCTGTGCATGCTTCCGTAATACGGAGCATAATATACATGGCTCCATCTCCATTATTTCATACATTCGAGAGGGAGGACTTATGCAACCTTGAACCAGGAGCTGCCTCAGGCATGTGTGCATAACTTTGGCACCATCTCCATGACTCCATTCATCCGAGTGGGAGGACTTATGCAACCCTGAACCAGGAGCTGCTTCAGGCATATGTGCATATACTTTGGCACCATCTCCACCACTCTTTTCATACGAGTGGGAGGAATATTGCAACCCTGAACCAGGAGCTGCTGCCTGTCATGCCTTCGTAAGACGTAGCATTCTTTGTGTTATAATATGATTCATCAGATGTTCTAATTGGGACAAAGCCCAATCATATCTGGCATAGATGTCCCAAGACTTGGCTATGATATTGCCCCGACTTGGGGTTGTTAGGCTGCTTCCTTTAGCAGCCGAACCGAGACTAGCTGCAGATCAATGCTCTGTTGTTATTATGATTATCAAACAGAGTGCACCTGCTAGTGACTCCAAGTCCTTGCTCTCTTCCGGAGCCAATGGAAATATTACAGGGAAGGACTGGAGCGCCTCTGGCCCCCATACGCCAGACAGAGTGGGAGAAATGCTGCAACCCTGCCAGGTGTTGTCATAGGCAATGACGTTATATGACTAAAAGAACCCTATCCCAATTAAATCAGAGAATTGATTACTTTATTGATATGCATAAAGTTGGCGTCTTTTGTAAAGGGAACTTCCACAGTCCCCTCTAATGAGCGGAAATTGCCATGATGCCACCAGGTGTAGCTCCCACAGGTGACTGATAGGCACAGCTCAAACAAGGCTTCCCAAGCCAGGAGCTCTGGACTGCAATGGCAGGTCCAATACCACTACACCTTTTTATTTGTGTAAGTGATAATAAATGTCCCTTGAAATTTTCTCTTAAAAAACATAAACTAAATTGGCATGATAAGACATATTTGTGATATTGCCAAAGAATTAAACCTGAACTGATAGAATTATAAAGCTAAGGATACCAGCACAATGGTGCAGCTGGTAGAGCTGCTGCCAGAGACCTGGGTTCACAGCACCAGAGACCCTGCTTCGATCCTGACCACAGATGCCATCTGTGTGGAGATTGCAGCTTATAGAATACTATCGGCTATGATAGTCACAACAGTGACCCTGTGGCAATTGTAATAAATGCCAACTCTATTATAGCCGTCCAATAGAAAAAATACACTAAATGTGGCTGTAGCATAGATGTAGCAGTAACTCTGTTAAAATTGTAGGTTCTACAACAGACTGAGCTACCTAAGCGGTATCTGTCGGCCGCGGCTATTTTTAAACTCACCTGCTGCTGGAAATCTCCTGCAGTAACGGCAAACGCAATTTATGAATGAAAGCTCCTTACAGAGCTTCACGCTATCTCTGGCTTTGGCTGCCTGCTCCCGTATGGAGCTCTAATGTCGGCAGCTGCAACAACTATCCTAGCTGGTGCTCTCTTATAAGGGCCGTCTGCATGTAAACCCAGCTCCTACAGAACCTCCGGTCTATGAACTGGGTCGTCCGCTGCCGTGCAGACTAACGGCAACAGCCGCATGGTGCCCTAACTTCAGCCGCCTGCTCACATTGGAGACTGCGGCGAAATATAATACTTACACTAGCTCCAGTGGAGCTTCCAAGCTACTTTTTTAGGGCCCGCTATAGAACGGCCCGAAGAAAATTGACTTACCTTGCAGAGCAGTGCGGAAACTGCTCCGACCCGCGCCATGCGCTAGAGCGTATTGACGCGCATGCGGTCTGGTGGGCTTCTTCACGTAGTCACTCACGTGACTTCGAAATAAAATTGCATCAGACTCTCCACTGGAAGTGGAATCCTTCTGATCTTAACCTGGATCAACCTTTACACTTGGGAAAAATGCAAGGAACTGGAGTTTTGTTTCGTTTCACTATTTGCTTTGTTTCACTATTCTGCAGGGTGTAGAAGCAGTGAAAATGGGATAACGTATAACTCGTGCGAACGGATGATCAATGGTTGGCTTAGACCCGGTGGGCCGAAGGACCTGTTTTCATGCAGCATCTCTAAACTAAACTGAACTAAATTCATCAAGTATCCTGAGACAGCTCCTAACAAATCCAGGATTTTTACCTGCTAAAAGGAGATGTGCAGAAAAAGCATGGGAACATCACCTCCTGGAAGTTGCCCACTGAACACCACACCATCCTGACTTGGAATTATGTCCTTTGCCTTTGCTGGGTGTAAATCCTTGAGCTCTCTCCATGACAGCATTGTGTGTATACTCCCACCACAAGGACTGCAACTTAGTGGATCGTGTGGGTCGGGCACCACTGGAGGCTACACTGAGGCGGAGTGAGCCTGCAGCAGCACGGAGGGGGAGAACAGCGGTGGAGGACACCGACAGCATCCTCAGGCCAGGTCAACTTCTGCATCACTGGCCTAGTGCCACCGACAGGACAACCGGCCTTTAAGGCCAAGATACGACGCTGTACTATTAAGAACTCTGAAACTTAAAGGGCACAAGTTGGCGCCAGAAATGTGATGATTCTGTGTGCTGCCTCATTGAAGTCCACTATTCTTACACTATAATCGTTGTACCTTTGTACCTATCTATGATTGTGCTTATCTATAGCATGCTTTTTCCATATGCATAAACAAAGAATTTCACAGTACCTAGATACATTGAATCATTGAATCTTCGCAAGAGCAATCAGGGATGGGCAATAAAATGCTGACAGCCTGCAAAGCCCACATCCCATGAAGGAATAATAATATTAAAACATTCAAAATGTCCCTTTTGTTTAGAGGCCTCAGGAGCAGACAACTGGTGCAAGAAATGACAAGCATTAAGTAAGCGCCTTCACAGCATGGTCATGTTGATTTATGCACAAGAAGGAACTGCAGATACTGGCTTAAACAGAAGATAGATACAAAAAGCTGGAGTAACTCAGCGGGACAGGCAGCATCTCTTGAGAGAAGGAATGGGTGACGTTTCGGGTCGAGACCCTTCTTCAGATTGGTCTCGACCCGAAATGTCACCCATTCCTTCTCTCCACAGATGCTACCTGTCCCGCTGAGTTACTCCAACTTTTTGCATCTATCATGTTGCTTTATGTTCGGGCTTGTGGATGACAATGATGTGTACCAATTTAGTTAGAGATCTCTCTGCATCCCTGTGCCCCCTAAAGGGTCTTGACCCGAAGCGTCACCCATTCCTTTTCTCCAGAGATGCTGCCTGTCCCGCTGAGTTGCTCCAGCATTTGTGTCCATCTGCTGAGCCCTCTAATTGGCTCACAGGTGGTGTTTGACATCGGGCTCAAATTCAACATCACTGCTGCCTGATATTCCTGGGAACTTTTCTCAACTCTTGGGGAAATTATGGAGTGCAGGTAGGGGATAATTGAGAAGACAAGAAATAATAATTAAAATTTCAAGATTAATCCATGGAAAGATTAGTTTAGTTTAGTTTAGTTTAGTTTAGATTAGTTTAGAGATACAGCGCGGAAACAGGCCCTTTGGCCCACCGAATCCGCACCGGCCAGTGATCCCCGGACATTACACTATCCTACACACACCAGGGGTGATTTACTCATACACCAAGCAAATTTACCTACATACCTGTACGTCTTTGAAGTGTGGGAGGAAACCCGAGATCTCGGAGAAAACCCACGCGGTCATGGGGAGAACGTACAAACTCTGTACAGACATCACCCGTAATCGGGATCAATCCCGGGTCTCCGGCGCTGCAAGGCAGCAACTCTACCACTGCGCCACCATGACCACCCACAAGATGGATGGATGCCAGTGGAATTTGTTCGAAGTAAACTTATAAAAAATTAATCAGATCAGGTTGGAATGGGTGCTGTGCAGATCTTGCTGGTTAATTCATAATTTTTATTAATTTGCTAGTTGGACAGGGAATCTACAATGATCTGATAGATCTAGGATGGTAAGTTGCTTTACAAAAACAACTCATTATTTTGCTCATGTAGGAAAGAACTGCAGATGTTGGTTTACACCAAAGATAGACACAAAATGCTAGAGTAACTCAGCGGGTCATGCAGCATCTCTGGAGAAAAGGAATAGGTAACATTTTGGGTCGAGACCTTTCTTCAGATTTAGTCTGGGGAGAGGAAAACTAGAGGTATGAAAAGGTACAAAGAACAAAATAAACCTTTTTTCTTTGATCTTTGGACGTTTTCATTCGTTATTCCAGCATTTTGTGTCTACCTTCATTCTTTTGCTTGCCTGCAGCGTTCCATGGTTTTAAAAACAAATGCAAAGGAGAGGCCTGAGACACAGTATTCCCTACCTATTCTAAGGAGGGCTAAGACTGATGGCATATTCACATAGATGTTGTCCAGAACGTGTCAGAAACTTTAATTCAACCCCCATTCTGGATAATTTGATTTCAGTGCACAGCGCATACCATTGGAGTTCGTCTTTCCTCAGTGGTTCCTATAGCTGGGGCAAAATCTGTTCCCAAATGAATGAACTGCTTTCCTTTCCAACCTTCCTGTGGAGCTGGGATAACGCCTTCTTTGTGCTGGCAATTGTTCCACTCAATGCCCAATTGGCTCTTGTGCTCTGCACAATGATGCAAGTGCTCAAATGTGAGCCAGGCGTTCACGGTAAAGGGCCTGTCCCACGGGCATGCGACTCCATGCGGCAAGCGCAACCTAACCGCAAGCGGGGCCGTGCAGGGGCCGCGGGGCCGGTCCCACTTCGATCGCCGGAGCCGTATGGAGTTGTGCGGAGCTGGTCCCGACATCGCGCGGGGCTCCGAAAAACTGACACTGTTCAAAAATTCCGTGCGGCAACGGCCTGCCGCCCCGCAGCCGCATCGAGGCCGTGCGCACCGCCTCAACGGCCGTGCGCACCGTCTTGACGTCACTCGACCTCCGCGCGGCCCCCGCTTCCGGTTTGGTAGCGCTTGCCGCATGCAGCCACATGCTGGTGGGACTGGCCCTGTACGGGGATCACTCGACCTCCGCGCTGCCCCCGCTTCCAGTTAGGTCGCGCTTGCCGCATGGAGTCGCATGCTCGTGGGACAGGCCCTTAACTGTTTCTGGAGATGTGTCAAGTTCCAGCAGGTTTGCCTCTCTTGTAGCATTGAGGTGTGAGATACAACTTCTTACCTTTCTCGGGTTACCTGGTTCAGGCATGTGCTGGAGGACGGAATCACCACAGAATGAAATTCATAGCATTTTTTAATTTCATCGTTATGATTATTCTTCCCACATATTTTGTTCTTGCTATGGGTTCCTGAGCTAAGGTTTCATTTTCACAAGGGTCCCAGTAGGCCTTAAAAGTTTAGTAACTTAAACATTCATTCTTACAACTAGGGTGATTTATTATGCATTTACATTTTATGAGATTAGAGTTGGTTACTGGAAATGTACATTTGGTGGTTCGACCTCAAATAGCCTCAAAGTAAATGAGACAGACATAATTCCTCAGAGTCTTGTTGTGCTCTGTATGAAGTCAAGTTCGGTTGTCGTCCTGCTGAGTTTCACTGTTAGTGTTACTCGTTATCACCTTTTCCCAAGCCAACAATGGACCATGCTTCCTTGTCATTTTTGCTGGCTTTGAACTGTCTTTTTGCATATCTTTTATTAATTTGTTTGATGCACCTTATCATATCTCTCGGTTCCCTCTCCCCTGACTCTCAAGTCTGAAGAAGGATCTCGACCTGAAACATTAGCTATTCTCCAGAGATGCTGCCTGACCCGCTGAGTAACTCCAGATTTTTTTGTCTATCTTCAGTCACATATATATTTACTACACCAGTAGCCTTATTGAACACATATTTATCCTGTTTCCTCTACTTAACTCGCATGTTTACAGGTGCAAGCTTTGTGTTTTATTTCATTCATCGACCATTCTAAAGTATCCACAGGTTTCTTGATGACCTGAGTGAGGATTCTAACTAATTAAGGATTCTTATCTATAACCTGAACTCCATGTGAACCCATTCCAGAGTCAGTTGTCCAAACTCTTGCCTTGTGCACTCCAGGTAGCCCCAGTTTCACTCTTTAAATAGCTTGGCCATTAGATTCTTCTCGACATTAAAAATCTGAGGTCATGCAAACAATATCTCTGAACCTCCTCTGAGTAGAAAGCTAACATTTCAAACCAAGGGGAGACTTTGTGTCAATGTGCTGCAACACTAGCTAATGCACACGTGCATTTTAACCCAGACGTTTAGACTTTTACTCCTGGGTACGATTTGTTTTCTTACCAATTGCTTCTGCAACTATCTCTCAATCTTTCTTATCGCTGACCTCATCTCATAATCATTATGGATCATGGCTGATTTGTAACATCATTCCATTTGCCTCTCTCTCTCTCTCTCTGTCTCTCTCTCTCTCTCTCTCTTCCACAATGTCAACAAGACGAAGAAGATAGTTATTGGTTTCTGGAAGCATGGGAGTACTTGGCCCCAATCAGTAGCAATGGTGCCGAAGTGGAAATGGTTGGGAGCTTCAGGTTCCTTGCTGTTAATATTACCGATGATCTAGCATAGACAGCCAAGACACCAATCCTCAACTTCCCGAAGAGATGCGGAGACTGAAGAAATTCTTAAAAACCGATGCACACAGAACCTTTGGGTTGCATCGCAGCTTGGTTGCCCAAAACTGCAAGAAAATGTAGAGCGTTGTAGATGTAGCCCTGTCCATCACACATACCAGACTTCCCACCACTGATTTCATCTGTGTGGTCTGATTCAGCTCCACCCATTGTGAACATTCAACTTTGGTCTATGAAACTGATGCACCACAATGCTGAGAACTATAGTCTGCCCCTTTGCTCTATCTGTTGTAGTTGGGTTTGACTTGGATTGTATTTATGTATAATATATCTGATGTGTTGGATAGCATGCAACACAAAGCTTTTCTCGGTACACGTGACAGTAATAAACATAAACCTAGTTCCATTTCCTTTAATAGGTTTTCAGGTAACAATGTCATCATTTAAAATTTACAATTGGCAGGGTTTTTTTCTGATGGTAATTGTTCCATGTTTCCATTAGCCTTTATGTGGAAAAAGTGCTTTCTCACAACATCCTTGAATGGCCTCTTTTCATTTTATGGTTATGGCTACTCGTTCCAGACTCCCCGAGCAGGGGAAATGTTTCCCCTGTCTACTGTTGCAAATCTTTTGGTCATAGGATGTTGCTGGTAAGGTATGAATAATGTAAAATGCAATTTTAAAACACTTTTGAAAATTACGACCATAGGAGGTCTCTCAGGCTGTACAGGCCATACAGGCTGTATGGTCGTGAGTGGGCTCCTATGGTCGTGAGAGGTCACCCGTGACATGTCGCCAGGGGTCGCCTGTATGGTAGTGAGATGTCTCCTATGGTCGTGAGAGGTCTCCAAAGAGTCGTAGCGTCTTTCTGGTCGCCGCTGAGTTTTCAACATGTTGAAAATTTCGGCGACCTATCATGGGTGCATGCAGTCGCCTGTAAAGGTCACGTAAGTGGGACAGGTCCTTAAGGGTTGGTAACAAATGCATGGAAGAGAAAGAGTACAAACACCAGGATTCATTTGTTTCACAGAATGCTGTGCAGCCTAGATGAATATAGGGAAATGTAAGCAGAAATTGGTTAATGCCTCAAGGGTGATTACCAAATGCTTTGATGATTACCAAATGTGATTTTGCTCAGTAGATATACATTCAGGAAGTGCAAGCCAGGATAAGAGGCTAGACCACTGTGGCAAGGGACGTGAAATAAAGTGGAATAACGTGTGCTGTAATATTCTGATAGTTAAAGGAAAAGAAAAGACAAGGAGGCTACGACATTGTCTACAAAAATCCCCAAAAAGTAAATGTGGGAAATGTAAAGTAGAAATGTTTTAAAAAGTACTGGAAACACTCAGCGGGTCAGGCAGTACCCGTGGAGAGAGAGAGAGACAACGGTTGTAGGTTGATGCCCTGTCATCAGCTTTTTCTGTTTATATTCAAGTCATTAGTTATATTGTGGTTGTTTCTTCGCCAAATTAGAGTGAAGGACAGATTTGCTGAATAATGGATCTCACTAATTGAAAACATTTATTTAAGGTTGCCTTGTGAGGGTTTTCCAAAACAATGGAAATCCATCGAGAATTACTTGAGTTGGAAAATATTAATAGCTTAACATGGGATTGATTCAAAATCCACTTTCTCTACAAGTCTGAGAATTAATTTATATTTCTAATCTAGTCTGACAGAATCTGAATCTGATCGACCTGAAACCTCTTGTTTCCTGCTCCACAATTACTACTTGATATTTTTGGCAATTTGAGTCCTGAAGATCTGAAATAAGAGTACTTTCCCTTTGCATTTAATGAGGTATATATTACACAGTCTGGTCCTTCTATTTGTATCCTTGGAGGAAATGATTAATAAAAATTAGAATATATTGTAGTTCGTTTGGTAAAACATGAGATGGAAATTAGAAAGTAATAATATAAGAATGGATCAAATGTTGGATCTTTGGTGGGTTTGAAGGCTTTATTATCTTTTTAATTACAAGTTCATTTCAATCCCCATTATTGCTACTCACTCTAATTAATAATGGAACATGGATTAGTTAAATATCTTGTGCAACATGTACCACTTTGATAGAGAGAAAAAAGATAATTTGACTACTAAATTGTAGCTAATTTGAAAAGTTTGCTAATCTATTTTCAGAGTAAAGCATGATATGTTCAGATGTCAGCAAACACGTAGGAATCAAAAGGAGAAAGTAGCATCTGAGGTTAGACAAAGAGTCAATGTCCTAGGCTCAAAGCATTGACTGTTTCTTACTATAGATGTTGTTTGACAAGTGCTTCCAGCATTTTCTTTACTTTTAATTTAAAGCATCTGCAGTTCTTGGCTCCAGTTATTTTAATACACACAGAATAAGCCTTGCTTTCCTTTATTTCACTTGAGGAATTTATCTCTTCCTCAATTGATTCTTTTCATTACTCTGTGACAGGTCAGGTAGATGGTCCTTTCATTTGTACATCACTTTTTAATGATTCTTTTGGGATGTATTACAGCATCTTAGAGCCAGTGAAGTATTTTTGAAGTGTAGTCGCTATTGTAATGTAGGAGAAATGGCAGCCAACTTGCAAACAACAGGTTCCTTCAAAGAGCCAAAAACATGTGGGTGTCATCTGTGAGTTATGTCCACCTCTATCTGTTCAGGTGGGTTGGCACTGGGGATGAATTTAATTGGCAGCCAATTCACGTGCATTATTAGTTTAGAGGTACAGGACCGCTGGCCCACCGAGTCCGTGCCGACCAGCAATCCCCACACACTATCACTATCCTGCACACTCTTGGAAATAATGATAAAATCATTGTCCTTAGAAATCCTCTTGTTAATCCCACAGGCTGCCTAGTATATATGGTACAATTAGAAAATGTCCAGAGCTCTGGTTTTGTGCTCTTCAAAATGTTGTTGCTAGTTTGTCAACATTTAATTTGATTTAGGAGCTAAATAGCTTAATCATTACAGATCTCAAAGCAATCAGTAATCATGGAATGACTCTTGACAAGCTTGTTGCTAGGTACGGCAATTCTTGCAATCCAATTTCAAATAAACAGTAGATTTGGGGGGGAAATTAGTCATTTGAATGGGCAAAGAGCAAAAATAAAACGGAATCTAAACAATTGTTTAAAAATTCTCTTTTTTTGTGTGGCACTGTTGATATAATTGCTCATGAAGAAAATTGGCTTTTCCATCAATATTAAGACAGATTTATATCTGATATCATGGATAAAGATTAAAAAGACAAATGTAAAAATAATGTTCAATATGTACCACAAAACAGAATTCAGTAAATTATTTGTATTTATTGTCAACCTTGTAAGGATGAAACATTTGACAGCAAAAGTACTGAAAGTAATCATTTCCTTGTCCATATCAATCATAAACTAATTAAACTTCTGAAATGTGCACAATACTCTAGATAAATGTATAAAAATGTGTGATACAGTCAATAAATTGAAGATCAATAACAGGAGTCATACTGTGATGTTCAAATCACTTCATTAATGTATTTTCTAAAACTAATCATCTCATCCTTTGCAGTTGGTCATTTGTAATGGTATACAACAATTCAATGCCATATTTTGCATAATTAAAAATACATATTATTCATCTGTAACCCAAGAGAACACTTATTTCAATCAATGCTTTCCATCATTTGATATTTGGATTGATACACAGTTTCTTCGAGTTTGTAATTTCTAGCAAATTGAAGGGAAAACAATATCTCCGATTATTATTGGCACCAGTTACACAAGCTGATGATGCAACTTTTGCCATTGATTTGATAGCATCATAGGATCGTACAATTTTCAGTCAACTAATAAATATTCTGAATGAACCATTCAACATGAAGGAAGAATCAAAAATGTGATTATTATACAAATGATCAATAATGGAGACTAAAAATCTTAATTTCTTTTGAGGTATCTTGTGTACTTATCATTAGATTTGCCAAGGCTTAGAGTTACGGCTTAGAGATTTGCTACGGCTTATTTCTCCATTGTACCTCAGAGTTCAACTTGCAAGTTCACAAATCCATAGTAAATATCTGTTTCCTCGTCTGCCTCCCAATTTAGGTCTTGCACAACAATAATCCAAAACGGTGTCTTTATATTATATTTACAACAGTGTCTCAAAGGTAAATAGAGCTTCTATATTTTTTGAATATGCAAAACATTAGCATTGTTATAATAACTTTTCTACACATATTTTACATGCCAGATGCTGTTCAGTTTTATTTTCCCATTAACAATCTGTGAATATGTCCATGAAAAGATTGGAAGCCTTGATTTTGCTTATATATATTTATGGATTATAGATGAATTAATTCATCTTATTTTCAAAAAAGGCAAAGTATTTAAAAAGTTCTATCATAAAATATTCAAAGCAGATGTGAAATATCTGTCCATGGAAAGAGCCAATATTTCAACATAACATACAATAATTTCTGTTCAAACTTTACCTTTAAATTATTAAGTTATTTAGCCTAACAGGATCAGTTGTAATTACTGACCTAATGAAATTAATTGCACTCACAAATAGTTTACAAGAAGCCACTTTAAAATGGTTTTGATTTCATTCATAGTTTTGAGATGAACAGCATACATTTGTTTCACTTGATCGCTTGTTGCCAGGGATGTAGGAATTTATTCTACCCAGACATGGAAGTAAGTGTTTGCTGGGATGTTCATATATGTATGTTTTTTGTAGCATTTCACCAATTAGAAATACACAGTATAAATACCTCGGTTCATGTTATTTCTTTCAATTCCTTAGGATATTTGAGTTATCCACTCAATGATAGAAACAGAAAAGCTGCAAAAGTGACTGCGTAATTTATGCCAGCGCCAAGGCACACCAAGAGTCTTGTCTGAGTGGAACATTAACTCCAGTGTGTGGAATCACAGTGGCTGAGGTATAAGAATAATCTTCGGTTACATATTTCAAATGCGAAGGGCCAGGATTCAAATCCTCACGACTTATCATTGATGTGGGTGGAGCCTACAGAAATAAGAATGACTAAACTTATTCCAATAGTATAAGCATAAACAATTTACAATATACAATGGTACTTTGTTGCACTGTTCATCATTTAACAGTGTAAAAATTATTATTCTGTATTCATGGTTTATTATTTCACATTTATTAACTCAAAACAAAATTAAACTAAATTTAATATTTGAAAGAATTATCCAAAGTTATGTACAAAGTATCAATGTATTTTTAATTTTATTTTAACTTCTCTATAACCATTGTGTCAGCTGTTTGTGTCAAAACTGTATGATTAGCTTGCAAACAACAAGACGTTGCATGTCCTCATGTTACTTTACCTGTGAAACAGGCACCACTGTTTGACCAGCATATGGAGATGAGGCCAAATCAGATTCAGTTTTGATAGTTGACGCGTTTTCGGAGTTCGATATAGAAGATGGGGAATTAGTTCCTGAAGCTGTACCTGAAAGGGAATAGCATGTGTTCATTCAGTCAGCCTCTGAGCAGTATGACAAATGTCCTAGATAATTTCCTGCGCCCGCTGGACTGGAGGGCGGCAGCTTCGGCAGCTTCGAACGCCCTGGGCCGCGGAGTTTGAACCGGCCCGTTCGGATTCAGCCGCGGGACTTACTTACCATCACCCGGCAGGGTCACAACATCGGAGGGCTGGATCGCCTCAGCGCAGAGGGAGAGCAAGGAGGGAAGAGACATGGACTTTGGGACTTTTTGCCTTCCATCACAGTGAGGAGGTGCCTGGTGGACTCACTGTGGTGGATGTTAAACTGTGTTGAGTGTGTGTTTTTGTTATTTATTCTATGTTATGACTGCAGGCTAAACCATTTCGTTGCACTGAAAAGTGCAATGACAATAAATTGAATCAAATCAAATCAAAAATCAAATCAAATCAATTCAATTCTGTGAGTCATTCATACAGAAAGAACTGGCAAAGCGATAGCAGTTTAACAGGAGACCCTGTGACGGTAGATAATGGACTGATAACAACTGTGTCCCCAGTTTTGCATCATGCCCATTTTTCTTATAAATTGTGATGTTTTCCTCACCTCATTAATATTTATTTGAACCTCACCAATATTGTTTGCAGCAAGATTTGATAAATGGCAAAACAGTATTTTTCTTGTGGTGCTGTTTAAATCAGGGTTTAGGGCAGGTCTTATGCAGGAGCGTAATTGGTACTTCACTAAGCCTCAGCACAGGTTATGTTCTTCATAAGACCTCAATCAATAAACTTCTATTTCAGGGAGCAAAGCACTGATTGCACATCTTTTCTCAAAATGCAACATTTAATTAAGAGTGTTTAATTATTTTTGAACCATAAAGGTGTGTAAGTGTGTTCCTGAACTGGGGAAGAGGAGGGGATTTGAAACTAAACAGTGGGGGCAAAGGATCAAAGTTGGGAAGATTGGTAAATCAAAGAGACAAGGCTGGAGAGAAAGCTATTAAGTTGGGAAGTGATAAACTGTCTGTGATGGGTAGGGATCGAGAGGGCAAACTGAATAGCAATGCAGAAGATAAGGCTGGTAGAGGCAAATAATAAGAATAAAATTAAAGTTTATATATATCAGATTGCGTTTAGCACTCTAAACAAAACAGATTAACTGAGAGCACAAATTGAAAGAAATATGATGTGGAAGGCAGTAGAGGCCTGAATGCTGAATGGTGTAGGAAGGAGTGGAGCTAGGGAAAGGTGGAGGAGTCAATCTGTTAATTAATGATGGTTTTAGTGCAGCACAGGGATGTCCTAAATCCAGCAAATCAGCACATAAAAGTGGTTTGGGCGGTGATGAGAAATAACATGGGCACAAAATCATGTGGGAGTAGTGAACAGGTCCCCTAACAGTTATCATACACCAAGGACAGTGTCTGAAGGATGAAATCATGGAAGCTTGTCAGAAAGGTGCGGTGATAATCATAGGAGATTTTAATCTATTATAGACTGAAAAAAATCAGATGGAAAGGGTAGCCTGAATGAAGAGTTTATAGTGACTTTGGGATGGTTTCTTAGAACTGCATTTTCTGGAAGCACCAAGAAAACAAAAACTAGCCCTAGAATTGTGCAACAACGCAGGATTGCACCATCAGCATTGGGGAAAATATTACAAGATATTATTTAAGATATTATATTGGGTCACTTGGAAAAAAAATTAAATTAATCTGGCCAAGTCAATATTTGCTTTGGGCAAAGGAAGATCTTTATTAAGTTTATTATTTTAATTGTTTATTATATTATTGTTAAGATTATTAAGTTCTTTGAATAAACACATCGTGGCCCAAGAGCCTGTTCCTATGCTGTACTGTTCTATGCTCAAATTAATTAATGGTAAAGACACTTGTAGGAAACATTGATCATAACACAATTTGATTTTACCTTCGGCTTGAGGGAGAGAAGAACGTGTCCAAAGCTAGGATCTTAATGAAGGGCAACATATGAGGACATGAAGTAGATCAGGCTTAAGTGAACTGTGGAAATTACAGATGTCTTGGTGAAAATGTTAGAAGATATTATTAAAGACATTATAGTGGAGCTCTTGGAAAAATGTAAAAGTAATCTGGCAAAGTCAACATTGCTTCGGGAAAAGGAAATCATCTTTGACCAATTTATTTTGTTCTTTGAAGAAGTGATATGTGTTATACATAAAGGAGAAATCAGTGCATATATTATACTTAGATTCGAGAAGGCATTTGATAAAGTTATTGTGAAAAATAAAAGGAAGTACTGTAATAACATAGATTGACTGGTTCACAGAAAACAGAGAGCTGGAATAATTGGCCCACTGAATGGAGTACCACAAAGACCGGTGTTGGGGCATCAAATTATTATATAAATAGCTTGGTTGAAGGCACTGGGAGAATTGAGGCTGAACTATTGATACCAAAAGGTGAGGTAGGAAAATAAGGTGCAAAGAGGCTACACATGAATATAGATAGGTTAAGTATGTTGGCAATGACCAAGCAAATAAGAGTATAATTTGGGAAAATGTGAAATTTGCAGACAAATTGACAGGCATAGTCAAATAGAAGAATGGTACATCAGTGTTGTGTATCTTGAAGATGCAGAGGAATATGGGTGTTTTGTTGGTATGATTTACAAAAGGCCAGTGTTCAGATACAGCATGTACTTAGGAAAGATTCCATTTGACACTGGATGCTGTACAGCCATTGAGTCTAAACCAACACCTTGCAGAGCAACCCCCTCACTCTCAATCCCTCTCTTCATATTTCCCCGTACCCCTGCAATTTATTTTATTTTATTCCTTACGCACCCACCAACTCCCCCATCGATCTTTTTACTACTTGTTTATACTACCGGGTAACTTAGAGTCAGAAATTCACCTTCAAGCACATCTGTGGGATGTGGGAGGAATGCTACGCTGTCACAGGGAGAGCATACAAGCTTCACATAGACAGCAGCCAAGGTCAAGAACAAACTTGGGTTGGTGGAGCCGAAAGGCATCATGCTGCTTACAATGTTATTAGTTATTGCTAGGGACTTGAATATAAAAGTAGGAACATTATCCTTAAGTAATTTAGACCATTCATGAGTCTACAAATCTACAAATGATGAACTGTGTAGTTTTGGTCTCCTTATTTAAGGAAGAATGTAAATGCATTGGAAGCAGTTTAGATAGGATTTTCTAGACTGAAATCCAGCTTGGACCATATAAAATCCTTACATATGGCTTTTGGACATAGGTTGGACAAAGCTTTTAACTTTGGAGACTAACGAAGACTGAAAATGGATTTGCTTGAACCATATAAAATCCTTACATTGTTTTGTCAGGGCAGATGTGATGAAGATATTTTCTCTAATCTAGATCGATGGATTATAGTTTTTAAAATAAGGATCACCAATAACAATTAATTGGTAATATGACTACATCACATTTAGCATTCTGCCCAGGTTTAGTATCCAAGGAACTGTACGTATGGATGATCCATTATAATAAATTAGCATTTTATCATCTTATGTAAAGAAAATTCCATCAACGAGAATTGATGATTCACGAGGTCATGGATCCAGGCTTTTAAATTGATCATGTGCAATAATACATTTATAGCTGGGTACACGATGGAACGGTGATAGTTCCAAGGAGCAACATAAAAAATCAGTCATTGGCTAATCATGTGCAGTGATTTAGAATAAAATTTGCACAGGATATATATAAGTATGGATATATTCATCATCAATTTGATATTAAAAGATTGGATTTTTTGATACACGCACATAACCTTCTTTCTAAGTTGCTTTATTTCGTTATTTCTTAAAACTTCATTTAAACTCGTTAATTCTTTGATCACCAAATTTTCCTGCTCGTTTTTCTCAAAGCTTTTCAATACCTTAGTAACTTGTCTGGCTAACTGCATGTTTCCTCTACTCTCTATCTTGGAGAATCCCTTATGATGTGGGCTTGGGGGAACAAAGCTGTTGGTAGCTTGGTTGAACTTTTGAGAGGCAGCAAATGGAAGTAAGAGTCCTTTAGTATACATGTATTTTTTCATGTGTAATGCAATAACAAGCAGGTTGATAAGGAAAGAGTACGAAGAACAATTGCTTTTACTTGTGCTCCTTGCACACAAAGAAACATTTCTGAATATATTTTCTAATGCTATCTATTCTGTCTTAAGGAGGGAAGGAACTTTTCTCGTAGGTTATCCCTTCTGGCTGGGAGCATTCCCTGAACAATGAGCCCCTAAATGAGTTGCCACTCAGTAATAGACTTGAGCAATAGCACAGAGAAATTGAAAAAAAATGTGCAAGTTAATGAAATTGATAGCAGGAATACTCATGTACCTGAGGAACCTTTGGACTTGTTAATATTCTTGGGTTTTCTTTTCCTTGTCTGGATGCTTTCCTTCTTCATAGCTAGTGGACGTGGTACCTGCAGGACACAAGCACAGTGAAATTGGCACTCTATACACACATACTCTACAGCATATTACTTAGTCTGTGCAGCAAGTAGTAGGGATAACACTGAACCAAGAGCAACCACAAATATAGAAACACGGAACTGCAGATGCTGGTTTACAAAAAAAGGACACAAAATGTTGGAGAAACTCAGCAGGTCAGGCAGCATCTCTGGAGAATATGTATAGGTGACATTTTGCGCCACCTATCCATGTTCTCCAGAGATGCTGCCTGACCCATTGAGGTACTCCAGCAATTTGTATCAAATATGTAGTAATGTTCAGTGGAACCTACTCAAAACATCTTTTCCAAGGTTATTCTCTTTCATACCCTGATGTTAGGATTTTTGCTCCTATAACTAATCTTATCAACAAAGATGACTCGCAATAAACAACCAAGTCCAGAACTGGTAAGTGAAAACTGCCTTTAAAGTTTAAAAAATAATCTCTTTTTAAGCTGAAAGTCAAAACACTGCAGAAGATGGAAATCTGAAAGTAAAAACAAAAAAATAACAAAGAAAAGAACCAAACCACATAGTTTCATTGTGTAGAAAGGAACTGTAGGTGCTGGTTTATACCGAAGATAGACATTAAGTACTGGAGTAACTCAGCAGGTCAGGCAGCATCTCTGGAGAAAAAGGATGGGTGACGTTTCGGGTTGGGATGGGCCTGAGGGGTTGAGGCGCATCTGAAGTAAGGTCCCATCCTAAAACGTCACCCATCCTTTATCTCCAGAGATGCTGCTTAACCCGCTGAGTTACTCCAGCACCTTGTGTCTCTTTTCATGTAGTTTCATTTACTCTCAAAATGAAGCTCAGATAAATGGGGCCATACTAGCTGCGTCTGGTATAAAGCTGAGGGACCAGATGCAAAGTGTATCCATCCTCTCAACTCCATGTAATCTGGAGCAGACACCTGACCCTCCTGCACATTCCATTTCTCTGTGTTGCAACAGCAGATGTGGCAGTCAGGAATGCACTGGTGCATGTATTGCAGCAGTTACCTTCAGGACAACTGGTAAAACCAGCATGAACCAGACCATTAAATTGCTGCAGATTTGGAATCAAATTTTGATCTCCTTTTGGTTAGGGCACAAGTACGATCTAATCTTTTTTTCAGCCATATCATAAACCAAAGCCATTTACAATCTCTATTGCCCACATTCGAGCTCACTCTAAGTCACATTTGACAATGTGTCCGCTGGACAACACTCAGCTT
Organism: Malacoraja senta; assembly: GCA_038087875.1. Taxonomy (NCBI): domain Eukaryota; kingdom Metazoa; phylum Chordata; class Chondrichthyes; order Rajiformes; family Rajidae; genus Malacoraja; species Malacoraja senta. The sequence goes on along the minus strand of CM075982.1, from coordinate 41,117,985 downwards.
TGACATTAATTCATCGAAAAATGTTCATCCCTATTTCAAAGTTCTACATCGGTTTGTGGAGCAATAGTCATAGAGCTATACAGCAAAGAAATATATTATTTGGCCTAATTTGTCAATGCCAAGCAAGTCGCCATTCTGGGCTAGTCTCATTTGCCTGAATTTGGCCCATATCTCGTTTAACCCTTTCTATCCATATATCTGTGCGAATGTCTTTGGAAACTCATGACCATACATCACTTCATCTGGCAATTAGAAATTGTGGACGTATTGGTGATCATTTTCCAACCATTTTCCAATGTTCTATAGATACTGGATCAGTTCCTGTGGATTGGAGGGTAGCTAATGTTATCCCACTTTTTAAGAAATGAGGGAGAGAGAAAGTAGGGAATTATAGACCAGTTAGCCTGACATCGGTGGTGGGTAAGATGCTGGAGTCAATTATTAAAGATGTAATAGCGGCACATTTGGATAGCAGTAACAGGATCGGTCCAAGTCAGCATGGATTTACAAAGGGAAAATCTTGCTTGACTGATCTTCTGGATGTTTTTGAGCATGTAACAAGTAAAATGGATAAGGGTGAGCCAGTGAATCTAGTGTATCTGGACTTTCAGAAAGCCTTTGATAAGGTCCCACAGGAGATTAGTGAGCAAAATTAGGGCACATGGTATTGTTGGGTTTTGACATGGATAGAAAATTGATTGGCAGACAGGAAACAAAGAATGGAAATTAACGGGTCCCTTTCCGAATGGCAGGTAGTGACTAGAGGGTTGCCGCAAGGCTCAGTGCTGGGACCGCAGCTATTTACAACATATATTAATGAATTAGTTGAAGGAATTAAAAGTAACATTAGCACATTTGCAGATGACACAAAGCTGGGTGGCAGTGTGAACTGTGAAGAGGATGCTATAAGGATGCAGGGCGACTTGGCTAGGTTGGGTGAGTGGGCAGATGCATGGCAGATGCAGTATAATGTGGATAAATGTGAGGTTATTCACTTTAGTGGCAAGAGCAAGAAGGCAAATTATTATCTGAATGGTGTAGGAAAGAACTGCAAATGCTGGTTTAAATCGAAGGTAGACACAAAATGCTGGAGTAGCTCAGCTTTCTTCGGGTCTTGACCCGAAACGTCACCCATTCCTTCTCTCCAGAGATGCTGCCTGACCCCCTGAGCTACTCCAGTATTTTGTGTCTATTATCTGAGTGTCAGATTAGGAAAAGAGGAAGTCCTTGTACATCAGTCACTGAAAGTAAGCATGCAGGTACAGCAGGCAGTAAAGAAAGCTAATGGCATGTTGGCCTTCATAACAAGAGTATTTGAGTATAGGAACACAGAGGTCCTTCTGAAGTTCTACAGGGCCCTAGTGAGACCACACCTGGAGTATTGTTTGCAGTTTTGGTCGCCTAATTTGAGGATGGACATTCTTGCTATTGAGGGAGTGCAGCATAGGTTCACGAGGTTAATTCCCAGGATGGCAGGACTGTCATATGATGAAAGAATGGAACAACTGGGCTTGTATTCACTGGAATTTAGAAGGATGAGAGGCAATCTTATAGAAACATATAAAATTATTAAAGGATTGGACACACTAGATGCAGGAAACATGTTCCCGATGTTGGGGGAGTCCAGAACCAGGGCCCACAGTTTAATAATAAGGGGTAGGCTATTTAGAACTGAGATGAGGAAAAACGTTTTCACCAAGAGTTGTGAATTTGTGGAATTCTCTGTCTCAGAAGGCAGTGGAGACCAATTCACTGGATGCATTCAAAAGAGAGTTAGATAGAGCTCTTAGGGCTAGCAGAATCAAGGGAAGGCCATATCCCTTGAAGGCAGGAACGGGGTACTGATTGTGGATGGTCAACCATGATCACATTGAATGCTGGTGCTGGCTCGAGGGTCCGAATGGCCTACTCCTGCACCTATTTTCTATGTATCTATGTATCTAACTCATCCCATATATGGATTGCCCTCTAAGTGAAAGGTTGCCCCTGAGATCCCTCTTAAATCTTTCCACTCGCACCTTAAACATCTTCCCTCTAGTTTAAGAATCATCTACCCTGGGGGAAAAGTCTGTGAGTGTTCACTTTATCCATGTCCATCAATTTATTTTGTATAATTCAATAAAGTATACTATCGGGACGACAGATGGCGCAATGGGCTAAGTGTTCGGCTGGCAACCGGAAGTTAGCCGGTTCGAATCCCGCTTGGAGTGCATACTGTCGTTGTGTCCTTGGGCAAGACACTTCACCCACCTTTGCCTGCGTGTGAATGTTGATATGTTGATATCAACATATGGATATGGATAATTCTCTGTAAAGCACTTTGGTTTCAAGTGATTTTATTGAAAAGTGCTATATAAATACAAATATATAAATATATAAATATATATATCCTTTTCAGCCTCCTATGCAGCAAAGAGCTGTTCCAACCTATCCAATCTCTCTCTATAACTCAAGCCTGGAATTCCCTGCAGCATCCCCATGAAACTCTTCTGCAATAACACAATGACACATAAATAAAGATGGAAGATCTAATCTGACTGGATTATTTTCAATAGGGCTCGTGTATAAATGTATACATCAATGTTTGGAAATTGTTGGTCTTTGTTCTATACTGATTGTACCTAATACAAAATTAATCTATTTTTTCAATATACATCTTTTGTGATTGGAGTTACAGACTGGAGCATGTATTTGCTATAATCAATAAACACGGGGAGAGGAACAGGAGCACACTTATGAACCCTCAAACCTGTGGCGCCATTCAATAATGGCAGATTTAACCTTTGTACACAAATTTTGTAACTGATCAGCATAGCTCTTGATCCCTATATTGGCCAAAAATATAAATCTATCTTAAAACTTGAATATATGTTCACTATATATGTTCCAGTCTGAAGAAGGTTCCAACCCAAAACGTCACCCATCCTTTGTTCTCAAGAGATGCTGCCTAACCAGCTGTGTTACTCCAGCACTTTGTGTCTATCTTTGGTATAAATCAGCATCTGCAGTCCTTTGTTTCTATATAGGTTCACTACTTGTAAATACTTAAGTTTATTTTGATTTTTTTTAATAGAAACTATATTTACATTACGCAATGAGACAAAACTTGCTGTCAGAAGTGAGCTTCCTACACTTGTGGTAATCGCTTAGTAAATATGGTCTTATTTTTTCTCAGTCCATTTGTGTTAAATTGCTGAACAAAGCCTTCCTGAGCAAAACGGCAAGGTTCTGTGCGGCTACAGAACATTGTACAAGATAATGGCTCCCCACAGGAGAAGAAATGAACTTTGACCCTCAGAGGCTTAGTCAGCTGCCAAAACGTCAATGACTTCCAAAAATATTCAAAAAGAGCAAAGCAATTTAACAATCTTATAATTATAATTTATAAATAAAAGTTCGAAAGATAACAACTAAGTAAATTACTATTACATTTACTATATTATTAAACTATAAATCATCTTGTACCTACTGAACATCCTTTACTTTGAAAGGAATAGACTCATTCTTATGTAAAAACCTGACTGGTGCGGGTTGGGCGGATATATAAGGATAATGGGAAACTGGAGTAAGTTTGCACTCCACTGCTAATTTCCTTAAGTGTCCAACCTCAAAGACATACAGAATTATCAACAAAGCAAATTAAAACATTTTGTGTTGCTCTACAGACCCTAAGCATTTAGGAACTCTGTAGCATTTGTATCGGGAAATCCAAAAAGTTCAGCATTAATTTCCCAACATCTTCCAACCCCATGGACTTGGTGATTTATAAAATAAATTGGTAAGTCCATATAAAAAAGTTTACTTTATAAATGTACCTCCAAGCCTCTTTACACTTTCAGTCATAAAGACATTACTAAGATGGATCAGATCAGGAAGGGTGCGACTCAGAACTCTCATTTTGGTTAGAAATGCTTTGGTGACATACAGGTTTAACTCATCTTATAAGAACTCATAATGTTTCTCATGGATTATGTCCAGTGCAACTTGTTGATAAATGGTTCACCAAGACCTTGTCTATTCACTCTTGTAGCCAAGGTACTTTTTAAAGAGGAGCAGAAAGGAATCCTAATGCTCTGGCCAATACTCTCTTTTAAGTTATTCAATGTTTCTTTTACAAAGAGATTTTACAGAAAACTCTGCTTTAAGTGTTCAATAGTTCAGGGTGACACATTATTGACGACAATGCTAGATACAAGATTCAATGGTCAGCTCCCTATAGCAGTTTACCCATGAAAACAAAGATCAGATTAATTTCTGGTTTCATGTGTCGAACATAAATTGGGCTTCACAAACTGTGTTGTGTAACAACAGTGACTATACTTCAGTACTTCAAAAATAATCCATTACTTGGTGCATAATAGGGGACTAAATTAATATTCATTTGTTCTTTCTTTGGTTGCTGCTTTTCAACCATCAAGAAGAATTGTTTTTTTCTTGTGGTGTTGCTGTGTTTTTCAGCTCACTGGAAAGTATCAAGCGATTCACGCCAGACTGCTCCAGACAACTTGATACATTGTACAGTCCGTGGCTGTGCCATAGGTTGTGTTTTCTCTATGGTTCTACCAGCAATGGCATATTTTTTAGTGTCAAAATCCTTTCCTGTTATCTTCAGGGCATGGCCAGAGTGTAATGGATCATTGTGCAAGTGCCATCGATGTTCAAGAAACTTCAATCTACACGTAACAGATCAGTCCCATCAATTGGCGTCCCAGTCACCACCCTGACCATTCGCTCCATTCAACATTGACATAGTGCGGCAACAGTGCTCACCTTTTTTTACAAAGCATAGTTGCCATGGTTGCTCCATCAGCACATCCCACATCCACCACCAAGACATGGGTTAGTAGGTAGTTGGAGGCATCACCACATGTACATTCTCTACCCAAGTCACATGGTGCCCGGATCTGTAGATTTGCCTTCATCATCACTTGAGTCTAATTCCCTACCCAACAATAATGGGAGAGAACTTTCACCACAAAGACTGCAGCATTTCAAGATGGGGTCTTACCACCACTTTATAATGGGCAGTTCACAATGGACAATAGCGACACCCACACCCTATGTAAAAAACATTTAATAAATTCTGATATTCCCAGTGCTGTCTGCATTACTGTAGTATCGCTGAATTAAGTTATACTTCCACATCAACCACCCATTTCCTTCCAATGATTCTGAAAGTACTAGCATTGTTGTATTTTTGTTATTAGCAATTAATTTAAACATTTCAAAATAATATCTCCCATGAATGCTTGTTGGATTTCTATCGCTGACGAGCTTGTTTGAACGAATCTGAAAAATATCTAACTTTCCCATTTTAATTGTTGCACATTCAAATTCTATCCTATGATTCTTAAATCCTGGCCTTGACTAAAATGATTCCTCAGGGTCAAATTCCCTCAATCTGTTAAAGTCCCAAAGCCTTTTCCTAAATCTTCCCCCATCCTATTCCTCTCTAAACATTCAGCAGACAACACTCCTCGTAACGTATCTTTCCGAGTTCAAGGATCCGCTTGGCCTTCCTTTCAATCTCCCATTTTCTCTCAATAATTTGCTTTTAATATGACAAAAGGACAAAATTCAATATCTCAGTCGGCTGTACATTCAGTAGTATCATTGGGGTGGGAGATTGCAACCTTCACATGGTCCACCCTAATGCAATCAACCCAACGTGCACAAAGAGAAGATCAAATAGAACAAATTGTCCTACAACTTTAGGCTGTGCACGCCACACGCAAGAAGAAGAAGTAGTATCATTTATTTCCCTTTTAGCCACATCATGCATTTTTTCACCTTTCAACCACAGTTTTAATAACACCTCCCCTCGAATCTTGTTGGTGCTCTATTGCTAAAATAGATCAATTCATAATCTACATCATTCCACCTGATCTCTGTATGTTTTGCAGAGATGGGGGTCATTCTCTTGTTGGGTCCATGTTATCGGCAAACAGAACAATCCCATCAATTCAATTGACCTGCTGCCCTGGAACTTTTCATCCTCCCATCCCCATCAGCCCCAATTTGTTTTTCTCTGTCACTTATCTGATGATTTCCAGTAACTAGTTAACTATTCAATATGTCTACATTGCACACATCCACCATTTCTTTGTTCGCTGATCTATCCAGCATGGATTTTTTTAGCAGTAACTCCCTTTGCTAAGCTTTATTAGTTGTTGCATTCAGTTTTTTGTCATTTACAAATTTAGGGATACCTTAAAAATGCTAAATTCCAAATCAATTGTAAAGCTCTGTAATGTATGAAAATTATAACTAACACCGACTCCTGCGAGATTTCACAGCAAATAGATTTCATTCTCTGATCACCCTTTCAGTCTGCATTTCAGCACAGACTGTTGTATCTATGCTACAATATATTGCTTATGAATCTATCTATAACCTTCTTTATATTTATACCTAAAATCTTTACAATAGTTTACACCTAAACGCATTTACTAATAATAAACTTTACTTTGGTGAAACTTGTGAACACCTGATAGGACTGACAAAGCACCTCATTTACAAACATGGAAGATTTTTAAGTAGGCCTCACCTGGAGTCTTAGCATGGCTCTAAACATTGTTAGATCACAATCTGTTTTGTACTTGGGGATTGTAAATATCAGTCTTTTAATGGTTCTGTAATGCTAGCAGATTTGCTTATGCTTTGCAAACAGCTTCTAGATAACTTTGTGACTGGGTGAGCTAGCTCAAGCCACAGAGCAAAGTTCATTTATTAAATTGCCACATGGCCAAATGAAGGTAATGGGCTCACAGGCAGGTGCAAGGTGTTAAATTCACTTGTGCAATATTTGATTTTGTTTATTTATTCATTACATGTTGATCATTGCAACACGAGCAAAAGACAGTGTTGACAGTAGCTAGCCTATTAATTTAAATCGTAGCCAGTCGGATCATTATGTTCTGGGATTGTGATTGCATGTGAAAGAGAAAATTGATTATTTAGTTTCTACTGGGAGTTTTGAAACAATAGTAAATAAAATGGTCGTTGATTACACAGCACTTATAGAACTTCTTAAATCTGCCTTTAAATAGTTCACAGCTCTAATCAGTTCTAAACTCAATTACAAATTACACGGGCAGCATGGTGGCACAGTGGTTGAGTTGCTGCCTTACAGCCCCAAAGACCAGGGTGTTGTCTGTACGGAGTTTGTACGTTCTCCCTGTAACCCCGTGGGGTTTCCCCGGGTGCTCCGGTTTCCTCCCACACTCCAAAGACGTACAGGTTTATAGATTAATTTGGCTTCTTTGCAAATTGTCCCTAGTGTGTAGGATAGTGCTAGAGTACAGGGATCGTTGGTCTGCATGGACTCGTTGGGACGAACAGCCTGTTTCTCTAAACTAAACTAAACTTAAAAGTAAAGAACTATTACCCCATGAAGTTTCATGTAGAGTCCACAAGCGTTACACACTGGCTCTCCTTCTGCATTTCTCCTCCATAGAGTTGTGGTCGAGGTGTGGCAGTTAGTGCAGCACAAGCCAGCACGCCTGGAGGAAGACTGTAAAACACAATTTTTGGAGAAACTCTTCACTAATGTTAAAAAACTACAATGTTTACTTTACCCATGACTTGAAAAATATTTTCAAAATTATAACAGTGCTGCAACCTACAGAACCAAGTACCATTTCTTTTCTTGTCTGCGCAAAGATTTGCAATTTTGATTCTCTCTTTGTGTTGTTGCTCTTCATTCGGTTTGGTAAAAGTTAGTTTCAAATTTGCACTCGTGCAAACACTTCGAAGGAGGGATCAGCAATCAGAATCCAACACGGGCAAAAAAAAGAGATGGGAGAAAAGAAGGAAGCGCAGCCACAGTTATGTGTGTTGTTTTCAAACTGCGATAAAGGACCAAGGTTCCTCTCCTGCTTATTGAAAGGCACAAGGCTAAAATAAATTATATCATCAAGGCCTAAGTGGTTTATTCAGAATGGGGAATGGGCCTCTAAAAGATGCCTCTTCACAACTCTGACCTTGTCAAGGAAGTTGTTGACCCCCAACATTGTGATGTAGTGTTGTTATTTAAGACATAAAAATTATGTGTGTTTTTGCAGGCTATTCAGCTTGAATGGTGTTTAAGGACAGAACGTTAAATATATTTTAAAGTATCAGAGCTTAAGTTGCATTGCATCTAAAAGAGAACTAATTAACGGTGCAGTGCTTTAGGGTTGCTTTGTTTTGGAGCACCTCCTCCCACCTCGGCTCCATTACAGACTTCAGTTATTAATTTCTTGTATGATTCCACATACAAAATCAATGAAGCCACAATCTCAATTCTGATTTACAGTCTACACCACCAGTAAGCACATTGCAATGTGGTAAGGAAGTGAATTTTTCAACAGAAAGGTGATCTATTGAAATAATGACAGAAATTCACCGTGCTTAATATTTTGTAGGCTGTACTTTTATGAACTGGAAGGGGCACCTTGGGTTATTCAGCTTCACAAAACGGCAGCTTTTATGAGAGATGTCCAAGGCGTTCTGCGCTGGCTAGAATATGTGTTAAGCTAACAAGTCAGGATCAACCAGAGAGCTTACCAATCGCCTTTGCGGTTTAATGAGTGGCCGGTTCATCCCGTTCATCTTGTGATACAACCCACAGGCATTGCAAAGATAATGGCCCGTCCCATCCCGTCTCCAGAGCGGAGTAGACATGGACCCACAGTTCACACACTCCCGGCCCTCGGGGAAGTCTTCCAACATTTCTATTTCATCAAATAAAAGGGAAAGGAAGAAATCAGTGACACATCTGGTTTGTGTAATACAGAGATTTGTGACTGTCAGAAAAACAGCATCCTGGTAAAAATGCATTCTAAAGAAATAAAAATTAAAAAAAGTCTCCACAGCTAATAAATTATATTATTTATTACCCAGCTTTATCCTGGAGTATGTTATTTATATTCTCTTAATACACCAACAAGCATATTAGTTTAAACTGGGTGCAATTCCCAAATATCCCAAACAAAAATTACATTTGGATCAGAACTCTACCTGGAGTCTTGAGTTTATGGAATTTCATTTGCTGGTACAATTCATGAATTCCATGCACAAGGGAGGCATGATATTTTCGCCTTCCATAAATACTAAATATTATTAAATTCCGATTTTTGTCGCAATCAATTCTGTGCCGGTAAAAATAAATGTGCAAATATCTTACAAATATTCAACTGTTTCTTTCAACATTTCAATTTTTTTTAAAAAAATCAATGAGAAAGATTTACATTTGTTTTGGATAGGGAATGTTCACAGACAAGTGTTGTCTCTCAAAATTGTTTATTGATTCTGAATATCAATTTTCCCTGCTTTTATTTAATTTATTTTATTTAATATTAAAATCCAGTCAGATTAGCGATTCTTAACTTAAAATGATGCAATGGGAAATCTGGCTATTATTAAGAGATTTCCAAATAGCATGAAGGAATAAGCTTTTGTTCCCCTGCATGTCTGTGAGAAAGGACTAACGCATGTATGCCTCAGAGAATCTAAGATAAAGTCTTAACTTTCCATTCCAATTAGCAGCAACAATGCTAATCATCAGTGGACTGTGTGTTTCAGGCTGTTTTCCAAATAAATGCTGAATCTCCCTTTAACATTTCAAAAAATGTATGTGTAGAATAATAATAAAATATTTCATTGTAAGCAAAATTGACATCAGATATCATCACAATAAATCTGGTGGATGTTGTGTAGTTGAAACATGTCTGACAATCTGTCTCGTGTTCTCTCTGATGGTGAAGGGACAACTCTGGAAACAATAAATTTTGTGGTGATCAAAAAAAGTGTCATCCGAACGCGCCTGGGACTGCATTGTTACCTATGTGACTTTTAAATAGAAGGCACAAATCATTTCCAAGGAGGAGAAAAAAAATTAAACTGCAGGTTTTTTTTCTGAAGAGGATTGGTGATAGAAATCATAATGCCTTGCCAAACTTTCCCGTTTTTCATCAAAGTGTTTTTGGATGTTGACTAGTGGCGACAAGGAGACTGGCTCCGAAGACTGATGGAATGCTCATTTGTGTTACAGAACGCTCTGTGATCCACTACCCGATTTATCAATCACACCTATTGCACTGGGCTGACAACCGACAGCCCGTGGACGGAAAACAGGTCAACGTTCTGGATTTATTCCCGCAGATGTCAAAACGTGCTGTAAACAAATGCTTTCTAGATATAAAGGAGTTAAAATATATATTTTTTTTACTGGATTTTTCTAAAATCGAAAGTAAATGGTTTACTCAAACGAAGCCGACTGTGTAATCTCATATCGCATCCTTTTATACAATACTCCAGTTCTGCACTGCCCGCTATTTGTATCACAATGATTTGTACCATAGAGCGCGGTTGCAGAAGGAATTAACTACTCACTAGGGTCTATTAAGATCAATTTGCGTTAGTTTTAGAAAAAATTAAAAGAAATCACGTGGACAGCGAATTTAAATCTTGATAAACAGCGGCAAATGCTGCAAGTTTCTATATATTTATAATGATGCGTTTGTGGGTAGAGATAAAATGGGTATGTATGCGGGGAATCTTTTAAATGTTTGAGGGTAGATTGGAATGAACGTAACAATATATTTATAAAGCCAAACGTATGTTTGGAATAATTTGATTCTTATCTTCGTATTAATACATTTTAAAGCAATTGTAAAATTGTTAAAGGTTGATGCATGTATTTTAATATGGAGATTTAGATTTGCACCTACATTCCTGTGAATAATCTTATCACTGTGTCCACTTATCGCTTAATTTTTATATCGAATAATGTAAAGGTATAACATGTGTCCATATTTTAATACATGTGTCTTTAGGCTGTTAAAATATTGAAAATATTACTTAGCAATCCGTTCTATTAATTTCAAACGATGGCACTTAAAAGTCGACGTTGAGTACAGGAGGTAATGACGTGTGCGTGGTACACGGGGTCTTCGATCAGGTTTCACTGTCTCTGTATCATCAATGGTAAATAAGGGGTGTATTTGTAGATCGTTTGGGAGATTGAGTCAAAGGACTTATAGACTTTTTTAAAGAGTCTGCACTGAGCTAATGTGATCCGCTAAAGTGCTTAATAGGCTTACAAACCATAAATTTCGTATGCTACTTTAAACATCTTCAAAATTGTTAGTGTTAGAAAATGACTCAAGAGTATTGTCGGGTCCAGATTCGGTCCATCTAAATTGTTTCATGTTATCGGGCAATGACATACATTACAACCTTGTATCTGTTGGACTGAATATATGCAGGGATAACCACATTTCAGGGTAACAAGTTTGTAAGCACCAAATCAAATCTAAATCAGTCCTCGGTATTTTTATTAGTTCAGACTCCATTAAAAAAAAACTGGATTTCGAGAAGCGGTATAAAACGAAGTATTATTATCTTTAATATGACCATAATAATGGCATCTGCAAATCTAATTTCTAACCTTTATTCTTTTCTATGTACCGGATGCAAACGCAGCGCATAAACGTTGTCGCGTTTCCACGAACAACCATTCCAATATTTATTACGTAAAAATAAACACCGCATACTTGTTTAAAAATGTGGCTCACATAATATAATCTATCTGACCGAATGAAATGTTAAATTAAATAGGATCTGCAAGTTTTTTTTTTTATTAAAAGAGATGCTTTTAAGCTGGGGGTGAAATTAACAACTAGCCTATGTTGCTTTCATTGTCAAATCTCGATTCGTTCGTATTTGCTAAAGTTTTAAGCAGACAAGCTTACTTTATAGGCACTAAACTAACTGCTGCAAAAATGAATCGGATCACAATCTGCCGAAAGATACCGGAAAGACACATATACACCTTTACAAACGTCGGCTTGTAGAAAAAAATATATAAAGGCCAGAATCAAACAAATGTTTAAAAAATTGAGGCATGAAAAGGAATTGTGAAAACAGACATACATTTCAGTGAAATCAAAATTAAATATATACAGAAAGTGAAACTGTCGCTAAAACAGACAACCGATTATTATTCTGTGCTGAGTCACAACATCCAGTGGAATTTAAACGGTTCTACAATTTGAGAGCATCACATCTGTCAAGAATAAATATGTTGTTAAAATCTTAGCTTCCCAATGACTCGCAATTATTTGTTAGAGTTCTGTCGTGCATACTTATAGCATGCGTGTTAGACTGTGAGTTGATTGGCATGGTTGCCCAAGGACTTATCAGTACTGATAGAACGCCTCTCTATGTCTAATTTCCAATCAAGTACAATAAAACAAAAAGTAATCCATTAAAAGGTAAATTAATATATTTTAAAATTATCATCTGTGAATACGTGACGGTCTGAAGAAGGGTCTCGACTCGAAACGTCACCCATTCCTTCTCTCCAGAGATGCTGCCTGTCCCGCTGAGTTACTCCAGCATTTTGTGTCTATCTACGGTATTTTATTAACTTGAAGAGTATAATAAATGAACCGATGTCAGCAAAGATATTGTTAGGCTTCAATGAGAATGTTCAACTTAAATTTTCCCATTCCCATGCACATTGTGTGGTGGGAAACAGAATAGGGAGAATTTTCCGAAAGATAGTGCGGCCTGGTTCTGTGACATTCAGAGGTAAATCGAGAATAGCTTCAAATGACTTATTTACAGATGTCAGCGCGCTACAGTTTGGGATGAATAATACGGTGTGGAAGCAATTGCTTACTGCCTTCACAACACTCGGACTACAGTTTCTATAAAACGGGTGAAAAGGTGGCCCATTTTTAAAACAAATGACAGTCGAAGGGTGTGATAAATCAAACGCTGACTGTAATTTCAAGCTATTAGGTACACGTTTGCCCCGAGGTCATACTGAGTGCTACAACCCTCTGCTGCTCCCCATATTTCTCATATTCATCATACCCGTGGACTGAAACGCTAATTCCGATCACACGCGGATAAAATGTCAGGCAGCAAGATTTGAAATCAGAAAATGAAGTTTTAAATTGCTGTCTGAAGGAAATAACCCACTTTTAATGAAAGAAAATTAATGTTATTCTACAAGCTGAATTAAATTTGGAGGGTGAGTTATCACACTTCATAGAGCTTGGAAAATATCGTATGAGTTCTAAGGGGGCCCCTGAAAGAGTATTGATCAATACACTACAAGTATGGTGTGTTGATGAAATGACACGAAACACTTGTTTATAGTCGAGTGCTTGTTCAGCGCTCTCCAAATTCTTATTTTACACTTAAAACGAATTTCAGCGACTTACCCAGACTCGACCTCCGTCCAGACATGGAAACTTGTCTTGCCTGGAGGCTGTGGATCATGGAGCTCTCGAAGGGCCCGGGTGGCCACGCCGAAGTCATGTCTGGGCCGACGTAGGTGGGATAGGGGCTGGAGTAGGTTCCGTTCACCGACCTGACCAGGGCATTGCCGTACTGCTCCCTGCCGCCAATGACCAAAGAGTTGGTGTAAGCTGCCTCCCTCCCGGCGCCGTGGCTCATGGGGGGGCTGTGGGAGTAGGAGAAGGTGGTGGAAGGATGCTGGCCAGCGGCATTGAATCCAGAGTTTTCGCTGACCGACTGCGGCCACCCCGTGTGGTTGCTCAGGTGGTGGCTCTGATGGGCCGCCTCGCAGTTCTGCAGATACGGTATACTGGGCAGCATCGAAGGGACCCGGGTCGTCGGTACATACACGGGTGAGCCCGCCGAAGAATGCATAAAATTGCCGGAAGCCTCGTGGGGATAGCTCGGCTGTCCATGATTTGCAGCTAGCGCCAGGCTTTGGTACATTTTCTAGACGACTTAAGGCCCCGACGCGTCACCGAAACGAATGCACACTCAAACTTGCTTCAACTCTAAATACACTCAAAATTGCCTTCCTTTTCAAATCAGTTCATTGCTAATTTCGTAAATTAAGACTCCCTCAAAACGAAGGCGACCGCGGCGAACTTCAATGTTCTACCAGCCAGTAAAAAATTCACCTGGAACAAATAATAGATCATAATTACAAATCACCCTGTGAAAAATGGTCCCAGTTTAATGCAATCCACAAAGTACCTGTTCTACGTGACTACTTCCGCTTAACGAAGCCTACGACCTTTCAGCAACTGTTATTTCAACATCCTAGATCGAAGCTAGATTTGATTTTTATAAAGGAATATTTTGCTCTAAATATACGTAGAAGTTGACCTTAAATGGACTTCCGAGTGGCACCAAAGGCTCTGCTCAAAACAATTGTATATTCTGCGATTTCATATGCAGAATATACATTATTTCGTGCAGTTCAAAATATTTCAATATCTGTTCTGACTAAAATAGCAATAGAACGAGAGAACAAGATTGGCAATTTCATATTGTACCTAAGAGAAATACGAGCAATTTCTCCAGCGTGCACGTAGTTCTTATGTTCGCCGAATAAACCGAATCTCACTTGTACAAGATACCCTAAATTATTCTTTGCACCACTGTGACAGAAAAATAAAAGAATATATCTCTAAAGGAAGTCGAGAGCCTTTATGGGATGCCTGTACCATTATCCGAAGGTGCCCTATAAAACTTTCTAGTTTGGGTTTAAGTTGTTATTATCTATAGCCACACAAATCACAAAAACATCGATAACCGCACTGCTCTAAAGTAATAACATTTTAGTTAAGGTTTTACATGGCATCCTCTATCTATGCGATAAGGTAACCTGACAGATAAGGACTGGGGGGGGGGGGGGGGGGGTGGATACGTCCAGCCGGCAGATTCATTGCATGTGAGGGTTAGGCTTAACAAAAATACTTACGATCAAATCCGGAGTGACCCGCGGAGTGAAGGATAAAGGAAATATCCGCGAAAGAATTTGCTGTCTCTTCCCCCCCGCTCTATTTACTGCAGCAATGTCCAAGATTGCGCGACAGAGAGTGTAATTTGTCAGGGCGACGTGCGCGCCCAAGGAACGGTTGTTCGGGGTGCTTCTGATACCGACTGACCTGTCTCCTATCTTGATTGGTGACTTGTTTCAGAAAGCTGCCTGCGTTTTCCTCCGCTCCAACTCTGCCAATTCACTCAGCTAATTGTAGCCCCGGGAGCGCGTGACGCAAGCCCTCCTCCACTGTATTTACATAGCAGAAAACTATTCTTAAAGAGACATGGATCCCATTCCATAATCCAATCTGAAGAGCGTTAACAATGTAAGCAGGTTTACACCAATTAGTCACACGATTCTCACTCTTGCCTTGCAAGAGTGAGAATAGTCCTGTTTTGAAAATGAAACAAAAAACTAACAGTAATAGTACAACGAAGAAAGCTGTTCCCAAATTATATTGTGTAGGGAGGAACTGTAGATGCTGGTTCACACCGAAGATAGACATAAAATGTTGGAGTAACTCAACGGGTCAGGAGAAAAGGAATATGTTACGTTTCGGGCCGAGACCCTTCTTCATTATTGTCAGTGCTTCAAATAGTCCTTATTCACTCTAAATGCCCCAATACAAAGCAAAAATATGGGGAATTTTAAGCAGCCAACGACTATGAAAGGAATTTCGATTTGTAAAAGGACTCGGTTTTTGATAACTATATATTCACGGGCATCTCTAAACTCCTGAACATTATCAGGAAAGCCATTGTGTTTCGATATTCTTGCAGCACAACATGACAGCGGAGGAGCTATCTGTCCATTGAGACTGGCACGTACGAAATTGCAGAGCTACAGGAGGCCCTGCTGAAAGTTCATCGAATTTAATTTCCAGCTCCCGCCATTTATCTACAGATTTGAATATTAAGTCCAAGATTATGTAAACTGCCAAAGTGCGTTAAGAGAGACAGCGACCTAATCAACAATCCATTCTAACGCCAATGACAGCATTGCCGCGTTTAACAACCCGTGAAGCTCATGGCTAAATCTTCAGTTAGATAGACACAAAATGCTGGAGAAACTCAGCGGGACAGGCAGCATCTCAGAGTAAAAGGAATGGGTGACGTTTCGGGTCGAGACCCTTCCGTTAGTTCATCTACTTCCAATTCAAAATGTTGAATTCGCATGATGGTTTCACCATTTTCCACAGTATGAACATATTAATATAATTTCGCCTACAAAATATTCAAGTATAAGGACTGTACTTACATGCATCCAAACACATGTGGCTTTATTATGCATGACATGACAGAAATCGTTTAGTACTTCGATAGCAGTAAATCGCTTGGGGACATTCTGTTAAAGACATGAAAGGAACAATATGCATGTCTTTCATTTCTAATATTTTAGTGTATAGGTTTTTTTTTTGCAGAGTGCCATTCTCTTGCTTATGAACCTGGGTAATAAACATTTCCATCTGTTTTAGTATTACCATTTTTTGAATTAATATATCGTTCCAAGTCTTTGATCTTTGAAGAAATAAAAAGGAGGGGGAAATGTATGGTTGCTTCTTTTCCACTAAATAATTTACCGTCGAAATGATTTATCCAACTTAACTATGAGAATAGGACAATCAAGAAATAAGCTTTGTTTCACGTTAAGCTCAACGGAGCATTCTTTTAAAACCTGGCTTTTTGTAACAGGCAAATAATTGTCCGAAAGGACACAAAGTGTTGGACTTACTTACTCCAGCACTTTGTGTCCTTTTGTGTAGTAATAGTTGGAAAGTATGTCCTTGTATACCGCCAAAATAGCAAAGCTACTTATACTCCTGGCATGGAAAATTTGTAGTGCATGGATTTTTAGGTCGAGTGGAATAAGCAAAAGGCTAATGCAGATGTTTCGTTCGAAATTATTAATCCGCCCATTTCTTTCAATACCATATAGTCATTCTGTCGGGCAAACCTGGCTGCTTTCAATATCTTTTTGAAAGGTTTCGATTGAGATCGGTATGGATTTACAACGTTCTTCAAGAGATCCATCTTAAGGGAGAGAAACGGCATTTGAAGCCAAGTTAAAATAACTTCGGTCAGGTTGACCCATAAGTGCGGTTCTTCTTTCACCAGCTTCAGAAAACAGCTCGGACCGAGTCACCTCTTGCACTTTAAAAAATAATGCATACAACTTTGCAGTATTGGTAGGTTACTGAGAATAAGCAGAATAATCTGTAAATAATTTACATCTAATATCTAAAAGGAAAAAAATATATATATTGCGAAAAAATATATATTCCACAGTCTTTATTTTTTCCAAACCCCTCGATAATCAGTGTCCAGGTGTCATTCGCTATCCTGCCAAATGCTCCCTAATATCAAGCACTTTGTTATGGCTTCTACAACAAACAAGGCACATTTTACAACCTAAAATCAGAATTAATCTTTTATTATTGTATTATTTAGTTGTTTTTGTTGCTTTCTTGGACTATATCCTCTTACTCCCTTCCACCATCACCTCCCCTGCAACTTCAAGAAAGAAAAACTAACATTACCCTTTTCATTTACAGCTTTTGCCGTTTCAAAATGTTTTCGCCGAAGATAAATTCACCTCGGTCAGTGCAAAAGGTTATCTTAAAACGTACGCGTGGAGTCATTTTTGCTTTAGTCGAAGGCTGTTTTCTTGCTCGCCTCTCTAATAGCAGCAGCGGGATTTTTCATTTGCCAAAAGCTAACTCTAAACCTATCTTGAAATTTCGCCTCCCAAAGATAAACTCGACGATTTCAAGTCAGTTTCAGAATAGCAACGGCGTACCAGCCAATCTTTCACCTTAATTTGTTTCACGGTCTTAAATAGTTTTTTAAAAAGTTCGCAGTGAAAGTTATAAGATGGGGAAATCAGTTTAACTGAGCCTAAAAGTCACATTTTTGAATGTAGATCTCCAAATAGATTCGTTCAGATGATGATGTGGTAGGACACAGCGAATTTGATTAAAAGACGGGGATATGATTATAAAACTGTGAAGATATAATTATCTCAAAGACGGGGAGTAAATTAACTGATTGTACCACGAGCAATTAAGATGTTTGTTGTCTCTTGGTTAGTAATAACTGGCTCCTGACCGCCGACCTAAATTAAATTATATCTGAACAGTAAACAGTAAAACCCCCCTTTACTGGATTATTGTAATATAATTTAGATCAGCTCCATGATTGCATTACACATGTCTGCTCCGTTTCAGGGCAACACAATGACCTATGGAGTTTGTCGACTTGAGACGTGAGGGGGAGGCTTGCGGGGAGTGGCAATCAAGTGAAAAAAAATGTCAGCCTGTACTGTTTGTCTTCGACTGATAATGTAAATAACTACTTAATTAAAGGAGACAGAGAAACAGTGTGTGCGCTTGTAAGTGAGTAAGCGTGTGTAGGAAATAGAGAATTTCGATGTTCGGAGTTTCTTGTTACTGGCAGCAGAACGCCGCATTTGTGCTCCAATGCTTGTGCACGGTATCAAATAGTAAATACATTTCATTAAAATTAATTAATATATTCCGAAATAATGGAGATTCTGAAGTAAAAAGTAACTGATATCCACACTTCAAGTGTGTGAGGTGAATAGAATGAAAATCATTTATTTATAAACGTTACTTTTCGGGGAGACCATTTGCCATACTGTTCAGAACCAGCCAGACCAATCCCATTCGTAAATGGATCTGCCTCCAACACTCCTTTCAGGTGCCAGGTCTAGACCCCCTAATGTATTCCCCAAGAGAAAACACCCTCAATTCCCTTGGTACACAAAAATGCTGGAGAAACTCAGCGGGTGCAGCAGCATCTATGGAGCGAAGGAAATAGGTAACGTTTCGGGCCGAAACCCTTCTTCAGACTGATCAATTCCCTTTGTGACTACCAGTCTGAAGAAGGGTCTCGACCCGAAACGTCACCCATTCCTTCTATCCAGGGATGCCGCCTGTCCCGCTGAGTTACTCCAGCATTTTCTCTATCCTCAATTCCCTTCTAATCGATTTATCTTAAACCCGTGGCCCCTCGAAAGGAAAATGTTACAATTACATCACTTTTGATACGTCGATCACGCTTATCTTAATGTGATTGTATTTATCCCGACCACAAATATCAGTTTGCACGTTCAAACGTAGGCGCGCATCGTTAACGTGTTTATATTATTATTTACAGATTTTAACTCATTTTGCTGACTTCAGCCACGCACAGGGATAGTCATGCAGAGAGTTCTTTAAACCGGACAATGGTTTTGAGCATTTTCCAACGGCTCCATTGCAATATTTACTTCACTAATGTTTATGAAAAACCCCAAAAGGATCACAGACAATGGAATATAAGTTGATATGAGCAGCCGCGTTAAAAAAAATCATTGTTTATAATTGCAAATGCTGGAAGTGCTCAGCAGGTCCGGCCACACACACCTTTATAGAAAAAAAGCAGAGTCTCAAATATGACAAGTGTAGGAAGGAACTGCTGATGCTGGTTTAAACCGAAGATAGACACACAAAAACATGGAGTAACTCAGCGGGTCAGACAGCATCTCTCGAGAAAGGGAATAGGGTCGAGTCTGAAGAAGGGTCTTGACCCAAAACGACACCTATTCCTTTTCTCCAGAGATGCTGTCTGACCCGCTGAGTTACTCCAGCATTTTGTGTCTTATTTAATGTTAACTGGTTTACTATATCCGCAGATGCTGCCAGGCTTGCTGACTATTTACGGCTTTTTTTTTGCATTTAATTCATATTTCAGCACTCGAGGCAATAATTTGCAGAGTGTTTATAACTGTGTTCTGCCCGTTGTCAGCTTGAGCGGACTCATGTGTCCGTTTAGCAGCAGTGTATGATTGTGATAGTTTAGTGTCCGATAGAAGGCTCTTTAAGCATAAATGATGCTTTGCAATGTAGGAGCCGTTATAATCCAACTTTGGTTTATGTTTTAACTTTTGGAGCGTGACATGTCATCTTAAATATTTAATTTATTATACTTTAAATATTTAACTCATTATCCTTTGCAATGTTTCTGTGTATTGTGACCGAAGCCAATATTATTATTGCAACAGAAGAGTAACACATAGCTGATGTGTGTTGAGTCTGGTGAAGGCAGTAAGTTAGATAAAACTACCGACAGAACCTAAACGCAGGAAATTAGAACTACCAGATGAAAGGATATAAAGCAAATGACTACAGTGTGTTTAACAGTAAATGTTAAAACTGTTGTTTCCTAAAAATAAAAGTCGGCACGTTTTATTTTCGTTTAAGTTAGCAGCCTGTCTCCGGTATGCATCCACGCTGTGTTGTGCTTATTTTTACCCCCTGAACCGCCGTGATTCGCTGCCAGTGGGCAGCCAGTGTCTCGCTGTCAGTTCTATCTCAAGCCTCCAACTCTTCGGCTGAACTCTGTTAGTTGCATGGCATCAACTGGAGGATATTCACCTCTCACTTGCCCGTAAAATCCTGATATTATACTGTTGAGAGAGACTATTCTCAATCCATGCCGTCAGAATTGTTCCTTATCACCTCGTTCTGTTCCGTAAAGTGCATGTTGAAGATGTTAAACGTGTAACAAGAACAGGGTTTCTTGGTAGTTGGACTGTTGTCGCTGAAATCCCAGTTACTCTAAAATGCTTAAATCTCTGTCTGGATTCGTAGTTTTTTTTAATTGGCAGCTGTACTTTCTTGGACCAGTGTGTTTATTAAATGTGGTTGTTCTCATTGTTTACGTGGACTTGAACACAGGTTCACTCTCTGGGTCTCCTTTATCAGTGTCTTCACTGCCCCCGTCTTTCTCTATTGGACCCATTCTCTTGTTGTTGCTGCCGGCACTGATCTCTGTAGGTGGTCCCACACTCTGTTGGTTTCGCCATGCGTGAGATTTTTCGGAGGAAGGTGGGGGCAATCGCGGGCAATTGGGGACCTGTAGATGGTATTCTCAAAGTGTCGCCATTGTACAATGGCCAGTCCTCCATTCTCTACGTGAGATTTGAACCACCTCCTTATCTCCACCAACTTCTGCCTTGGTGTCTATTTAAGGTCCTCGCTCTTTGCCTCCGAGTCTGTGTCAAGTCCCTTCTCTGTATTTGAACTTAAAACAGGCAGCATCCGTGGAGGACATGGAGAGGCGATGTTTTGGATCGGGACCCTTCTTCAGCCTGATTGCAGTTGCAGGGGATGGAGGAGAGGGAGGGTGGGTGCGGGGGCGAGAAAGAGAAAGCTTGGAAAGAGGTGAGGTGAGCGGGACAAAGACACGTTGCCTCTCTATTTCCTCCACAGCTGCTGCCTGACCTACTGCGTTACGCCAGCACTTTGCGTTTTGCTCCAGATGCCAGCATTTGCATTTCCTTCAGTCCCTGTTTTTGAACTCACCGATAATTCCCGTCAGTGTCTCCATTGGATCACACATTTCCTAGATTGCACTTTCTGTATCAATCATATCACAGCATCAGAAAACGATTCCAGCACGGGGGGGGGGGGGGGGGGGGGTTATACCTTTCCACTACCAGAGGGGTTCCCTCTACCTTTTCTCTGTATCCCTGCATTTTTATTCTTTCCAAATGCTGACCGATTTGAAATCCTAATTGAACCCGTTTTTATTCCTGAATTTAATTTTACCAGCTTGTCAGGTGATATGTTTGGAAATACCATCCACACCCTACGCCAGTAGAAGTTTTTCCAATAGTAAATAATATTTTTTGCTCTTAATGGTTTTGTTTTTCTGGCAGGTCAACTTAAACCTGTTTTCTTTCAGCCTTGAAATACCAATGCGAATGATTTCTCACTCTGCACTCTTTGTGGACCTCTCACTAATTTGAACACCTCTCACATTTTTTCTTGAATACTTAGCTGAAACTGTTATATTGCCTCGCTTTCTTTCTCTTGCCAAGAGATATCTTTTGGCATTCTTCTGTATTAATTTTCATCAGCCAGGTGTCTGTGTGTGTGTGTGTGCGTGTATGTAATTGTATCTATATATAGATATAATAAATTAGACATTAAATCAAATATATATATATATATATGGCTTCCAAAGAGTGGCATTCTCAATCTTTCTTAATTCTCAATCATTCTCATTTCTCATCTTTCTTAATTCTCAATGTTGTTCAGCCCAAAACAAATTTGCCATAGCTCTGTCCATAAGCCAGTTTCTTATTCACACTGTTTTTGCCACCTTCCTTCAGTGGCTTTCAACCATGTTTATAAGGCTTTTCATATTTTTCATCTTTTCAAATGGCCTTTGGAAGTTCATATACATTAACCACATCAACCCTCTAGTTTAACTAAGAATTCAATTAGTTTAGTTTAGTTTAGAGACCCACCGAGTCCCACCAACCAGTGGTCCCCACGCATTAACACCACGCTACACACACTAGGAACAATTTTACATTTATACCAAGCCAATTAACCTGCAAACCTGGGAGGAAACCGAAGATCTCCGAGAAAACCCATGCGATTACGGGGAGAACTCCGTACAGACAGCACCCGCGGTCGGGATTGAACCCGCGACTGGTGCTAAAAGCACGGTAAGGCAGCAACTCTACCGCTGCGCCACCGTGCCGCCCAATTAATTTAGTTAAAAGAATCTGCTTTTCTTTTTACAGATCCATGCCATTAATCCACACCATGCTATTGATTGATCTGTAGTTGCCAGGATTATTTCTGTTTTTACTTTGCAAAAATATGTAACATTTGTGGTTCTCTCTCACCAGACCTATATAGAGAGATGATTGGAGGGCCACCATCATTTCCACCCTTGCTTCTCTTGGCAATGTAGAATGGATTCATCAGGACCTTGAAACCAACTTACCTGAAGTGCCATTAGTCTTCAAGCCTGTCCCACTGAGTTACTCCAGCATTTTGTGTCTATCTTCGATTTAAACCAGCATCTGCAGTTCTTTCCTACACACACACACATATATATATATATATATATATATATATATATATATATATATATATATATATATATATATATATGTATCGTGTATACTGTGTATATATATATATATATATTAGTAATGTTACAAAATTTTGAGATTTAAAAAATCTAGTCTGCAATTTATCCCATTAAATAAAGGATAAAGAGAAGTTTAATTTGACACCTAATTCACTTTCATATCTTCAGTATTAAAAAAGTTATGGCCATTTTCATATTCGGAAATTAGCATCTTGTTCCCTATTGCTTTTCCATTGACTTAACAAAAAAGCTGTGATCAAGGACAGTCAAAAGCCCATAACTTTCTTAAAAATTAAGAGAACCGAATGAAATTTTCAGTTATTATAGATTGAAGCATTCTGAAACAAATATGAAACAATGTTACTTGGATGACCTGAAATTAAAGCATATAATTAGTTAGTTACCCAATTGTAGCTAATTACAAAATTCAATTACTAGATCTAAACATCTATCAATTTCTTAAGAAAAGGTTAACATTTTTAAAAAGCCTAAGTGTCCAAATAACATTCACACAAGAATTCACAATATAACATGATTTTTAAATCTCATTGTCATGAATTTATAGGCCAAATGGAAGGAATTTAGTGTTTAATTCCTGTAAATTAATGGCCATTTAAATCACCTTGCGAGGGGGATTTTGTGGAACGCGCTGGTTTGGAACGTTGCATTTGCACTGAATTAAACCCCAATATCGGCAGGAAAAATACTGCCGGTTGGTATATTTAAATCGCAAATTGAAATTTTTACTAAAGGCATCCTAAGAAGCTAGTTTATATGAAAAAATAAACGGTGTACCTTGCCTTGTCCCGTGCGTGAAATCCGTCCCCGTTGTCGGCTTTGACGGCTTTAGAAGAAGCTTTTTAATTTACTCCTGTTATGAAATTATAAAGTCCAGTTTAAAATAAATTTAATAAAACCGATGTCGAAGCGATTTTTCTTCAGCTTCTAAACAGCCTTTTCAAAATCGATTTGAATAGTCTGGAGAAATACCGCATTTTAAACCCGCCCCCCTCTCAAAGGCGCCAAAGTCGCGCACACGGGCAGTGACAGAACTGCAGCGCCGCTGAAGGTAAGTTTTGTAACATACCTATATATTTATACATACTGTGTATATATAGTATATAGTATATATACATATAATCAAAGTACTTTGTAAAACCCATAATAAACAACCAAACAACAAAAAAGCTTCAGTAAAGAAACAGTCAAATAATTAGACGATGGCGGGTGAATAAGCAAGCCACGCATGGTGAAACAAAGAGCTCTTTATTATTACAGTAAAGAGATCAGCACACACGCGAATGGGGTAAGGTTAACCTGGGATTCATTATATATACCAGGGCACACCCCTAAACCCCGTGACGACTCCTTCCCGCCAAACCCAGTCACGTGACCCCGACTGCCGAGGGTTCACCCAGGAAGTGGCCTAACCACCGGGTGGTGCTATAGGACCCCCCAGAACCGGAGGCACGAAAACGAAAGGGCAGACGAACGAGGCGTTGCCCCCGCACATCCACCAACAAGGATTGGGCCTGATGGAAATCGGCACCCAGCAATGGCTGGGAGACGTCGGCCACCTTAAACATCCAGGTAAAATGGCAGTGGCCAAAGATGAGCGGGACCGTGCGAACCACATATGTCCGTATGGGGCTGGCAGTCAGAAAAGGCTCCCGCTTTCCGGAACGAGTGTCGACCCCCGATGGGGGCAAAATGCTAACCTCCACACCCGTATCGACGAGGAACCGTCATCCCGAGTGTCAGTCCCAAGCGTAGAGGCGGTGTTTCAGGCTGACTGCCGTGCGACTACTGGTGGCCGGCCCCAGCATTTCCAGGAAACGAGCAGGGTGGGTGGTACTGAAGGACCCCAGCGCTGATGGTAGTAACACCACTTCCCCTTACAGGGGTCGCCCGGGACCGGCGACGTAGCCAAACTCCCAGTGGACGCAGGGCCTGGTCTCAGGGCCCTTCAGGGCACCGACGACACCCGACCGATCGAACCACCGCCCTGCTGTTTGGACTGTCACAGCTCATCCGCATGCTCCGCTAGCTGCAGGGGGTCTGCAAAATCCTCACCGGAGAGAATCAGGCAGATGTCGTTCGGCATCTGTTCCAGGAAGGCGTGTTCGAAGAGCAGGCAGGGCTGAAGACATCCATGAGGGTGAGCATCTCGCTCATGAGCTCCGACAGCTTGCGATCGCCGAGGCCGCCCATATGCATGAGCTGCGCTGCGCGGTCCCGGCGGCAGAGCCCAAAGGTCTGCAAAAGCAGCGCTTTGAGGCCCTTGTATTTGTCCTCACCCGGCGGCGCATGTAGGTAAGGGACCAGGCGACCGGCCATCTCCTGATTCAACGTGTCGACCACATAATAATACCAGGTGTCATCAGCCATGATGCGTCAGATGTGGAATTAGGTCTCGGCCTGCTGGAACCACACCTGGGGCTACGATGTCCAGAACACAGGCAGCTTCAGGGAGTCAGCATTCTGCTGGGCCGGATTGTCAGCGACCTCAGGCTGTTGAGGTTGATCGTTGGCTGCGTCCATGCTTTAAATCAAAAATGACCGCTTTGGATCGTCGGGGTCACCAATATGGCGGGCGAATAAGCAAGCCACATGTGGTGAAACAAAGAGATCTTTATTATACCAGTAAAGAGATCAGCACACACGTGAATGGGGAAGGTTAACCCGGGGTTCATTATATATACCAGGGCACACCCCTAAACCCTGTGACGACTCCTTCCCGCCAAACCCAGTCACGTGACCCTGCTCCAACTGCCGAGGGTTCGCCCAGTATGTGGCCTAAACGCCGGGTGGCACCACAAAATAATGTCCCCGTGTATAGTTTGGAGCCTATCTAGAGGTTGTAGTGTTTAATGGCCTGATGGTTGTAGAGAAGAAGCTGCTCCTGAACCTGGACGTTACAGCTTTCAGGCTCCTATACCCTTTTCTTGCAAAAAAGAGCACTCGCTGAGGGAACGGTGCTCACAGGACTGGAGTGGAGCATGCGTTGAACACTTCTGACCAGTAAGCAAGAGCTTATCAGTGCTCACCTCTCTCTCATCAAGTAAGTGAAAAACTGCCCAGAGTAGTGGTATTTCACTGGCATCTTGGAGGCTTCTTACTTATTCTGTATCCCTAATGTGTCTACGCAATGACAGACCAGAGTTAAGCTGCACAGACTTTGACTCTACTAGCCCAATCCCTTGGCTATGGTTTTACCTAATGATCGGTAGGGAGAGTAGGAATCTTGTTCCTTCACTCATGTATCTCACGAGTTAGACAATGAGTCATTTGGCTAGCCAAATGTAGAAGATTCACTGCAACCTGTTTCATGTTTTTATGTAGCTCTTCTACTTAGCGTACCTACGAGATAGATACCAGGAAACGATTAAAATAATAAATTAAAGAAAATAAAAAGTAGAGCCAACAAGTGAACCATGCACAAAGAACAGAGCCAGGGTTCTAATCAGTCAGTTAGTCGTAGTATGCGTTGAAGAGGTTAGAATTTTTTTAATTAGATATATTACAACATTTTTAAATACTAGACCAGGTGTGGACCTGTTGAGCCACGTCCCCAACGCAATATTCCACCACTTACCCATAGCCCCCAACTGTGCACGCGCAGCTGAGGGGTTCCCGTTGTGATGCCAGAGATCCCCGTTGTGACGCGAGTCATGGCAACCCTCACCAACTGTGTCTCACCATCCCTCTTCCTACCCCTATCCTCCTCCATTCCGCCTCATCCCCAGCACTCCCTCCCCCTCCTTTTCACCCTCCCTCTTCTTTTCCCTCTCCTCCTCCCCTCCATCACTCCCTCCCTCACCTCTCCCTCCCTCTCCTTTCCCCTACCCTCAGTCCCTCCCTCAATAACTCCTCTCCCCTCCCTACCCGCCTTCTCTCCCTCTATCTCCCTGCTCCCCACTCCTCACCTCCCCCTATCCCACTCCCCCCCTCTGCCTTCTCACCTCCCCCATTGTCCTCCTCTCCCTCTATCCCCCACTCCCTACCTTCCCCACACCCCCTCCTCCCTCTATCCCTCCTCCTCCCCCACTCTCCCACCTCACCTCCCCACTTTCCCCTCCCTACTCCCTCCTCTCCCTCTATCCCCCTCCTCTCCCTCTATCCCCCTCCTCTCCCTCTATCCCCCTCCTCTCCCACTCCTCACCTCCCCCATATCCCACCCCACCCCCCACACTGAAAATCATAATTTTTTAATGAAATTTCCCCGCTAGCCCACCCCCTCACTGTGAAAATCGTGATTTTTCTTTTAAATAACCTAAACACAATATTAGCTGTTAATGAAAATGGAAGAAATTGATTAAAATGTAGTTTGTTAAAAGATCGCAATTTTTTATGTAAATGAGATTCGGGATGTCATTGTGATGTCAAACGTGGCGGATGGGCAGGGCAAGTGAAAAAGTAGTTTGAAAAGTGTTTTTTTGTAAAGTTTAAAATGTCAATAACTTGTAAAATATAACATCAATCCAAACAAAATTTGTTTATTTTACATTCCAGGACAATGGTGAGTTAAGTGGGCCAATAATTGTAGTGCTATCGTGTACCATTTTGGTGTGGTTTTGGAATATCACACACATGCACGCACACACGCAAACAAACAAGATGAGAGTTTTAATAATATACTAGACCAAGTGCAGACCCGTTGGGTCTGGTCCCCGAAAATGCTTGACACCCCGGGGTGTTGTTCCCGAACGTGCTTCAGACCCCGGGGTGAAAATCGTGGAAAAAAAGATGGCGTCGTTTTCGGAAAAAATCGGAGAAAAAAAGATGGCGTCGTTTTTGGAGAAAATCGGCGGAAAAAAGATGGCGTCGTTTTCGGAGAAAATCGGAGACAATCGGAGAAAATCACATGGGTGTGGGGGGGGGGATGGATTTTATTAAAAAACATGTACATAGACAGGACCGAATTTAATCAGGAGTGGCTATTCGTAAAGATAAATGTCATCTCTTTGGAAATGGTAAAAAATATGGGCCTTTCCACGCGCCGTGTGGGCCAGGGGCGGTATCAAAGGCGGCGTACGGACGTACAGACGTACAGACGTACAGATGTACAGATGGACGACAGCCAGAGAGTTTTAAAAGTATATAGATAGATAGAGTAGCTTAAAAAACAAAATTCAACAGCAACTTACTGAGAAATCATGTAAAACACCATTTCCACTTGATTAAGTTTAGTTTAATTCATAAATACAGCATGAAAATAGGACCTTTAGCCCACCGAGTCCGCGCTGACCAGCGATTCCCGCACACTAATACTACCCTACACACTAGGGACAATTTACAATTTTACCAAAGCCAATTAACCTACAAACTGTTACAACCGTGGATTGTTTGAGTAAACCAGAGCACCCGGAGAAAAACCCACGCAGGTCACAGGGAGAATGTACAAACTCCGTACTGTGAGTACCTGCAGTCAGGATCGAACCCGGGTCTCTGGTGCTATAAGGCAGCAACTCAATAGCTGTGTCACCATGCCGCCTCTTGTCTGTTCATACATAAGTTGAAACAACCCAATGGGTTCAATTTTACTCTAATATTGCAGTCATATATAGAGAGAAACTCAAAACACAAGGTCAAGTTAGGTTTATTTTTCTTAACACTATGGTCATTTTATAATTTAATTTACAGGATTAAGTTTATAGTCCATTGCTTTTACAAAGTTCTTTGAGGCAAATTACAGAGGGTAATTAACCTAACAAACATCTTCGGCTTGTGAGAGGAATCACAAATTTTCGGGAAAGCTTTGCGGATGCAGAGAGATCATGCAAACTCCATATGCACAGCACCCAAGGTCAAGATCAAACCCGGGAGCTCTGGAGCTCTGGAGCTATGAAGCAGCCACTCCATACACTTTCCTTAGTATATTATTCATTGAGTGGTGAAGGATTCACTAACGTTTCACGAGAGAGTTAAATATAGGGCTAACAAAATCAAGAGATATAGGGAGAAAGTAGGAACGGAGTACATATTTTGGATGATCAACCATGATCATATTGAATGGCGGTGCCGGCTCGAAGGGCCGAATGGCCTACTCTTGCACCTATTTTCTGTTTCTATGTTAATCTACTTGATTTTCCTGTCTGCCCCTGATATTTTGTGTTCTCTTTTTAACTATCTCGTTCTCACCACAATTTCCATATTGCCATCACTTTCAGTTCTATGCCTTATGCTTACGTTTTCTTTATCCAATCCTTGATGCCTCTTACCACACCCACCACCCTCTGTGCGAAAAACCTGCCCCGCACAAGTGGATCCAAGTGTCCACTTGGATCGGATTCTAAAAGGTTTGATCAATCAAAAGTCAACACATTTTTTTTAAATGGTATTTAGGCCAGCAAAGCTTGTCTCAACATTTATGGAGGGTAAATTCTGAGGAATATTCTGAGGTCTGAGGAAGGATCTCGACACAATACATCACCCAGCCCTTCTATCTAGAGATGCTGCCTGTCCTGCTGAATTACTCCAGCATTTTGTGTCTATCTCCATATCCTTTATTCTCTACACTGACATTGCACTCAGTAAACACTGTCAGTATAATGTGCTGCTTTCTCCATTGATGAATGTGTGCAACCTCATTTTGTTAGTATTTCTATAAAGTGATATGGTCTGCATTGAGTTTTTCAGAAGTATTTGCAGTACAATCTCTATAAGGTCTCATTACCTCTGTATTATATTCATAGCTTTCTCAATCTACATTAATGATTATATATGTGTAGGAAAGAACTACAGATGCTGGTTTACACCGAAGACAGACACAAAATGCTGGAGTAACTCAGCGGAACAGGCAGCATTGCTGGAGAGAAGGAATGGGAAACGTTTCTGAAGATGTGCCTTCTCTCCAGAGATGCTGCCGCTGAGTTACTACAGCATTTTGTGTCCATCTTTAATGATTATAAGGAGCTTCTCTGAAAACTCAATGCCATTGTATCCATGTAGTCTCTCACTCTCTATGCAACTCTCTCTGTAAGTTTCTGTGTTGCTTTGGATGTAAGGATATTTGTGTTGGGTGCCAGGAATTTGTCTTAGTTGGCACGTTCCCATTTTTGTTAGAATGTGCAAATTTCATCAATGAACAGTCATGGTAAATATGATTATACCTCCAGCTCTGAATTATGTATTGACTGGGCCACTTGTCTGGATTCTTTTTTCAATTCTCTCCATAGGTGTAGTTTGAAAACCTCATAAAAAATTCAATACTATCCAGAACAAAACAATTGCTTGATTAGCTTCCCGTACACTGCATTAATGGTCCACAACAGATGCAGTACATGTTATTTACAATATTTTCAATCAGTCACCATATCTTTGATAATGGCACATCCCCAATCTCCAGACTCTACTGATTCTACTCTACTGTCAGGAAAGCCAAGGGCAAAAGTTGGATGGGAGCATTAACAATCCTGAGTCATGCTTCCAGTTACAAGCTACTGTATCTCAACTTGGACATATATTGTCAATCCTTCATTGTAACACAGGCCAAATCCCAGCCTCCTGATCTAAAGGCACCTTAAATGTACCTTCACCACACAGACAACAGTAGTTCAGAGTGGCTCACTCCCAAGGACAAGAAGAATGAGTATTAAATGCTGTCCTGGGAATAAATTACATGGGATGCCATGCATGGAAATTCCCTGGCACTTGGATGGAGCTACCAGGACAATTATAGAGTCTTGCAGCGTGGAAACAGGCCCTTCAGCCCAACTTGCCCACACCGGCCAACATGTGCCATCTACACTACTCCCACCTGCCTGCCTTTGACCCATATCACTCTAAACCTGTCCAATTCATATATCTGTCTAAATGTTTCTAAAACGTTACAATAGTACCTGCCTCAACTACCTCCTCTGGCACCTCGTTCTATACACCCACCACCCTGTGTGAAAAAGTTACCCCTCAGGTTCCTATTAAACCTTTCCCCCTCACCTTAACCTATGTCCCCTGGTTCTCAATTCCCCTACTCTGTGCAAGAGACTCTGTGCCTCTACCCAATCTATTCCTCTCAGCTACAGCCATGGAACAGTTACATTTTGTGATTACCTCTGCAGATTGTCTCAGCCCTTGGTACTTGCTGTGACTGAAACCTATATCCTCACACCTGAAATGTTGACACTGATAAACATTGTCATGTGAAGTTGGTGTTATCTAATTCACTTCCTGCATGGGATTTGGTCAGAGTATGAAAAGATTATAGATGACGCTGAACCTCCCACTTTTGAAAAATATTGTTCATCTACCAAGTGGTACAATTATGTCACATTTCATCACATGGACTTTAACTTTCATAGAAAAAAAAATCTTGCCGCAGAGACACTGGAGCACATTCTGGTATGCAGCAAAGTCATCCAATTATAATTTGTCCAAATATCATACCATCGAACTCCCACATTTCTCTGTCCAGTGCAAACATTGGACTACAATATATAGAGCACGAAAGGTGTGCTTAAAACAGGGCACTCAAGTCAAGATATGTGTTGAGATGCACATCAATCTAAACTGTGAACTCCAACCCTTGTGAGGGACTGAATTAATCCATTGAGCCAGACAGGATATTATCAACTGGCTATCAAACCTTAGGATGCAGTATTCATTCACCTTCTTTTCAACTAAAGATAGACAAAAAGGGTTGGAGTATCTCTGGAGAAAAAGAGTGGATGACGTTTTGGGTCAGGACACTTCTTGAGTCTAAAAGAAGGGCGTGGTTGAAGAGCTGGAGGTGAGAAATGACCCGGCCCAATGAAGGCGGGCCACAAATGACCCCAGGCAGGGCGGTGACTGGTAAGTCCTTTGTGGGCTAGGGAATGTGTGATCTGAAGAGAGAAACGATGTGGAGAACTGTGGAATTGTTAAAATGACTTGGGTGGAGGAAGGGGTCAAGGGAGTTGAAATGGTCAGCATCTGGGGGATGTTGTATGCCTCAGCTGACTGAGCATAAATGTTCAGCTAAACGGTCGCCGAGTCTACGTTTGGTACCATTTGCCTGAGGTCATTTGTGGCCGGCCTTCATTGGTTCGGGTCTTTTCTCGCCTCCAGCTCTTCAACGCCTCCACCCACCCCTTACTTTCAGTCTGAAGTAGGGTCCTGACCTGAAATGTCACCCATGCTTTTACTCCAGAGATGCTGCCTGACCCACTTAGTTACTCCAGCAGTTTGTGTCTATCTTTGGTATAAACCAGCATCTGCAGTTCCATGTTTCTACTTCTTCTCAACTGTTTTGCATGTGCCATCTATACAAAAGAAGAAAACTGCCAGTTGGATTATTGATCAATTAGACATAATCACATTACATTATATAATTCTCCAAGAATATGTGGATTTAATTGATTCATTAACTGTGTTCTCTCTTCAGTTTCCTGCTCTGCACTGATCTGTGTATTGTACCAGGGTTTGATCTACAGTATTTGTGCTTTGATGTTGTTTACCAGACCTCGCTCCTTCCAATGGTTCAGTGATACTTTATTGTCATATGTAGCAAGGTACAGTGAAATTCATTCTTTGCATGCAGTTTCATAAAAAATCTTACTATTCATAAGCACAATCATAGTTAAGTACAAGTGTATAGGAATATAGGAATAGACTGTGTTGGAAGGAACTGTAGATGTTGGTTTAAGCCGAAGAGAGACACAAAAAGCTGGAGTAACTCAGCAGGTCAGACAGCATCTCCGGAGAAAAGGAATAGGTTACTTTTCGGGTCAAGACCCCTCAAGAAGTTTTCTTTTTCTCCATGTTTTGTCGCCTTTTTTCAAGATTCAAATCTGAAATTTATTATAAATATAGAGTTCTTAAAACAAGTTTGTGATTAAAAAAAAAAAAATTATACTACACATTGTACAAATGAGATCTGAGGGGTAATGTTTTCCACTCAGAGTTTGGTGATTATCTGAAACCTGCTGCCAGAAGAGGTGATGGAGCAGATTCAATTGTTTGAACAGGTACTGGAATAGGAAATGGAAGAGGAATATGTGACCCGTTGTGGGCAAGGGTTGACATTGACAAGATGGGCCGAGATGGCCGGTTTCTGGGTCGTACACCTCTATGATTGTATAATCCTATAATTTTCTCTCAATCTTCCCATTGATATATTTCAATCAAACGGAACAACATATATTAAATGGGACAGGCAGCATCTATGGAGATTCTCCAGATTCCTTCCCTCCGGAGATGCTGCCTGCCCCGCTGAGTTACTCCAGCATTTTGTGCCTATCTTTGATTTAAACCAGCATCTGCATTTTTTTCCTACACAAAATATATTAAATAACGTGCATTGCAAAAAAGGAAGGTGGGACCCAACCGTTGAATTTCAAAGTTTTTCAATCAATTCAGATAGAAGAATCTTTTCACTCACTTGATATAAATTTATTTCATGATATAAGTTTACTCATTAAAATATAATTCTAAAGCGCAAAGATGTTTGTTTAAAAAAAAAACATAGGTCTGTTCCTGTAGTTGGTCGTGTATCTTCAAAGGCCTATTGCATTCTATAGACCAGGAATGGAAACTCAACTCTAACATTTCCCAGCTGGTATCATCTTCATAATATTTCCACCACTTTTGGAGGGTTATTTTCTTCTGCTGTTGGGGAAGATGGTCGTCGCTCTAAAATAATCCACGCCACAATTTTTAAAAACGTAATTTAACCAATTACATATTCCCGCATCCTCTGCTCTATCTCCAGGTTTGACTGTTTAGAGTTCTGGCTAAGAATACACTCTGGTCGTGTTTTCAATTGACGATAAAGAAGTGACTGACTAATTCAGTCTGTGTTTCTAATAAGAGTCGCCGAATTTATAGTAAAATAATCCAACAGTAATCGGAAGATTTAAAGACAGCCACAACTGGTCGAAATCACCAAGTTAAGAGACATGAATGTATCTGTGCTGTTGCATTTTTTTTCGTTTTGCATTTACATGAACCCCTTTTAAATTGCATGATTATTTTATATTGTATGTGAAGTTTAAATTGATTTGAAGTTGGGTGCCCGTTCGGTTAGTCGTTCGTATTCAGTTGTAGACCTGTTAAGTGTTTAAACAATCAAGCTGCAACGAACTGTGGCTTCAACTACTATTGAATTACACCGACTTGTCATGCGGTTAGAGCCTAATGATCGATTTAAAACCTCGTCTCAGAAAGCAAAATAATCCGACTATTTAAATGCAGCATTTCAGAATATGTAAAGGGTTACCTGGAATATTTTGCAAAGGCGTTTCACAGTTGAATGGGAGATGACACATTTTCAGAAAGGATACGACACGATAAAACTTTATTGATCCCTGGAGGGAAAGGAAATCTCTTGAAATTGGTTTGCCAATAGTCACAACACACAAGGAACACGAAAACTTGAAATTAAAAGTGAAAACAAAAATAAAAAGACAAGCGACTGTTGGCTGGCGCCTTCAGTGGAACAAATAAACAAACAAACACAGACTTATCCCCTGGGCACAGGATTCTAAACTAAAGTGTCCCCTCCCCCACACCGGGTCCCCATTTGTTCTCTCCCCGTCCCTCACGGCGGTCCCCCACACGCCGGGTCCCCACTGTCTCCCCCCGCCCCTCACGCTCATCGACCGCTGATCACGGGTTGATCGCAAGGCCCCACCACCGCCAAGGTCCCCGCCGAGGCTCCCCGCCGCCGCCAAGACTCCTGTTGCCGAGACCCCACCACCGCCGGGGCTCCTGTTGCCGCCGAGACCCCACCATCGCCGGGGCTCCTGTTGCCGTCGAGGCTCACGCTACCGCCGCCGAGGCTCCCATCGTCGCTGCCGCTGAGGCTCCTTCGGCCCACACAGGCCTCGCCACAGTCTCCTGGGAGGCCTGTGGGGCGAGTCGGGCCTACCGGGGCGCGTTCGGGTCGGGGGCGATGTTGTTCAGAGGGTGTATCGGGCCCGCGCAGCTCCCCGGGACATTCCCGCCACGCGTGGGGATGGATTAATAATAATAAATAAATAATAAACTTTATTTCGGACTCAAGGTCCGGACAAGGGACAACATTACATAAAAATACATTGCATATAAAAACATCATAAAATACATATAAAATCTTAGTATACCACTTATAAAAGCATCATAAATTATATATTTAAAAAAACACAATACATGAATTAAAATCCAGAATAAAAGAATGATCAATGTCCTACAACGAGACAGCGATACCAGTGTCTCCACAACTGGGATTCGTAGCGTGTAGTGTTAAACCTTATGTTTGACAAGGCCACAATAATTACATTTTTAGAGTCATTTATCCAGCAAATGAATTTATACATATGATTTCTTAGGATAGCTTCTAAAGTACTGACTCCTGCAGCCACAAACATCTTACTAGCACTACACCATCTTAGCAGTGTTCTCATGGCATCATTATAGGTCACCTTTAGTCTCTGCAAATTTGTCTTTCCGAAGTTCGACCACAGGTGCACAGTATAGAGTGGTGTACAATATGCTACATTATTGATTGACATTACATTAACATCAACAAATTAAAGAAATGTGTTCTTTAACTGCGTGTAAATTTTCAAAACTGATTTCCTAGTAGCAAAAAGCTCAATTAGTACACATACTCTATATAACTATGTGGAGCCTTTAAAGCACGATATAAAATGCTGCTGCCTGTCCCGCGAAGTTACTCCAACGATGTGTCTATCTTCGGTTTAAACCAGCATCTGTAGTTACTTCCGACATATATAAGTTGGTTATCATCGCTTCAATATCAATAACTCGCGCGAATAATTATATGCATTATATTCGTGCATTTGTCTACATATATTTCCTTTATGCAAATATATTTCGCCTAACACAAATTTCAGGAAAAATCCCCATTTTTGTGCTTGCAACAACGTCTCGTTATATTTTTCGAATAAAGCATCATGCACAAAACGATTCTCTATCCATTTAACGTGAACTATCCAGAAGTCAAACAGTTTCTCCAAGTTTTACCGGTGCTTTATAAATAAATATTTTCGTTTTGGCTTAAAAAAAAAATCCGAATTCCTTTTTACAAAAGGATTTCGCAAACAAAAACGCGAAGTGTGTTGTCTTTGTGGACTATGTAGAGATTTAACATCAGAGCGCCAGGTAACTGGCGAGAAATGCCAGCAATCTCCAGACCTCATTTAAATGAAGCAGACTCAACAACTAGGGGAATAATCCAAACACCTCTCCACGTTCGTGAGGTTTTACAAATCAATCCCTGGCTATTGCCGCAACAGCTGGATACGAATATGCGAGGTTTTGCATTAAAAACCAGGCGTCTGAAACAACAGCAACATTTATCGCCTCCCTCCTCCGTCGTCAAAACGTTATTTTACAAGTGAGCCTTTCCCCCAGAGCGCCTCGTTCATTCACATTTCGTTGCTGGCCGAGGTTTCTAGGGTGCGCACCACTGCATTGTATTTGGCCAAAAGCGCGGCCGCGGAAGGTGAGAGCCAGGCGCTAAGAGACTCCTACTGACGTTTCTTCATTTTAAAATAAAAGTATATTCCCCAGCACTTAAAAAAAATCCCAGTTACAGACTTCGTGGCGCCCCCATGTCCCAGTCTTGTACCATTCTCCCCCACCTCCTTTGATTAGTCCAGATATTGACTAATAAAAACTATGAACGCGTGGGAGCGGAGACTTTAGAGTTTGACACGGCGACTCGTCATTGCGGGTAACATCCACCCTGGTAAAGGGGGGATGCGCCGTTCACTAATCGCAGTGCAATATATTTTGAATGAGTGTCAATTAAATGTCTTTAGGGCAAAAAAATGCACCCATACATTTTAATTACATCTGTAGAAGTGACTTAAAACCAAAGATACGCTTTATGATCTTTGCTTAGAACATTGAGTTACCGGATGTCATTGGCAGATTAAAAAAAAACACTTTCGAATTTCAGGTTAAAGAAACCCGCCACATTTCTCCCACTCTCCATTAAAATTCAACTTAGACCACGTCTAGAGTTTTTGAATAACAACAAATTCCTAGTAAAAAATGGAATTTGTAACATTTATCGAACAAAAATAAACGAATTTCCAGTAAAAATTGAATTTGCAACATCCATCGAACAAAAAAACGAAATTCCAGTAAAAATTGATTTTGGAAGAATGTTACAAAAATACGTGGGATTTTGAAAATATTCTATTTGTTGTGAAATCAGTGAAGGGGATCAGACTATTTTTTTGACTGTTACCTTCCTGGCATTTTGCAGAAAACGATTTCTCTTCGTTGGTCCCGAAACCGCCAACATCAATAACAGAATGTCATCATAAATTAGCGACAAAAATGCGAATGACTTGAAAGGATTTTTTTGTTCAACTTGTCCATGCGCATACATGTAACATATTTAGCTACACTGTTCTTGTGTCGGCCCAGTGTCAAACTGAAAGATAGTTTCTTTGAATGATCAAACCACGGTTACATTTTGCAGTCTCTGAAGCGTAAAGACATTTAGCAGCCAGTGCTCCCAATACAGTGAATACACTGACCATACACCTCCAGCGGCGGGGGGCTCTGGTTTAATCAGATGGCGTTAACCTGCCATTACTCCATCTCTGCGACTCTCGCAAGGGATATCAATAAATCATCTTTCGCAGCGGTATCAGATTATATAAATACGGTTTATATCAGATTTATACGGGATCCTCAACCCAACAATCAATTCTCGGGACATCATTAACATCGATAATTGAATACAAGACAAAAGATAGACACAAAAAACTGGAGTAAATCAGCGGGACAGGCAGCATCTCTGGAGAGAAGGGTCTCGACCCAAACATCACCCATTCCTTCTCCCGAGAGATGTTGCCTGTCCCGCTGAGTTACTCCAGCCTTTTGTCTCTATCTTCGGATTAAACCAGCATCTGCATTTCCTTCTTACACACGAATACAAGACAAACCTCAGTTACGAATTTAGCTTGGATTTCACTGGCGGGTTGGGCGGGGGTGCCTTTAATTTAAAACGATCGATAAATTATGCTAATAATTCTAACAACGTGAAAGCCGCACGCTTTAATTGTATTCAAATATTAACGTTGCCCGCAGATTGGCCCCTGGTTCATTTATTAAATAATTTAATATTAGTAGCTGGCTTGGCCATCATTTGTTGACCATCTGTTGGCTGAAGTCGGATCTCGAACCGTCACCTATTCCTTTTCTCCTAAGATGACGAGTTACTCCAGCTTTTTGTGTCTATCTTAGCTATCCTTGAACTGTTTGTTTTAAAATATATATCTTCTGGACATTTTAAAATTATTTTTTATGCGTTTTACAGAGTATTATGTTTACATATCTCTTGTGCTGCTGCTTGTAAGATTTTCATTATTTCGTTTTGGGACATATGACAAAAAACACTCTTCACTCTTTACTCTTTTGACTCTTGACTAGTTTGCCAGGCTATTCTAGTAGACAGTGGACTGCTGTCCATATTATAACAGGTATCCATATTTCCATATTGCTACAATGCGAAATTGTCATTTTTTAAAAACTCAAAG
Organism: Malacoraja senta; assembly: GCA_038087875.1. NCBI lineage: Eukaryota > Metazoa > Chordata > Chondrichthyes > Rajiformes > Rajidae > Malacoraja > Malacoraja senta. The sequence goes on along the minus strand of CM075982.1, from coordinate 41,079,757 downwards.
GCTGTGTCGACGATCCAGCATTCTGTGTGGAGATTAATTCATGTATACGTTAAATCGCACAAACGCTTCGCGTCCCATTTAATCGCACGGAAACATGCAGCTGCAATCAAACTTATTGATACCAGAAATAGACAGGGTTGTGCTGGAGTCGAGCGAAGTTGGCAACGTTGAGCATTGTCACCTGTCGTCATATCGGATACATCTTTCACGGAATTGCATAAACTTATCTTGAATTGCGCCTCTGCACCATGCAGGGCGCCAACACCGTGAAATATTAAAATCAACGTTTCAACTATATAGGTTTAAGCGAAAGCGCAATTGGAGGCATTTTTGAAATCGATCACCACCCTGGCCACACACTCATTTCAACCCCTGCCACTCCTGCCTGAAAACTGTAACGTTCAGGTTCAGGAACAGCTTCTTCTCTGGAGTTATTCTGCTATTAAACACTACAACCTCAAATAAACTCCGAACATAGACTATTATTGCTATTATTGCACTATTATTTTTTTTGTGTGTACGTATGTGTGCGTGTGTGTATGTGTATATATAATGAAAAAAAGTTAAGTGTGTATATATATACACATACTCACAAACACACACACACACACACACACACACACACACACATATATATATAATATATATATTTATGAGTATGTGTATATATACACACACTGAACTTTTTCTTCTCTCGTTTATTATATTGCTTACATATTCTGTTATGCTGCTGCGTCAGAATTTCAACGTTCTATCTGGGACATATGACAATAAAACACTCTTGAATGTCTATGTGTACCCCCAAAACCCCTAACAATTAAAACAACCACTACAGATGTTCTGACAAGGCCGAAAATAGACACAAAAAGCTGGAGTAACTCAGTGGGACAGGCAGCATGTCCGGAGAGAAGGAATGGGTGACGTTTCGGGTCGAGACCCTTCTTCAGTTTAAACCCGCATCTGCAGTTCCTTCTTCACGTTCTGACAAGGCCGATTGAGTGCACTAACATTCGAGGAAAGTTTTACAACAATTGTTTATATTTTATCGCCCTGAAACACAAGCGGAGTTTGAACGGAATTTGTACTCGGTAATTCAGATGAGTTGAAGATAAACGAAATCTATTGCCCACTGCGGAAAATGTGATTAGTTTTCGCACTAACTCGCAAACGCATGGTCCAATTTGCTTATATGTTTAGGCATGTGATCTGATTGTCGGCTAGAAAACATGCATATAGAAACCGCAGTCTGAAGAAGGGTCTCGACCCGAAACGCCACCTATTCCTTTCCTCCAGAGATGCTGCCTGACCCGCTGAGTTACTCCAGCTTTATGGGTCTATCGCAGGTCCATCGAAATCCCATAAAGTCAAACTTGCCCGCAAAAGTCAGTTGTGATAAATCCGTTTTGAATGCACATTAAATCCGTTAAAAAAAAAGCGATATATAGTTTAGCCTGTATTCACATCAGAACAGCGCAACAAAATTCTGAAGTTTCAATATTTATTTGCAAATGGGACATTAATGACGAGCATGAAGGATGCCATAACGCTTAGTTCACATCTGATTACTGTACGAGCAACCCCACCCACACACAGACTCGCCCCAGACACTGTCCATTAGCAATAGTCCAATTCAGTCGGGTGACATGTCACCTGGAGTTGAGTTCATCTTAACACACTTGTGAGACCAGTTAAATTCCAACTCTGAATTTAAGGTAAATGGTTTGGGGTGCGCTTCAGTAAATGGGTTTGCTGCTTTGGTTTGAAGTGTTCAAATAGACTGACTCGAGTACACTTAAATAATGAACGCACATAGCACAGTTGCCAATAGGGCGAAGAGGGCAGCGCAAGTGCACCGGAGTAACCCGGAATCATGACTTAGAAACATAGACAAATAGGTGCAGGAGTAGGCCATTCGGCCCTTCGAGCCAGTACCGCCATTCAATGTGATCATGGCTGATCATCTAAAATCAGTACCCCGTTCCTGCTTTCCCCCCATATCCCTTGATTCCTTTAGCACTAAGAGCTAAATCTAACTCTCTCATTTCCACTCAACCCTTTGGAATTAGTTGATCCTCAGGATATCCGGCCTCAACGTGCAGCAGGGAATGGAGAAATCACTCATTTTTTGCAGAAACACACCCCTCGTCCTTCCAGGCCATTCACTATCCCTCATTGCGAAACTATAACTACGTGGCAGGAGACCACATCTGAAAGCAAACGCATTTGCTATCCCAACTGTGCAAAATCGTCACGTGAATTACAAGGATATTTTGTTTTGCCTTTCAACTTTGGGATCATAGAAGTGTCGACAACAATCCTAACATTGCCTTTTTAAAGGACGACACCAATCCTCTCACCATTCCTTTAGACAAACAGAAATCAGCGATTAATTTAGAAAAGTCTTTATCACCGTGCTCTGTTTATGTATAACACAGTTGCATTTTTGCCTGATTCGGTACACATATATAAAAGTCAACAAGACGATACAAACAATCCGAAAAATAAGAAGAATTCTACGAACTAATTTTGAGCTTTAATACTATAAGCGTGCAATGACATTGCCAAATAATAACAACACGATAGCAAGTCCTCGGCATTACAACTTATATTTGTCCACATGACTTACCCAGAGGCACCAGATTTAAGTACCTCTGCTGTTAACATTTATCTTAATTGTAATGCTAAAGTTTCATTAATAAAACATCGTTTTTTGATTGACCGTCGGAAATTGAGATAGGAATTCGGTAAGAAAGGGTGATTATTTAAACGTAGCCAGACTATTCATTTTCTTCAGATTAGTTTAACATGGCAATCTTGTTCGACACGGACATTGTAGGCCGAGGGAGCCGTTCTTGTGCTGTTTCGATGTTTTGAGTATTGCAAATAAAAGGTACCTCTGAACCTATTGCAAAGTGACCAGATGAAATTAGCGCCAATTGCATTTTGTCCTAAGTGTGGTAATGCGCCACAGTTAAAAATATCAGAAATCTACTGGTCTGGTGTGAATTTGCAAACTTTTACGGATGAGTAAATTATCTTTAGGTCCAGTCTGTGACACTATAGCGAACCAACTCGTGGTGTCCAGAGCAAAGATCCTATAGCGGAGCTTTGGTCTGGAGTTTAGTTTGCAGTGTGTTAGCACGCTGGCTGATTGACACCGTGGTGTGACACACAAGCCCCAGAGCCTGTATATTAAATCGTCGTGCAAATTCCAGTTTGCTTGAGTGCTTGAGTGTTAGGGGCGATTTAGCTCAGCAAACCTGAAAACAAATCAAAATGCCGGAAACACGCTGCGGATTTGTCAACAGCCACGAGAGAGGAGCAGAGTTAATGGTTTCAAGCCCAGAGCCTCGGTCAAGTAGGAGACGGGTTATCAGTGAACTCCGGGCGTATCTCCTCACATCAAGGGTAGTAAATATCTGCAACTAATTTGTCCCTATATGCTCTGGATGCTGAATCTATTGATGGCATCCAGTCTAAGTAAATGTTTATCAGATTGGAATATTGGCGGTGATAAATAATTTCAAAATATAAATTAAACATGATCTGACATCATCACTTGAAGCATAATACTGCCAAATGAAATCAAACCAGGAATGTTGGGAATAATCAGCAGATCAGGCAGCATCTGTGGAGAGAGGAACAAGTCCAGCATGAAGTGTCATTGACCAATAGGGTTAACCTTCTTTGCATACTGCTATCATCCACTAACCAACTGATAGGGTTAGAGGAATGAAATGGTTTCACTGATCATCACCAAATGTCACCATCTAGAAACATTATTTGTGTTGCGAAAGCTTTATAATGAGCCGACTATCCTGTACTCCTGAAACGCAAAACATTTTTAGTTTCATTTTTGGAATTTCATTGCATTCTGCCATCTTCCATCTTCGACTTTCGCGTTGCTATCTGCCCAAAAATATATTACATCAAATCTTTGTGTGGATTTGGCATGAAAGAGCTGCCAAGTGGTTGCCAAAGAAGTGGTACTCGGTGATGTCAGAACAACATTATTGAATAGTTTAATTGCTAGGAAATGTTCCCATAGCTCTGACTGACCAACATACGTGTTAGTTTGTGTAACATTTGTGTTATACTTTATGATATCAAAGTAGTATTTATCGGAGTGTGATCTTCATTGACATTTGAATATCCCAGCAGACTGGAGAACATGAATGCATGTCCAACACCACCGTGCAATCAACAAATGCTCAGTTAAATACTCTAGCAACCCGAGTCACACGCTATACAAAGTGTTGCAGTCTGTTTTATTATCCTTAAATGCTGCAGAGATAACAGCTGTATTGAAGTGGGCAGATAACAGAGAGATAGAAATGATTTTTTTTGTTATAGAAATGAACACATATCTGAATAACTTGTAAAGTAATTCAATTTGGAAAGGGTTCCATTCAGAAAGTTATATTTACTGAATTTAATATTTATCCATATGCGCCTTAGAATTTGATTATCGCGCCTCTGTGTTTGTTTGTTGGGCACAGGTATCTGAATGTCTTTTTAAATCTTCAAAAACGTACACACAGAAACATAAATATTAGAGAGGGCTAGGCCATTCAGCCCTTTGAACCCAATTCTATCATTCAACATGATCAGAGCTGTTCATCCATCATAGGAACATCTCACTGTGCTCTCTCCATATCCCAACATATCTTTGACTTCCAGGAATTTGTTTATCTTCCTCTTAGATATATTCAGTGGTTTGGTCTTTCCAGGATCTTGAGACAGAAACTTCCCCAGGTTCACCACCCACCGCTTTCTCCTTCTTTCCCCTCCCCTTCCCAGCTCTCCCACAGCCCACTGTCTCTGCCTCTTCCTTTCTTCTTCCCGCCCCCCCCCCCACCTCCACATCAGTCTGAAGAAGGGTCTCGACCCGAAACGTCGCCTATTTCCTTCGCTCCGTAGATGCTGCCTCAGCCGCTGAGTTTCTCCAGCATTTTTATCTACCCACCAAGTGAAGTTCTTTTTCATGTCAGTCCTGAACATCTTGCTCCATATCCTGAGAATGTGACCCTTAGTTCTAGATGCCCTGGCCAGAGGAAGCATCCTCCTTTGTTTAGCTCTTGTAGTATTCTGTAAATTTCAAATAGATCCCCTATCATCCCTCTAAACTCTAGTGAATACAAAAGCCAGACAAACAAATTTCTCCATATATGGCAGTTCTATCATTCCAGGAATCAGTGTGTTGAACCTTTGCTGTATTCCCTTTATGCTGCATATAACCTCTCTTAGATAAGGAGACCAAAATTGCACACAATACTCCTCGTGTGGTCTCACTGAGGCCCTGTATAATTGGAGCAAGATATGTTTATTCCTGAATATAAAACCTCCGGTTATGAAGGCCAACATACCACTTGCTGTCTTAACTGCTTGCTGCATTTGCATGTTTGCTTTCAGTGACCAATGTACAAAATTCCAGTTGTGTAACAACTTTTCCCAGTTTAACAACATTTAAATACTGTGCCTGCACAATGCTTCACCTTAGCAAAGTGGACAACTTCACATTTACCTACAATATACTGCACCTGCCAACTTTTCGCCCACTCACTCAAACTGTCTAAGTCACCTTGACCCTCTTTGAATTTTCCTGACAATTCACAATCCCACCTAGTTCATTCCCTCTTGCAAGTAATTGATATATATTGAAAATAGCCGAGGCACTTAAGAAGGAAAGGGGTGCAAGTTAATTGGAATAGGAAACTTCCCTTTGTCATCAGCTCAACTAATCCCAGTAAACATGTTTCTTAAAAAAAGCACCATCTAGTCTATTTGTATGAATAAACCCTTCTTCTGCTCCATTCATTTTAATTTGCTTATGAGGCAAAATGACTTATTTCTGTAGAATTATGCACGAGTTTTGCTGTTTAGAATATATTGTTATTGTCTATGTTAAACACTCATGTAATAGTTTTTGTACTTCATGGAGTTTAAAAAAAAGTTTCATATATTTCAACCAAAAGTAAGATTGTGTTTTACATGAGACAATAGGAAGGATTTTACTGCAGCTCGCTCACTTCCCACAATAATAAAAACTGCTGTTTTGTTAATACTAAACATCATGACACTTGAAATCAAGCAGAATATAGAACAGTATATCATGAAGCTTCATGCCACATTTTTTTTACAAGTAACTGACATCTTTTGGAGCATGCATCTTCATTAAGTCCAAAAAATGATTCCTCATAAGTTGCAACTTATTGAGGCGTTTGATATTGAATACTGTGGCTTTAATTGACTAGCTTTACCAGAGCACTGCACCACAATGGACACCTTTATACGTTTTATACCATACCATACCATTCAATGGTTTTCCCTCATTAGCTTTAAAAAAAATAATGTTGCCTTGTAGTTTATGGAGGAATTTATTAACACATATCATAAAACATTATGTATGTGTCCAGCTTGACGTGAAAAACAGCACATTTTTCAGTATAAAATGAGCAAAGGTACACTAAATGCTGCCCTCATTTGTGTTGCACTGTTTTTCAAATTCTAATGAAATTATTTTACTTCTGAATTCCCATCCCTATATGGAGATCACCAGCAGTTGTTCATATGAAAAGTTACTAATAAAATAATGGAACCATCAAATATTTTCTCACTAAAAATACATTTACCTCACTGCTTTGGGTCAATTATTTGTTTGAATAATTCTGATGGGTGCTCAATGCTTGTAGCTTGCCTTCTCTCTTTACAGGATAGAAATGGTCTCTGTTATTTTCCCAGCAATTTCTATTTATTTTAGATTTCCAACATTTTTGTTTCTCAAAATTTTCAATGTAATGTGAAATCTCCAGGTTTATTTAAGGTGTGCATTCTGTCAGTCTGGTAGCAATCGTGAGACAACTCCCACTGATAAACATGGCAATCACTTAGTAACACAATTGAATAGTGAGACAAATTGAATGGTGATTGGGTTTACAAATAGAGTACAAGAATTTAACGGCACAATGCGTGTGTACTGAGTTAACCCAGCACGACCAGCTGCAGAGAGCATAGGGATCATATCAGGGAGTCGCTGTTTAACTAATTCAACACTAAAGTGTACCAGCATTAGAACAAAGTTTAATATTCTGCAACACTGCAACTAGGCAGGTTGTATGAATTTTTTTTCAAAATGTAGTATGTTCTGCTGTATTTAAGTAAACGAAATAGTTAAAATTAAATAATCTGAAAATTAAAGATCGGACGCGTCAATTGTATCAATAGTCATTACTAATTCCTGCTATTATAAGGACAATACATGTTACTATTTACAGTGAAATGTAAAGCAATAAAAGTGTGGGAAGGTGCTGGTTTAAACCAAAAATAGACACAGAAGCAGGAGTTTCTCTTTCTCCTGACTCTCAGTCTGAAGAAGGGTCACGACCCAAAATGTCACCTATTCCTTTTCTCCAGAGATGCTACCTGACCCGCTGAGTTACTCCAGCATTTTGTGCCTAAAAGTGTGTTTATAGTGGATAGAAGGAACTGCAGATGCTGGCTTAAAAAAATATACAAAGTGCTGGAGTAACTCAGCAGGTCAGGTACAGGTGACATTTCAGGTCGGGGCCCTTCTTTAAACTTTGTGTTAAGGTCAATTTGTTGCAGGCTTTTATTTGTTGGCAAATCATCATATCGTTGAGACTGTAAGAATCTTTTGTGTTAAAGATGTATATTCCATTTGGAAATGCTGCCAGATTTGATTCATTTGTCAGAATTTCCAATTTGACCTATTCATAGGTTGTTCTGGAATGGATCGAAGGCCTCCACAAATTAGTCCCCCCTAGAGAGCATTCCGAACTGAAGTTTCTGAACATTAACTAGTCCTCCAGTTAGAAAATCACACTGGCCGTTTATTAAATTATTAAAAAAATACATGAACTGATAATTTATGGCAATGTACTTGAAATATAATATGTGTGTGTATTAAAAAAAAAGTAAGGTTCTAATAATTGTAATAAAACATAATTCTCTGCAGCCTATTCTATACCTGCTGTTTAGACTGGCCATTTTCCAATGCACATTTCATACATTTTTCCTTTGAAATTACACTAACAATTCAGTCTTAAAAATGGAAGAAATTAAATGCATCTCCAAAGTTCACAATGGTTATTTTACTGTACATAAACACTTAAAATAATAATAGGAACAATCTGAAATACTTTAATATTCTGCATCCATTTCATTCAGAGGGAGAACAGTAGCTCAGATATTTCCCTGGTCCATGTTTTTGTCCATTGCCCAGTGGATGGGCCAACATTACTTCAAATGTTGATATATTGCCATGCACTAGAATCCACTACTACTTCTACTTCGTCAGTTGACAAAAATGGCAGGGAGGCACAATTGCAAGTGAAAGTGCATTGGTAATTAGATACAAATGCTATACAAATTACAAATTGTACAAATAAAATCGGATTGATTATATGCAGATATAGGCGATACTTTAATTCACCCTATGAGCAATGTTTAAATCATTCATGCTTCACCTGTGACTTTCAATATCCCATGAGTTACTCTATGCTGGTACCGAATTTTAACTCCTTCAGAACCTGTGTTCATTTACACACAAGTCTTTTCAATTCCCAGTGTCTGCCTACCAAACACAAAAATACAGGTCATTCTCTTATGTACACCCTGTTTGAAACACATTGGAAAAGATTAACATTGCAAACAGTAATTTGCAAACTCTCTGCAAACACATCATCTCAATGGTTTGCTCGGGCAGAAGGAAAATTATATTAAGGTGGCTAAAATTATTACATATTGAGGGAGAAGTTCAATTTTAAACAAAATATTATATACCTAATGTATCATTTTGAAGATTGGTTTATAACAGAATAGTGTATTAATGGAGCTCAGCTTAAAACAATTCGCATATGAAGGGTTAATTCAGATAATTTACGCAAGATTGCTAGACTACTGGTTTGCAGCCAGGATTTCAGAGAATGTGGAGGTTTCCAGAGAAGGAGTCTGAGTAATCTTTAACAGGGAGAGTTAGGCTCCTGTCTGCCCAGAGCATGTTTTTAATCTCAGTGCTTTGTTTTACCTTGTCAGACGCCTATCACTGATTTTGGGTTTAGCTTCTGTATCCCAGTAGACCTTAGTTCACTAAATTAGACAAATTGGCTAGAGAAGTAAGAACAAATGCTCGACAATTCCTGTGAAAAATATCCTTCAGTAATGAGCCGTTCAAACAGTGAATTGCTACTAATATTTGTTTAAGTGCTGTGGAAACTTTTGCCTTTGACTCGTCCTGAGTTACGGTGATATAAGGATCTGCAAAAGAGTTATGAGTTTTTTTGGGAACAATGAAGGGCAACTGCAATCAAGTCATTCATGGGTTGTATATTTACCTGAGAAACATTACAATTATCTTGAAATTCAGTATAAAGCTCTGATGAAAACTGATCCACATACCACAAAGTTAGGCACATGAACACATTGTTTCACTTTTACTTTTGTCAACATAATAAGATTGCTCACCATTCTTACCTGTTGCAGGATTATTATTTTGCTGACTGCTTCATTTACTGTCCTCCTGTCAGCAAGTTCCATTATATGCAATTGAGTGGAATTCACGGGCATCTTTTACGACAGCATCCACATAGCATTAGCTCTTCATCATAACAATAGGCTTGCTATTCACAGCCAGCCGTTTGTTAATGCAACTCCCGAGCTAGCCACAGTAAGATAGCATTGCACTCCCACTGAGTTAAATGATAAGGAAATGGATAGTATTCCAGCACAGAGAGACCTGGGTGTGCTTGTACATGTTTTAAGGCCAAAAAAAGATACGAAGTGCTGGAGTAACTTAGCATGTCAGGCAGCATTTCTGGAGACCATGGATAGATTTTGGACAGATTGCGGTGATTTTAGGGATACAGCATGGAAACAGGCCCTTCGGCCCATAAAACTGGCTTTATGCTTTCAAGAGTAATGGACAGATTTTTTTCCTTTCCCTTCTTTGTAAAAAGGAATTTAGTTTGGTTTAGAGAGACAGCACGGAAACGGCCTTTGGCCCACCTAGTCCGCACCGACCAGCGATCCCGGCAGGTTAACACTATCCTACACACATTAGGGACAATTTTTACATATGTATCGAGCCAATTCACCTACAATGTGGGAGAAATCCCACAAGGAGAAGGTACAAACTCCATACAGCAAGCACCCTTAGCCGGGATAGAACCCGGGTCAAATGCGCAGTAAAGAGCTGTAAGGCAGCAACTCTACCGCTGAGCCACCGTGGCGTGTTAAGGGAGGGAGCCTCCACCTGCCAATGGAGGAAGAAACTAGAAGGTGGGGTCACAGGGAAGAGGTGGGAAGAAAAACGGGTTTTTTGTATGTTATTTACCTATAATTGGACAATTCATTGTTCATATCATTAGGATTGTAAGCTACCCAAGAGGAATTTTAAATACGAATAGGTTGTAAACTACAAACAACACCTTTTGTTTTCTTCCACCCACTCCTCCCTGTGCCCTACCTGGACTCGCTCCCATCTCTCCGTTCCCCATCCCCTCCACGTACATTCTTTCCTCTGGCTTCACAATTTGTACCTCTTCTATCTTATCTTGCAATTTTTGACAAATTTTATCTCTGGCCATTGTCCAACTACCTGCCCACCAAAATCCCCCATACCTGTATCCACTCATCACTCAACAGGTTTCGTCTGGCCCCTTTTTGTCTTCCAGCCTCCTCATCACCCCCCCCCCCCAACACAATTAGTTTGAAGAAGGGTCCCAACCCAAAATGTAACTGATCATGTTCTCCAGAGATGCTGCCTGACCTGCTGAGTTACTCCAGCGCATTGTGTCTTACTTTTTATTGTAAACCAGCATTTGCAGTTCCTTGTATCTGCTCTCTCTTCACTAAAGGCCAACGGGAATTGGAAGACAAGTGAAATGCAAGGCTTTGTAACAAGGAACTTTGATTACAGGAGTAAGCAAGTGTTATTGCAATTGAATTAGCGAGACTGTGGCTGGAGTTTTGGACGCTTTGCCTAAGGACGGATGAACTTGCCAGTGAAGATTCACAAGTTCGGCTCCAGGGACGGGTTTGCCTTATTGGAAGAGATTCAATAGATAGGCACTGCATTTTCTGGAGTTCAGAAGAATTGAAGAAAATCTCATCGATTCATCGGGCTTGAATGACTGCTTCTACTGACAGACGTTTAAGACCGTGAGGACACAATTTTGAGCTGAGGTGAAAAAAATCATTACCAAAAGGGTGGCAAATCTTTAGAATTTTCTACTCCAGAGGGCAGTGGAGTCTCAGTCATTCAAAACAGAGAATAATAGATTTTTTTTAGATGTTAAGGATTTAGGGGTTTGTGCTGGAATGGGTGATCAGCCAATATCTTGAGGGAGAGTGAAGAAGGCTGAAAGGGCTAGGTGACCTACTCCTGCCCCACTTAAAGATTCAGTGGCATTATAGCCTCAAAGCTTCAAATTTAATGCTTCTTGCGAAGTGTGCAGCAGAAATCACTTCTTGTGAATTGTGAGTAAACTGCAATGCTGCATAATCCCAGAGAGAAAAATGTACTCAAATGTAATAAATGTTTTGCATAACCTATCTTGATTTTATTAAATAAAGCCTCATATCAAAAGAACATCCTAATAAAACCAAGATGCTGCTGTTAAAGGTATTTAGCCATGGAAAAATAAGATCATAATAAAGATGCTCGAGACTTTGTAACACATGCTTTATTCGAAAAACCAGTGATTTAATAAATTCTATATACTGCAGTTACTGGCAAAACTCTTTTATTTGGAACTAAAACAAATCTTCTCAGTTGTTAAAGAGGTAACTGATTTAACATACCACACTGAAATGCGATGTTTGATTGCTGTTCCATTAAATGTGAGTCACAACAAAAATATTTTCATATAAAGGATCACTAAAAAATGAAGTGTAAAACCATTAGCAGTAATCAGGTTGAATCACCGATAGCAATTAAAAATATACAAGGGGAAGATAACAAAATTAAATTAGGGTATAATAGCCATTGGAAGGGTAGAAAGTGTATATTTTGAATGTTATATCAAACAGCTGTGATGCTCCCTGATTTGAAACGCTGCTGAGGACTTTCAGAAAGTCAAAGCCCGATTCAGAATTGAAACATGTCTGACAAGCGGAGCGGTGGCACAGCTTCTGTGTAGAGTTGCTGCCTTACAGCGCTTGCAGAGCCAGAGACCTGGGTTCGATCCCGACTACGGGTGCTGTCTGTACAGAGTTTGTACGTTCTCCCCGTGACCACGTGGGTTTTCTCCGAGATCTTCGGTTTTCTCCCACACTCCACAGACGTACAGATTTGTAGGTTAATTGGCTTGGTATAAATGTAAATTGTCCCTAGTGTGTGTTGGATAGTGTTAATGAGCGGGGACGGCGCGGACTCGGTGGGCCGAAAGGCCTGTTTCCGCGCTGTATCTCTAAACTAAACTAAGCTAAGCCATCAAATGTTTCTGATCATATTATTCTTCACATGAGCTGTGTCGTCAAAACCCAGTCTACTACCATTCCTCATTCCCATGTATTTCTTTAGGGTTCCCTTTTGAAATAAGTTATAGATTTCGAAGAAGGGTCTCGACCTGAAACGTCACCTATTCCTTTTCTCTCGAGATTCTGTCTGACCTGCTGAGTTACTCCAGCTTTTTGTGTCTATATTTAGTTTAAACCTGCATCTGCAGTTCTTTCCTACACATAGAGTTTTACAACTTTATTAGGCAGAGAATTCCTCAGTCTATGCAGCTAGTGTGTAGTTAATTTTCTTTCAAACTTCCTCCCTCAATTCTTTTGATATCTTAAGTGCTTGCCCTATAAGTATTGTCTTTTCAATCAGCAGGAACAATTTCAGTATTTATTCTCTGATAATTCTTCATAATCTTGAAAGTTTTCATTCCTGTTGCCAAGCACTGTTCTCCGTTCCAGTGCAAAAGCCTGAAACTCTCTTGTTGCTGAATTTCTGATGGGTTGGTTTTTCTTGCTCTGAGGACAAGTAGACCACTCCATAGCAAGAAAAATGCTACCAAACTTGGTGTTGGCTTGTTATTCTCACATGTGCCAAGATAGAGTGCAAAGCTTTTGTTTGTGTGCTATCGAATAAAATCAGATGATGCGGGACATGAATATAATCAAGCCATATACAATTACAACTGGAAGAGCAAAGAGAAAAATACTGAATATAGTTTTCAGCACTGTAGCATTTACAGTTCCAGAGGAAAAGTGCAACATCCACAATGAGGTAGTTTGGAGGATCAAGACTACACCCTAGCATATGGGAGAACCATGCAGAAGTCTGATAACAGAGGGGAAGAAGTTGTTCCTGAGTGTGGTGGTGCGTGCTTTCAAACATTTGTATCTTGTCACTGACAGGAGCGGGGAGAAGAGGGAATGATCAGTGTGGGACAAGGTTTTGATTATATTGACTCCCCTCACGAGGCAGTGTGAAGTGCGGATGGAGTCAATGGCGGGGAGTCTGTTCTGTGTGATGGACTGGGCGACATCCACAACTCTCTGCAATCACTCATGGTCTTGGGAGGAGCTGTTTCTAAACCATGCTGTGATGCAACCTGACAGTGTGCTTTCTACGGTCAGGGAAACAGGGGGAAAAAAAGAGACATGTAAATATCATGGAAATCATGGAAATCATGGAAACTTTATTGTCATTCAGACCTTTTGGTCTGAACGAAATTTCGTTGCCTTGCAGTCATACATATAATAAAATAACAAAACACACAATAAACACAAATTTAACATCCACCACAGTGAGTTCACCAGGCACCTCCTCACTGTGATGGAAGGCAAAAATCTTAAGTCTTTGTCTCTTCCCTCCTTGTTCTCTCTCTGTGTGAAGGCGATCCAGGCCTCCGATATTGTGACCCCGGAGACGGGGGATACGACAAGAAAAGTCGCATCCCCCCGAAGGAAGAGACTAAAAACAGTTTCTCCCACCCCCCCACCCCACACACATACACAACCTAATAACTCAAATTAACTACTAAAACAGGACAAGAAAACAACAAAAAAAGAAAAAAACAGACGGACTGCAGGCGAGCCGCAGCTGCCGAGGCAGCGCCACCGCTCCAATAGAGGGGAAAATCCAAAGATATATTGAATTTTGCTACCAAGAACATTTTCACTCACCTTGTATGTATGCTACAAATCTGGCACTGGTTTAACCATTGAAGGCTGTGGTAGATGCATCATGTAAGTAGCCCAGCATCACTCACTGAAACTCTCTTGTATCTCATGAGTTCATAAGTGATAGGAGCAGAATTAGGCCATTCAGCCCATCGAGTCTACTAGACCATTCAAACATGACTGATCTATCTTTCCCTATCAACTCCATTCTCCTGCCTTCTCCCCGTAACCTTTGACACCCTGACTAATCAAGACCTGTCAATCTATGCTTTAAAAATACCCAATGACCTGACATCCACAGCCATCTGCGGCAATGAATTTCACAGATTCACCACTCTCTGACTAAAGAAATCCCTCCTCATCTCATTTCTAAAGATACGTCCTTTTATTTGGAGTCTGTGCTCTTTGATTCCGGGCTCTCCCACTAGTGGAAACATCCTCTCCGCATCCACTCTGTCCAAGCTTTTCACTATTTAGTAAGTTTCAATTAGGTTCCCCCTCATCCTTCTAAACTCCAGCAAGTAAAGGCCCAGAACCGTATAACGTTCACCAAACTTGAACCCAATCATACCTGTGATCATTCTCGTAAAACTCCTCTGGACCCTCTCTAACGCCAGCACATCTATCTTCAGATATGGGGCCCAAAACTGCTCACAATACTCCAAATACAGTCTGACCAGAGCCTTATAAAGCCTCGGCATTACATCCCTGTTTTTATTTTCTAGTCCTCTCGAAATGAATGCTAAAAGAGACCAGACATTCTTAAAGTATTAAAGTACATAGTTTTGCTCAGATTTCTTACCGTGAACTTCCACAGTGATTGGGAATTTTTTGGAAGAACAGTGCATTTTTAAAGCAAAACTCTCAATACATCAGGAGCTGCATATTCAAAGTTGTCAGCAACATTTATTTTACTGTAAGAATGTCTTGTTTCTTTTATCAAGATGATAGTTAAAAGCACGGTATTGCGTTGGAGAAATATAAAATGTGTTTCCTCACTCACTCGAAGGGGAACGTTATCCTCATTGATATTTTAGCTTCCTATTTTACTAAGTCAGCTTTAATTGCAAAAGGGTAAACTTTTAAATTTCCAAAACATGTTTTGACCTTAGTTCTCATTGAAAACAATGGCTCTGTCATACAAATACACCCACAAAGTAACAGCTTACAGCAGGTCACAGACTACATGGTCAAGAATTCTAAATGTAATCAAGATCTAAGTGTGTACAAAGCAAAATCTTAACTAACTCAGAAATTCTCAGCTTCTGACTGGTCACATAAACAAGCCTACATTTTCGATTGTGCAGCGAAAAGAATAGTCTCCATTCATGATTAAAAATGGCACACAATATATCCCCTTTTATGCAAAAATATGTTTAAAATGATAAATTGAACTAGAACCATTATAAATATGCTAATACTGAAGCTTAAGTGTTTTATCAAAAAATAATGCTCCCTTTGATATTCCATTATCTTGCACCAAGCTACCAGAAAATGCTGAGAACAATTAAACATGAAATAATATAAAACTAAAACAGAAAATGCAGGAAATGTTTGTCAGGTCAGGCAACATATGTGTAAGGAGAAACAATTAATGTTTCGGTTCTGAGATTCTTTAGATATGAAATTTTAAATCTGATTATCACAACAAAGATGGCTTACAGTATTTTATTTTAAAAATGAAGCAATTAGAAATAGCTTATAAAAAGGCTGGGATTTTGTCGTGCCCAGAATGAATGGCATCTGATCAGCTGCCTGTGCTATGCGCTTCCTGACATATAATTCACCCGATAGAGGCAAAACTAAGTACTGTGTCTGTTGCCTTACAGTATATAAAGGAGGGAGAACTGAAAACATGTTTTTTTGTAACTGCATCACTAACCCTTTACAGACAAAATTGTATCATCATGAAAACAGTTCTTATCCCGTTATAAATTTCGTCAAACGTCAGATAGACACAAAAAGCTGTAGTAACTCACCAGATCAGACAGCATCTCTGGAGAAAAGGAATAGGAGACCTTTCTTCAGGCCCTCAAACCTCAGTATGGTTCCTAAAAATGGTGAGAAATTAAGTGAGGGGATAACATTATAATTTGAGTGGAATATGTTTCGGTAGAAACAGAGATCTGCAGATGCTGGTTAATACACAAAAGGACACAAAGTGTTGGAATAACTCAGCGGGTCAGGCAGCATCACTGGAGAACACGGGTAGGTGGTGTTTTGGGTCGAGATCCTTCATCAGGGGCTCAACCCGAAACTGTGACCCCTGGTTCTGGACACCCCGAACATCGGGAACATTTTTTCTGCATCTAGCCTGCCCAATCCCTTAAGAATGTTATATGTTTCCATCAGATCCCCCTCATTCTTGTAAATTCAAGTGAATATGAGCCCAGTCGATCCATTTTTTCATCATATGTCAATCCCGCCATTCCGGGTATTAACCTCGTAGCAAGAATTGGGGGTGGGGGGTGGGGGGGGGAGAAGAAAGCTGGAAAAGCGTCGAGTCGGGACAAAGTGTAGCAGGTTATAGGCCAACATAGACAAGGTGGGGGGGGGGGGGGGATGGGGTTGACGGGAAGATTTGCCACTAAGGCCAGTGATACGAAAGGAAGGAAGTTATGAGACAGGTTTGAAGAGTTGCGGATTGTAAAGCCAGAGGGTGGAAATTGGCGGGAATGTGAATGTGGGGTGAGTGGAGGGGAGAAATAGGTAGGAATCCAGGTGGGGCACAGGGACGGGTAGGGGGTGGAGGTGGTGGAGAGGAGTGGGAGAAAGGGGGGGCTTGTGAGAGGTTACCTTAAGTTAGAGCAATGGTATGAACTTTGGATTCTCCAATTTTAGGTAGCCTCTCATAATCCCCCTCTTTCTTGCCCGATCCCCCCGCTCCTCCCCCCCCCCCCTCCTTCCTTCCCTCCCCATACAACACTGAAAGAATAGCTGAGAAACCAAGGCTTCAAGGAATCATTAGGAGGGGCATGATTATAGTCACGCAGCACGGAAACCCACCAGCCCACCAAGTCCATGTCAACCAGTAAGCACCCATTTACACACATGCTACACCAGTACCATGTTATTCTTTCCATGCCCCCGTCAATTCCCCACAGATTCCACACTCACCTACATACTGGGAACAACTTGACCAGGATGCTCAAGAAGGAACTGCAGATGCTGGAAAATCGAAGGCAGACAAAAATGCTGGAGAAACTCAGCGGGTGTGGCAGCATCTATGGAGCGAAGGAAATATGCAACGTTTCGGGCCGAACCCCTTCTTCAGACCAGGATGCAGCCAGGACCTGAAGGCCTGAGCTATAGGGCAGGCTAGGAGTTTATTTCTTGGGGCACAGGAGGATGAGGGGTAATCTTATGTAGTGTGAATAAGATCATGATGGGAATAGATGGCGTAAATGCAGTTTTTTACCCAGAGTAGGGTTATCAAGAACCAGAAGATATATGCAGAAGCTGATAGGGGAAATATTTAATAGGAACCTGAGGGGCAACGTTTTCACACTGAGGTCGTGGAACAAGACTGCCACAGGAAGTAGCGGAAGCAGGTACTATAACAACATTTAAAAGACATTTGATGGGTACATGGATACGAAAGTTTTAGAGGGATATGGGACGAACGTAGCCAGGTGGGCCACGTGTACAAAGAGCATCTTGGTTGGCATAGGCAGGTTCGGGCGAAGGTCCTGTTTCCATGCAGTATGATTCTATAACTCTAATTTACTGCAGTCAATTAATTTACCCACTTGAGTTGAGTTTAGTTTATTGTAATGTGTACCAAGGTACAGTGCAAAGCTTTTGTTGCGTGCTAACCATTCAGCGGAAAGACAATACGTGGTTACAATCGAGCCATCCACAGTGTACAGATACATGATAAAGGGAATAATGTGATTAACATTTAGTGCAAGATAAAGTCCAGCAAAGTCTGATCAAAGATAGTCCGAGGGTCTCCACTGAGACGTTTTGTGGGAGAAACCGGAGCATCCAGTGGAAACCCATGCAGTCACAGGGAATAAATGGTAACTCTAGTAGTCAGGACTGAAGCTCAATTGCAGAAGCTGTGATGCAGTGGCTCTACAAGCTGTGTCACCATGTTGTCCCAATGAGAAAGCTCAGTGCTTTAGTTTAGTTTAGTTTAGTTTAGAGATACAGCGTGGAAACAGGCCCTTCGGCCCACCGAGTTCACTCCGTCCAGTGCTCCCCGCGCACTAATGGGCCCGTCCCACTTAGGCGACTTTTTAGGCGACTGCAGGAGACTATGCAGTCGCCACATGATCGCCACATGTTCGTGGGTGGTTGTCGGGGAGTCGCCTTCATGGTCGTGAGGAGTTCTCGCATTCTGGGAACTGGTCGCGGCCTCATTATGGTCGCTGTGGCAACTGGAATGAAGCCGCCATGGAGAGTAGCGAGAATTCTCGAGCCATAGGTGGGTCGCCAGGAGGTCCTAGTGGGTTGCTAGGCGGTCGAAGGTTCTCTAAGGTTCTCGAAGGTTAGAGCCGGCGCTGACCGGTGAATTTCATTGGCTCATAGGGAAAAAAAACATAAGCAGGATTTTTGTTAACCAAGGATCACCAACCGGCAATGTTAAATGTCCGCCGAGCTTCACAGCCGTGTATCTCTGGCTTCTTAAAAGTTGTCTCCACTCCTTCTCCCCCCTTCTCCACCCTTTCTCCCCCTTCTCCCCCTTCTCCCCCCCCTTTTAAAGGACTTACCGTACACTGTGCTTTTTAGCTTCTTCATTACAGCGCCAACCTTCCTGTTCATCACGGTGTGTGGCTGTATTACATTGGCTTTGCACCGTGTGAATTTCACTCAGACAGCGCTCCCCCCGCTTGTACTGTCCCCCGCCTGCATAACGGGCTGGTGAAGGAAGCGATGTGTTTGTGCATGTTCCACTTTGACAGTCGCCGTTCCAGTTTCCAGTTTTTCAGGCAACTGCCGGCAACTTGACAGTCACTGGCAGTCGCCTGAAAAATCTCCTAAGTGGAACAGGCCCATAACGCTATCCTACACACACTAGAGACAATTTACAATTATACCAAGCCAATTAACCTGTACATCTTTGGAGTGTGGTAGGAAACCGGAGATCCCAGAGAAAACCTACGCAGGTCACAGGGAGAACGTACAAACTCTGTGCAGACAGTACCAGTAGTCAGGATACACTCCGGGTCTCTGGCGCTGGGAGGCAGCGCCACCGTGCCGCCTGAAAGGAAGGTCAATCACAATAGTATTGAAACAGATACAAACAAGTGATCCCGAAAGCACTTTGGACAGGAATGAAATAATTGAAAATATATAATTTCAAGACCAGTCCAAAGTTTTCAGTTTGCCCCTGAAAACAAATGGTGATTAAAAAATAGCATACTTGAAAGAACCAGTCAAGAAATAGACCTCATCAGTCAACAAAAGGATAAAAATAGGCACTTATTAGCTTTCAGAAATGATCTGTGTATATATTTGCTGCAGGGAAAAAACTAGAAATGTAATACAAATGTAATAGAAGACGAAATGTATGACAAGCAAATTAAACATAGATAAGATTGCTCTGATAATATTACATTCAGAGTGTGGATTAAGATACCATAATCAACATTTATTATATATAAGTTGTGAAGTTAGATTCATGAGTGAGACTCGGGGTGAGTGAGATTCAGGGTGAGACCCGTTCTTGATCATGCTGCTGGCCTTGCTGATGCAGCGTGAGATATAAATGGAATCAATGGAAGGGAGGTTGGTTTGCGTGACGGTCTGGGGTGCAATTTCCTGTGGTCTTGGATGGAGTTGTTACCAAATCATACTGTGATGCATCCTGATAAATGCTTTCTATGGCGCATCTGTAGAAGTTGATAACAGTTGCTTGGGACATGCCAAACTCCCTAAGCCTTCTTGACAAGAGTGAAGTTAGAAGCTCCTCAGGGTTCATTTAATGACCAGCTTCCAAGCATTAGAGCAGGTCCAGACTGTGACAATGAACTGGATTTGCATGGTTGAGCAGGGAAAATGGCTTTGATATTCCCCACATTGAATTAGAAGAAATATCTTAGATAAGTACCGTGACAGACTAAAAGTAGTGAATGCTGCCAAGAAAGGTGCTGGTAACCTGACATTAGCAATAAAGTTACAGCTTTAAGGACCTGTCCCGCTTTGCGATTTTTTAAGTGACTGCGAGCGTCAGTGACCGACGCCCGTAAAACCGTCAAGTTGTACGACATACACGCTGACGTACATGCTGTCCTGCGTAGGGCTAGGGTTAGGGTTAGGGTTAGCGCTAGGGCTAGGGTTAGGGTTGGAGAATGGGAGAATGGATGGAGAGGGGGAGAAGGGTATCTGAGGGGAGGGGGAGGAGTGGAAAAGGGGGAGAAGAGTGGAGCAGGGAGGGGAGGAAGAGGGGGGAAGGGAAGAAGGGGGGCGAGGGGGAGGGGAGAAGGGTAGGAGGGGAGTGGAGAAGGGAGGATGGGGAGGGAGGGGAGAAGAGGGGGGTGGAGGGGAGAGGGGAGTTCAGTCTACACTCACTGAATCCATCCCTGTTAAAAGTTAGAGACGGTGATTGGAATTGGAACGGACCAATACATCTGTAAATAAAACTGAACGACTCAGACACCTTTTCATTTGCACAATTGATTTTATTGTATTAATTTTAATATATTAATGTTTAAAATCCATGCATTTGAAGGAAGAATATTTTACAGCCCATCTGTGGTCCCTAACCCCAACCCTAACCCTAACCCTAACTGGGCGTCACCCGCAGGACAGCATACGTCAGCGTGTGACAGGGCGCACGACATGATGAGACACCCAGATGTCGCCCCAGAATTTTGAACATTCCAAAATCCAGGGGCGACAGGGAGACACTGCGCGTCACCTGCGCGTCACTGCACGTCACTACATGCGACCACGACGTGGCAACCTCTTTTCAGGCTGTTGCCGAAAATGTCGCCCAAGTGGGACAGGCCCTTTAAAATTTTGTACACAGATCATGTTGCACAGATGATGGATAATTGCCTTCCACTCACCACATTGACAAGAGATCCAAAGAAGATACTATCGTAATGTTTAAGAAACATTTAGAAATGTACATGGATAGGACAAGGTTAGAGGGATATGGGCCAAATGCAGGTAGGTGGGACCAGTGTTGATGAGACATGTTGGACGGTGTGGGCAAGTTGGGCCGAGGTGCCTGTTTCCATGCTGGAAGACTCTATGACTCTGGCTATGAGACTTGCCAAATTCTGTCCTGAAATCAAATCATCTACTAGGTAGATATAAAAAGAGAACTTTGTCTGAATTTGTAAACTACTAAATGGAAACATGTAAGAGCCTGTGGACTCTTGATAGGGCATAAGGTCATAAATGATAGGAGTAGAATTAGGCCATTTGATTCATCAAGTCCACTCCGCTATTCAATCATGGCTGATCTATCTTTCCCTCCTAACTCCATTCTCTGCTTCTCCCCATGCCCCTGAAACCTGTACTAATGAAGAATCTATCTATCTCTGCCTTAAAAATATCCACTGACAGCCTCCACAGCCTTCTGTGACAAAGAATTCCACAGATTCACCACCGTCTGACTAAATAAATTCCTCCTCATTTCCTTCCTCAATGTACGTCCTTTAATTCTGAGGCTATGACTTCTAGTCCTAGACTTTCCCACTAGTGGAAACAACCTCTCCACATCCACTCTATCCAATACTTTCACTATTCTGTATGTTTTAATGAGATCCCCCCTCACTCTTCTAAACTCCAGCGAGTACAGGCCCACTGCCGACA
Source organism: Malacoraja senta (assembly GCA_038087875.1). Taxonomy (NCBI): domain Eukaryota; kingdom Metazoa; phylum Chordata; class Chondrichthyes; order Rajiformes; family Rajidae; genus Malacoraja; species Malacoraja senta. The sequence continues at coordinate 41,057,848 of CM075982.1, read as the reverse complement.
AACGCTCATCATAGGTTAACTTACTCATTCCTAGGATCATTCTTGTAAACCTCCTCTAGACCCTCTCCAGAGCCAGCACATCCATCCTCAGTCTGAAGAAGGGTCTCGACCCGAAACGTCATCCATTCCTTCTCTCCAGAGATGCTGCCTGTCCCGCTGAGTTACTCCAGCTTTTTGTGTCTATCTTCCTTAGATATGGTGCCAGAAATTGCTCACAATATTACAAATGTGGCATTACCCGTGCCTTATAGAGCCTTAGCATTACATCCCAATTTTTGTATACAAGCCTTCTTGAAATAAATGCCAACATTGAGTTTCCTTTCTTTACTACTGATTCGATTTGTAGATTAACCTTTTTGGAATCCTGCACCGGCACTCCCAAGTCCCTTTGCACCTCTGATTTCTGGATTCTCTCCCCATTTAGAAAATAGTCTATGCCTTTATTCCTACTACCAAAATGCATGACGCCACACTTTGCTACACTATATTCCATCTGCCACTCTCTGCCCACTCTCCCAACGTGTACAAGTCCTTCTGCAGATTTCCTGCTTTTTCTACACTACCTGCCCTCCCACCTATTTTTGTATCATCCGCTTGGCTACAAAGCCTTCAATCCCCTCGTGCAAATCATTAATATACAATGTGAAGAGACCCCTGCGGAACTCCGATGGATATGCAGAGGACGTTTGTCCTTCTTGGTGAATCTAGCACTTGGGGTCTGCCACTTAGGATGGAAATTAGGTTTTTTTCAGTGGTTCCTGAAACTTTGGAATTCTCATCTAGGGAAGTGGAAGCAAAGTCCTTGAATATTTTTAAGGCAGATGTAGATAGTTGCCCGATAAAGAAGTGGGATAAAAGTACTTGGGGTAGGCAGGTATGTGGAGCTGGGGTTATGACCCTTTCCTGCTAATTTTATATGTATTTAGATGTAATGTAAACTTGACAATAAATGTAAACTTGAACTTGAACTATATTTGTATGTTTATGATAAAGATTATATTTTGACCCTTAGTCCAATCTGTGATCAAGACTCTACTTTCATCTCGAAAGCAACGGAGGTCAATGCCCTACCTCATTGAGCCTATTCCTGCTCTCTCAACCATTGTTTGGTCACGTTTGGGCTTGGTTATACAAATTCTGCCCCACTTACTTCCATTCATTAACTAGATATGTTAATATGTAGATATATCTAGATGGTTGCCAAAGAAACCACATTTCGCATTGACTAGAAGTAGATGTATATTATGTCATTTTATCAGCTGCAATTTGGATTGTTAGGAGTTTGGTGCCAGAACTTAACCCTATCAGTAAGACACCATCTTAGACAAATATCTGACCTCCATATCAGATGTTAACCTCTCTGGCTGTTTTCCGAATGCAATTAAAATGTAAGAATGAGGCATAATAAGAGACCTTCAACCTTACCAGTCCAGGGTTTTCTCAGAATGAACCTTCTAGACCGGCTGGGTGGCGCAGTGGTAGAGTTGCTGCTTTACAGTGCCAGAGACCTGGATTCGATCTTGACCATGGGTACTGTCTGTACGGAGTTTTTACCTTCTCCCTGTGACCTACGTGGGTTTTCTCCGGGTGCTCCAGTTTTGCCCCACACTCCAAAGACGTACACGTTTGTAGTTTAGTTGGCTTCGGTAAAATTGTTAAATTGTCCCTAGTGTGTCTAGGATAGTGTTGGTGCTCTGGGATCGCTGGTCGGCGCAGACTTGCTGTGACAAAGGACCTGTTTCTGTGCGGCATCTGTAAACCAAAGTAAATTAAACTAAACTAAACTAAACCAAATGTTGCTTGTGGAGTTTATTGCAGATTGAGGATGGCTCACTTCAATAACAATCATTAACTACGATGTCATGGGTTCCTAAATGCCAGCAGAAATTGATGAAGAAGTATTTTGAAATTACATCAGCGAAATAAAACAAGAAATACTTCTTTTCAACTGATTGCATTAACTCAGACATTTCAAAACACTGGGCTAAATTCCATTCAGTTTTCCCAGAGAACGGTTATTACAATTTAAAAGCAAAATGCTAAATTAAAAATACATGCTCATCAGATCAGGCAATGAGTATAAATAACCATATAACCATTACAGCACGTAAACAGGCCATCTCGGCCCTTCAAGTCCGTGCCGAACATTAAATTTTTTAAATTTTTTTTTTAAATTAAATTTATTATTATTTAAAAAAAAAAAAAAATACTTCCCCCTAGTCCCATCTACCTGCACTCAGACCATAACCCTCCATTCCTTTCCCGTCCATATGCCCATCCAATCTATTTTTAAAGGATAAAATCGAACCAGCCTCCACCACTTCCACTGGAAGCTCATTCCACACAGCTGCCACTCTCTGAGTAAAGAAGTTCCCCCTAATGTTACCCCTAAACTTCTGTCCCTTAATTCTCAAGTCATGTCCCCTTGTTTGAACAACTAAAATTAATATTTTAAGTTAACATTTTATCAGAACTGATAAAAAGTTATTGACAAGTAACCAGAACTGTTTCTCCCATCAAATATGCTTTTCCAATTATTTTCTGTCTTTAAGGTTATTGCATTTTAGTGCATTCTTTTGATGAGGTGAAGGACAGGAGATGCACTTTCCATGCTGTTTATGTTTGTATCTTGCACAAATTCTGCCTTCTGCTTTCATGTGGTATCTCAAAATGGGCCTCCAATTGTGGCTTGAGGTACTAATTGCAAAAATTGCCCAATTCTAATAACTCTTTAGTGTTGCTTCTAATTGCTTCTGACAATATTTCCTTAACTCAAACTCTCCAGTTGCATACTCGGTGGCAGTTTGCATCAGAGCCCTTTAATCTCTTCTGTAAGAGAAACATGTAATTTGGTTTGCAGTGGAGATGACTGCTTGAAGGTTACTGCTGTAAATGTCTGCAGTAAATAGATTACGGATGTCAGATTAATGTAGTACAGACCCCGAGTAAGTGTGAATCGTTCAAGAGCAGGGGACGGGCATAAAGTAGAGAAGAAATTTGTAAATGTCTAATCCTGAAGTGGTCTTTAACAAAAAACACCGCAGGACTATACAGTGACAAGTGTAAAAATATGTTATGGAAAGCAGAACTATTCAGCAGATGCAGCATTTTGGAGATGTGCAAATCCCCCTGAATTCCAGAGATTAGATTCACGGCTACAAACATTTTTGTTCAGGCAGGTCTTAAGTCAGTTTGAAATGCCATCCAAAAGGTTATTAGGATACTTTAACATTTTAATTTTGTAAGTTGACTGTTTCATGGACCAACTTAAAATCCTTGCATATTGTTAAACAAAGCATGGAATTAGATAAAGCAATACATATTGTCATATAATTCATATTTAAATGCACAGATTTCAGACATAAGCAGGGGAAATATAAAGTATAAAGAGGACACAAAGTGCTGGAGTAACTCAACAGGTCAGGCAGCATCTCTGGAGAACGTGAATAGGCGACGTTTCGGGTCGGGATCCTTCTTCAGACTGAAGAGGGGTCCTGACCCGAAACGTCACCTGTCCATGCTTTCCAAAGATGCTGCCTGACCCGCCGAGTTACTCCAGCACTTTTTTCCCCTTATTTTGTAAACCTATATTCTCAGTTCCTTGTTTATAAGAATATAGGCTATTTAACAAATATTCTGAATACAATTTGTATTACTATGACTTGTTAAACTTACAGTACCTGCAAGTCCAACAAAACTGCTGAGTTTTATAGCAGATCTAGCAAATGATTAAAACATGTTCTAGCTTTGAATTTACTGATTGCATTGTGAGAACACTTGGACTTAATGTAAGTGCATCAAAATTGTTTGTCTGTTTTTGTAATAGACTTGTACATCCATTTGTTGCCTCTGGGAATTGGTGTAAGTGGGAGGTGTGTAAGTGGGAGGTGTGTAAGTGGGAGGTGTGTAAGTGGGAGGTGTGTAAGCAGAACCTACCTACTCCCCACACAAATCACTCAACTGATGGTCAGGCAAAACCACTCAAATTTAAATACTTGAATCTGACACCAGTGATTAAATCGTGTAAAATAGTGTACACATGTTCTACATTCACAAACTAATATTAATAACAGGATTATGCTTCTGAGTTCCAGTTCTGTTTTATTTGCATTCATTCATATTTCTTGCAACAGGGACATTCGGCACAATTTACTCCCTTCTTTCACATTGGTGACAAGATCCTTTGGACTTAAGATTTTAGAGATACATCGTGGAAACAGGCCATTCGGCCCACCGAGTCCACGCTGACCAGTGATCACCCCGTCCGTACATTAACACTATCCTACACACTAGGGCCAATTTTACAATTTTTACTGAAGCCCATTAACCTACAAACCTATATGTCTTTGGAGTGTGGGAGGAAACCGGAACACCTGCAGAAAACCCACGCGGTCACGGGGAGAACTTACACACTCCGTACAGACAGCACCCGTGGTCAGGATCAAATCCATGTCTTTGGAGCTGTAAGGTCTGCGCCACCATGCTGCCCTATTACAAAACATGATAATTCTGACAACAGTTTGAGTCAGAATGAGATGCAGCACAGAAACAGTCTCTGCAGCCATTCGAGTCCATGCCGACGATCAACTACCCACTTACACTAATGTCACACTACACCAATGTACGATAATCTCACGTCCACAACAACTGCCCTCATACCCCACTACTCACCTACACACTAGGGGCAATTCACAGTGACAAATTAACCCATTTATGCAATACAATGAGCGTGATCGGATGGCAGATTTGCTTTCATTCAGAAAAGCTCTATGAAGTTTGTCAAAAGTGATGCAGCCCGCTAATTATTTCTGAAAGTCAGGAACAAGCACAACAGCTGGTGTGAGACCATTATGTTTTGAATTTGGAACAGGATATCAAAATTATATAGAATTAACAATTAACTGATTATATGAATTATGATTAAAATGTTTGTCAGCATCCAATAGCTGTAAATTATTTCTGCATCAGTGAGTTGTGGTACAACAACCCCCAGTGCTTTGTTGCAGTGTGGTATAACAGCTTGACACTAATGGGAGAATGTGTGATGAATCGCTGCCACAGATCAGATAAGGATGCTTAATCCTGCCCTTGAACTGTGTCTACCTAGGACAAGAACTATCAAGATACAGTCCTCCTCCTCCCACATGGACATGTCACAAACACAACAATAATGATTTCAATAACTGAGAATAGAGTGCCAGAGAAAACATTGGACTTCAAGTACTGGGGGTACAGTATTGTTCATGTAAGTGCGAGTTCACGTAAGTCACTCGATGCGTAAATCAGGGAGTGTCTGTATTTGGAATAAAATATGAGATGAGACTGATAACATTGGTGTCAATGTTCCCATAGAGCAGACGTTTGAATCATTAGCCTGTGACTCACAGTCAAATGCCTTGTAAGGGGCCTGTCCACTTAGGCGATTTTTTAGGCGACTGCTGGTGACTGTCATAGGTTGCCGATAAAACGGCGACAGGACCCCCCCTACGACAATGTCTACGACAAGCTACAACAACCTACCAACTAGTCGACGTCAAGCTACGGCAAGTTACCGACAACCGGCGACCCATTAGGACGTTCAGTCGCTGGTACCTGTCGACGGTTGACGTAGGTTGACGTAGGTAGTCGCCAATGGAATTCACTGAAGTCCGCACCGGCGACAACATACGTCACCTGGCGACAACCTACAACAGCACCTACGTCAGGAGAAGTCAAGTTACACTCATTGGCGTCAAACCCACTGTTGCCGAAATTTTTTGAACATGTTGAAAATCCAGCGGCGACCAGAAAGACGTTACGACTCTTTGGGCGACTGAAGAGACTACTCATGACCATATAGGCGACACCTATTCGCCTGTAGTCGCCTAAACAATAGCCTAAGTGGGACAGGCCCTTAAAAACTACAGCAATGTCCGTTTTATTCCTCTTGGCCCTTATTATAAGATTGCTCAAGGTTGCAATATTTTTTATTATGTGGGGTGACCTACTGTATAAAAAATCCTGTTTGTTTGATATTCAGGAGGTGATCGTATGGCCAATTACTTTGCCTAGATCTTTGTGGATGCCCTTAAAAGCAGGACTTACACTGGTTTATTTAGACCAGGATTATATTTTTTGTGCAGTATGAAACCCAGGACGGCAAGTGCTCATGGAGTTCTGTTCTGATTGCTAGACCTTTATCAAAAGTTACCTGTCACCTATTTAAAGATTGAGCAGGCAATCCTTCTATCTTAGCGTAAATATTTCATTCACTAAATGTAGACAATGAGCTCAATATATTGCGTAAGAAGGAACTGCAGATGCTGGCTTAAACCGAAAAGCTGGATTAACTCAGTCTGAAGAAGGGTCTCGATCTGAAATGTCATCTGTTCCTTTTCTCCAGAGATGATGCCTGTCCTGCTGGGTTATTCCAGCTTTGTGTCTATCTTGAGCTCAATATATTTCCCTACTTATTCTTTCCAGTCAGTTCTGGGGTTGATTGCCGCATGTAGACCATGTCCGTGAGGACATGGATACACTGCACACAATAGTCCAGTAGGTTAGTTCCACTCCTGGTGGAAGCTTGTTGGTGGTAAAGTGCGGCATTGCAGTGAGGAATTGAGGAAAGGTTTGGGATAACAAGGTTTGATCCCTGAATTGTTTAGGATAACAAGGTTTAATCGCAGGGGGCGCCGCACGATGGCGGCCTCGCCAACAGTCTGTTTGTCTTTTTGTCTTTTTTTTGTTATTCTTAGTGAGTTTTAGAAGTTTGTGTTAATGTTCTTTGGTTTGTTTTATGTAGGGGGTGGGGGAGGGGGGTCGGGGGAAACTTTTTTTCAATCTCTTACCTAGCCGGAGATGCGATTGTTTTCCGGATCGTATCTCCAGTCATGGAGCTAGAGGCCTTGCTCGGGACTGACTTTGAGCCCCAACATGGGGGCAAGGACTTACCATCGGAGTCGATCCCTTGCCTGGGATCGACGCTCCAACCGCGGCCTGCGGATTTTAACATCGCGGAGCCCGCAGTCTTGGGTAGAGACCGAGTCAGGAAGCTCCACGACGCAGAAGGTTCGACTAGCCCCGACCCGGGGTCTGATCGCCTGGCGCGGGGACCTGACATCCCCACGATGCAGGAGCTTGATCGCCCCGATGCAGAGGGCCCGACCGCCAGCTACGGGGGCCAAGATCACGGAAGGTTCGAGGCCACCGACCGCAGGAGAACAAAGAGGGGAAGAGATTTAAAACTATTTTTTTTCGCATTCCATCACAGCGAGGAATGTGGAGGAGTCACTATGGTGGATATTTATGTTTAAATGTATTTTGTGTGTCTTGTTGCTTTTTATTGGTATGACTGTATGGCAAATCAAATTTCTCTTTATTAGCCAAGTATGCAAAATGTACTTGGCTAATAAATTATGATTATGATTATGATTATGATGATTATGAAAAGTCTGCACTGAAATAGCGTCTGTTGTTGATTCACTAGTTAGGATCATAGCTTGCATGCCATTGTGACACCTGATAAAGAAGTATATAAAATTATGAGAGGGATAGATAGGTTTGACAGAGCAGAACCTATTTCCGAAGATAGAAATGTCAATGTCTAGAAGGCATAGTTTAAGGTGAGAGGGGCAAAGTTTAAAATAAATTGCAGGGTGGGTGGTTGGTACATGGAAAGAACGGCCAGGGATGGTGGTGGAGGCAGACGGGATAGCGGTATTTAAAAGGGTTTTATATAGGCACATGGATATGCAGGGAGTGGAGGGATCTCTCCAGAGATGCTGCCTGTCCCGCCGAGTTACTCCAGTATTTTGAGTCCACCTTCGGAGGGATATGGATCATTTGCAAGCAGAGGAGATTAGTTTAACCTGACATCATGTTTGGCACAAACATTATGGGAAAATGGGGCTGTATTCCTGTGGAAAAAGGATCTGCAGATGCTGGTTTACAATGAAAAGACACAAAGTGGTGGAATACCTCAGCGGGTCAGGCAGCATCTCTGGAGAATGTGGATCAGCAACGTTTCAGATCCTGATCTGAAACATCGTTTATCCATGTTCTCCAGGGATCCTGCCTGACCTGCTGAGTTACCCCAGCACTTTGTATCTTTTTTTTGGGCCTGTTCCTGTGCTGTACTGTTTTATGTTCTATGAGGCTGATATATTTTGAAGGTGAATCTATGTGTGGCTGAGAGCAATATTCTATTAGATTGGAAAATAGCGAATTTAACTCCTTTATTCAAAAATAGGTAGGAAGCAGGAAACTGCATGCGTGGTCAGCTCAATAACTGTCATCAGGAAAATCAGAGAAGCAATTGTTAAGATGTTATAGCAGGGAACTTTAAAATGTCAAGGTAATGAGGCAAAGGGAACACGGAATTCAGTTTAGTTTTGTTTAGAGATACAGCATGGAAACAGGCCGTTTGGCTCACCGTGCCAACCATCGATCACCTGTTCACACTAGTTCTATTACACTCTAGGAACAATTTACAGAAGCCAATTAACCTACAAACCTGCACGTCTTTGGGATATGGGAAGAAACCGGAGCACCCGGAGAAAAACCGACGAGGTCACTGGAAGAACGTACAAACTTCATACCGAAAGCACCCGTAGTCAGGATCGAACCTGGTTCTCTGGCGCTGCAAGGCAGCAACTCTACCCCTCACCATGGTGCCTCGCCTATATGAAAGGGAAATTGTGCTTGACCAAATTATGAAGTGTCATGAATAAATAACTTGCGGTTAGATAAAGGGGAACTGCCGCATGTGACATACTTACATCTCCAGAAGACATTCCCAAGTACTCCCGTACAGGTTTGTAGGTTAATTGGCTTCTGTAAAAAAATAAAAAAATGTCCGTAGTGTGTGGGATTGTGCTAGTATATGGGGTGATCGCTGGTTGGTGCGGGTTCGGTGAGCCAAAGGGCCTGTTTCCACGCTGTATCTCTAAAGTCCAGAGTCTAAGGATTGAGGAGATGTCGACGAATACTCTCTTGAACTTCTACTGGTGTATGGTGCGTATTGACTGGTTGCATTACGGCCTGGATTTTTCAACTTGAACGGCCACGAATGAAGGACCTTACAGAGAGTGGCAGACACTGCCCAGTCTCTCAGGTACTGAGCTTCCCACCATCAAAGGGATCTTTAGGAGATGCTACCTCAAAAAGGCAACCATCATCATCAAACACCCACACCACACTGGCCAACCTCTCATTTCACTCCTCCCATCGAGAAGAAGGTATTAGCATCTGAAAACTGTGACCACCAGCTTCAAGAACAGCTTCTTCCCAACAACCATCAGGCTCTTCAACACAACTTAAGAGCTGTTCAACTATTAACTGCCGCGGCACTAAGGTCCTCAGGCTTTTTTGCACTAGTATTTGGGTTATTGGTTTATTGATTTTTAATTTATTATATATTATCAACGTATTGTGACTACAGACCTGTTAGACTGCTGCAAGCAAGAATTTCATAGTTCCGTTGTTGGCACACATGACAATTAAACACATTTGACCTGAGAAGGTATGTTGGGGAAAAGTGTGAGATTTGTGTCTATTAATCGTTCTGCTATTTTGTCTTCGATACTCAGCAAATTATGTTACAAACAGTTAAAGGTTGTAAACCCATCGAGAAATTTAGAAAAGGAAAGGTTATTCAGCCCGTTATGTTGGCTCGATCAAATAGACTGCTTAATCTGCACCCTATGATTGGATTCTAAATTAACATTCAAAGGGGAATAAATAAATCAAGAAAAGGAAACCATGAGAAATGTCTCTGTGAATCTCAAAGGTAAGTGAAAACTCAAAGTCATCAATCAAGCATTACAGCACACATTATTTAACCAGGAATTAGGCTATATTCTACATCTGGTATTGCCAAGCCCCCAATGGTATTAAAACCTAAGAGTGATCCAAAATGCGTGCAATCATTATGCCTGCTTTACAACCTTCAGCCTTCTGCTTATCAAGCTCTTTTTTAAGAGTCAAGTGCCACAACTGTAACTTTCCTATGACAGATGTCTGTTCCATGTGTCTTTCTGAGAGATAAAATACTTTCCTCATCACTCTTTTGCCTTGCACACGAGTTTGCAAAATTTCAAACTGTTCATTTTTAAAGATATTAATTTTGCTGTCGCTGACACCCCAGGGGTAAAGTTGATTTTTATAATTAATTTGGAAGGGAATCTATTGACAATGTTGCATTGTGGAATGGACTTACTTCCCAACTGACTAATTCCAAATTGACAAACCTGGCATTAAAGATGAGGAAAACTAAATCAAGTAAGTTATTGAATGAAAAAATGAGCCTAAAAGGAAAACTATGATTGAAATGTTTCTTGATCTGAATGAGTTCAAATATTTAATTGCCATATTCTGTAATTGTTAAGTACAAGTTACTACATAAATAGGAAACTGATTTAATGGGGTGGCACGGTGGTGCAGCGGTAGCCTTACAGCGCTTGCAGCGTTGGAGACCCGGGTTCGATCCCAACTACGGGTGCTGTCTGTATGGAGTTTGTACGTTCTCCCCGTGACCTGCGTGGGTTTTCTCTGAGATCTTCACTTTCCTCCCACACTCCAAAGACATACACATTTGTAGGTTAATTGGCTTGGTATAAGTGTAAATTGTCCCAGGTGTGTGTAGGCTTGTGTTAATGTGCTGGGATCGTTGATGCGGACTCGAATGGCTGAAGGGCCTGTTTCCCCGCTGCATCTCTAAACTAAACTAAGCTAAACTAATGATTTAACCATGTAGAAGCTCCCGAAGGGCCACATGCTGCTGCCATGCTCTTTCAGCTCACCTGGGGCGGAACGGGAACCCTGGCTGGCGTGCGAGCCTCGTCCGCGGCTCATCTCCTGCTCGCCCCCCAACATTGGGAACCGAAGAGGAAGGTGAAGGGGGTCGATGATGGCGGCAGATGGACAAAGGGCCGGTAAGAAGACCCAGGTGTCTTACATTCCGTGTCCTCAAGGTCGGCTGTGGGAGGTGCCCCCGGAGAATGAAGGCTGAAGATGGCCAGGCAAGGAGAGAGACGATGGTTTGCGGGACGATCTGGATCATGACGACGGCTGCAACGGGCTTTTATGGAGGGAAGGTATGGGCAACGTTTCAGGTCGAGACCCTTCTTCAGACTGATGTCAGGGGAGGGTGCGGGACAAAGATCGAATATAGTCGGAGACAGTAATAGCCCTGTCCCACTGTACAAGTTCATTCAAGTGCTCTCCCGAGTAAAAAAAAAAAATCAAACTCGTGGTAAGCACGTAGAATGAACGTAGCGGGTACGTTTTTCAGCTCGGGGATGTCTCTTAGCGGCTCGTAACGCTAATGGCAGGTACTCAGAAAGACTCGCTACGTATGCTCGGGAAGACTCGTGAAGATTTTTCAACATGTTGAAAAATGTCCACGAGAGCCCAGAGTATTTACTACCGTAAATCTCCGAGTTAGAATCAGGGTAAACTCGGGGAGAACTCTTGAATGAACTCGTACAGTGGGACAGGGCTTTAAGACTAGTGGGAGAACTGGGAAGGGAAAGAGGATGGAGTGAGATAGGAAGGGCTATCTGAAGTTAGTGAAGTCTATTTTATCAGAGTGAGGCCCAGCGCAAATTGGAAATCCTCCAACCTCATCTACTGTTCCAGGTGTCAACTTCTCTACATCGGCGAGACCAAGCGCAAGCTCAGCGATCGTTTCACTGAACTCCTCCGCACAGTCCCTCTTAACCTACCCGATCTCCCGGTGGCTCAGCACTTCAATTCCCCCTCCCATTTCCAATATGACCTTCCTGTCCTGGGCCACCTCCATTGCCAGAGTGAGGCCCAGCGCAATTTGGTGGAACAGCACCTCATATTTTGCTTGGGTAGTTTACACCCCAGCGGTATGAACATTGACTTCTCTAACTTCAGATAGCCCTTGCTTTCTCTCTCCATCCCATTGTGTCTACCTTGTGTTTATATATGGCCGTAATCTTACTGATTTGCATGCAAAAAGGAATTTTACGATACCTTGGTACACATGATAATAAAGAACCATTGAACCATTTTCTTCTATTACTTGGTCAGCACATCATTGTGTCATGTGTGCAACACCAAGCAGGCACCAATGCCAACATGAGTGAGTGTTTGGAGCCTGTTATTGGCCTTTAGAGTATACCTCACAAGATGTTTATTTTTTCTCACCACTTAATCCTTAAGTTTCTAACGTGCTCCAGAGATTTGAATTGCATAGCTTGACATATGACCTGTCTCCAAAGAAATTCACAACAGCTAATCCATGATCTTGAAAATATTCCCGAATTAGAAAAAAAAGTAACCTCTTAAGAGGTTCAGGTATTTTAACCTGATAATGCATTCAGCTAAAGAGCCTTGTAAAGAATTTTTCAATTCAAATTTTAATTTAGAGATACAGCGTAAACAGGTCCTTCGCCCCCCCGAGTCCGCGCCGACCAGCGGTCCCCATACACTAGCCCTCTCCTACACACTAGGGACAATTTACAATTTTTACCCAAGCCAATTAACCAACAAACCTATACCTCTTTGGAATGTGGGAGGAAACCGGAGCACCTGGAGAAAAGGGAGTCACAGGGAGAATGTACAAACTCCATACAGACAGCACCTGTGGTCAGGATCGAACCCGGGTCTCTGGCGCTGTAAGGCACTCAAGTTTACCGCTGTGCCACTGTGCCGCCCGAACCAATGAGATGTCTACGCTAACTGCCAAAGTCCTTGGTGAATCATGTTGTATTTTTGTAATGTTCTTTCCTAAGTACATTACCTGATGTATGGAAACACATGGGACAGGTGAATGAACTTATGTTAGTGTTCTTAATGACATTATTGCACCTTTCTAACATCCTTTTGATGAAAGTTAGTAGGTGTAACTTTACTCTAGGGTGAGGATCAAAAGGGCAATCTTTAAGGCACATGTAAGATTATTTTTATTAGTTTTGCTAACTTGATTGTTTTGCTTTAGATTTAGCATCGTTTAGGTGAGAAATTTGTCAAAGCTACCAATAATCTCTGTAGCAAGCAACTGTAATAATTAGAATGTAGAAACAAGGAACAGCAGATGCGGGTTTACAAAAAAAAAGACACAAAGTGTTGGAGAAACACAGCGGGTCAGGCAGCATTCCTGGAGAACATTGGATAGGTGACGATTTGGAACGAGACCCTTCTTCAGACTGATTATAGAGGTTGCTGGGAGGGGAAGAAATCTCGAAGAGAGGAGGGGCATAACAGAGTGTAGCAGGTAATAGGTGAACACAGGCAATGGGGGCGGGGGGGGGGGGGGGGGGGGGGGTTGATAGGAAGATGTTGGATGGTTGGCCAAAGACCAGAGATGAAAACAAAGTGAGTGAGACAAAAGGATTGAAGAGTCACGAATTGTGAAACCAGGGGAAGGAATGTAGGTGGACGTGGAGAGGGAAGGGAGCAATAGGTGCAGATTAGGTGTGTATGGGAGAGGGGGGAGAAAGAGAGGTGTGGGAGAAAAAGGAGAGGGGGAGGGGGGAGGTTGTTGGAGGTTACGTAAAATTGGAGAATTCAATGCTCATACCATTAAGTTATAAGCTACCCTGGCAAAATATGAGATGCTGTTCCTCCAGCTTGTGTGTGGCCTCATTCTTGCAATGGAGGAGGTCCAGGACAGAAAGGCCAGTATGGGAATGGGAAGGGGTCTTAGCAACCGGGAAACCTGGTCAGTGAGGTCCTCAATTGGTAATGCCATGAAACCACTCACAAAACAATGATGGTGTTAATAAAACCCATTGTATTTACATTCTGTTGCCTGCTAATTCAGTACCATTGTTAGATCATAAGTGATAGGAGCAGAATTGGGCCATTCGACACATCAAGTCTACTCCGCCATTCAATCATGGCTGATCTATCTCTCCCTCCTAACAACATTCTCCTGCCTTCTCCCCATAACCTCTGACACCCGTACTAATCAAGAATCTACCTATCTCTGCCTTAAATATTTCCATTGGCTTTGCCTCCACAGCCTTCTGTGGCAAAGATTTCCACAGATTCACCAACCTCTGACTAAAGAAATTTCTCCTCAACCTTCCTAAAAGAATGTCCTTTAATTCTGAGGCTATGACATCTAGTCCTAGACTCTCCCACTGAAGTCTAGGCAATCGTATACAGAAACTAGTTGTGCGGGGCCTATTTGATTGATGTAGTTTGCTGCTGTTGGGCTGTAGCAGTGATAGTTTTTAATAGGCACATGCACAAAACTGATGGTTTTGAATAAGTCATCTTGAATGCCCATGTAGCAACATGTCGTTAATTTTCTGCCATTCACATAATTTCCTTTGTTCAAGGGCTGGAAACAATCGTTTTGTTATAGCCTGGAATTGTATGTATTAACTGAATATGTAAAATTGGTTTAGCATGAATACCATATCCCAGTGTACACTAGCAAGTTTAATTAAAACATTTGGGCCATAAATAATATCTTCTGTTGGCCCTCATGATGTTGATTGTTGTCGGTCATAACTGGAGATTCTGACATGTTATAGTTCTTTTACCTGCCATTTCCCCTCTCTCATTCCAGAGTTTGAATCCATCAGGGTCAGCACTGTTCCAGTGTCATGAACAACTTTCTAATCATTATTGACATTGGTTTATTATTTTCACTTGCATTGAGATACTTTGTTTTTTATACTGTCAAGACTGATCATATCGTACATGAATACAACAGGTAGTGCAAAAGAACGAAAGAGAGTGCTAAATATAGAGTATGTAGAAAGATGGGCCTGGGCTGGAGCTGAGCCTGGAACTCAGGTGAGGTGACGGCTCTGGCCCGTTGATGGGCGGTGGAGAGGCGAGGGTCGGCGGTCGCTGGTGGAGGCCTGCAGGGGGTTAGAGTAAAGATTTCCCTTCCTGTGACACTCAGTCTGAAAAAGGGCCTAGTCCTGAAATGTCACCTATTCCTTCTCTCCAGCGATGCTGCCTGACCTGCTGAGTTACTCCAACATTTTGTGTCCATCTGCAGAATATAGAAAGCTTCAAATTCCTAGGAATAAATATCACCAATAACTTATCCTGGACCATCCATATTGAAGCAATAGCCAGGAAAGCACACTAACTCATCTACCTCCTTAGAAAGCTTAGAAACGGCGACATGTCCCAACAACTCTCACCAACTCCTACAGATGCGCCATAGAAAGCATTTTATCGGGATGCATCACAGCATGGTTTCGGAACAGCTCCATCCATGACTGCAAGAAATTGCAGAGAATTGTGGGCGCAGCCCAGACCATCACACAAACCAACCTCCCTTCCATTGACTCATTACACTTCACACTGCCTCAACTAGACCACCAGCAAAATTAAGGATGAGTTGAACCCCAGCCACTCCCTCTTCTCCCCTCCTTTCTATCTTAATTTCTTTAAGACCCTGAAGGATAGTGTGTATTGTAGAAACAAGCAACTGCAGAGGAGAAATGCTGGAATAATTCAATGGATTAGGCAACATCCCCGGAGAACATGGATAGGTGGCGTTTCAGGTCAGGACCCTTCTTCAGACTGACCATGTGCTGTGTTTAGTACTGTCCTTTGGAAGATTAAACAGCTGGCACAGGATGATTGAAAAGTCTAAAAATTTGCAAGAAATTCAATGCCTGCCAAACATAAACCAGTTGGTAACATTCCCGTTCATAGTTCTACATACAAATCAACGAGTACATATGGATCGTTTCAGTGAGTTTCCGATCTTACATCAATGCTCATTTACAGTTG
Organism: Malacoraja senta; assembly: GCA_038087875.1. Taxonomy (NCBI): domain Eukaryota; kingdom Metazoa; phylum Chordata; class Chondrichthyes; order Rajiformes; family Rajidae; genus Malacoraja; species Malacoraja senta. The sequence goes on along the minus strand of CM075982.1, from coordinate 41,042,134 downwards.
AAATAGCATCAATCACTTTGCCCTTATTAGACGATACCTGACTAATCAATTTTAATTATGCTTTGTAAATTAAAAAAATAATTATAATTTCAAATTTTGCACATGAATTCAGCTGCTTTGTAACCAATTCAAGTTAATTGGTATTTCATTGCACTTTATCCAAAATAGTTACTTTGGTGTCATTGACTACAATCCTAGGTCACAAGTTTGGATGAATCAAGTTGTTGTTTTTGCTTGCCCTTGCTCTTTGGAATTGATTACTCAGGAATAATGGCAATTTAACATGTCCAAAGTTCAGATCTGGTAATTAAAAAAACAAATGGAATTTGTCATGGAAAACAGTGATAAGGGTTTATTGGCATTTAATAAAACCGATTTAACAATTAAAATGATCAACATGACAGAGCTTATCATATTTGTGTAATTATGAATGGAATGATGATACAGTCACAGTATAGAAATTATAGCCTGAAGAACTTCAGTTGTTTTATTGCTGTTGTTTCTTCCAGAATTAACAATGCCCCAGTCTTTTAAAAACACGAGCGTCGAAGGGATTTTAGAATTCAATAAAGCATGAACAGGCAATTGATTTAAAAAAATCAATAGAATAAGAGACTTAAAAACAAATTTGTAAATGCTTCTTAAATAAAAGGGAAGAAATTGCCCAGACTAAAATGGATACGTGCACTTTCTAAGCCAAGATAGGAAAAGTTATATTGGGGAATAAAGATGGCAGAGATATGAACACTGCAAAAGACACAAAAGGACATGGCAAAAATAGCGATGAACTATGGATATAGTGAGCTTGAGGTTCTTAAAGCAAGCTTTTACACCGTACAGGCAACACAGTGGCGGAGCGGTAGAGTTGCTGCCTTACAGCGCCAAAGGCCCGGAATCGATCCTGACTGCACTGAGTTTGTGTATTCTCCCCCGTGACCACCTAGGTTTCCCTGGATGCTCTGGGCTCCTCTCACACTCTGAATATGTGCAGGTTTGCAGGTTAGTTGGCTTTGGTAAAAATTATAAATTGTCCCTGGTGTGTAGGATAGTGCAAGTCGGTGGTCAGCATGGACTCGGTGGGCCGAAGGGCCTGTTTACACGCTGTATATTTAAAGTCCAAAGTCTAAAGCCAAATTTCCTAGACTCCAGAATGGTTTTGAGAACTGAAAGATTGTAAACAAAATTCCCAAAAGGAATGAAAGGGAAATTGGGAATTTTCAGTCAGTTTTGAATAATTTTCAGAAAATTCTGGGATTTATTGTTATGGATTTTTGAGCAGGACATTTAGTGATTTTTAGCATGATGAGATTGTGCTTTTGTGATTAGATCATGAATTTTTGGAAGTTTTATTTGCACATAATATAGCATGAAAGAGTTTCCTGGCATACCCTTCAATGAACCACACTGCAATTGCTGAATCCTCCACCATTAACTATTGATCAGAATTACTACTGGACCTATGACGTGAATACTGAGGTTATGGGAGCTGGTCAGAGGTTGGCTATCCACTCTGGGTGACTTACTTTCTGTCTTTCTGAAGCATTTCACTATCTTCTAGCATTGGCCGGGAGGTCGTCCTGAGGTGCTGCCTGGCGGAAGGTTGTTCTGAAGGTTGTTCCAATAGCAGACCTGCCTCACCACTGTGGAGCCAGGAACCTGTCTGGAGAGGGAAGGCACGGAGTCCGGCCCCTGCTCGCCCCATGGAGCGGAGAGGAACGAGTCGGAACAGAGGGCCGGTAAGCAGATCGGCTGTGGGAGGATGTGCAGTGCACCTCACCTGTAGAGTGGGCCGCTGGAGGCCCTGCAGCAGCCTGGGGCTTGGCTGGACCGGGCGCTGCTCCAAGAGATTGAGTGTGTGGACCAGACATAGCCTGCAGCGGTGAAGCACCTAACAACAAATGGGACTTGAAAACGGCACCAAATCCGGCGACTCTGTATACTGTCTCAGTGTACTACCGCTGTACTGTATCTGACATATCTATCTAAGATGTAAGTGCTTATGTATAGCGATACTTGTATTGAACTGTATACAAATATGACTTCCACTGTACCTCGGTACATGTGATAAATAAAGTACCATTGAACCATTGAATATAATGGAATACTCCACACGTATCTGGATGAGCATTGCTTCAACAATACCCAAAAGAGCTCAGTTACTTCAAGGACAAAGCTTCCTGCTTGATTGGCTTCCTGTTCAACACATCTAGCTTTCACTCCGTCCACTACTGGGGCACCATGACAGAAAGGTATCTACATTACTCTCCAATAGCTACAGTTACACTTACGGTTACCGTTTAGCTACTCCCGAATGCTTGACCTGTGCAGCCAGGAAGACGAGGTAGTAGATACGGGGGAGCATCACCACTTGCAGGTTCGCCAAGTCATGCCATCCTAACTTGGAAATGCATCACCATTCCTTCATCACTGTTGAATCCCAAACCTGAAAGTTTTTCCACCTTAAGGATTGTAGTGTAAGTTTACTTCAGAGGTCAAGACAATGTCCAAGAAGGTGAGCAACATATAATATTGTGGGGCATTTAAGTATGCATTTTGTCTTGCCAAGAATGATCTCATCCAGTAAATTAATGTGAAAAGATTAGAGATACAGCATGGAAACTGGCCCTTTGGCCATCCGAGTTCACGCTGACCAGCGATCACCCATACACTAGCACCATCCAACACACTAGGGACAATTTACAATTTAAAGAGGCCAATTAACCTATAAACCTGAGGTAGACAAAAATGCTGGAGAAACTCAGCGGGTGAGGCAGCATCTATGGAGCGAAGGAAATAGGCAACGTTTCGGGTCGAAACCCTTCTTCGCTCCATAGATGCTGCCTCACCCGTTGAGTTTCTCCAACATTTTTGTCTATCTTCGATTTTCAAGCATCTGCAGTTCCTTCTTAAACCTATAAACCTGCACATTTTTGGAGTGTGGGAGGAAACTGGAGCACCCGGTGAAAACCCACACAGTCACAGGGAGAACATACAAACTCCGTACAGACAGCACCCGCAGTCAGGATCAAACCGGGGTCTCAGGCACTATAAGGCAGCAACTCTACCGCTGTGGCACTGTTTACTTAAAAACAAAAAATCTGATTAAATGAAGGTATCCCAAAATGAAATTGCATTGTCAGAAAATATGTTAGAAGATGCCATTTTACAAGTTGCTTGAGAGGAGCAGGTGAATAGTCATGTGGGTAAATATTTGCAGGAATTGAGGACTGGCTCACTGTCAGAAAAATGAGAGTAGGTATAAATGGACTATTTCTTATATTGGCATGGTGTTACCAGTGAGGAACTGAAAATATCAAAGCTTGATCTTCAGTTATTTATTATCTAGATGAATGGGGAGACTGAAGATATTTGTCCAGGAAGTGGAGAAACAAAAGAATGGTGAAGCAAAAAGTAAATTGCTGGGGGAACTCGACGAGTCAGGCCGCACCAGTGAAGGGAAATGGCCAGTTGGCATTTCGGGTCGAGACACTTTTTCAGCCAGATGTTGCCAGATCCACTAAATTCCACCAACAGTTGCTTTTCGTCTTGCAAGCAAGGTTTATCCATATTTTTCATGCACAAATCAACAGATCAATTTAACACAGACTAGACTGCCTGACTGACACATTTCTGCTATTAGATACGGACAGGATTGCTATTCATACTTTTCTCAGTTCTGCCCTAATGCCACAAATTGTAGCTTAAAGGCAGTCTATTACCTTTGTTGAATTCCCGGAATACAATCATGGGTCCAACCACACAACTTGGTTGCTTTTTGAGTTACTTAAAGGGCAATTCGTTGGCATCGGAACACTGGCTGGGAAGCAAAAGAACACACTACCTGTGAACACTACCCAGTCCATCACGTGTGTTGACCTCCCCACCATCCAAGGGATCTACAGGAGTCGCTGCCTCACAAAGGCAGCCAGCATCATCAAGGATCCACACCACACTGGCCACACTCTCATTTCACTCCTGCCATCGGAATGACGGTATTGGAGCCTGAAAACTGTAAAGTACAGGTTCAAGAACAGGTTCTTCCCAACAACCATCAGGCTATTGAAAACTACAAAGTTCAACTAAACTCCGAACTACAAACTGCCTTGATTGCACGAGAGACTTCAGGCTTTGCTTTTGTTTTTACACTATTTATTTTTAATTTATTGAACTTTTTATGTTGTTTATTAAGATAGCTACTGAGTACTATGTTCACAGACCCATTGTGCTGTTGCGAGTAAGAATTCCATTGTTCCGTTTCAGAACTCTATTGACACTCGACTATCTTGACTCTTGACACTGCAGGCAGCTCTGGTGGTGCTACAGCTAACCTAGTGTACTATTAACCAATTGACGTGCTTTCTCCCTCCTTTTGTGCAGGAGGGCAAGCTTCTCACATGTAACATCACTGCACCCGACCAAACCCAAGGAGCTCACCAGTAACATTGCTGTGCTTATTGAACAGAGCCATTGGTTTTGGTCTGTGCCTCTGTAACAGATGTCATGATAACCTCGGTCCTTGGTCTCCCCCATTGTCAGAGTGAGGCTAAACGCAAATTGGAGGAACAGCATCTCATATTTCGCTTGGGCAGCTTTATAGCCCTGTCCCACATTACGAGTTCATTCAAGAGCTCTCCCGAGTAAAATAAAAAAATCAAACTCATGGAAGCACGTAGAATGTATGTAGCGGGTACGTCGGAACTCGGGGACGTCTCTTACCGGCTCGTAACGCATATCTTTCTTTCATTGTTTTTTATCTCTCCTCATCATCGTCTATATCTCTCATTTTCCTTATCCCTAACCAGTCTGAAGAAGGGTCTCGACCCAAAACGTCACCCATTCCTTCTCTCCAGAGATGCTACCTGTCCCGCTGAGTTACTCCAGCTTTTTGCGTCCATCTTCAGTTTAAACCAGCATCTGCAGTTCCTTCTTACTCATGATAACAAGTGGTACATTGTAACTGATTGTCACCAATCTCCAGCAATTAAATGTGCACAGCCTCCAGATCCAAGATCATGGTCTCCTGGATCCAGGGAGAACTTGGAGATGGACTCCTCACTGTCATTGCCTGGATTCAATAGACAAAGACAATAGACAATAGGTGCAGGAGTAGGCCATTTGGCCCTACGAGCCAGCACCGCCATTCAATGTGATCATGGCTGATCATCCCCAATCAGTACCCCGTTCCTGCCTTCTCCCCATATCCCCTGACTCCGCTAATTTTAAGAGCCCTATCTAGCTCTCTCTTGAAAGCATCCAGAGAACCTGCCTCCACTGCCCTCTGAGGCAGAGAATTCCACAGACTCACCACTCTCTGTGAGAAAAAGTGTTTCCTCATCTCTGTTCTAATTGGCTTACTCCTTATTCTTAAACTATGGCCCCTGGTTCTGGATTCCCCCAACATCGGGAACATGTTTCCTGCCTCTAGCGTGTCCAAGCCCTTAACAATCTTATAGTTTCAATGAGATATCCTCTCATCCTTCTAAACTCCAGAGTGTACAAGCCCAGCTGCTCCATTCTCTCAGCACATGACAGTCCCGCCATCCCGGGAATTAACCTTGTAAACCTATGCTGCACTCCCTCAATAGCAAGAATGTCCTTCCTGAAATGAGGGGACCAAAACTGCACACAATACTCCAGGTGTGGTCTCACCAGGGCTCTGTACAACTGCAGAAGGACCTCTTTGCTCCTATATTCGATTCCTCTTGTTATAAAGGCCAACATGCCATTCGCTTTCTTCACTGCCTGCTGTACCTGCATGCTTACTTTCATAGACTGATGTACAAGGACTCCCAGATCCCGTTGTACTTCCCCTTTTCCCAACTTGACGCCGTTTAGATAGTAATCTGTTTTTGCTACCTCATATTTATCCGCATTAAACTTCATCTGCCATGCATCTGTCCACTCCCCCAACCTGTCCAAGTCACCCTGCATTCTCGTAGCATTTTCCTCACAGTTCACACTGCCACCCAGCTTTGTGTCATCTGCAAATTTGCTAATGTTACTTTGAATCCTTTCATCCAAATCATTGATGTATATTGTAAACAGCTGCGGTCCCAGCACCGAGCCTTGCATTACCCCACTAGTCACTTCCTGCCATTCTGAAAGGGACCCGTTAATCCCTACTCTTTGTTTCCTGTCTGCCAACCACTTCTCTATCCATGTCAGCACTCTACCCCCAATACCATGTGCCCTAATTTTGCCCACTAATCTCCTATGTGGGACCTTATCAAATGTTTTCTGAAAGTCCAGGTACACTACATCCACTGGCTCTCCCTTGTCCATTTTCCTAGTTACATCTTCAAAAAATTCCAGAAGTTTAGTCAAGCATGATTTCCCCTTCGTAAATCCATGCTGACTCGGACCGATCCTGTACTGCTATCCAAATGTGCGGCTATCTCATCTTTTATAATTGACTCCAGCATCTTTCCCACCACCGATGTCAGGCTAACTGGTCTATAATTCCCCGTTTTCTCTCTCCCGCCTTTCTTAAAAAGTGGGATAACATTAGCTACCCTCCAATCCACAGGAACTGATCCTGAGTCTATAGAACATTGGAAAATTATCACCAATGCATCCACAATTTCTAGAGCCACTTCCTTAAGTACTCTGGGATGCAGACCATCAGGTCCTGGGGATTTATGAGCCTCCAGTCCCATCAATCTTTCCAACACCATTTCCTGCCTAATGTGGATTTCCTTCAGTTCCTCTGTCACCCCAGATCCTCTGGCCACTACTATATCAGGAAGATTGTTTGTGTCCTCCTTAGTGAAGACAGATCCAAAGTACGTGTTCAACTCATCTGCCATTTCCTTGTTCCCCATAATAAATTCACCTTTTTCGGTCTTCAAGGGTCCAACTTTGGTCGTAACTAATTTTTTCCTCTTCACATACCTAAAGAAGATTTTACTATCCTGCTTTATATTCTTGGCTAGCTTACCTTCGTACCTCATCTTTTCTCCCCGTATTGTCTTTTTAGTTATCTTCTGTTGTTCTTTAAACATTACCCAATCCTCTTGCTTCCCGCTCATCTTTACTACGTTGTACTTCTTCGCTTTAATTTTCATACAGTCCCTGACGTCCCTTGTCAGCCATGGTCGTCCCTTTCTCCCCTTGGAATCTTTCTTCCTCCTTGGAATGAACTGATCCTGCACCTGTATTATTCCTAGAAACACCTGCCATTTTTGTTCCACTGTCATTCCTGCTAGTGTATCTTTCCAGTCAGCTTTGGCCAGCTCCTCCCTCATGGCCCCATAGATTAATTTGAGTTGGACCTGAGAGGTGACCAACCTTTCAATGATGATAATGGTGATGATACTTTATTTTGTCACTTTGTCACTAGCTAGATGCGGTGAAATTATTTGTTTTTGCATGCATAGTACACAAAAGAGACAGCACAAGAGCGCCATCAAAGTTACAAAAAGTACACATCCCTTCTTGGTCCCACCCACTTAGTTCTCTGCACCCCCCCCCCCCCCCCCCAAGCTGGGTTCCCCTTTATTCTGGGAGAAACGGTCTCCCCCGCCTTATCCACGAGGCTCCAAACCAACCTTGAGGCTCCAACCTGACCTCGTCCGCTGGGGCTCCCTCTCGACTACGGGGCTGTGACTCCTCCTCAGCCTGACCCGACCTGGTCCTCGGCCCGACCCGACCTCGTGGCTCTGACCCGAACCTGCAAACCTTCACTGTTTTTGGAATGTGGGAGGAAATGGTAGCACCCGGAGAAAACCCACGCGGTCACAGGGAGAACGTACAAACTCCGTACAGACTACACAATTAGTCAGGATCCAACCCCGACTCCGAAGTTCACACAAAGGGTGGTGGGTGTATGGACAAAGCTGCCAGAGGAGGTAGTTGAGGCAGGGACTATCCCAACATTTAAGAAGCATTTAGACAGTTACATGGATAGGACAGGGTTGGAGGGATATGGATCAAATGCTGGCAGGTGGGACTAGTGTAGCTGGGACATGTTGGCCGGAGCGGGCAAGTTGGGCTGAAGGGCCTGTTTCCACACTGTATTACACCCTATGACACTCTATGACTCTATGACCCGATCGCTTGGAATTCGAGCACCCGCTCCACACCGGCTTCACCGTAGGCCGCGGCGCCCTGCGGAGCGAGTCCTCCTCTGTTGTCGAGTCGGGCCTGCTCGACGGGAGTGTTCCCCCCGGCCCGCTGCTCACCGGGAGGAGAACCTCATTGAAAAGTACCGAATAGTGAAAGGCCTGGATAGAATGAATGTGGAGAGGAAGTTTCCACTCGTGGGAGAGTCTCAGACCAGAGCCTCAGAACAAAAAAACATAACTTTAGAAAGGAGATGAGGGGGAATTTCTTTAGTCAGAGGGTGGTGAATCTGTGGGATTAATTGCCACAGTAGGCTGTGGAGGCCAAATCAATGCACATTTTTAAGGACGTGATTGGCAGATTCTTGATTAGTATATGTGTTTAGAGTTATGGGGAGAAGGCAGGAGTATGGGATTGAGAGGGAAAGATAGATCAGCCATGATTGAATGGCAGAGTAGACTTGATGGACCGAATGGCCTAATTCTGCTCTTATAACTCAAGAACGTGAACCTTCTAGGCATACATCAGCAGTAATCGACATGACAACCTTCAGAATTGTAAAAGTAAAGTAAAGTAAAAGTAAACTTTATTGTCAATTCAAATAATGCAACAAGTAGTTAAACAGAGGATTGAAATTGTGTTTCCCCATACTCCAATGTGCAAGTAATATTTATAACACAGACAGACAATATACCAATAAAGATAGACAATGGACATATACATTATATAAAATATTCACAGTGTGCCAGAGTGTATTAAAATTTTGAGGTATGTTATTAAGGTGCAATAATAAAAGGTGCAATATAGAAAAGTGCAAATAGCATACTGCAGACATTGAGTTAAAGTTAATTTGACAGTCAGTTGGTCTTTGTTTGTGTAATGTTCATGGAATTTTCTTGAGTGTGTTGAGTAGTCTGATGGCCTGAGGGAAAAGCTGTTTTTGAATCTGGTGGTTTTGCTCCGAATTGTAGTCTTCCCCTCTAATGGGGGCAACCAGAACTGCACACAATACTAGAAATGTGGTCTAACCGAAGTGTTATGGAGCTGCATCACGATTTAGAAACATAGAACATCGTAAAATAGGTGCAGGAGTAGGCCATTCGGCCCATTAAGCCAGCACCGCCATTCAATATGATCATGGCTGATCATCTAAAATCAGTACCCCTATCCTCCTTTTTCCCCATATCCCGATTCCTTTAGCCCTAAGAGATAAATCTAACTCTTTCTTGAAAATATCCAATGAATTGGCCTCCACTGCCTTTTGTGGCACAGAATTCTACAGATTCACAACTCTCTGGGTGAAAACGTTTTTCCTCATCTCAGTCCTAATGGAGAATACCCCTTATTCTTAAACTGTGACCCCTGGTTCTGGATCAGGAAATGTTTTCCTGCATCTAGCCTGTCCAATCCTTTAAGAATTGTATATGTTTCTATAAGATCCCCCCTCATCCGTCTAAATTTCGGTGAATATTAGCCCAGTCAAACCATTCTTTCATCATATGTCAATCCCGCCATCCCAGGAATTAACCTGGCGAATCTATGCTGCACTCCCTCAATAGCAATAATGTGCTTCCTTAAATTAGGAGACCAAAATTGCACACAAAATTCCAGGTGCAGTCTCACCAGGGCCCTGAACAACTGTAGTAGGACCTCCTTTCCCCTAAACTCAAATCCTCTCGCAATGAAGGCAAACATGCCATTAGCTTTCTTCACTGCCTGCTGTACCTACATGCTTACTTTCAGTGACTGATGTACAAGCACACCCGTGTCTTGTTGCACCTCCCCCTTTCCTAATCTGACCATTCAGATAATAATCTGCCTTCCTGTTCTCGCCACCAAAGTGGATAACCTCACATTTACCCACATTACACTGCATCTGACATGCATCTGCCCACTCACCCAACCTATCCAAGTCACCCTGCATCCTCATAGCATCCTCCTCGCAGCTCACATTGCCACCCTGCTTGGTGTCATCTGCAAACATGGAGATGTTACATTTAATTCCCTTCTCTAAATATATTTAAGTTAATATATATTGTAAATAAATGGGAACCCAGCAGCGAGCCTTGTGGCACCCCACTACTCATGCCTGCCATTCTGAAAAGGCACCGTTAATTCCTACTCTTTGCTTCCTGTCTGCCAACCAGTTCTCTATCCGTCAATACCCTAACCCCAATACCACGTGCTCTAATTTTGCACACTAATCTCTTGTGTGGGACCTTGTCAAAGATTTTTTGAAAGTCCAGATACAGCACATCCACTGGCTCTCCATTATTCATTCTACTTGTTACATCCTCAACAAATTCCAGAAGATTAGTCAATCCATGCTGACTTTGACCGATCCTGTCATTGCTTTCCAAATGTGCTGCTATTGCATCTTTAATAATTGACTCAAGCATCTTCCCCACTACCGATGTAATGCTAACTGGTCTATAATTCCCTGTTTTCTCTTTCCCTCCTTTCTTAAAAAGTGGAGTTACATTAGCTACCCTAATGGAAATTACATTTCCTAATTCTTATGTTCAATGCCGCAGCCAATTAAGGCGTCTTCTTTTCCACTCTATCTACTTGTGTTGCTACTCTCAGGGAGCTATGGACCTGGACCCAAGATCCCTCCGTAAATCAATGAATGAATAAATGAATACTTTATTGTCACATGTGACAAGCCATAGTGAAATTCTTTCTTGCGTACCCAAGGTATGCAAATAGTTGCCACATAAAGGATCATTAAAAAATTAGCGCTATTAAGGGTCTTGCATAAACCGTATACTTCCCTCGACCTCCCAAAGTGCACCACACTTGATGTTCCTTGTGATATGTGATCAGTAACGTAATTTCATCTTGTATAGTGTGGGAATACAGAAGCTTTCCTCCTCCATCTCTATGATCACTAAAGTGAAACCTTGGACGTAAATTGTTCACCATTTTTGAACTATTAATGTGACTGTCCAAGGCTGATAGCAAAAATTCTCAACATTATTACAGAATCTTTCTTTTAGAAAAATTTGGCTGAATAGAGAGGAGAAACCATACATACCTTGGGGAAAAACTAGATCCAGTCAAGATGTGGGCTTTGTAGACTCAATCTATATTGATCTATTACTAAGGAAGAAAATAACAATAACTTTATTTAATTGTAGAAAGTGTTCCTTCACAAAGAAACAATGGGCTATGGGGAGCGGTTTGGGGAAATGATTGATGGAAGGTAATTTTCGAGGAGGGTTTTGAAATTCATGCAGGAGAATACCATAAAAGAGGAGTCATCCATTGTTAATGGAGAAATGAAATCACTGAATTTAGAGGTTAAAATAGAAAATACGACTGAAAGGTTTTTGACCTGTAAGGTAAGGTAGAGGCCAAAATTAGCAATATTTCCAAACTTCCACACTGCAAATTCAGAGCTTTTACTTATTGTGATTTTTAAAGTTTAGAGATACAGCATGAGACTTCCGGTGGCGCCATGTTAGATTAACAGACGTGCACCTAGCTCCGCTCTCGAAAAATTTCGCAATTTTTCGTGTAAAAACGGGTCCATAAGTCGGAATTGGATTAAAAACCTTACCGGAGCTTCTGGTCGCCGGGCTGATGACGTCATCAGTAAGCGCGATGTTTTAAACGGTGGCTTAAAGACTTTTAAATGAGAAAAGTGTCTCCAGCCAAGAGCCCTCAGAGAACAGTTAAAAAGCTGCTGAAAAATCTGAAGAAGCCTGAAGGAGAAGTTACCTCTGAAGTTTCTGAAGTGGCTGCAGAAATGGATACAAGATCTAAGACAGAGCTGGTAAAGGACAAAGAATTTGAGGATTTGAAGAAATCAGTGAAAGATATGAAAGATGAAATTTTGGATGAAAATAAAACTCTGATGGGAAAAATGATGGAAAAAATCAAAAAGATGATGAAGGATTCGAATGCTGGTAATCAGAAGGTGGCTGACTCACTGGACACTATAAATAAACGTTTTCATGATGTGAAAGATGGACTGTCGGGGAGAATGGATAAGATGGAAAAAATTACTATGGACAGGTTCACGGCTGTGCTTGAAACAGTAGCTGCAAGTATGGCCACAATTACGGAATTGGAGAAAAATATGGCTCGAGTGGTTGAAGACATGGTGAAAATGAAGCAAGAACATAATCAAAGGAAGCAAGAATATGAGCAAACTTCAGTACAGATGATGACTCAACTGGGGAAAGTCTCAGACAAATGCCTGGACCTGGAAGCTCACTCTAGATGCTAGAATTTGAGAATTCTTGGAGTCTCAGAGGGAGCTGAGGGAAAGTATGTTCGTGAGTTTGCCATGGACTTACTTAAACATCTGCTTAATCTCTCCAAAGAACCAAAAATTGAAGTGGCTCATCGTGTTCCAAGATTTAAACCGAGATCTCAAGCTGGAAAAGACCACCCACGACATATTATTGTGAAATTTCGGGACATTTTAGAACTGGAAGATGTGATGAGCAAAATTAAATACGGGGTGCAATTACGGATGGACAATGACATTATCAAAATATTCAGGGACTATCCGTATGAAATTGTGCAAAAGAGAAATCAATTCGGAAAGGCAAAAGAACTTTTAAGAGGGAAACAAGGTGTCAGATACGGTGGTTTTTATCCAGCCAAAATGCATATTTCTTTTAATGGTTCTGAAAGGTCATTTGTAAAACCAGAGGACGCGTACAATTATGCTCAGAGCATCGTTGAAAAATAGAAATTAATAGTATGAATTAATCCTTTTTTTTAAAATTAGAATTCCACGGTTAATGGAGGTTTGGCAGATTAGAACCATTTCAAGCAGTGTTTTGTTTAGGATGGCTAGACTGTTATCTGTGGAATTTCGAATCAAGGACATTCTGTGTTCCAAACGAGTAAACAGCTGAACTGAAGAGAATGGAATATACCAGAAGCATTAATTGTTTAATAGAATATAATATTAAATCCAATTGTAAGAATTGATCCTATTAACAACCTAACAATTTAACAAGTTATCAATGTTAGATTAGAATAGTAACGGACGCTAATAAAAATAAAAAATAACGAACTAACAAAACTAATATGAATTTTTACTAAATCCAAACCTTATCTATAACTGGGAGGAGGGGATGAGAAACGAGCACCTGGCTTAGGTCCAGGGGCGCGTCTCATTAACCCCTTCAACCAACAGTTGACTATTATTGAAGCTAAAATCATTTGTTTAATAATTAGTAGCTAAAATTGCGATATATATATGATATGTTATAATGAAATATAAAGGGTAAATTTGTATTATATATCTGAATGTGAGGCCCCGTTCTAATATGTTATGATTAACCAAGAGAGCGGAGTTATTTGTTTAACACCAACAATGGAAGTCGAAACAAGGTTTTCTCCCACCTACAGGTGGGCCACTTGTTACAGTGTCGACTATTCTAGACACTGTATTTTCACTTTTTCAATAAAAAAAAAAAAATTATTAATATCACATAAACTCACATGTTTGTGTTTTGTGTTTAGTGATAAGCGTAAAAGGGATATGCCAACAAAACGTAGAAATTCAAAGGTTCCCCCAATACCCAAAGACCTGGGATATGGATGCACCACAAGATTTAAAGGTACTATAATTATTCAAAATGCAAGATGCTAAACAAAAGAACCTGGGAGGAGTCTCATTCTGTAGTTGGAATATAAGAGGTATTAACGAACCTATTAAAAGGGGTAAGATACTAGCTCAGCTGAAACTGTACAACTCTGACATTATCTTCTTACAAGAAACTCATCTAAAATCTCATGATCAAGCTAGGTTGAGGGCGAAATGGATAGGTCAAACATACCATTCTTCATATACTTCGAAATCTAGAGGTACGTCAATCATTATTAGAAAAGGTATACCATTCAAAGCAAAGAATACCATAACAGACATTGAAGGGAGATATTTAATAGTTAATGGAGAAATTCATGATACTCCAATTACTTTGGTAAATATATAAGCGCCGAACTTTGACAACCATCATTTTTTCAATAAAATTCTGAACATAATCGCAGAGTTTAATTATCAAAATGTTATAATAGGAGGAGACTTTAACTGTGTTTTAGATCCGTATTTAGACAAATCAAGCCAAAAACAGAGAGGGAATACGAAATCTAAAACCGGTGAACTTTTAAATACTTATATAAACAATACTAATATAGCAGATGTTTGGAGAATTGCTAATCCAACTGGCAGGGAATACTCGTTTTATTCAATGGTACATAAAACATACTCACGTATAGATTATTTCCTGGTGGACACAAAATTAATTCCTCACACTTTGAACCCAACATACCATACAAATTCGCTTTCAGACCATTCACCACTAACTTTCTTTTTAAAACTGGAAGGAATGTCTAAGAATAAACCGTTTTGGAGATTTAATTCTCAAATCCTAAAAGATCCGCAAGCGAGTATATATTTAAAAGAACAAATGGACGCCTTTTTTGAAATAAATGACAATCCAGATATATCGCCTACTGTATTATGGGAATATTTTAAAGCATACATTAGAGGTATTATAATTTCATATCAAGCTTTTCAAAATAAAAAGAATAAGAATGAACAAAGACAGTTAGAAGAACATTAGACAAATGGATATAGATAATGCTAAAGATCCATCAATAGATAAACATAATAAAATAATAATTTTGAAATTTAAATTAAATAAACTATTATCAACCAAACTTATAAGACTTTTCCAAATTACAAAACAGTAGCACTTTGAATTTTGGGATAAACTGCATAAACTTTTGGCTCGCCAGCTAAAAAAACGAGAAAAAGAACATACGATCCCAAAGATTAAATCAGATAGAGGGGAATTATTAACCATACCGAAGGATATTAATAAAAGATTTGCGCAATTTTATGAGAATTTGTATACTTCTAAAATGACAACTGACTCCGATAAAATTACAGAGTTTTTGGATAATTGTAATCTTCCAAAGTTAGAGTTGAAGGAACAAGAGGAATTGGGTGCACAAATCTCAATTAAGGAATTAGAAGATACAATAAACTCATTAAAGAATGGAAAAACACTAGGTCCTGATGGATTTACTAATGAATTTTATAAAAGCTTCTATGACAAAATTATACCACGATTACAAAAAATGTACCAATATGCTTTTAAAAAACAAATATTACCTGATACATTAGCTGAATCAACGATCACACTAATACTTAAAAAAGACAAAGATATAGAAGAACCGGTTTCATATAGAGCTATAGCATTGTTAAATACAGATCAAAAAATATTAGCGAAAATAATAACGAAAGATACTTGGGAAGAAAGTTTACAACACATACATCAATGTTCATTAAATGCCAGACATTCTTTAATACAATTTAAAGTAATACATAGGTTACATTATTCAAAAACAAAATTACATAAAATCTTTCAACATATCTCACCTATATGTGATAAATGTCAACATTTAGAAGCTAACTTATCTCATATGTTTGCAAACTGTATAAAAATTAAAAAATCCTGGGTAAATATTTTCAGTATAACATCTAAAGTGACCAGCACACAATTGGACCCGGATCCAAAATTAATAATACTCGGAACATTAGAATTAAATCAAACATTTACAACAACACAAAGAAACTTTATTGATTATAGTATAATAACGGGAAAAAAATTAATTCAAAAATTTTGGAAAGGCCCTATAACCCCCACAATCAAAATGTGGATTATAGAAATGACGGAGACCTTAAACGTGGAAAGAATCAGATTTTCCCTGTTGGACAAACAGGAATTATTCGTTGGAACATGGTCTCCCTTTATTGATTATTTAAAGGGTCAGAATGGTTCAGCACAGGAACCTGACTAACACTCGGGCTAAAGAATGGATGAAATGTTATACTCTGAAATGTACGAATATATCTCGAACGAAGTTTTTTATCTTAATAAATTTTTCCATTCTTCTTTAACTATCTTATTTTTTTGTCTTTTTTTTTTTTTTCCTTTTCTTTTTCTTTCTCTCTCTTTTCTTTCTTTACTTCATCTATCTTTTTAGTTCTATCTAGTTTAAAAAAAACAAAAAAAGGCAAAAGGTATTGGAGACAATGTAATAATAATTGACAATATTATCAATTTAAAAATGTAAGACTGGTAATGATGATAATATGTTGTGTATTTATCTCCAATAAAAAATATTTTCAAAAAATATATATATATATATATTAGCGAAAACATTAGCTAGAAGATTAAGTAAATATCTTAGTAAACTAATAAACCCAGATCAGACGGGGTTTATCCCTAAGAGATATTCATCTAATAATATGAGACGTCCACTTAACATAAGTATTTAATGACATTGTTGCTCGATATGGAACACCGAATATGAGGAAGGACATTATTGCCATAGAGGGAGTGCAGAGAAGGTTCACCAGACTGATTCCTGGGATGTCAGGACTGTCTTATGAAGAAAGACTGGATAGACTTGGTTTATACTCTCTAGAATTTAGGAGATTGAGAGGGGATCTTATAGAAACTTACAAAATTCTTAAGGGGTTGGACAGGCTAGACGCAGGAAGATTGCTCCCGATGTTGGGGAAGTCCAGGACAAGGGGTCACAGCTTAAGGATAAGGGGGAAATCCTTTAAAACCGAGATGAGAAGAACTTTTTTCACACAGAGAGTGGTGAATCTCTGGAACTCTCTGCCACAGAGGGTAGTCGAGGCCAGTTCATTGGCTATATTTAAGAGGGAGCTAGATGTGGCCCTTGTGGCTAAAGGGATCAGAGGGTATGGAGAGAAGGCAGGTACGGGATACTGAGTTGGATGATCAGCCATGATCATATTGAATGGCGGTGCAGGCTCGAAGGGCCGAATGGCCTACTCCTGCACCTAATTTCTATGTTTCTATGTTTCTATGAATATCATTATAAGAAAAGGTATACCATTCAAAGCAAAGAATACTATAACAGACATTGAAGGGAGATACTTAATAGTTAATGGAGAAATTCATGATACTCCAATTACCTTGGTAAATATATACGCACCTAACTTTGACAACCCTCATTTTTTCAATAAAATTCTGAACATAATCGCAGAGTTTAATTATCAAAATGTTATAATAGGAGGAGACTTTAACTGTGTTTTAGATCCGTTTAGATAAATCAAGCCAAAAACAGAGAGGGAATACGAAATCTAAAACCAGTGAACTTTTAAATACTTATATAAACAATACTAATATAGCAGATGTTTGGAGAATTGTTAATCCAACTGGCAGAGAATACTCGTTTTATTCAATGGTACACAAAACATACTCACGTATAGATTATTTCCTGGTGGACACAAAATTAATCCCTCATACTTTTAACCCAACATACCATACAAATTTGATTTCAGTCCATTCACCACTAACTTTCTTTTTAAAACTGGAAGGAATGTCTAAGAATAAACCGTTTTGGAGATTTAATTCTCACATCCTAAAAGATCCACAAGCGAGTATATATTTAAAAGAACAAATGGACGCCTTTTTTGAAATAAATGCCACTCCAGATATATCGCCTACTGTATTATGGGAATCTTTTAAAGCATATATTAGAGGTATTATAATTTCATATCAAGCTTTTCAAAATAACAATAATAAGAATAAACAAAGACAGTTAGAAGAACTTATTAGACAAATGGATATAGATAATGCTAAAGATCCATCAATAGATAAACATAATAAAATAATAATTTTGAAATTTAAATGAAAAAAACTATTATCAGCCAAACTTATAAGACTTTTTCAAATTAGAAAACAAGAGCACTTTGAATTTGGGGATAAACCGCATAAACTTTTGGCTCGCCAGCTAAAAAAACGAGAAAAAGAACATACGATCCCAAAGATTAAATCAGATAGAGGGGAATTAGTAACCATACCGAAGGATATTAATAAAAGATTTGCGCAATTTTATGAGAATTTGTATACATCTTTTTTTTTTTTTTTTTTTTAATTTTTATTTATTAGAAGTACATTACATTACAACCACATACATTAATACTCGTCATTTATATCTTCTTACAATTAATGTACTCCCTTTATTTATTTTTTTACACTAGAGAAAGAAAAGATTGAAAGAGAGAAGAAAGTGAAGGAAAAAGTGCAAGTGTAGAAAAGTGTAGAAAATGTAACAACAAAAAAGGACGAAGACCCTATAAGAGCGAAATTAAAAACAAAAAGAAAAAGAGTTAAGAAATAGGCCCTAAGAAAAGAAAAGAGAAAGAGAAAAAAAGAGAAACAAATGGGTTTTTTTTTGAGCATCACGTAAATAGGACATACCAACTCTTCAACTATCATCCCCCCTTACCCGACCTCAATTTTTTATTTTTTTAAAGTACTTTTGCACCCTATGTTTGTAATAATTCTATAAATGCAGACCACGTCAGGTGGAAGTGATCTGGTTTACCTGCTAGGAGGAGTCTTATCTCTTCAAGGTGTAATGTTTCAAACATATTTGAAATCCACATATTTATAGTTGGTATTGGAGCCTTCTTCCAAAATTTTAGAATTAGCTTTTTTCCAGTTATTAACCCATAATCCATTAATTTCTTTTGAAACACATTTAGTTCTGGATCATCTTCCGTTATTCCGAAGATAATCCATTCTGCTTTGGGTATCAGTCTTGTTTTAAATAACTTTGTAAAGATTTCAAAAATTTCATTCCAAAATTTTTGAATTTTTGTACAGAAGACAAATGAGTGCGCTATAGTTGCTTCTTGGGAATGACATTTATCACAAAGAGATGATACGTTTGGGAAAATTTTATGAATTTTAGTTTTCGAATAATATAATCTATGTAAAATTTTAAATTGTATTAAAGTGTGTCTTACATTAATCGAGCATTTATGCACTTTTAATAAGTATTCATTCCAACTTTCCTTTGAAATTTTAATAGCTAACTCTTGTTCCCAGTCTCTTCTGATACCCTCCGTAGATGGTATTTGTGCATTTAAGATAATATTGTACAAATATGATATTAAGTTTGCTGATTCCGCTTTTATCTGCATTGCCTCGTCCAGTACATCTGCTGGGTTATTATGATGATCTTTTGTATATTTTTTCAAATAGTCGCATATTTGAAAGTATTTAAAATATTGATTATTTCCGAGTTTATATTTTATTTGTAATTGTTGAAATGAAAGTAATTTTCCAGTTTCATACAAGTCACCAAGCGTTTTAATTCCTAGTCTATCCCATTGTGTATAAGCTTTATCTATAATAGAAGGACTAAACGAAGGGTTATTGACTATAGGTAATAAAAGTGATAAATTTCTTAATTTTAAATTTTGTTTTATTTGTTTTAAAATACGGATTGTACTATGAATAATTGGGTTCTTATTATAGTTTATGTTATTCAATTTCATTGGAGAGAGGAGGATCGCTCCAATGTTTCTAGAGGAGCAATCCTCTTTCTCCATTACAATCCAGTCTACTTGCTGGGCGGAGTTATCCATCAGTTGAATCATGTTTTTAATATTTACTGACCAATAATAATACATAAAATTAGGTAGTGCTAGACCCCCCAATACTTTAGATTTATTCAGATGGGTTTTTTGTATTCTATGTGATTTATAGTCCCATATAAAATTAGTGATATCTGAGTCGAGTTTTTTAAAAAACTTCTTAGGTAAGTATATAGGAATTGATTGAAATAGGTATAAAATTTGTGGTAAAAAGATCATTTTTATTGCGTTTATTCGGCCTATTAAAGACATCGGGAGCGTTTTCCAGAATTTAATTAATGTATTCAGAATTTGTATACATCTAAAACGACAACTGACTCCTATAAAATTACAGAGTTTTTGGATAATTGTAAGCTTCCAAAGTTGGATTTGAAGGAACAAGAGGAACTGGGAGCACAAATCTCAATTAAGGAATTAGAAGATAAAATAAACTCATTAAAGAATGGAAAAACACCAGGTCCTGATGGATTTACTAATGAATTTTATAAATGCTTCTACGACAAAATTATACCACGATTACAAAAAGTGTACCAATATGCTTTTAAAAAACAAATATTACCTGATACACTAGCTGAATCAACGATCACACTAATACTTAAAAAAGACAAAGATATAGAAGAACCCGGTTCATATAGAGCTATAGCATTGTTAAACACAGATCAAAAAATATTAGCGAAAACACTAGCTAGAAGATTAAGTAAATATATTAGTAAACTAATAAACCCAGATCAGACTGGGTTTATCCCTAAAAGATACTCACCTAATAATATGAGACGTCTACTCAATATAATGCATTCACATAAATCTGAAGAACAAGAATTATCAATCATTTCGTTGGACGCTGAAAAAGCATTTGACCAAGTAGAATGGAATTATATGGATAAAGTGTTACAAAAATTCCAACCGGGAGAGAATTTTATTTTATGGATTAAACTATTATATAATAAACCTACAGCTAGAATATTAACTAATAACATATTATCCTCGAAATTTCAACTATCAAGGGGAAATAGACAAGGATGCTCATTATCACCACAGTTGTTTGTTCTCATAATTGAACCGTTAGCAGAACAAAGTAGAACACATCCAGATATCTATACCAAATATATTAAATTTAATTGAGGACTTTGTATTTTTTTCTGGATACATAATAAATTGGAATAAAAGTGAAATTAGTTACAGAAAAATTTAAATACTTGGGTATCGAAATCACTAAAACATATCAAGGCATGTTTAAAGCAAATTAAATACACTAATTAAATTTTGGAAAACGCTCCCGATGTCTTTAATAGGCCGAATAAATGCAATAAAAATGATCTTCTTACCACAAATTTTATACCTATTTCAATCGATTCCTATGTACCTACCAAAGAAGTTAAAAAAAAAACTGGATTCAGACATTACTAATTTTATATGGGACTATAAATCACATAGAATACAAAGAACACACTTGAACAAAGCTAAAGTATTAGGGGGCTTAGCACACCCTAACTTCATGTATTATTATTGGTCAGTAAATATTAAAAATATGATTCAACTGATGGACAACTCTGCCCAGCAAGTGGACTGGATTGTAATGGAGAGAGAGGACTGCTCCTCTGGAAACATTGGAGCGATCCTCCTCTCACCAATGAAACTGAATAACATAAATTATAACAAAAACCCAATTATACATAGTACAATCAGAACTTGGAAACAAATAAAACAAAATTTAAAATTAAGAAATTTATCACTTTTATCTCCCATAGTTAATAACCCTTCGTTTAAACCCTCTATTACAGACAAATCTTTCATACAATGGGATAGACTAGGAATTAAAACGATCGGTGACTTGTATGAAACTGGAAAATTACTATAATTCCAACAATTACAAATAAAATATAAAATGGGAAATAATCAATATTTTAAATATTTTCAAATATGTGACTATTTGAAAAAATATACAAAAGATCATTATAATAGCCCAGCAGATGTATTGGATGAAGCAATGCAGATAAAAGCTGAATCAGCAAACTTAATATCATATTTGTATAATATTATCTTAAATGTAGAAATACCATCTGCGGAAGGTATTAGAAGAGACTGGGAACAAGAATTAGCTATTAAAATATCAAAGGAAAGGTGGAATGAACATTTATTAAACGTGCATAAATGTTCGATAAATGTAAGATACACTTTAATACAATTTAAAATTTTACATAGATATTATTCCAAAACTAAAATCAATAAAATTTTCCCAAATGTATCATCCATTTGTGATAAATATCAATCTCAAGAAGCTACTATAGCGCACTCATTTGTTTTCTGTACAAATCTTTACAAAATTATTTAAAATAAAACTGATACCCAAAGCAGAATGGATTATCTTCGGAACAACGGAAGATAGTCCAGAACTAAATGTGTTCCAAAAGAAATGAATAGACTTTGGGTTAATAACTGGAAAAAGGTTAATCCTAAAATTCTGGAAAAACGCTCCAATACCAACTATAAACATGTGGATTTCAAATACGTTCGAAACATTACACCTAGAAGAGATAAGACTCCTCCTGGCAAGTCAACCAGATCACTTCCACCTGACGTGGTCTGCATTTATAGAATTATTACAAGAATTATTAAAAGTACTAAAAAAAACTGAGGTCAGGTAAGTGGGGATGAAAGCTGGAGAGTTGGTATGTCCCATTTGCGTGATGCTTACAACAAAGTATTTGTTTTTCTCTTTTCCCTCTTTCTCTTTTTTCTTCTTTTTTAGGGTCTATTTCTTAACTCTTTTTTTAAAAATTTCTTTCTTATAGGGTCTTTGTTCTTTTTTGTTGTCACGTTTTTTACACTTTCACTTTTTTCCTTCACTTTCTTCTTTCTCTCAATCTCATCCTTTCCCTTTATTAGTGTAAAAAATAAACGGAGTACATTAATTGTAATAAGATATATGTGACGAGTACTAATGTAATTATTTGTAATGTAATGTACTTCTAATAAATAAAAATAAAAAATAAAAAAATAATAAAAAAAGAGATACAGCATGAAGCAGACGTCTCATCTCACTGAGTCCATGCCGACCATTGATCGCCCGTTCACACCAGTTCTATGATATCCCACTTTCTCATCCACTCTCCGCACACTAGGTGGCAATTTACAGGGGCTAATTAATCTACAAACCTGCACGTGTTTGGGATGTGAGAGGAAACCAGAGCACTTGGAGGAAACCCACACGGTCACAGGGGGAATGTGCAAACTCCACACAGACAGCCCAAGGTCAGGATTAGACCAGGGAATCTGGCGCTGTGAGGCAGCAGCTCTACTGTCTGTGCCTCTGTGCTGCCCCTCATAATAATAATAATAATAATAAATTTTATTTATGGGCGCCTTTCAAAAGTCTCAAGGACACCTTACAAAGTTTAACAAATAGTAGAAACATGTAAGCGGAATGAAATAAATAATAAAGACATCACGAGTACACAAATTAAAGAGAGAATTCAATCCAAAAACAAAAATCAAAAACACAATATGGAAGAGAGAGCAGCGGCTGCTAAAGCGCGCCAGCGTCCACTCTCCCCTCCGGCAGCCATCTTGGACACAAAATAAAATATCATTTACACACACAAAAAAAATCATCCCCCCACAATGATTACCACTGTGGGGGAAGGCACAATGTCCAGTCCCCAACCCCAGTTCACCCAAAGTCAGGCCTATTGAGGCCTCCACAGTTGCCTCTACGGAGGCCCGATGTTCCTGGCCGTTCTCGCCGGGTGGAGTTGCCCCGGCGTCGGGAGAGTCCACACAGTGGCTGGGACGGCTGGAACAGCCGATCTCCTATTGGAGTCCGTGGCACCTGAAGCCAACAGGGCCGCGCCGATTTGGAGCTCCGAGGCTCCCGATGTTAGGGTCGGCGCCGCCGCCCGCGGCTGGCCGCTCCACAGTCCCGCAGCCCGGAGGTGTTGAGCTCGGTAGCATCCAGAGAGCAGCACAAAGTAGCTTTAAACACGTAAATGTCTGCATTTAATACCCATGGTACAATATCATTAAATACATTCATAGATTCATAGAGTTATACAGCACGGAAACAGGCTCGATGGCCCATCTCAACATTGCTGATCAGGATGCTTATCTGAGCTAATCCTATTTGTCTGCATTTGGCCTATGTCTCCCTAAACTTGCCCTATCCATATACCTGTACAATTGTTTTTTTTAATGTTATAATTGTATCTACCACTATTACTTACTCTAGCAGTTTGTTCCATTTTTCCACCACCAGAAGTGGGAAATAAACCTGCTCTTCAGTTCCCCTTTACATCTTTCCCAACTCATCTTAAACTTATGCCCTCTAGTTTCAAACTCAATACCTCGGGAAAATTACTGCGACTCTCTACCTGAAGTATATGCCTAATGATTTTATAAACCGCTATAAAATTACCCTTCAGCATCCATTCCAGTCTCTCCTCACAACTTAAGCTCTTTAGTCCAGGCACCATAGAATCATAGTCAGAGATTCATACAGTGTGGAAACAGGCCCTTTGACCTAACTTGCCCATGCTGACCAACATGCCCCATCTACACTAGTCCCACTTGCCTGCATTTTTGGACCACATCCCTGTAAACCCATCCTATCCATGTACCTGTCTAAATGTTTCTTAATCATAGTGATAGTACCTGCCTCATCTACCTCCTCTGGCAGCTTGTGCCATACACCTACAACCCTTTGTTTAAAATGTTGCCCCTCAGGTACCTATTAAATCTTTCCCCCCCTCATCTTAAACCTGTGGCTTCTGGTTTTCGATCTCCCTACTCTGGTACATCTTAGTAATTTTTTTCCCATTACCCCTCTAGCTGAATTGTATCCTTCCTTCTCTATGGTGACAGGAATAGCACACAATACTCAAGTATGGTCTAATCAACACCCTGTACAACCATAACATGATGTCCTAACTCTTGTACTCATTGCCGCAGTCAATGATGGCAAATGTGCCATACACTGTCTTCTCCATCCTGTCCGCCTCTGTTGCCACCTTCAGGGAACTAGATACTTGTACCCGAGGTCCCTCCAAGAGAACAACACTCGCCACGACTGTGTAGAAAGGAACTGCAGATGCTGATTTAAACCGAAGATAGACACAAAAAGCTGGAGTAACTCAGCAGGACAGACAGCATCGCTGGAGAGAAGGAATGGGTGATGTTTCGGGTCAAGACCCTTCTTTAGACTCCCCAAAGACTTGTCATTCACGGTTTGGTTTAATGTGCCAAAATATTTAACTTTGCACATGTCTGAGTTAAATCCCATCTGCCATCTCCTTGCCCACTTTCCCAGTTGATCTATATCCTGTTGTGGCCTTAAACCACTTTCTTGATCCACCACTATGCCACCAATTATAGTCCATTAACTTGATATGTAAACCATTACGCATTAGCATGCTATTTATACCATGCACAAAAAATAAAACTAGATATCAGTTGGTTTAAAATTGAAAATATGGCAATTTTATTACTTTTTTTACTGAGAGCTTTTTTGGACAGAGAAATTTGGTCATGAACAAGGGAATCAACCCGAAATATCGACTGTTCCTCCAGCTGCCCACCTTTTTTTGCACACAAAATAATCTAGCAAGGTACTTAGTTCAAGGGCATTGAGTGCCTGATTAGTGATGTTCACAGGCTGTGAATGATTCAAAAATGAGCTCAAGGACAGTTCCAGCCTCAACACGGTCCATGTAACAAAGGAAAAATTCATCACCAGCATACACTAAAGTTTCATGACTGGTGTATTCAACAATTACAGTTGCAGATTCAATTTTGATCAATGTAATGGTGGAAAAGTCCTGATTTACTAAGGATAATGGACTGATAGAGACAGCAGTTGCATTTAATGAAGTTGGGGAATAAGAATTTGAGAGAGAGGATGTCAAAGTCAAGTGATTCAGGTTTCAGAAGAAGAGGGTCCATATGCATAATAGGATTCCAAGAAACTGCAGATGCCGGAATCGTCAGAAAATTCCAAGTGCTGGAGGAACTCAGTAGATCAGGCAGCATTTGGGGAGGGAATGGTTTGATGATGTTTTGAGTCAGGACCCTTATTCAGTCTGCTCCACCTTTCTAATAATTTGATTTGCAGTTAAAAGAAGTGTGAAGGGGCTGTCCCACTGCGGCGACCTAATCCGCGAGTTCAGAAGAGTTTGCCCTCGACTCATACTCGCAGCATGGTCGACACGAGGTCCTAGGAGGTCTTTGTAACTTTCCTTCAAGCTTGACAGTAGTCCCTGCGTCCTCAAGGCCTCAGCTAGGTCGCGGCGTATTTTTCAACATGCTGAAAAATGCCTGCGAGTGAAAATTGGTCGCCACGAAAAAAGTCGACATTTTTTAACTCGTAGGTTTAGTCGAGGTAGGTCGTAGTAGGTTGGCATGTTATTCGAAGGTAATCGAGTGTAGTCGAAGGTAATCAAAGGTAGTCATAGATAATCTTCAACATAGTCGAAGGGAGGTCGAAGGAGATCGAAGGAGGTCGTCTTCACTCTCCACTATTCGGTCCAATTTTCCCAAAGCTAGTCAAAGCCAATTTTCAACATAGTCAAAGAAGGTCGAAGGAGGTCTTCCACATAGTCAAAGGAGGTCTTCAACATGACACTTTTTCAAACTCTCCTAAACGTTTCGAAACTCGGCAATTAGGTCGCCGCAGTGGGACAGCCCCTTAAGAGAGAAACTAGAAAAGGGCAAAGAGAAAAAAAAAAGAAACCATAGGAATTGCTGTGAAGCAAAAATAAATCTGAAATTGGAACTGGACACAATGTTTGAGGATCTGCAACGAATGTGCACCCAAAGTGAAGAAGAAAACTAAAATATTGCATGCTTGAGGCAGTAGTAAGTCACAACATCCTAGGGGGCAAACTTATACTGTTAATTGGCTAATGAAGGAAAGAAAATCTCCTGATGCATGAGAAAAAAACAGACTTACAGTGCGGAAACAGGCCCTTCAGCCCACTGAGTCTGTGCCGACCAGCAATCACCCCGTACATTTGGACTATCCTACACACTTGGGACAGTTTATAATTTTACCGAAGCCAATTAACTTACAAACCTGGGAGGAGACCGGAGCACCCAGAGAAAACCCACATGGTCATAGGGGGAAGGTGCAAACTCCATACAGACAAGATCCGTAGTCAGGATCGAACATGGGTTTCTGAAGCTATAACTCTCCCGCTTCATCACTGTGCTGCCTAGTGTAGATGAACCTACAGAATTGTAATAGAGTTTTTCAATTCCTTCAGAGTAGATTTCACATATAAAGCAATAAGCCGTTTTCAATTGGCAATCCAGCTCTACCAAGGGTTAACCTACTGATAAGGCAGCTTTGAATGCTCTAATGTAAAATATAAAGAGTGTGCTAGAAAAGGCAGCATCTGTGGTATGAGAAACAAAGTTATCGTTCCAAGTCAATGACGTCATGAACTTAAAAAAAATGTATTTCTGCTGAATGGACCGTTGGTGGAATGGACAACCTCATGTATCTGCTGCCCTTGAAGAGTAGTGAAAAGGGGCGACATGGAAGGAGAGAATATAGCATGAAGAGCTAAGCAGCCAAAAAAAATGTAGAAGATAGTGGGCTGAGTTTCGGAAGATTCACAATAGCCTCTAAATGTGAGACAAGGAACTTCTCCAAGATTTACAAGAGATGGTTTAAAAAAACAAAACAGTTTAATATTCTCCCAATGATATGAGAATATCACAGAACGTGGAACAGTACAGCATGGGGACAGCATTTGGTCCATGATGTCCATGATGATAATGATGCCAAGTTATACTAATCCCTTCTGCCAGCATGTGATCCATATCTCCCCATTCCCTGCATTCTCATATGCCTATCTAAAATAATCCTATGCTATTGTATCTGCTTCCACCAGCAGCCCTGGCAAATCGATCCAGACACCCATCATTCTCTGTGTAAAAAGATTTTGCACCACACATCCCCCATAAACGTTCCCCTCTAACTTTAAAGTGATATCCTCTGGTATTTGACATTTTCACACTGGGTAAAAGATTCTGACTGTCAACACTCTCTCATAATTTTATAAACATCTATCTTCTCTCCCTTTACCGCTCAAGGTTCAGAGAAAACAAGCCAAGTTTGTCGAACCTCTCCTTACAGCTAATCCCCTCTAATCCAGCAGGTATTCCGGTAAACCTCTTCTGCACATTCTCCAAAGCCTCCACATCTTTCCTGTAATGGGGCAACCAGAACTGTACACAAGTCTCCAAATGTGTCCAAACCAAAATTTTAAGAACCTACAACACGACTTCCTGATTCCTAAATTCAAATTTTGCTGCAGTCATATTTGCTGTAATATATGGCGTAAATGTACATTCAAAGCCTGAAATATACTTTGAGAAAAAAATAAGCATTTAACACACCTAATTTACAAGAGTATGTTTTCCTGTGAAAGATAATTAATTTCTGCAAATAAGTATTTCATGGTTTAAAAATTGAATCACGTGTGTTGGTTCACAGGCAAAGTCTCTCGTCCCCTACATCTTGGGAACCACAAAGTTACATCTGGAACTTCTTAAAAGACTTTGTACTGTGTTTTAATGCTGCCTATAAAGCTGATGTCAGAAGCAAGACGTGGCAGAATATTGGTGATTTGTTTGTAGCTACAAACAAATCACCAATATTCTGCCACGTCTTGCTTCTGACATCAGCTTTATAGGCAACATTAAAACACAGTACAAAGTCTTTTAAGAAGTTTTGACATTTTGACATAGTCTTTTAAGAAGTTTTGACATTTTGACATAGTCTTTCCTGCTATTGATCTTTAATGTGGTACAGAGTAGAAATGTAAAACGATTTAAATTGATCATGGTTCAGCAAATTTAGAGTTTGACCTTTTTTGGGGGGAAAACCTGTTTCAAATTTTCAGTAATAGATTCATACATTTGCTGCGTGGACAGAACGCAGTCCTCAAGAAATCTGTGAAGGACAAATGATCATTTATGAAATATGATGAATCTTCCAGTGCCTTGTCTCCCTTTACAAATTGCTGCCGAATTAATTAAAATAATACCTGCTGATTCTAACCTCGTTTATAAATACTGTCAATTTTGTCCACTTTGATTAAGCAGAATGCAAATTCTGCAGAGTTCTAAATAACTTAGAGTGTTCTTTGTCTGGAAGCAGTGTAAGCACTGACAATGATGGGCTGCCACCAAGTCTTCTGATTACTTCATCCAGAACTCCTTGCCAAATAGAGCTGAGAAAACGATGAGTAGGTCATAATATTGTGCGATAGTGCAAACCAGGTGAGAGCACATTGCCAGCCAGATTGACATCAATCCCAATTTTTATTCATATCCAAATCAACTCTGCTGATACAGGAGATTTTGATTGAGCTTGAGTTATTCAAGACTTAGATGGATGGATTTTTCCACCGTGAGAATGTCAAAAGATATGGGAAGCTGGCATTAAAATAGAGCAGAGGCCAACGTCACATCAGCTATAATCTTGTCGAATGGTGAAGCAGGCTCAAGGGCCATGAACTACTTTGACTCCTGCTGTTGTGAGCGCATGGAGGGAAGAGAATAGCATTTCAAAAGTCAGTCATTCTGGAGAGAAAAAAATTATGGGTGAGTGTTTCAGATACAGACATTCTGAGAAAGGGGTGAACTCCGATAATATTTGTGAAGGAACTAACATATGGCCACAAGATGAAAAAACAGGTATGTAGGAAGGAACTGCATATTCTGGTTTACATCGAGGATAGACACAAAATGCTGGAGTAACTCAGCAGGTCAGGCAGCATCCCTGGACAGAAGGAATTCGTGTTCAAACGTCTCCTTTTCCTTTTCTCCAGAGATACTTCATGAACCACTGAGTTACTCCAGCATTTTGTGTCTATGAAAAACCACATGTTCCTTGTTTTAGAGTAATAGAGTGATACAGCATGGAAACAAGCCCTTCGGACCAACTTGCTCACACCGGCCAATATGACCCAGCTACACTGGTGCCACCTGCCAGCATTTGGTCCAGATCCCTTCAAACCTGTCCTATCCATGTACCTGCCCAACTGTTTCTTAAATGTTGGGACAGTCCCTGCCTCAACTACCTCCTCTCACAGTTTGTTCCATAATCCACCACCCTTTGTGTGAAAAAGTGACCTCTCAGATTCCTATTAAATCTTTTCCCCTTCACCTTGAACCTGTGTCCAACAATCCACTGGAGAAACATTGCATTTTGTGGTGCAATGCAGTTTTTTAGACATTGCATTAATATTTATTGCATGATTTGTGAACTTTTGGAATGTCCTTAGAATGCATTTCTACAATTGCACAATTGCTGATTTCTGGATCTCCTTAGGGTTAGAGTTATAGAGAGTCATAGGGTCATACAGCATGGAAAACAGACCCTTCAGTCCAGCTTGCCCACGCTGACCAAGATGCCCCATTTACAGTAGTCCCACCTGCCTGTGTTCGGACAGTATCCTTTCCTATCCACGTACCTGTCTGTCCAAATGTTGCAAAGAGCAGAATGAGGAAAGGCCCCCACAATAGCCTTGGAATGATATAAGGGTAACTAAGGTGTGGAGGAGGGTTAGATGTAGGTAGGGGATGGAACTGAGCAATGAGATAGAGCTGCAAATATGTGGCCTAGGTGGTGATGTGAATATGCCATCAAAAAATCAATTCAGGATCTAAAATAACGCCAAGGCTGCAAAGACCCTGGTTGAATTTTGAGCAGCTGCAAACAGGAAGGATGCATGTGGTGAAACACTTTCTGGTCAGGTCTAAGAACCTGGTTAGAAATTTTCCTAATTCTTAGCTGCGCAATTTCTCTGCTCGTACAGGATGTGAGACAAACAGTTTGACAATTTAGAGACAAGGGGTCAAGAGAGGTGATGGTGAGGAAGAATTGCCTGTATATTTGGAAACTGTTGCTGTTAGAAGCATTATTGTTGATGGAGAGGGAATGGTGCCTGATATATGCAGTTGAAAATACGATTAGCGCTTACCTGTCAGCAGCTAAACAAAAAGAAAAACATGCATATAAATATTGAATTTGATTATTATACAGCCCAAGATAGAGTTACCTGCTGAGTTACTCCAGCTTTTTAGAAACATAGAAACATAGAAAATACGAGCAGGAATTGGCCATTCGGTCCTTCATGCCAGCACCGTCATTCAATGTGATCATGGCTGATCATCCACTATCAGTACCCTGTTCCTGCCTCCTCCCCATATCCCTTGATTCTGCTAGCCCTAAGAGCTCTATCGTACTCTCTTTTGAATGCATCCAGTAAATCGACCTCCACTGCCTTCTGAGGCAGAGAATTCCACAAATTCGCAACTCTGGTTGAAATAGTTTTTCCTCATCTCAGTTCTAAATAGCGTACCCCTTATTCTTAAACTGTGGCCCCTGGTTCTGGACTCCCCCAACATCGGGAACACATTTCCTGCATCTAACTTGTCCAACCCTTAATCATTTTATGTTTTATGTCTGGTTAGGCCACATTTGGAATGTGTACAAACACAAAATGCTGAATGCTGAAGACAAAAGACTGAAGTCTGAAAAAGGATCTTGACCCGAAACATCTCTCGTTCCTTCTCTCCAGAGATGCTGCCTGTCCCGCTGTGTTACTCCAACTTTTTGTGTCAATCTTTGTTTAAACCAGCAGTTCCTTCCTACAAATATATGTCCTCTGGTAGCTGGATCAAGAGTAAAAGTCAAATAATTAAATATTGGCAAACAGAGCTAGAGGGCAACTGAGGGAAATTTATTTCACTTGATGGTTTAAGACTGTCTAAAACGGTGAATGGAATGATGTCAAAAATATATCAAAAGGTGATAGCTAATTGTAGTTGAGAAACATATGAGGTTGCAAACAGGTGTGTATGGAAATTTAGATGTAACTTTAAGAACTGATTATACTATGTGGTATGATTGTTGATATATTGCTGTTAGTTGACTGTATCAAGGACCATCTCCAGCATGCAGGCTTAGCCGCAAAAGAACTGGAAACCCGTTCCAGTGACAGGACTGGCTGGCATACAACCATTAGGAAGGCGGTCAGCAGTTTCAAAGATAATCGCCGAAGCCGACTAATTAGTGCCAGAGACAGGAGGAAGGCTACAGCCCTAAATCCCCTCACTACGGCCATCATGTGCCCCCACGGCTCCCACGTGTGTGGCTAGTGCATCAGAGTCGTAGGCCGCACTTGATCCCATAAGACATACGACTGCACAACCATGCCATCGTCGTCTCCGATGGGCCACCATCACTGTTTTCAATAAAAGATGCTCTGTTGATTTGCCTTTTCAAGCAACACACAAGAGCCAACGTCCAACTTTGTCAACAAAAGGTAAAATCTGTGAAAAACACAATTGGTCTTCAAAAGAGTCAGCATAGGCATGAGGACGGAATGGCTACCATCCATTCTCATGTTCCAGGCACTCCATGAAAAGCAGATGAGGAATAGAATTATTAATGCGTGTTGTCATTTTAGAAATATGATGAAAAAGGTAGTGCATTTGTTTTGACGGTTCAGTTCACTAAATTAGTAGTTGAGACCAAGATATTTAATAATAAAATAGGACACTGAAATCGAAAACGCATTTAATATCCATTGTATGCAACAGATAATTGCAAATTAGTATTTAGCTTTTTTCAATGATTCTGCCTTCTGTTAGTAAATATGATACAGTTTTAAGAGAATGATGGACACATTGGTAATAGTGACTCAAGACCTCATTGACTGCTTTATTCTATAATGTTGTAACCTGTCATTAGCATTACAGATCTAGTTCAACAACAATATTGGACTGGTTCTGTTTTAGTTTTAGTTTTTTTTTAGTTTTCGAGATACAGCGCGGAAACAGGCCCTTCGGCCCAACGAGCCCGTGCCGATCAGCAATCCCCGCACATTAACACTATCCTACACACACTATGGACAATTTACACTTATACCACGCCAATTAACCCACAACCTGTACGTCTTTGGAGTGTGGGAGGAAAAAGAAGATCTCGGAGAAAACCCACGCCGTCATGGGGAGAACGAATATCCAGGGATATTCAATATTCAGGAGGGATAGACAGAAAGGAAAAGGAGGTGGGGTAGCGTTGCTGGTTAGAGAGGAGATTAATGCAATAGAAAGGAAGGACATTAGCTTGGAGGATGTGGAATCGATATGGGTAGAGCTGCGAAACACTAAGGGGCAGAAAAGGCTAGTGGGAGTTGTGTACAGGCCACCTAACAGTAGTAGTGGAGTTGGGGATGGCATCAAACAGTAAATTAGAAATGCGTGCAACAAAGGTAAAACAGTTATAATGGGTGACTTCAATCTACATATAGATTGGGTGAATCAAATTGGCAGGGGTGCTGAGGAAGAGGATTTCTTGGAATGTATGCGGGATAGTTTTCTAAATCAACATGTAGAGGAACCAACGAGAGAGCAGGCTATTCTAGACTGGGTATTGAGTAATGAGGAAGGGTTAGTTAGCAGTCTTGTTGTGCGTGGCCCCTTGGGCAAGATTGAAAAATAATATGGTTGAGTTCGTCATTAGGATGGAGAGTGACATAATTAATTCAGAAACAAGGGCTCTGAACTTAAAGAAAGATAAAGTTGAGGGTATGAGACGTGAATTGGCCAAGATAGACTGGCAATTGATTCTTAAAGGGTTGACGGTGGATATGCAATGGAAGGCATTTAAAGGCTGCATGGATGAACTACAACAATTGTTCATCCCAGTTTGGCAAAAGAATAAATCAGGGAAGGTAGTGCATCCATGGATAACATGGGAAATCAGGGATAGTATCAAAACAAAAGATGAAGCATACAAATTAGCCAGAAAAAGCAGCCTACCAGAGGACTGGGAGAAATTCAGTCCATCAGAGGAGGACAAAGGGTTTAATTAGGAAAGGGAAAATAGATTATGAAATAAAACTGGCAGGGAACATAAAAACTGACTGCAAAAGTTTTTATAGATATGTGAAGAGAAAAAGATTAGTTAAAACAAATGTAGGTCCCTTGCAGTCAGAAACAGGTGAATTGATCATGGGGAACAAGGACATGGCAGACCAATTGAATAACTACTTTGGTTCTGTCTTCACTAAGGAAGACTTAATTAATCTGCCGGAAATAGCAGGGGACCACGGGTCAAATGAGATGGAGGAACTGAGTGAAATCCAGGTTAGCCGGGAAGTGGTGTTAGGTAAATTGAATGGATTAAAGGCCGATAAATCCCCAGGGCCAGATAGGCTGCATCCCAGAGTACTTAAGGAAGTAGCCCCAGAAATAGTGGATGCATTAGTGATAATTTTTCAAAACTCTTTAGATTCTGGAGCAGTTCCTGAGGATTGGAGGGTAGCTAATGTAACCCCACTTTTTTAAAAGGGAGGTAGAGAGAAAACGGGGAATTACAGACCAGTTAGTCTAACATCGGTAGTGGGAAAACTGCTAGAGTCAGTTATTAAAGATGGGATAGCAGCACATTTGGAAAATGGTGAAATCATTGGACAAAGTCAGCATGGATTTATGAAAGGTAAATCATGTCTGACGAATCTTATA
Organism: Malacoraja senta; assembly: GCA_038087875.1. Classification (NCBI taxonomy): domain Eukaryota; kingdom Metazoa; phylum Chordata; class Chondrichthyes; order Rajiformes; family Rajidae; genus Malacoraja; species Malacoraja senta. The sequence continues at coordinate 41,008,074 of CM075982.1, read as the reverse complement.
ATAATAATAATACATTTTATTTATATAGCGCTTTTCAAGTAGAATTTTTTGAGGATGTAACTAGTAGAGTGGATAAGGGAGAACCAGTGGATGTGTTATATCTGGACTTTCAGAAGGCTTTCGACAAGGTCCCACATAAGAGATTAATATACAAACTTAAAGCACACGGTATTGGGGGTTCAGTATTGATGTGGATAGAGAACTGGCTGGCAGACAGGAAGCAAAGATTAGGATTAAACGGGTCCTTTTCAGAATGGCAGGCAGTGACTAGTGGGGTACCGCAAGTGCTGGTCCCCAATTATTTACAATATATATTAATGATTTGGACGAGGGAATTGAATGCAACATCTCCAAGTTTGCGGATGACATGAAGCTGGGGGGAAGTGTTAGCTGTGAGGAGGGTGCTAGGAGGCTGCAAGATGACTTGGATAGGCTGGGTGAGTGGGCAAATGCATGGCAGATGCAATATAATGTGGATAAATGTGAGGTTATCCACTTTGGTGGCAAAAACAGGAAAGTAGACTATTACCTGAATGGTGGCCGATTAGGAAAAGGGGAGATGCAATGAGACCTGGGTGTCATGGTACACCAGTCATTGAAAGTAGGCATGTAGGTGCAGCAGGCAGTGAAGAAAGCGAATGGTATGTTAGCATTCATAGCAAAAGGATTTGAGTATAGGAGCAGGGAGGTTCTACTGCAGTTGTACAGGGTCTTGGTGAGACCACACCTGGAGTATTGCGTACAGTTTTGGTCTCCTAATCTGAGGAAGGACATTCTTGCCATAGAGGGAGTACAGAGAAGGTTCACCAGACTGATTCCTGGGATGTCAGAACTTTCATATGAAGAAAGACTGGATAGACTTGGCTTGTACTCGCTAGAATTTAGAAGATTGAGGGGGGTTCTTATAGAAACTTACAAAATTCTTAAGGGGTTGGACAGGCTAGATGCAGGAAGATTGTTCCCGGTGTTGGGGAAGTCCAGAACAAGGGGTCACAGTTTAAGGATAAAGGGGAAATCTTTTAGGACTGAGATGATAAAAACATTTTTTACACAGAGAGTAGTGAATCTCTGGAATTCTCTGCCACAGAATGTAGTTGAGGCCAGTTCATTGGCTATATTTAAGAGGGAGTTAGATGTGGCCCTTGTGGCTAAAGGGATCAGGGGGTATGGAGAGAAAGCAGGTACAGGATACTGAGATGGATGATCAACCATGATCATATTGAATGGCGGTGCAGGCTCGAAGGGCCGAATGGCCTACTCCTGCATCTATTTTCTATGTTTCTATGTTTCTATGTAAGAACTCCATACAGACAGCACCCATAGTTGGGTTCGAACCAGGGTCTCTGGTGCTGCAAGCACTGTAAGGCAGCAACTCAGTAACATTTGATCCCATGTTTCACACTGAGGATGGTGGGTAATGTGTAAGTCAAGGATCCCTTTAGAGTGGCCCCAGGTGAAGGACAGGTTCCTATGTTACAGATGTCTGCAAGTCAACTTTGCCCATCAGCTGGAAAATACACAAAAATCACTTAATATTGTAACAATAACCACAGTACTATAATAAATGGCAGCAAAAGCACGTCAAGAAACAAGAGTGTTTAATTGTCATATGAACGAACAAAGTAATAATGACATTCTTACTTGCAGCAGCATAACAGAATGTTAACACAGTACGTGTAGATAATAGAAAGAGATGTAGAGTCAATAGACAATAGACAATAGGTGCAGGAGTAGGCCATACGGCCCTTCAAGCCAGCACCGCCATTCAATGTGATCATGGCTGCTCATCCACAATCAGTACCCCTTTCCTGCCTTCTCCCCATATCCCCTGACTCCGCTATCTTCAAGAGCCCTATCTAGTTCTCTCTTGAAAGTTGCCAGAGAACTGGCCTCTACCACCCTCTGAGGCAGAGAATTCCACAGACTCACAACTCTCTATGTAAAAAAGTGTTTCCTCATCTCTGTTCTAAATGGCTTGCCCCTTTTTCTTAAACCATATTTAATTCTTATTCTTATTCTTCGTGGCCCTTGGTTCTGGACTGCCCACAACATCGGGAACATATTTCCTGCCTCTAGCATAGATACATAGATACATAGAAAATAGGTGCAGGAGTAGGCCATTCGGCCCTTTGAGCCTGCACCGCCATTCAATATGATCATGGCTGATCATCCAACTCAGTATCCCGTACCTGCCTTCTCTCCATACCCCCTGATCCCCTTAGCCACAAGGGCCACATATAACTCCCTCTTAAATATAGCCAATGAACTGGCCTCAACTACCCTCTGTGGCAGAGAGTTCCAGAGATTCACCACTCTCTGTGTGAAAAAGTTTTTCCTCATCTCGGTCTTAAAGGATTTCCCCCTTATCCTTAAGCTGTGACCCCTTGTCCTGGACTTCCCCAACATCGGGAACAATCTTCCTGCATCTAGCCTGTCCAACCCCATAAGAATTTTGTACGTTTCTATAAGATCCCCTCTCAATCTCCTAAATTCTAGCGAGTATAAGCCAAGTCTATCCAGTCTTTCTTCATATGAAAGTCCTGACATCCCAGGAATCAGTCTGGTGAACCTTCTCTGCACTCCCTCTATGGCTATAATGTCCTTCCTCAGATTTGGAGACCAAAACTGTACGCAATACTCCAGGTGTGGTCTCACCAAGACCCTGTACAACTGCAGTAGAACCTCCCTGCTCCTATACTCAAATCCTTTTGCTATGAAAGCTAACATACCATTCGCTTTCTTCACTGCCTGCTCCACCTGCATGCCTACTTTCAATGACTGGTGTACCATGACACCCAGGTCTCGCTGCATCTCCCCATTTCCTGATCGGCCACCATTTAGATAATAGTCTGCTTTCCTGTTTTTGCCACCAAAGTGGATAACCTCACATTTATCCACATTATACTGCATCTGCCAAACATTTGCCCACTCACCCAGCCTATCCAAGTCACCTTGCAGTCTCCTAGCATCCTCCTCACAGCTAACACTGCCCCCCAGCTTAGTGTCATCCGCAAACTTGGAGATGTTGCCTTCAATTCCCTCATCCAGGTCATTAATATAAATTGTAAATAGCTGGGGTCCCAGCACTGAGCCTTGCGGTACCCCACTAGTCACTGCCTGCCATTGTGAAAAGGACCCGTTTACTCCTACTCTTTGCTTCCTGTTTGCCAGCCAGTTCTCTATCCACATCAATACTGAACCCCCAATACCGTGTGCTTTAAGTTTGTATACTAATCTCTTATGTGGTACCTTGTCGAAAGCCTTCTGAAAGTCCAGATACAACACATCCACTGGTTCTCCCCTAGCCACTCTACTAGTTACATCCTCGAAAAATTCTATAAGATTCGTCAGACATGATTTACCTTTCGTAAATCCATGCTGACTTTGTCCAATGATTTCACCACTTTCCAAATGTGCTGCTATCCCATCTTTAATAAGTGACTCTAGCAGTTTCCCCACTACCGATGTTAGACTAACTGGTCTGTAATTCCCCGTTTTCTCTCTCCATCCCTTCTTAAAAAGTGGGGTTACGTTTGCTACCCTCCAATCCTCAGGAACTACTCCAGAATCTAAAGAGTTTTGAAAAATGATCACTAGTGCATCCACTATTTCTGGAGCTACTTCCTTAAGTACTCTGGGATGCAGCCTATCTGGCCCTGGTGATTTATCGGCCTTTAATCCATTCAATTTACCCAACACCACTTCCCGACTAACCTGGATTTCACTCAGTTCCTCCATCTCCTTTGACCCGCGGCCCCCTGCTATTTCCGGCAGATTATTTATGTCTTCCTTAGTGAAGACGGAACCAAAGTAGTTATTCAATTGGTCCGCCATATCCTTGTTCCCCATGATCAATTCACCTGTTTCTGACTGCAAGGGACCTACATTTGTTTTAACTAATCTCTTTCTCTTCACATATCTATAAAAACTTTTGCAGTCAGTTTTTATGTTCCCTGCCAGTTTCCTTTCATAATCTATTTTTCCTTTCCTATTTAAGCCCTTTGTCCTCCTCTGCTGGTCTCTGAATTTCTCCCAGTCCTCTAGTATGCTGCTTTTTCTGGCTAATTTGTACGCATCATCTTTTGCTTTGATACTATCCCTGATTTCCCTTGTTATCCACAGATGCACTACCTTCCCTGATTTATTCTTTTGCCAAACTGGGATGAACAATTTTTGTAGTTCATCCATGCAGTCTTTAAATGCCTTCCATTGCATATCCACCGTCAACCCTTTTAGAACTAATTGCCAGTCAATCTTGGCCAATTCACGTCTCATACCCTCAAAGTTACCTTTCTTTAAGTTCAGAACCGTTGTTTCTGAATTAACAATGTCACTCTCCATCCTAATGAAGAACTCAACCATATTATGGTCACTCTTGCCCAAGGGGGCACGCACAACAAGACTGCTACCTAACCCTTCCTCATTACTCAATACCCAGTCTAGAATAGCCTGCTCTCTCATTGGTTCCTCTACATGTTGGTTTAGATAACTATCCCGCATACATTCCAAGAAATCCTCTTCCTCAGCACCCCTGCCAATTTGATTCACCCAATCTATATGTAGATTGAAGTCACCCATTATAACTGTTTTGCCTTTGTTGCACGCATTTCTAATTTTGTGTTTGATGCCATCCCCAACTTCACTACTACTGCTAGGTGGCCTGTACACAACACCCACCAGCGTTTTCTGCCCCTTAGTGTTTCGCAGCTCTACCCATACCGATTCCACATCCTCCAAGCTAATGTCCTTCCTTTCCACTGCGTTAATCTCCTCTCTAACCAGCAACGCTACCCCACCTCCTTTTCCTTTCTCTCTATCCCTCCTGAATATTGAATATCCCTGTATGTTCAGCTCCCAGCCTTGGTCACCCTGGAGCCATGTCTCCGTGATCCCAACTATATCATAATCATTAATTGCTATCTGCATGTTCAACTCATCCACCTTATTACGAATGCTCCTTGTATTGAGACACAAAACCTTCAGGCTTGTTTTTACAACGCTCTTACCCCTTATACAATTATGTTGAAAAGTGGCCCTTTTTGATTTTTGCCCTGGATTTGTCTGCCTGCCACTTTTACTTTTCACCTTGCTACCTATTGCTTCCGCCCGCATTTTACACCCCTCTGTTTCTCTGCTCACCCATTTAAGAACCCCACCACCTCTTATTCTCTGTTTATTATTGTTTTCTTCTTTCCCCCCTACATGTTGGGTCTGAGTGCTTTCCTTCTCTGCCTCCTGCCTCACACACTGTCTAATAGCATTCTCTATTTGAGTCCCTCCCCCCAAACATTCTAGTTTAAAGTCTCCCCAGTAGCCTTTGCAGATCTCCCCGCCAGGATATCGGTCCCCCTCAGGTTCAACTGCAACCCATCCTTTTTGTACAGGTCGAACCTTCCACAAAAGAGGTCCCAATGATCCAGAAATTTGAATCCCTGCCTTCTGCACCAGTCCTTCAGCCACGCATTTATCCTCCACCTCGCTCCATTCCTACTCTCACTGTCGCATGGCACAGGCAGTAATCCCGAGATTGTTACCTTTGCTGTCCTTCTCTTTAACTCCCCTCCTAACTTCCTAAATTCTCCTTTCAGGACCTCTTCTCTTTTTTTACCTATGTCATTGGTACCTATATGTACCACGACCTCGGGCTCCTCTCCCTGCCCTTTCAGGATATCTTGGACACGTTGAGACACATCACAGACCCTGGCACCAGGGAGGCAAACTACCATCCGGGTCTCCCGACTGCGTCCACAGAATCGCCTGTCTGACCCCCTAACTATAGAGTCCCCTATTAGTATTGCCCTCCTCTTCTTTTCCTTACCCTTCTGAGCAACAGGGCCGGTCTCTATACTGGAGGCCCGGCCGCTGTCGCTACCCCTAGGTAGGCTGTCCCCCCCAACAGTGCTCAAAGAGGAGTACTTATTGTCAAGGTGTACAGCCACCAGGGTACTCTCTAGTCCCTGCCTGTGCCCCTTGCCTCTCCCAACCGTGATCCACTTGCCTGCCTCCTGTGGTCTTGGAGTGACCACCTCCCTGTAACTCCTCTCAATGACTTCCTCGCTCTCCCTGACCAGACGGAGGTCATCGAGCTGCTGCTCCAGGTTCCTAATACGGTCCATTAGGAGCCCCATCTCGATACACCTGGCGTAGATGTGGACGTCTGGAGGGCTATCAGACTCCATGACTTCCCACATCTGACATCCAGAACAGTAAACTGCCCTGGCCCTCATACTCCCCTTACCTAGGATACAATACAAAACAAACAGCTACAATACAGTACAATCAGCAGGGATCTGACTCCCAATCCGCAGGGATCTGACTCCCAATCAGCTGCTCCCTCTTGTCTGCTTCCACCAATCAGCAGCTTCCTCAAGCCCACTTGTCCAAACCCTTAATAATTATATGTTTCAATAAGATATCCTCTCATCCTTCTAAATTCCAGAGTATACAAGCCCAGCCCCTCCATTCTCTCAGCATGTGACAGTCCCGCCATCCCGGGAATTAACCTTGTGAATCTACGCTGCACTCCCTCAATAGCAAGAATGTCCTTCCTCAAATTTGGAGACAAAAACTGCACACAGAGAGTTTTATCATAGAGATATACAGAGTGGAAACAGGCCCTTCACCCCAACTTGCCCACACCGGCCAACATGTCCCAGCTACACTAGTCCCACCTTCCCGCCTTTGACCTGTATCCCTCCAAACCTGTCCTTTCCATGTACCTGTCTAACTTTTTCTTAAATGTTGTGATAGTCCCTGCCTCAACTACCTCCTCTGAAAGATTGTTCCAAACACCCCACACCCTTTGCATGAAAAAGTTACCCCTCAGATTCCTATTAAATCTTTCTTCCTTCACCTTAAACCTATGTCCTCTTGTCCTCGATTTTCCTACTCTGGGCAAGTGACTGTGTGCATCTACCCAATCTATTCCTCTCATGATTTTATACACCTCTACAAGATCCTCCTGCACTCCAAGGAATAGAGTCCCAGCCTACTCAACCTCCCCTTACAGCTCAGACTCTCTGGTCCTGGCAACATCCTCATAAATCTTCTCTGTACCCTCTCCAGCTTGACAACATCTTTGTGCACCTGTGACTCAGGATCATTATTACATCCCAGTCTGGGGCTGCCTGTGGTGTAGAATCTTCAAAAGCTATTTATTTGTTGTTGAATGTTTCCAAATCACCTTGTAAATCCTGGCCAAAATAGAGCCAAAAGAGAGCCAAAATAAAGTAGAGAACATGCATTCACAAGGCCTGATAGTCAATTCTGCAGAAGAAGCCACAAGCTGCTGGTTGGTGCCAGGAAGTCTAGGTCCCAGATCAGTGTTTCAGATAAGCAATGTATAAGTATCTCTTCAATTGTCAGTTGTATTGTAAAGTATTGTAAATGCATGAGTTTGATTGGATTGTTGCAAAAGAATTGTAAATAATGTAAATAATGTTGCAAGACAGTTACCCTGCTGTTTGCTGATTGGCCAAAGTGTTAAGCCCTGGCAGGATTGTTTTGAGTTCCAGGGTAAATGTTGCATTATTCAGTTACTTAGCTTCCTTCCAGAGGCTTCTGCGAGAAAAATTGTATGGGAGACTCTGTAATTGGTTTGGGGAACTGTCAATAATGTATTGATGTAATTAATATTTGATTGGACTGTAAATTGACCACCCCTATGTAGTTCATAGGTTCGTGGACCTATAAAAGGTAGCCCCATCTTAGATCGATGTCGATCTTCTGGCGGGACGCTTGGGACTGCGTGACCTTTTGGAGTGTGTCCGCTTGCACGAGGCTGAAGGGCTTGGCCAGGCAGAGACAAGGATCGAACCCACGGTGGTTTAGGTATTGTATAGGGGAATTTACTGTTCATTCTACAATTAAAGTTTAGTTGTTCCAGTGCTTGAATCAGTGTTTTTTTACTGAACTAGACTAGGGAGGTAGGCTTTAGAAGAGCGTATTTACAAACTCTGCTGTCTTAAGTGGAAGGGAAATGAGTCAGGTTGAAGATAACCTAGGTGTCACAAAAAGTCCATGTATTCTTGCATGAGCTGAATGCTACATGAATGCAGATGTACTGAAATAGAACTTCCTTGACTTGGCCATTCGTTACTATGGGAAGCTTTTGCCAACCGCAAATGCGCCAAACTTTTTTAGTCTCCATCTTTCATTCTCACGTCTTGCTCTGCTCTCTTATGTATTGCGGTGCTGTGGTTGCTACAATTCCCATCAAGGCTGATGTGGGATTTAAATTCAGTTAATTAAGTAGCCTAGAATTTAACGAGAATAATAAGTCTCCATCGTGATTCTCATAAAAAAAACATCTGGCACACGAATAGCCTTCAGGAAAGACGTTCCGCTATCCTTACCCAGTCTGCCCCATATGTGACTTCGGACTACGCAGCAATTTGTCTGATTCTTAAAGAAGCTCCGAAATGGCCTAGTATGTCTTATTTGCATTATAATTGCTTTGTAAAGACTGTTGGTTGTAGTTATGTTTAAGGCACAAGTGCACACATTATTGTCAATTGAAGTGCATTGTGTGAGTAGACACAAAAGGCTGGAGTAACCCAGCAGGACAGGTAGCATCTCTGGAGAAATAGAATCCAGCGATGCTGCCTGTCCCGCTGAGTTACTCCAGCTTTTTGTGTCCATCTACGGTTTAAACCAGTATCTGCACTTTCTTCCTATGCATTGTGTGAGTTATGGCCAACCTTAGTGTGTGACTATGGTGATTAGAAACAAGCTATGGAACCACATGGAAACCTTATGTGGAATCCATAAGCATGAAGGATGTGTTCAAACAATCACATCTGCTACCCAGAATACAAATATTTGGTTTCATCATCCAAGTGTGAAATTATTGTTGTTGGTTTAAAGTTACACCAAAAGACCATATGAATGAGAGAAAATCTAACAATGATCATTTTCATTTATTAATTGATAGTATAACATCATTGCTGAAAATGGCAGCAATTATTAGGAGGCACGGTGGCGCAGTGGTAGAGTCCCAGGTTCGAACATGACTACGGGTGCTGTCTGTACGTTGGCTTCATTATAAACAATTGTGAATTGTCCCTAGTGTGTAGGATAATTCTCGTGAATGGGTCAGCGCAGACGGTGGGCCGAAGGTCCTATTTCCACACTGTATCACTAAAACTAAATCTAAAACTAATGTCCATCTCTGCCTGGCAGTTATCCACATTGAAGATAGACACAAAAAGCTGGAGTAACTCATCTGAAGAAGTGTCTCGACCCAAAACGTCACCCATTCCCTCTCTCCAGAGTGGCTGCCTGTCCCGCTGAGTTACTCCAGCTTTTTGTATCTGTCTTCGGTTTAGACCAGCATCTGCAGTTCCTTCTTACAGTTATCCACATAGATCTGGCTGGAATCTGACATTGGTCTGACCAGCTAAGGATGACAGATTACCTTCCCTGAAGGACATCAGTGAATCTGATATTTTGCTTGACAATCTGTGTTTTCTTTTAATGTTCATGGAGAGAGAGGCAAGAGACTGTAGATGCTGGAAGCGGCAAAAATCTATTGGAGGAACTAAGCAGGTCAAACAGTGGTGAAACACCCCTTGTCTCCTTGCTTCTGTCTATCTCCTCTCTTCACTCTCATTCCTGATGTACGGTCTTCACATGATATGGCGCCATTCATTTCCATCCACAGATGATGCTCAATCCGCTGAGTTCCTCCAGCAGATTGTTTGTTGAGTCTAGAGAAACCGCACTGACGTGGGCCCTTTGACCCACGGAGTCCATGCAGACCAGCAATCTCTGTTCTCTAGCACTATTCTACACACTGGGGACAAATTACAAATGTTACCAAAGTCAAATTAAGCTACAAACATGTACATCTTTCGAGCGTTTGAGGAAACTGGGGGAAATGCACGTGGTCACGGGGAGAACGTACAAACTCCATACAAACTCCCTACAAACAGCACCTGTAGTCACGATCGAACCCAGGTCTCTGGTGCTGTACGGCAGCAACTCTACCATTGCACCACCTGGTTTATTGTTTTATGTTTTATCTTCGTCGTTTTTGCGATGATCATTAATTCCATATTGATTCAGTTACTTGAAACTAAATGACCCAGGTGCTTTGGTGAAAATTTGAATGAAAATTTGAATTTTGTGGATCTGTATCTGATTTCCAACTGCAAGAACTGCTGCTTGACATCTCCAGTGACCTGGTTTCACATATGGTGCTATCTGGTGCTATCTGTGTGGACTTTGCACATCCTCCTTATGAACACCTCCGGGAACTCTGGATTCTTCTGACATCCTAATCATGGACTAGTAGGTTACTTGTCTGCTATAAATAGCCACTTGTGTAGCTGAATGTCAGGATCCAGGGTGAGTTGATGGGATGTGCGAAGTATAGTTTACAGGGGAAAAAATGGTGAAGGATGGGATTGTTTTATGAGTTTCGACAAAATGACTACTTTCTATGTTATAAGGAAATATGGAAATATTAGAAACATAGAAACATAGAAAGTAGGTGCGAGAGTAGACCACCAGGCCCATCGAGCCCGCACCGCCATTCGCTCATGGCTGAACACTAAACAGACACCCTTACCCACAAACAGTAGACACAAGACACAGAACACAAGACACTACCCTCCCCTTTATACCGCTATCACCCCTCTCCACCCCAAGAACCGCGTGATCTCCTGGGGGAGGCAAAAAACCGGATAAAAACCCAGGTCCAATTCGGGAAAAAAATCCGGGAAATTCCTCTCCGACCCCAATCCAGGCGATCGACACTTGTCCAGGAGATCACTCAGGTCTTACTATACTAACCATACCTAGGTCCATATCCCTGCCCTCTCCCCGTAGCCCCTTATCCCCTTGGCAGCTAAAAAACCATCTATTTTAGACTTAAATATATTTAATGTTTCTGCTTCCACTGCTCCCTGGGGCAGTGAATTCCATAAATTAACCACCCTCTGGGTGAAGAAGTTCTTCCTCATCTCAGTTTTAAAAGAGCCCCCCCTTATTCTACAACTATGTCCCCTAGTTCTAGTTTCCCCGATCATTGGGAACATCCTCGGTGCATCCACCCGATCAAGGCCCCTCACGATCTTATATGTTTCAATGAGATCGCCTCTCATTCTTCTAAACTCCAAAGAGTAGAGTTCCAGCCTACTTAACCTTTCCTCATATGTCAATCCCCTCATTGCAGGAATTAATCTTGTAAACCTTCGCTGCACTGCCTCCAGGGCCAGTACATCCTTTCTTAAGTATGGACCCCAGAACTGTACACAGTATTCCAAATGTGGTCTCACTAATACTGTGTACAGCTGCAGCAAGACCTCCGTGTTTTTATACTCAATCCCCCTAGCAATAAAGGCCAAAACTCCATTGGCCTTCCTGATTGCTTGCTGCACCTGCATACTAACTTTTAGTGATTCATGTACTACTACCCCTAGATCCCTTTGCGTTGCATTACAACGCAGCTCCACCTCATTTAGAAAATAACTTGCCCTATCATTTTTTTTCCCAAAGTGAATGACTTCACATTTATTAGTATTAAATTTCATCTGCCAAGTTGTTGCCCACTCACCTAGCTTATCTATATCCTTTTGCAGACTCTTCCTATCCTCCTCATCCCCTACTTTTCCTCCCATTTTTGTATCGTCCGCAAATTTTGATATATTACACTTGGTTCCCTCCTCCAAATCATTTATATAAATTGTGAACAACTGGGGTCCCAGCACCGACCCTTGCGGAACCCCGCTAGTTACCGGTTGCCATCCCGAGTATGAACCATTTATCCCCACTCTCTGCTTCCTATTTGTTAGCCAATCCTCTACCCATGCTAATATATTACCCCCAATCCCATAATTTTTTATTTTTAGCAATAGTCTCTTATGTGGCACCTTGTCAAAAGCCTTTTGGAAGTCCAAGTATACCACATCCACCGGTTCCCCTTTATCCACCCGGGTTGTTACTTCCTCAAAGAATTCGAGCAGATTCGTTAAACAGGACTTCCCCTTCACAAAACCATGCTGGTTCTGTCCGATGAAGTCATGTTTATCCAAGTGCCCCGTTAGTGTTTCTTTAATAATTGTCTCTAACATTTTACCCACCACCGATGTTAGACTAACCGGTCTATAGTTACCCGCCTTCTGTTTACTTCCTTTTTTAAATATAGGTGTTACATTGGCCATTTTCCAATCCACTGGGACCGTTCCTGCCTCCAGGGAGTTTTGGAAAATTATCACCAATGCATCCACAATCCCCACCGCTATCTCCCTCAAGACCCTTGGATGTAATCCATCAGGCCCAGGGGATTTATCCTCCTTCAGTCTCATTAATTTCCCTAATACCACCTCCTTGGTGATCTTAATAGTATTTAGCTCCTCCATTCCTACCGCCCCCTGTTTATCCAGCGTTGGAATATTTTTTGTGTCTTCTATGGTGAAGACTGATACAAAATACTCGTTTAATGCCTTTGCCATTTCCATGTTCCCCACCAACAACTCTCCAGTCTCACCCTCCAATGGACCAACGTTCACCTTAGCCACCCTTTTTCTTTTTATATAGCTATAAAAACTCTTACTATTAGTTTTTATGTTGTTCGCTAAATTCCTTTCATAGTCTATTTTCCCCGTCTTAATTAATCTCTTAGTTATTTTTTGCCGACCTTTAAATGCTTCCCAATCCTCTACCCTCCCACTATCTCTGGCTACCTTATATGCCCTTGCCTTCACCCGAATACTATCCTTTATAGTTTTACTGAGCCATGGCTGACTGTTCTTTCCCTTACCCCTTTTTTTCTTCATAGGAATAAATTTTTCTTGAAGGTTATACAGTAGATCCTTAAACGTACACCACTGCTCATGTACCGTCTTATTCTTGAGTCTGCTATCCCAGTCAACTTTGATCAGCTCAGTCCTCATACCTTCATAATCCCCCTTATTTAGACTAAGTACCCTAGCCTGAGTTTCAACCTGCTCCCCTTCTATTTGAATATAGAATTCGACCATATTGTGGTCACTTGTTCCCAACGAGTCCCTAACTATGACATTTTTAATTAATCCTGCTTCATTACACAGGACCAGATCCAAGATTGCCTCCCCCCTTGTCGGTTCTGTGACATACTGTTCTAGGAACCCGTCTCTAATACATTCTATAAACTCTTCCTCTAGTCTACCCTGCCCAGTTTGGTTTGCCCAATTAATATGAAAATTGAAGTCCCCCATGATTACAGCAGTTCCCTTTTTACATGCGTCAACTATTTGCAGATTTATGTTCTGACTAACAGCGTCACAGCTATTTGGAGGTCTATAAATTACACCCACTAGTGTTTTTTTCCCCTTGTTATTCTCTATCTGTACCCAAGCTGTTTCACTATCCTGATCCTTCAACGCAATATCCTTCCTCTCTATTGCCGTTATTCCCTCCCTTATTAAAAGGGCCACCCCTCCTCCCTTTCTTTCCTGTCTATCTTTTCTAATTGTCGAGTACCCCTCTATATTTAACTCCCAATCCTGATCCCCTTGCAGCCATGTCTCCGTAATGGCCACGATATCATAACTATATATACTTAATTGCACCGTTAATTCATTTATCTTATTTCGAATACTCCGTGCATTTAGATACAGCACTTTCAGATGATTTTTACTACCCTTCCTTTCTGTTTTTGCCCCTTTTACATCTAGAGCTTTATCTTCACACATTCTGGATCCTCCTGTCACATTTTGATTTTCCGTTTCCCCACTGATACCCTGCTCTATTTCCTCTACCCCTGCCGTTATTACCCCCCTTGATACCTCCCCCCCGCTACTTAGTTTAAAGACCTCTCTACTGCCCTAGTTATATGATTTGCCAGGACCCCAGTCCCAGCACCGTTCAGGTGAAGTCCGTCCTTACAGAACAGATCCCCCCTGTCCCAGTACTGGTGCCAGTGGCCCAAGAAACCAAACCCATTTTTCCCACACCAGTCTTTGAGCCACGCATTCAGCTTTTTAATTTTACGTACCCTCGCCGATTTGGCCCGTGGCTCAGGTAGCAATCCGGAGATCAGTACCCTCGAGGTTCTGCTTTTTAATTTATTCCCTAACTGCTCAAACTCGTTCAGCAGATCCTCCTTCCTCGTCCTTCCTATGTCATTGGTCCCCACATGGACCACGACCACTGGATCCTCCCCCTCACTCTGCAAATTTCTCTCCAGCATCGCAGAGATATCCTTAACCCTAGCACCGGGTAGGCAACACAGCCTTCGGGACATGTTCTGCTGGCCGCAGAGAACCTTATCTACCCCCCGAATAATACTATCCCCTATCACAACAGCATTTCTTCTAACTCCCCCCTCTTGAATGGCCCCCTGATCCACGGTGCTGCAGCCAGGTTGCTCATCCCTCCCACAGCCCCTGATCCCGTCCTCACATTGAGTAAGAGCCTCGGTCATGCTCGTCAGGGACAAGGGCTGTGGCTCCTGCCGCATCTCCTCCTGGTTCCCCCTACCTGCCTCGCTTATGGCCACACCTTCCTTTCCCTGCTCACTAACTACTGAATTAGTTAAACTGGTCGGTGTGACCATCCCCTGGCACAAAACATCCAGGTAATACTCCCCCTCCCTGATGCACCGCAGCGTATGAAGTTGGGTCTCCAGCTCATCAATGCGGAGCTCGAGTTCCGCTAGCCTCAAACACTTACTGCAGCTGTAGGGATCATCTACATCAATGGTGTCGACAAATTCCCACATCTCACAGTATTGGCACATCTCCTGGCCGCTCATCTTATATAAGTAATTAACTGGTCCTATTAAGAATCCCCTACCCGGATTACTGTATTAAAACACCCCTTATTTATATAATCCTACCTCCTATAAATGGGAAAGTACTTACCCCAGCCGTAAATTACCTACTGGTTTGGCTGTCTAGTGGTAATTCCGTCCGCTCTTTCTGTCTAGTCCACTGCTCCCTTGCAGTGCGTGGCCTACCTCTTAGCTCTGTTAGCCTCTCGAGCCGCGGCTCCGTCCTTCCTCCCTCGGCGACAGCCCGGGCCGCACCTGTGGCACCTGTGGCACCGCGGTCGTGACGTCCCTTCCGTTCCAACTGCCACTGATTACTCGCTGCACTCTGATTACCTCGCTGCACTCTGATTACCTCGCTGCACTCTGATTGCTGCCTAATCAGGAACAATGCTCCAATGGTCCAGTCTCGACAATATTGAATTTAATTGTGTAGAAAGGAACTGCAGATGCGGTTTTATACAGAAGATAGACACAGAGTACTGGAGAAACTCAACAGTTCCGTCAGCATCTCTGGAGAAAAGGGATGGGTAACATTCTGGATGCTTCTGCAACCATAATAACTGATGAAATAAGCAAACAAATTTGCTGCAAGGTAATGTTGGTTTTGATATTGTTGGTTCTTTGAGATGACCTTGACTGCAAATTTATGCCAAGTCCACAGTGACGTGGCCTAAGATGGCACTCTGCCATCAGTCTGACGAAGGGTCTCGACCTGTAACGTTACCCATTCCTTCTCTCCAGAGATGCTGCCTGCCCTGCTGAGTTACTCCAGCATTTTGTGTCTACCTTCGATTTAAACCAGCATCTGCATTTCTTTCCAACAAATAAAAACGAATAAGCAGATTCAAGTATAATTGTAACTCAAACAAACCACAGTTGTGCATTTTATCATTTTTCATCCACTGGGCGGCACAGTGGTAGAGCTGCTGCTTTGCAGCACTGGAGACCCGGTTCGATCCTGACCTCGGCTGCTATCTGTACAGAATCTGTACGTTCTCACCGTGATCTGCGTGGGTTTTCTCCAAGTGTTCCCGCACTCCAAAGACGTACAGGTATGTAGGTTAATTGGCTTCAGTAAAATTGTAAATTGTCCCTCCTCGTGTGTAGGATAGTCCCTGTGTATGGGTTTATCGCTGGCCAGCTTAGACTCGGTGGGTCGAACTGCGTTGTATCTCTAAAGTCTAAGGTCCATAGACTAAAGTCTAAAAGAGAAAACCCCCCAAAATGCAGGAAATACTCCACAACTCGATAGCGTTGGAAATAAAAAAATTATTACATTGGTGCATTAGTATCCAACAATTCTGGACTATTGATTCAAACATTTGTTCGAATCCCATCAAGGCAATTGGAGAATCCACATGCAAGCAATTTGAAATTGGTTATGCAATCATTAAACAATCACAATACCATTAATCATCATCTGGTAATAACCTCAAGGGAGGGATATCTTTCGTTTGTACCTGGCATGGGCGTATATTTTTGACTCACCTGATGTTGAGTTTTATTTGCTCTCTGAAATAGCCCAGCAAGCTACTCTCTGCAGGTGCTGATTAGTAATAGAAATATAGAAACATAGACAATAGGTGCAGGAGTAGGCCATTTGGCCCTTCGAGCCAGCACCGCCATTCAATATATTCATGGCTGATCATCCAAAATCAGTACACTGTTCTGGCTTTTCCCCACATCCCTTGATTCCCTTAGCCCTAAGAACTAAATCTAACACTCTCTTGAAAAGATCCAGTGAATTGGCCTCCTTTGCCTTCTGTGGCAGAGAATTCCACAGATTCACAACTCATGGGGTGAAAAGGTTTTCCCCATCTCAGTCCAAAATGGCCTACCCCTTATTCTTAAACTGTGATCCCTGGTTCTGGACTCCCCCTACATCGGGAACATTTTTCCTGCATCTAGTCTCTCCAATCCTCTAAGAATGTTACATGTTTCTATAAGATTGCCTCTCATGCTTCTAAATTCCAGCGAATACAAGCCCAGTCAACCCATATGTCAGTCCCGCCATCCCGGGAATTAACCTGGTGAACCTACGTTGCACTCATTCAATAGCAAGAATTTTCAAGCCTCAATTAGGAGACCAAAATTGCACACAATACTCCAGGTGCGATCTCACCAGTGCCCTGTACAACTGCAGTGGGACCTCCTTGCTCCTAAACTCAAATCCTCTTGCAATGAAGGCCAACATGCCATTAGCTTTCTTCACTGCCTGCTGTACCTGCATGCTTACTTTCAGTGACTGATGTACAAGCACATCCAGGTCTCGTTGTACCTCCGCTTCTCCTAACCTGACACCATTCAGATAATAATCTGTCTTCCTGGTCTTGCCACCAAAGTGGATAACCTCATATTTATCCACATTATACTGCATCTGCCATGCTTCTGCCCACTCACCCAACTTATCCAAGTCACTCTGCAGCCTCATAGCATCCTCCTCAGGGCACTGGTGAGCTCACACTGCCACCCAGCTTTGTGCAATCCGCAAACTTGGAGATGTTACATTTAATTCATTCGTCCAAATCATCAATATAGATTGTAAATAACTGGGGTCCCAGCACTGAGCCTTGCATCACCCCACTAGTCACTGCCTGCCATTTTGAAAAGGACCCATTAATTCCTACTCTTTACTTCTTGTGTGCCAACCAGTTCTCTATCCATGTCAATACACTACGACCAACACCATGTGCTCTAATTTTGCACACTAATCTCTTCTGTGGGACTTTGTCAAAGGCTTTTTGAATGTCCAGATACACCACATCCACTGGCTCTCCCTTATCCATTCTACTTATTACATCCTCAAAAAATTCCAAAAGATTAGTCAAGCATGATTTACCTTTCATAAATCCATGATGACTTTGACCGATCCAGTCACTGCTTCCAAATGCGCTGCTATAACATCTTTAATAATTGACTCCAACATCTTCCCCACTACCGATGTAAGGCTAACTGGTCTATAATTCTCCGTTTTCTCTCTCCCTCCTGTCTTAAAAAGGGGACTTACATTGGCTACCCTCCAGTCCACAGGAACTAATCCACAGTCGAGAGAACATTGGAAAATTATCACCAATGCATTCACGATTTCCAGGGCCACCTCCTTGAGTACTCTGGAATGCAGACCATTAGGCCCTGGGGATGTATCTGCCTTCAGTCCCAACAGTTTACCTAACACCATTTTCTGACGAATGTGGATTCCCTTCAGTACCTCCCTCCCATTAGATCCTCGGTCCCCTAGTATTTCCGAGAGATTTTGTGAAGACAGAAGCAAAATACTCGTTTAACTGTTCTGCCATTTCCTTGTTTCCCATTATCAATTCACCTGTCTCTGACTGTAAGGGACCTACATTCGTCTTCACTAATCTTTTTCTTTTTACATACCTAAAGAAACTTTTACAGTCAATGTTTATATTCCCCGCAAGCTTTCTTTCATGCTATTTCCCCCCCTCTTAATTAACCCCTTTGTTCTCCTCTGTTGAGTTCTAAATTTCTCCCAGTCCTCTAGTTTGCCGCTTCTTCTGGCCAATTTATATGCCTCTTCCTTGGCTTTAACACTATCCTTGACTTCCTTTGTCAGCCACGGTTGAGCCACCTTCCCAGTTTTATTTTTTCACCAGACAGGGATGAACAATTTTTGGAGTTCATCCATGCGGTCTTTAAATCTTTGCCATTGCATCTCCACTGCCAACCCTTTAAGTACAATTTGCCAGTCTATCCTAGCCAATTCCCATCTCATACCTTCAAAGTCTCCTTTATTCAAGTTCTGAATTAACTGTGTCACTCTTCATCCTAATGCGGAATTCCACCATATTATGCCCAAGGGGCCTTGCACAACAAGATCGCTAACTAATCCTTCCTCATTATACAATACCCAGTTCTGGGATGGCCTGCCCTCTAGTTGGTTCCTCTACATATTGGTTTAAAAGCCCATCCCGTATACATTCCAGGAAATCCTCCAATTTGGTTGGCCCAATCTATATGTAGATTAAAGTCACCTATGATAACCTCTGTACCTTTGCTACACGCATCCCTAATTTCCTGCTTGATGCTATCCCCAACCTCCCTACCTCTGGATTTAGTGGTCTGTATAAAACTCCAACAAGAGTATTCTGCCCTTGGCTATTTCGCAGTTCTACCCATACCGATTCTACAGCATCCAAGCTAATGTCTCTCCTTGCTATTAATCTCTTCTTTAACCAACAATGCCACCCCACCTCCTATTCCTTTCTGTCTATCCTTCCTGAAAATCGTATACTGCTGCATGTTTAGCTCCCAGCCTTGGCCACCCTGGTGCAATGTCTCCGTAATTCCAACTATATCATATTCCTTAACTACTAACTGCACATTCAATTCATTCACCTTATTACAAATGCTCCTCGCATTAAGGCACAAAGCTTTCAGGTTAGTTTTTCTTATCTCCCTTCTACCTTTTGCTACTGTCCTCCTTTTATGGCCTTCTGTCTCCTTGCATTGGGTCCCATCCTCCTGCCCTGTTAGTTTAAACGTGTCCTTTCCTACACTCTCTTTCCCGTTAGCTGCACGGATACGGGTCCACGTTGTTGCCTCCAACGCTTCCACGATGGCCATGAATACCTTGCCAGCATTGTCCACATCCATGAACAAATAAATTATCTAGTCATACATTTCCCAATTGTTTACTTATTACTCTCTCTGTGAGTAAATAGTTAGTGCCATGCTAATTTTATTTGGAAACACCACTGCTCTTTGTAATTACTCTTTTATAATAGGTCGATTGGTTTGAAATCAATAGCACATTGAAGGATTATGGGCCTGTCCCACTTAGGCGACTTTTTAGGTGAGTGCAGGAGACTCTACGCTTGCCACATGATCACCACATGGTCACCACATGTTCGCTGGTGTTCTCTGGTGAGTCTCCTTCATGGTCGCGAGGAGTTCCTGCATTCTGGGAACTAGTCGCGGCCTCAGTATGGTCGCCGCAAATCTTTCAACATTGGTCGCCATGGAAAAAATCAATAATCCTGTAGTCGTAGGTGCAGTTGTAATGGGATCGCCATGTAGTTATAGGTAGTCAAAGGTAGTTTTAGTTAATCGCCTTTGCTGACCGGTCATTTTCATTGGCTCATTGGGGAAAAAAAACGTAAGCACGAGTTTTCAGAACCAAGGATAACCAACCGGTAATGTTAAATGCCCGCCGACCTTCACAGCTGTGTATCTCTGGCTTATTAAAAGTCGTCTGGCTTCTTAAAAGTATCTCCACTCCTTCTCCCCCCTTTCCTCCCCCTCCCCCCTCTTTTAAAGGACTTGCCGTACACTGTGCTAGCCATCTTAAGCTTCCAGTTCATCGCGGTGTGTGTCTGTATCACCTTGGCTTTGCACTGTGTGAATTTCAGACAACGCTCCCCCCGCTTGCCCTGGCCCCCGCCTTTGCAATGTGTTTGCGTGTGTGTGTGTGTTCCACTCTGACAGTCGCCATTCCAGTTCCCGTTTTTTCAGGCGATTGCCGGCGAATTGACAGTCGTCGGCAGTCCGCTGAAAAATCACCTGTGGGACAGGCCCTTTAGATTGATCATGCCACAAAGATTCAAAATATTTATTTTATTTCCCACATCAATATACCAAAAGCTAAACACAAAATGTAAAATTAGGCAAATACAATACAAATTTGTCAAATCAATTTCCATGCTATGAATATAGAAATTACTTTCTAAGCCGCAAACATTTGCTTTTTTATTATATTTTCAAACTTCACCAGTGGGAAATTGGGTGATTCAATTTATATTTCAATTTTAAAACTCCAGCAGTGTTTAGCCAAGGTTAACCTTTATTCTGCACCAATTAGAAGGGCAGAACATTTAAAACAATATATACAGTAAAATTGCAATAATCTGACACCCTTGGGATTTGGTAGTGCCTGGACTGACAGATTTTCTAGGACCATTAGATGTTGTCCTTTATTAATACCCCCAACTACAAGAAAGTATGTTTTAAAAAAAAAGAGGTTTAAGTAGCACTAAGACTTTTTCAGTGTACCAGGTGCGGTTTAAGGGAGCCTCGGAAATGGAGCCCTGGTGTGTAAAAGGGAGCACTGCAAACATCACCCCAGTGGCCAGAAGGTTGAATCTTTGGAAACAACTTTGGGATTTCCGAACAACTGCATATCAGATTATCGGAGTTTCACCGCATTTGATGCACTCAGATTTGCTCTTTGCTGGGAACACCATGTTAGTGACACCCAAGTCTGCTGAGTAACTCCAGCAGTTCAACTATCTGATGCTGCCCGATGATTAAGTCATGGATGATGTCTGAGTGTGGACCGAGCATTCAGTTAACAGCAAACCTGCCTAATCTAGACTGTATTGTGTGTGTAGGTGCTCATGCCTGCCTGGATTATATCACAAAACCCCTTTAAGTAATAGAATGGCCTGCTCTTTCCCTGCCCAAGGGAATGTGCAGATATTGAAGGACCACCCGCTGCCTGGTGTGACGGACATGTTGCTTTTACTCTCAAGTGATAAGAAGGGAAATGGCTATCTTTTCAACGTTTATGTTGTGGACATGCCATGGTGTGATAACTCTGACCGCTGCACTAAATTTCCCTGCTGGGTCTTCCACTGCTGCAATAATCTGGTCTCTGACAGCAATATTGGAATCTGCTCGTACCTGCTCTTGGGCTCCTGAATGGTGACCAAACCAATATCTGGTTTTGCAATGTTTCAGACAGCATCTCTTGGCAACTATATAGACAATGATCAGTATATAATGTACCCTGAGGAATTTAGCTCTATATTTATTTGATTAAGCGGTTATTTTCTGAGTACTTGTGAAAGTTTCAAACCAATATGGGGCAGCAGAGTAGCACAGTGATAGTTGCTGCCTTAGACCCAGGTTCTATCCTGACTATGGGTGCTGTCTGTACGGAGTTTGCCCATTCTCCCTGTGACCACGTGTGGTTTTTTTTCCGGATGCTCTGGTTTCCTCCTATATTCCCAGAAGACATGCAGGTCTGTAGTATAATTGGTGGTGGGCTGAAGAGCCTATTTCTGTGTCTCTAAACTAATCTAAATAAAATGGGCCCCCACTATAGTCTTGCCAATGGAACATACAGAGGGACTTTAACTGCATCATCAATACAGCTTGTATAATAAACACAAATTGTGGTCAACAATGCATTTATAGTGCACTAACTTTTATCATTTTTAAACTCACATTCTGATCTGCACTGCAGAGGCAAATAGGCCTAAAATAGCCATATCGGAATCTGCAGCAGTTCCATTTCTCCCAATCCATTGCGAGTATTCAATTACTTTCTCTTTTGCTGGACACAATCTTCATGCAAGCTAATGTCTCCTCATTGTGGGAGATCTAATTCCAACTCATTGATTATTCTCATTCAATATTCCTTCACTTCACTGACGAACGGTAAATGCTACTCATTTTATTAGTGAAGTCCATCCTGACAAAACTACGCAATATAGGTATTTTCTTCCACTGATTTATATTTCTCATGCGCGAGTTCCAATTTTACCTCTCTTCAAATTTACCCCTAGACTTATTCCCTGCCATTCCCCCTTATCCACATTAGATCTAATATGCAATGGAAGGGTAAATGTCAATTGGCGAATTTCTGGGTAATTTCATCAAATAACTGGGTAATTTTTCACCTGTTTTGTTGCCTTAATATACACTAAGTGGAAAATATACGGTTAATAGGTGATAGGAGCAGAATTAGCCATTCAGCCCATCAAGTCTACTCAGCCATTCAATCATGGCTGATCTATCTCTCCCTCCTAACCCCACTCTCTTGCCTTCTCCCCGTAACCCCTGACACGAATGGCAAGACCCTTAATAGCATTAATGTGGCGAGGAATCTTGGGGTCCAAGTCCATAGCTCCCTGAAAGTGCCAAAACAAGTAGATAGAGTTGTTAAAAAAAGGGTGTATGGTATGCTTGCTTTCATTGACTAGAGCATTCAGAGCATTGAGTATGAGAGTCAGGAAGTCATGTTGCAGCTTTATATATCTCTGGTTAGACAGCATTTGGAATATTGTGTGCATTTCAGGTCGCCCCTTTACAGAAAGAATTTGGAGGATTTGGAGAAGTTGCAGCAGAGATTTATCAGAATGCTGTCTTGACAAGTTTAGTATAGAGATACAGCACGAAAACAAGCTCTTTGGCCCACGGAGACCGCACCGACCAGCAATCCCCGCACATTAACACTACTCTACACACACTAGGGATAATTTGACATTCATATCAAGCCAACTAACCTACAAACCTGTACATCTTTGGAGTGTGGGAGGAAACCGAAGATCGTAGAGAAAACCTACCCAGGTCACGGGGAGAACATACAAACAAGAGGGTATTACTTTTCAATTGAGGTTGGACAAACTTGCATTGTTGTCTCTGTAGTGTTGGCGGTTTGGGGGGGGAGGGGCGGTGGGGGGGGGAGACCTGATAGATTTATATGAAATTATGAGAGGCATTAACAGGGAAAATTGTCAGAAACATTTTCACCCAGGTGTAAATGTCAAAGACTAGAGGGCATAGCTTTAAGGTGAAAAGGCAACGTTTAAAGGCAACGTTTATCTCATATGTTTGCAAACTGTATAAAAATAAAAAAATTCTGGGTAAATATTTTCAGTATAATATCTAAAGTGACCAGCACACAATTGGACCCGGATCCAAAATTAATAATACTCGGAACATTAGAATTAAATCAAACATTTACAACAACACAAAGAAACGTTATTGATTATAGTATAATAACGGGAAAAAAATTAATTCTAAAATTTTGGAAAGGCCCTATAACCCCCACAATCAAAATGTGGATTATAGAAATGACGGAGACCTTAAACGTGGAAAGAATCAGATTTTCCCTGTTGGACAAACAGGAATTATTCGTTGGAACATGGTCTCCCTTTATTGATTATTT
Source organism: Malacoraja senta (assembly GCA_038087875.1). Classification (NCBI taxonomy): domain Eukaryota; kingdom Metazoa; phylum Chordata; class Chondrichthyes; order Rajiformes; family Rajidae; genus Malacoraja; species Malacoraja senta. Next base: position 40,984,405 of record CM075982.1, on the reverse strand, counting down.
AAAGGGTCAGAATGGTTCAGCACAGGAACCTGACTAACACTCGGGCTAAAGAATGGATGAAATGCTATACTCTGAAATGTACGAATATATCTCGAATGAAGTTTTTTATTTTAATAAATTTTTCCATTCTTCTTTAACTATCTTTTTCTTTTCTGTTTTGTTTTTTGTTTTTTGCTTTTGTTTTTTTTTTTTTTTTTTTCTTTGTCTCTCTTTTCTTCTCTCTCTTTTCTTTCTTTACTTCATCTATCTTTTTAGTTCTATCTAGTTTAAAAAAACGAAAAAGGCAAAAGGTATTGGAGACAATGTAATAATAATTGACAATATTATCAATTCAAAAATGTAAGACTGGTAATGATGTTAATAGGTTGTGTACTTATCTCCAATAAAAAATATTTTCAAAAAAAATAAAAAAAAATAAAGGAGATGTGCAGATGCCCATCACTCTTAACACAGAGTGGTGGGCACCTGGAATGCTTTACCAGGGCTGATGGTGGAGGCAGATACATAAGTGTTATTTAAGAGACTTTTAGATAGGCACAGTTATATGAAAGGAATGGAGGAATATGAATCATATGCAGGCACATGAGTTAAGTCGTCAAGAGTCAAGAATGGTAGGGAAGTGTCGGAAATGGTCCAGGTGTATTTGAGTGCCGGATGGAAGTTGGTGGTGAAGCGGATGAAGCGGACGAACTTCTACCATTCCTTGACCTCACTATCTCCATCGCAGGTGATAGACTTCTTACCGACATCCACTACAAACCTACCAACTCCCATAGCTATCTGGACTACACTTCTTCCCACCCTGCTTCCTGTAAGGACTCCATCCCCCACTCCCAATTCTTCCGTCTACGCCGCATCTGCTCCCAGGATGAGGCATTCCACACCAGGGCATCCGAAATGTCCTCATTCTTCAGGGAACGGGGGTTCCCCTCCTCCACCATAGATGAGGCTCGCACCAGGGTCTCTGCCATACCCCGCAACACTGTTCTCTCTCCCCATCCCCCCCACTCACAACAAGGGCAGAGTCCCCCTAGTCCTCACCTATCACCCCACCAGCCGTCACATACTACAAGTGATCCTCCGTCAGTTTCGCCACCTCCAACGTGACCCCACCACTCGCCACATCTTCCCATCTCCCCCCATGTCTGCCTTCCGCAAAGACCGCTCCCTCCGTAACTCCCTTTGCCAATTCTTCCCTTCCCTCCTGTACTACCCCCTCCCCGGGTACTTTCCCTTGCAACCGCAAGAGATGCAACACTTGTCCCTTCACCTCCCCCCTCGACTCCATTCAAGGACCTAAGCAGTCATTCCAGGTGCGACAGAGGTTCACCTGCATCTCCTCCAACCTCATCTATTGCATCTGCTGCTCTAGATGTCAGTTGATCTACATCGGTGAGACCACGCGGAGGCTTGGCGATCGTTTCGCCGAACACCTCCGGTCGGTCCGCAATAACCAACCTGACCTCCCGGTGGCTCAGCACTTCAACTCCCCCTCCCATTCCGTATCTGACCTCTCTGTCCTGGGTCTCCTCCATGGCCACAGCGAGCAACTCCGGAAATTGGAGGAAATGCACCTCATATTCCGCTTGGGCAGTCTACATCCTGGGGGCATGAACATTGAATTCTCCCAATTCTGCTAGCCCTTGCTGTCCCCTTCCCTTCATCAGCCCTCTGGTTGTCTCCTCCCATCCCCCAGCCCTCGGGCTCCTCCTCCGCCTTCTTTCCTTTTTTCCTTTCTTCTCCCCACCCCCTATCAGTCTGAAGAAGGGTTTCGGCCCGAAACGTTGCCTATTTCCTTCGCTCCATAGATGCTGCTGCACCCGCTGAGTTTCTCCAGCATTTTTGTGTACCTTCGATTTTCCAGCATCTGCAGTTCCTTTTAACAGAGGAGTGCTATCTACTGGGTACCTTCGCAGAGCTCCACCATCAAGTCATTATATAATGTTTTGACAGGGTTGTGGTGTTTTGAAGCGTGGTTTGTAATGAAAGACTGGAGTAGGTGTATACAATATTCTGGAGGTTTCGGAGAAATTCTGAGCAGAAGTTAAACTACGCAGCTCATAATCTTGGAGGGGTTTCTCCATGGCTTCAGGTTTCCGTGCTGTATGACTCTATAAGGTAGTGCAAAAAGGAATAGAGATTTAGAAAAGTGCAGGGATTGTAGTGGATGATAGTAAAGGATCATCCTACCACAACCAGAGAGCAGTGCTGAACTACTTCTTTGATGACCCTCGGACTATCCTTGATCGGACTTCAAGTCAAGTCAAGTGAGTTTATTGTCATGTGTCCCTGGTAGGACAATGAAATTCTTGCTTTGCTTGAGCACAACAGAACATAGTAGGCATTTACTACAAGGCATTCTATAAATATATACACAATGGTCAATATACTGATAAAGTGCAAATAACAGTATTGGCTAGTAAAGTTCAGTGTTATGTCCGAGCCAGGTTTAATAGCCTGATGGCTGTGGGGAAGTAGCTGTTCCTGAACCTGGTTGTTGCAGTCTTCAGGCTCCTGTACCTTCTACCTGAAGGTAGTAGGGAGATGAGTGTGTGGCCAGGATGGTGTGGGTCCTTGATGATGCTGCCAGCCTTTTTGAGGCAGCGACTGTGGTAGATCCCCTCGATGGAAGGGAGGTCAGAGCCGATGATGGACTGGGCAGTGTTTACTACTTTTTGTAGTCTTTTCCTCTCCAGGGCACTCAAGTTGCCGAACCAAGCCACGATGCAACCGGTGAGCATGCTCTCTGGAGCAGCAAGACTTGTTGACTTTACCTTGCACTAAACGTTATTCCCTTATCATGTATCTGTACACTGTAAATGGGTCGATTGTAATCATGTACTGTCTTTCTGCTGACTGGTTAGCGCGCAACAAAAAGCTTTTCACTGTACCTCGGTACACGTGACAATAAACTAAACTGAACTGGTTTGATTTTTTAAAAAAGTATCAATAGTAAGCACAATTAAATATTGACTGTATAATGAGTAGTTAGATCATATTGTGCACTAGCAATATGTTGAACTATCAAAGTAAAGAGGCGTTGTTACCACTGCTTTGAGAGGCCTTTCTCACTCAGTTGCAACCAAACAATGACTCCAGGCCTGTCCTTGACACACACCTTCACTGCCCTGACACAGAAGACCGGCTCTTCTTCTGAGCTTCAGGAGATAACCATAACAAAGGCTTTCTATTGCTTTCCCTGCTTGTGAGCTGACCTTTGTGCGAACCCAGCTCGACAGGCCACACTAAGATAATCAGTACCCCCCTGTGGGTTTAAAGGATTATTTTATCTATTTCTTTGAATAGTGTAGGAACCCTCATGATTATTTATTTTTTGTTTAATTTTATCTGGGAATATTCAATTATGTGCTGTGGTATTGTTTTAGTAAAGGTGGCCTACAGTTAATTTTCATAAGATGACAATAATAAACACGTGAATTTTGACCTTTGTTTTTTATTCTTGTACATTTAAAAATAGTGCAAATTTTGACGTTATATCTACAATCGACTTAGCAGCTTTGTTTAAAATTTGCTTAAATTGAACTCTTAACCTTTCGTGCAGCTATAGACCTACGTATTAGATGAAGACAATTACATCCTGGATGAAGTTTATTCTTTCTGGTAAATCATTAGCTGTTGGATACAGCATTTAGTACACTTGTACAATCATCTCTGCCAGGAAGTGAATCTTAGCAATATTAGTGTAAAAACCAGAGGCGGGTGCGAAGCAATGAAAATGTGCTGGGTTTTGTTTATAATGGCTGTTTCTAGGCATATTGATGAAATCGCCTGCTTTTTAGAAGATTAATAAGGGTGGGGATAGAAGCTTGTATCTTTACCTTTCCCCAATTACTACATGCAGTTAAAACACACAAAATGCAGGTCCACTTTAAATAACCAGTTCAGCAAAGTCAGTCAAGAGACGAGAGGAAAATGTCAAGAATTTATATAGTTCAAGTTTCAATTTATGATCGTAAGATTCTATGAAACTATGAAATGATAGATGGATGAGAGGGGCTTCAACAACACCAAACCTGTGATCTTTCTCATATCGTCATAGTTGCACGGCAATCAATATTTTTTCTTTATGTTATCAGTGTGGCTGTTTTCATTTGGCACCTGTGCACATATAACCGTGCCCCTAGTTTAATCTCCATTCTCCTCTTCATTCTTGAACATTCTGAAGTGGGGCTCCTAAAGTACCAGCAACCTATTTCATGCATGAGCCTAGGACATTGAACGTTGTAAGCTGCTATTCAACCATAGAGGGCATCTGAGGCAAATCCAGTCTTGTGCATTTATTTGGTGCTCAAGTGCCTGATGGATATCACTAGGCGCTAGGGGCACTGAGGCCAGTTGTGATTTGTAGTTTAGAGATAGTTTAGTTTAGAGATACAGCGCGGAAACAGGCCCTTTAGCCCACCGAGTCCGTGCCGACCAGCAATCCCTGCACATCAACACTATCCTACACACACTAGGGACAATTCACACATACACCAAGCCAATTAACCTACAAACCTGTACATCTTTGGAGTGTGGAAGGAAACCGAAGAGCTCTGAGAAAACCCACGCAGGTCATGGGGCGAAAGTACAAACTCCGTACAGACAGCACCCGTAGTCAGGTTCGAACCTGGGTCTCTGGCGCTGCTAGCGCTGTAAGGTAGCAACATTACCACTGCGCCACCGTGCCGTCCCTTTGATATTCAAACTTTGTTGGCAATGTTGCGGTCCAAATGACTTAGAAGCTGCCCATGTAGAGCATTTGACCACCTGGTATCCCAACATCCAGCGGCAAGTACTGGATTGAAACCCAGTTCCAGAACATGGCAAAAATAGAGAGTGTGATCAGCAACCCTACTCTCTCCAGTGGTGGGATTGGGAACACACATTCTCCAGTAGTTGAGACTGAGAGTAACAAAATCTCCTGTGAGCTTGACTGGAAGTAGCATCTTCGGCAAGACAGGCAGCAGCATGAGGTTTCACGGTGGTGTAGTGAGAGAGTTGCTGCCCTACAGTGCTAGAGACCCTGGTTCGATCCTGACCAAGGGTGCTGCTTGTACAGAGTTTGTACATGCTCCCCGTGACTGCGTGGGATTTCTCTGGGAGCTCTGGTTTCCTTCTACACTCCAAAGACGTACAGGTTTGTAGGTTAATTGGCTTCGGTAAGACTTGAGAATTGTCTCTAGTGTTTAGGATAGTGCGAGTGTACGGGGATCACTGGTCAGCGCAGACTCAGTGGGCCAAAGGGCCTCTTTCTGCTTTGCATCTCTAGACGTCACATGTTCCTTCTATCCAGAGATGCTGCCTGTCCTGCTGAGTTACTCCAGCATTTTGTGTCCATCTAAGCACACTTTCTCAGGCAGAAATACATGCCAGTGGGTTAGATTAGCAGTGACTCTTTTTCCTGGGACTGAGACTGGTGGTGACATACTGTCTCATGAGCGAGACAGGCAGCAGCACATTCCAAGGGGTGAGGCAAATTTGAAATGGGCATCTTTTCCTACTAGGAGTGGACATTCTTGACTTTGCAGACGACATATCACTCCTTTCACACACAGAGATACAAATGCAGAAGACGGACAGACTCTCAGAAGCTGCAACAAAACTTGGTCTCACACCCAATACAGCAAAGACATAGGTGATGAGGATCCATCACAAAACCAGCAACCCTATCCTTATGCACAGCACTGCTCTAGAGAAGGTAGAAACATTCACATACCTAGGCAGTGTTGTGGACATCACCGGAGGGGCAGAGGTAGACATAAGAAGTAGAATCAATAAGGCTAGGGTGGTGTTTAACATGCTCAGGAAGATCTGGAGCTCAAAACACATCTCAATCAACCCCAAAATACGTATCTTTAACTCAAATGTGAAACAGGTGATGCTGTATGGATCAGAGTCATGGAAATCAACAAAACACACTACAAACAGGCTGCAAACATTCACTAACACCTGCCTTAGGAGAATACTTAACATCTGGTGGAGAATCAAAGTAAGGTATGTGGACGTGGAAAAGGACAAGCCAGGAGCCCATTAACTTACAAATTCGAAGGAGAAACCTGCCACAAACATCACTCGGCAAGCCCTGAAATGGAATCTCCAGGAAAAAGGTAAAGAGGTTGCCCCAGGAACAGCTGGAGAAGAGGTGTCTAGACAGAAATGTCTGAGAGTGGGCTCAACTGGGGAGATCTGGAAAGAACTGCCAACAACCGAGGGAGGTGGAGTTCATCCCTAGAGGAGCAAAGGGCTAAAGAAGAAGAAGAAGTGTGAATGTTTACTGTCTAGTCAGTCAGTCAAATAAAGATTTGGGGAGGATTATTCCAGTAGAAGGGTCTCGACCTGAATCGTCACCCATTCCTTCTATCCGGAGATGCTGCCCGTCCTGCTGAATTACTCCAGCATTTTGTGTCTATCCTTGGTGGAGTCTGAAGAATGGTCTGACCCAAAACGTCACCCATTCCTTCCATCTGGTGATGCTGCCCGTCCCGCTGAATTACTCCAGCATTTTGTGTCTATCTTCATTGTACACCAGCATCTGCAGTTCCTTTCTACACAGTACTTCAAATGTTGCGTCACCAACATCTTGTGCGATTGTAACATAATGTCCCAACTTCTTCATTAAATACCCTGACTGATGAAGGCCAATGTGCAAAAAGCCTTTATTACCACCCTATCTATCAGGAAAGTATGCAGTTGTACTCCTAGATCCTTCTGCTTTCCTACATTCTCCAGGGTCCTCCTATTCACTGTGAGATTCCTGCTTTAGATTGTCTTTGGAAACTGCGACACTGCACACCTATCTGCAATAAACTCCATTAGTCAACCCTCAGCCCACCGCCCCAGTTCATTAAGGAGATTTTCGATAGCCAATTTCACAACTTAGTTTGTGGTTTATATCAAGGATTTGAATGAGAATGTACAAGCTACCTACTTTAGTGTCATCTGCATACATACTAATCATGCCATGTACAGTCTCATCCAAATCGTTGATATAAACCACAAACAACAATGGGCCCAGCACTGATCCCTAAGGCTTCCAGTCCGAAAAGTACCCTTCCAATAACATCCTCGGCTTTCTTATATGAAGCCAATACTGTATCCAATTATAGACACAGAAAGCTGGAGTAACTCAGTGGGACAAACAGCATCTCTGGAGAGAAGGAATGGGTGAAATTTCAGGTCGAGACCCTTCTTCAGACTCAAATTTTGGGTTGAGACCCTTCTTCAGACTAGGTCTCCGTGGATCCTATGTGATTTGACCGTCCAGAGCAGCCCACCATGCGGAATCTTATCAAAGGCTTTGTTGAAGTCCATATAGACAATTTCTATGGCCCTGCCCTCATTAGCCTTTATGCTTACTGCTTCAAAAAAACTCAATCGAATTCATAAGACACGATCTCTCACATACAAAAGCATGCCGACATTTCCTAATGCTTATATCCAAATACTTATGTTTCATCCCTCAGAATCCTCTCCAGCAGCTTATGTACCACAGATGTTAGGTTCACTGATTTATAGTTCCCAGGCTTTTCCTTGCAGCCCTTCTTAATTAGAGGGTCAACATTAGCCAACATCCAGTCATCGGCACCTCACCCATGTCTAACGATGTCTGGTATCTAACTCTGCCAGGGTTCCAGTAATTTCTTCTTTAGCTTCCCACAGTGTCCTCGGATATATCTGACCCAGCCCGGGAGATTTATCTACCTTCATACGTCCTAGGACATCCAGCACAACCTCAACCATAATACGGACTGCCCTCTAAATATGATGCGTAGGAAGGAACTGCAGATGCTGGTTTATACCGAAGATAGATACAAAGTGCTGGAGTAACACAGTGTGTCAGGCAGCATCTCTGGGGAATAGGAATTGGTGATGCTTCACCCATAAAATTGCCGTCAGTCTGAAGAAAGGTCCCGACCGAAAACGTCATGATCCTTTTTCTCCAGAGATGCTGCCTGACCCGTTGAGTTACTCCAGCACTTTCTGTCTATCTGTCCTCAGCACATCTCCATTAACTGCCCCAGGTTCCCTTGCCTTCATGTTTTAATCCGGGAACCCATGTAGTTCTCTATTGTAAATAAAGTTCATTTATGGGCATAGTAAACCAAATTCAGTTAAAGAATTTACATTTTCAGTTCTTACATTGATGTCGTTAATAGTATGTAAAAGAGTGGCCTTGATAACTCAGGCAGTAAAAGATTTGAATTTTTAGATACTGAGAAAGTCCTTTCACTTGGTTGTTATCTGGGATCCAAATCCCTCTTGTAATAATAATAAGACCTAAGACACATACAAGTTCATAATGTAAGTTCATCAGTTATAGGAGCAGAATTAAACCATTCGGTCCTTTAAGTCCACTCTGCCATTCAATCATGGCTGATCTATCTTTACCTCTCAACCCCATTCTCCTGCCTTCTCACTATAACCAATGACACCCAATCTCCGCCTTAAAAATATCCATTGACGGCCTCTACAGCCATATGTGGCAATGACTTCTACAGATTCACCATCCTCTGACAAAATAAATTCCTCCTCATCTCCTTTCTAATGGTGTGTCCTTTTATTCTGAGGCTATGGCCTCTGGTCCTAGTCCCTCCCACTACCGTGGCAACTTTGCAATTGTCCTTTACTGCAGTTTCCAGTTGGCAATATTTATTGACCTCGAAATATGCGGTTCTCCGCGACTCACAATTATCTTCGAGCCAAATGGACACGTGGACGTTGGGAGCTCTGCCACCATTGACAATGATGACATTAGCTACCCACATCTTCCTAGATGTGTCTAAAACTAAGGTTCAAATAGCTTCAAATCTCTAAAACCAGCATGGATGCTGAAAAGTTCTAAAAACCTTCTTATATTTGTTTGATCCAGGGCTGCTTCACTTAGAGACATCTGCCTCAAGTTTCATTTGTAGACCCACATCTTCTGCAGATCTTCTACATGTTGGTCTGGTAATGTTGTTCTTCACATGGTGTACATTAGCCCTTGACAGCAGGTTACTGGAATATTCTCTTTAATCAGCACTGCTACCCTACTACCATAATTCCGAAACATTTTGAATCCAGGAGTATTTACTCGTCCTCTTTGTGCCGTTTCACCACCATATCATATTTCCATGGAGCTATCTGTGCCTGTAATCACAAACCTTATTTATCACACTCTGTGAATTCACATATTAACCAAAGATAGACATAAAAAGCTGGTGTAACTCAGCGGGTCAGACATCATCTCTGGAGAAACCCACATATCCAGTCTCAACAACTACCGGCCAGTCGCACCCACACCAGTGGTGATGAAGTGCTTTGAAAAACTGGTCCGGGGTCACATCACATCACTCCTGCCCCGAAGCTTTGACCCCCACCAGTTTGCGTATAGAGCGAATAGATCCACAGAGGATGCTGTAGCCACAGCCCTCCATGCTGCACTGTCACATCTGGAGCAGCGGGGGAGCTACGTGCGGATGCTCTTTGTGGACTACAGCTCTGCTTTTAACACCATCCTTCCCCACAAACTGGTGGACAAACTGGGGACCTGGGACTTCCACACTCCACCTGCATGTGGATAAAGAGCTTCCTGTCGGGTCGCAGTCAGAGAGTCAGAGTGGGCCATCACACATCTACGGCCCTCAGCCTCAGTACCGGCTCTCCACAGGGCTGCGTGCTGAGCCCCCTGCTTTACACCATCTACACATATGACTGCACCCCCGCCCACCACAGTAACACCATTGTCAAATTCGCGGATGACACCACGGTGGTGGGGCTCATCTCTGGGGGGGATGAGTACGCCTACAGGGATGAGGTGGAGCAGCTGACAGGGTGGTGTGGAGAAAATAACCTGCTCCTCAACACCTCAAAGACCAAGGAGCTCATAGTAGACTACAGAAAGAAGAAAACGGACATTACACCACTAATCATCGATGGGGACTGTGTGGAGAGGGTGGCGGATTTCCGCTTCCTGGGAATCCACATTGAGGAGGACCTGACATGGAGCGTGAACACCTCTGCGCTGCTGAAAAAGGTCCAGCAGAGACTGTACTTCCTGAGGGTGCTCAGGAAGAACAACATCACCCGGAGACTGCTGCTATCCTTTTATCGGTGCTCAATAGAGAGCATCTTAACATACTGTGTATGCGTGTGGTACACCAGCTGCAAAGCGGCTAAGAGGGCTATTGACAACGCCCAGAAGATTATCGGCTGCCCTCTCCTCACCTTGGAGGACCTACACAGTTCCCACTGTCTCAAAAAATCCCAGAACATCATAAAGGACATTTTCCACCCCGGTCACTCCCTGTTTGAACTGCTGCCGTCAGGCAGACGGTACAGACCAATGAGGACAAGGACAAACAGACTCAAAAACTGTTTTTATCCCACAGCAATAAATACACTTAATGTAGCCACCAAATGAGTGCAGGTGTGCTACACACCAAAGGGACTGTGAAATCGACAGAAGAATGTTTTCTTCATGTTATTTATTTTAGTTGTTTATTTTAGACTTTTGCTTTTAGAAATGTGTGAATGGTGCACTGACTGGTTGGCATTTGTAATTTCGTTGTACATGTTTACATGTTATAATGACAATAAAGTATTCATTCATTCATTCATTCAAAAGGAATAGGTGACGTTTCGGTTTGAGAGCCTTCTTCAGCCGGAGAGTCAGGGGAAAGAGAAACACGAGATATGGACGGTGATATAGAGAGATAATGATGATAAAGGAAACAAGCCATTGTTAGCTGTGAGGTAGGTGGAAACAAGTTACAGACAATGAGTCTCAACAAGATGACTTTGAAGCTAGTATGGTTTGGGTAAGGGAGGGATGGATAGAGGGGGGGTGCAAGGGTTACTTGAAGTTAGAGAAATCAATATTTATACCACTGAGTTGTAATCTGCCCAAACGAAATATGAGGTGCTGTAAGTTGCCCAAGCAAAAAGCCTTCCTCCACATATTAACCAGGTCAGATGCTATGATAGACACAAAATGTTGGAGTAACTCAGCGAGACAGGCAGCATCTCTGGAGAGAAGGAATGGGTGATGTTTCAGGTCGAGACCCTTCTTCTCTCCAGAGATGCTGCCAGTCTCGCTGAGTTACGCCAGCATTTTGTGTCTATCTTCGGTTTAAACCTGCATCTGCAGTTCCTTCCTACACATTTCAGATGCTATGACAGTTCATTGAAAGAAATGATTTGTACTTGAGGCCACTGCAAAGCAACATTTAATGTATTTATTTTGAAAAAGTAACTTTAATGCTGAAAATGGTGAACAGAAAATTTATACGTATTCATTAAAATTCAGGAAAAAATTTAAATTTAAATCGCTGTAACATTATCATTTATATGAAAATAGGCAATTTCTTACCTTATCTTTTCAAGTGCATAATGCATTCAATGCTTAAAATATTTTGGAGCCTATTTTCTCTTAATAGACGTCAACGTCTAAATGGCTGATGGTTTCTATAATAGCCCATACCCAGTTACTGCAAATCGCAGTCAAAGAGACACCCTGCTGAGTCTAGATCTGCACTTTATTCTTACTGTCAGTCTTGTTCAGCCTTTATGACTTTGAATCGAAACGACCTGAATTGAATGTGATGCCTGGGAATTTATATGGAGTATTGTCCCAAAGGCATTTTTTCCACTGACAGGTATTAAATAAATTACATGCCCCGCACGGAAGCCTGACAAGCTTCTATTGTTCAATATTGTCAGGGATTCTCAGTCACGTCTGTAGCCTGGATGTGTACAATAAAGAATACATGCAAATGTTATGCCCTAGCTGGCAGCCAGCGATCTCTCACTCAGTTGACTATACTAGGTGCTATGGAGTGCAGCCACTGTACACTTGTCAGACAGATATTTACAGGTGTCAGCATAACAAAATTGCGGTATGAATATTGATTTCTCTAACTTCAAGCAACCCTTGCATCCCCTCTCTTTCCGACCCTCCCCCTCACTAGTCGTCATACTAATTTTACTGTTGTGCCAAGAAAGGCCCTTCCTCGTCTCAACCCGAAATGTCACCTGTTCTTTTTCTCCAGAGATGCTGTCTGACCCACTGAATTACTCCAGCTTTTTGTGTCTTTCTTCAGTTTAAACCAGAATCTGCAGTCCCGTCCTACACATTTTACTGTTGTGATGTTGAGTTTCATTGTCTGTATAACTCGTTGTCACCTTCCCCACAGCCAACAATGGACCATTGTGGGTTCTGCCTTTCCTAGATCATCGTTGCTTTTAGCATACCTTGCATGCATTTGTTCTATGTATCTTCTATACCTCTCATTTCCATTTCCCCTGCCTCTCTGTCCGAAGAAGGGTCTCAACCCAAAATGTTACCCATTTCTATTTCTCCAGAGATGCTGCCTGACTCAACTGAGTTATTCCATCTTTTTATGGCTATCTTCAGTGTAAACAAGCATCTGTAGTTCCTTCCTGCACAAAATAGTACGTTCTTTGTGACAGAGAAAGCTCATTCAAGACATGCATTTCATCAAGCAGGGAAAGCAGTCCCACTTGACCCACTGCAGTTAAGGCAATATGACTCATCAGTACCTGCCTGTTTACACAGCTACGCTAAACAGTGATGAAGAAACAGAATTTATTCCACTCCCTAAAGTAAGGCCAAAGCAATTCAGTCTGAGCTGTGCTGAGTGTGAATTTTTGTTTGTCTTTGTGGGCAAGTTGTAGGATGTGTAACGGTCAAAGAATCTTAATTATGTGAGATTCTGAACTGTGCCCCTGTGATACTGATGCACTGTGACTTTTCCAGTCGACCCTCTTTTACGTAACATTGAGACTGCAGAAACTCCAGACGGCTAGTGTAAAGCTTGGGCCAACCTCCATGGGCATTCTCCTGTTAAGTACTGCCTGCAGAAGCCCAGCCACTGGAATGTGGGTGATAAGAGTTGCTTGACACCCAGAGAAGCTCAAATATTTAAATGTTAATTAGTAGCCCAACCATTATCAAGCTAATTGGATCCAAAACATAAGTGGCTGAAGAGTAAAAGGCAAAGAAAAAATCTGTGTCATGGGATTGATCTTAATTACGTATGTTAAGTGCAAGGGGTGCTCTGAATACATTGCAAACATTTGAGGTTTTTTACTTTGCAACTTAAGAAATAAGATTAGGAGGAGCACAGGTGGCCCTTGAACCTGCTCCATCCTTCAACAGGATCATTGTCGATCTTCTTCATCAATGGCATTTTCCTGAAAATCCCCAAATATCCGGATTTTAGGGCGGTCACAGTGGCGCAGCGGTAGAGTTGCTGCCTTACAGCAAAATGCAGCGCCAGAGACCCGGGTTCGATGCCGACCACGGGTGTTGTCTGTATGGAGTTTGTACGTTCTCCCCGTGATCTGCGTGGGTTTTCTCCGAGATCTTCGGTTTCCTCCTACACTCCAAAGACGTACAGGTTTGTAGGTTAATTGGCTTGATTAATTGGCTTGATAAAAATGTAAAATTGTCCAAGTTGGCGATATGCAGAGTACTGCCGACTACAGAATTCAGAAGGTTCAGAAGGATTTCTCTGATATTCAGCAATCTATCAATCTCCGTATTTAATGTAATTAATGACTGAGCAACCCCACTCTCTGTTGTACAGAATTCCAAAGAGTAACCAGTGATTGAGAAAAGAAAATTCTTATTTCACCCCACATTGTCAACCACTTATTTTGAGACCGTGATCCCTAGTTCTAGACATATCAGTCAGCGGAAGTATATTCTCTGTGCCTATTCTGTCAAGTCTGCCAAGAATTTTATTAATTTCATAGAAGTCACCTCTCCTTCTTTTATACTCTAAAACTAGAGGCCTAACCTACTCAATCTCACTTTATATGTTGCCCCGTTGAGGGTGTTTAGTTTAGTTTTAGTTGAGAAATACAGCACAGAAACAGGCCCTTCGGCCCACCGAGTCCGCGCCGACCAGCCATCCCGCACATTAACACTATCCGACACACACTAGGGACAATTTACACATACGCCAAGCCAATTAACCTGCAATTACCTGTACGTCTTTGGAGTGTGGGAGGAAACCGAAGATCTCAGAGAAAACCCACGCGGTCACGGCGAGAACGTACAAAGTTCATACAGACAGCGCCCACAGTCGGGATCGATCCCGGGTCTCCGGCGCTGCAAGAGCTACAAGGCAGCAACTCTACTGCTGCGTCATGTGCCGCCCCTTGTGTTAGTTCACAAGGAGAACATTTACTAGTGTCCACTGGGACCAGAGGTCTACTGGAGGGATAGACTGAAGAAGGCTCCAGTCTGAAGAAGGGCCCCGACCCGAAACGTTACCTATTTCTTTTTCTCCAGAGATGTTGCCTGACCCACAGACGTACTCCAGCACTTGCGTCCACCTTCGGTTAAAATCAGTATCTTCAGTTCCTTTCTACACATCGACCAGAAGGACGTGGGTTCGTGGGCTGAGCCGGTCGATGGCGACGGAGTAGGCCCTGCAGCAGCCTGGGGCTCACCTGGATCGGAAACCACACCAGTAAATCAAACTTGGACTTTTGTAAATGGCGCAAAAACATGGTGATACGTGCATGTGTGATCGCTGCAAAAAGAATTTCAATGTGCCGTGCAGACGTGATAATAAAGTACCATTGAACCATTGTCTGCCAAATGAGACATTTATAATGTTAATCAATGCACAATGCAGATTTAGCACCAGCCCAGTCACTTGTAAGCTCGGTTCTACCCAAATCTCTCAGTCATTAATTAGTTGGTCTGTACTATTGCACACACAGAGGAGCTGTAATGAGTCATATTCAAAGAGGACATTAATTAATTGCAGTTTAGATACTGGTTAACTCATTTTGAGTGTGACAATGATTGAAAAGTGCTTGATCGGTTCTACACAGAAGTAGAAATCTGTAGAAGTCGCAAATCAAATCAAAAATCAAAAAACTTTATTTGCCATTTGTGCTTACACACATAGGAACTCTTGTGCGGTTGTTCAGAGAGTCAAGTCAAGTCAAGTCAAGTTAAAAAGACACACAGAAAGACACATAATCTATAAAAACATATAGAGTGAGGAGCCGCCATCTTGAAGGAACGGCTGCTGAACAGCAGCCGTCCGTCAAATTCACTTTTTTCTTTAGTTTTAGCTTTTTTTATTTCTTTGTTTGTTTGGGGGATTTTGACTTTTAATGTGGGGGGGTAAGGGGGAAACTATTTCTGGGTCCCTACCTGGTCGGTGAGGCAGCTTTTTCTCCAGGCTGCCTCGTCGACCCGTCCTCGTGGCCTACCAGCGGGCATGGAGCGCCGTTTCCTGACGGGGACCGCCCAGCACCTTCAGCTTCGGTGGCGGCACAGCGCTGGAGCGCTATCGGAGAGCGTAGCGGGCGATGCCTTGCCTGGGTCGCCGCGCTGGATCGACGCGCTGGAGCTCCGGTATGCGTTGACCGCCGAGATCAACACCTCTGGGCTGCGGGACTGCGGAGCGACCAGCCGACTGCAACATCGGGAGCCTCGTGGCTCCAAATCAGCGCGGCCCTGTCGGCTTCGGGTGCCATCGACTCCGCTGGGAAACCGGCCGTTCCAGCCGCTGCGAGGACTCTCCCGACGGCCAGGAACATCGGGCCTCCGTAGAGGCAACTGTGGCGGCATCGATGGGCCTGACTCTGGGGAGAACTGGGTTGGGGACTGGACATTGTGCCTTCCCCCACAGTGGTGGTCATTGTGGGGGGATGATTTTTGCGTGCTGTGCCTGTTAGTCTGTGTGCAAGATGGCGGTCGGAGGGGAGAGTGGACGCTGGCGCGAATTGGTCGCCGCTGCTCTCTCCTCAAATTGTGTTTCTTATTTTCTTTTTGTGCTTTTGAAATTGAATTCTGTCCTTGATTTGTGTACTGTGGTGTTTTTATATTTAATTTTTTCCGATTATGTGTTTCTATGCCTTGTAAGGTGTCCTTGGGTTTTAGAAAGGCGCCAGTAAATAAAATGAATTATTATTATTATTATATACTTCTCTAGAAATAAAAAAGAAAGTGCCTAAAACCCTATATAAAGGGGAAAGTGAAGAGCATTGTAAATTACACAAACCCTATATAAAAGTGTCGATTGCATTGTAAATTGCAAAGGCCCAGGAGACAATATAATATGATATAATATGATATGTTATGAGGTGGATCAGGACATCAGTTCATTTTGTTTTGGCCAAGAGTCTCACTGTGGCAGGGAAGAAGCTCTTGAAAAAGCGTGTTCTGTTTGTGGCGATGCTGTCCGCTCGTCTGTGCCTGAGGTTGTATGTGCAGTTTTTGTGTTTGAGCAGGGAGTGAGCCGGATGTAGTGTGTCTCTGATGATTCTCTCTGCTCTTTTTTGACAGCGCTGTGTGTAGATTGTTTCCATGGAGGGAAGTTCCATTCTGATAATCCTCTCTGCAGTCTTTATGACTCTTTGCAGAGCCTTCCTCTCTGTCTGTGTGGTGTTTCCATACCACACTGTGGTGAGGATGCTCTCTATCAGTCCTTTGTAGACCTGGGTGAGAGGGCGACAGTGCAGACCAGCTTTTCTGAGCAGCCTGATGAAGTACAGTCTCTGCTGGGCTTTTTTCACTGTTGCAGCAGTGTTCAAAGTCCAGTTCAGATCTGAAGTTACTTGTAATCCCAGGTATCTGTAACTGTCAGCCCTCTCCACCACAGTCCCCTTGATGATGAGGGGCTGCAGGGGGGGTGGATTTTTTCTGAAGTCCATTATTATTTCTCTTGTCTTGTCTGTGTTGAGGCTTAGGTCGTTCACCTCACCATAGGCAAGAATGTCGTTCACCAGATTCCTGTAACCCGACTCGTCCCCCCCCTTGATGAGGCCACTGTCTTTCAGGTGACACCCACACAGGTCCTGAAAGCTCTGAGGCAGGTGAACCCCCACAAGGCTGTGGGACCAGATGGCGTCCCTCCTAAAGTTCTGAAGGCCTGTGCAGAACAACTCACTGGAGTGTATGTAGACATCTTCAATCTGTCTTTAAACCAAGCAGTGGTCCCCCGTATTTTTAAATTTTCCACCATCGTACCAGTTCCAAAAAAAACAAATCCATCCACCCTGAATGACTTCAGGCCAGTGGCACTCATGCCAGTTGCCATGAAGTGTCTAGAAAAACTGGTTCTCACACATATCAATCACATGGTCCCGGGCACGATCGACCCCCTCCAGTTCGCCTACCGCCCCAACCGCTCAGTGGACGACGCAGTGGCCATTGCTCTACACCACATCCTGCAACACCTGGACAGCAGAGGAACATACGTCAGAACGCTGTTCCTGGATTACAGTTCGGCTTTTAATACCATTCGCCCGGGCAGGCTGACTGAGAAGCTGACAGACCTCGGCGTCCCGACTCCCACCTGCAACTGGATCTTGGATTTCCTGACTGAAAGACCACAGGTGGTGAGGATGGGAAGGAGGGTGTCTGCAGAGCTCACCGTCAGCACAGGATCACCACAAGGCTGCTGTCTCAGTCCCAAACTTTTCACACTGTACACACACGCAAATCTTAGGTACAAGCAGAAAATACTCAACGGCCAAGTGGCATGGTGGCGCAGCAGTGGAGGTGCTGCCTTACAGTGCCTGAGACATGGGTTTGATTCTGACTATGTGTGTTAACTGTACAGAGTTTGTACATTCTCCCAACGACTGTGTGGGTTTTCTCCTGGGGCTCTGGTTACCTCCCACACTCCAAAGATGTACAGGTTTGTAGGTTAATTTGCTTCGGTAGAAAAATTGTAAATTGCCCCTAGTGTGTAGGATAGTGTTAATGTATGGGGTGATCGCTGGTCGGCACGGATTCAGTGGGCCAAAGGGCCTGTTGCTGCACAGAATCTATAAAATCTCTAAAACAATCCAAGCAGCATCTGTGGAGAAACTACTACTTGCAGTGAACTATTTGCCAGAGCCAATGCTAAGAGCCTGTTGCATGTTTCACATCTTTGCCATCTATGGTGGGATGGACATTACCACTTGCATCGCGTGGGCAACTGATGGGCGTGAACATGGAAAAGGAGAATATAGAGGAAGAAGAAGCAGGGAGGGGGGATTTAGCTGGCTCTTTCAGGGCCTGTTGTTCTTTAAGATGGTCAGCATTGACTCAGTGATCCAAAGGGCTTGTTTCAATACTGTATCTCTAAACTAAACTAAGTGCAATACCAAAAGCCAAAGGCTCAATTTGCAATTCATGTAGTCTCACTCCTTTCTTTCCTTCTATCACTGCCTTGCACAACATCTGTTGTAAAAATAAACACATTGCAAAGTATTAATTATTAACCAGATATAAAAAATTCCAAGTCAACCTTGTTTTTCCCTGCTTTATGTGTGCCTTTGCCTGACCTGATGCACCTCCACTCTGTCACCCCCATGGCTGTTGTAGGACTGGCAGAGTTTAGTTCAGTTTAGAGGTACAGGTGAAAACAGGCTTTTCAGCCCACCAAGTCCACGCCGACCAGCGATCCCCATACACTAAACTATCCTACAAACGAGGGACAATTTACACTTTTTTTTTAACCGAAGCAATTAACTTGGAAAGGTGTGCGTCATTGGAGTGTGGGAGGAAACGGGAGCTCCCGGGGAAAACCCACGCGGTCATGGGGAGAACGTACAAACCCCATGCAGACAGCACCCATAGTCAGGATCGAAACTGGGTCTCTGGCGCTGTCAGGCAGCAACTCTACCGCTGCGGCACTGTGCTGGTAAACAAATTCTTGATTTGCAGTGGAAGAGGGTCAGATAATCTGGAAGTGTGACCGTGTGCAGCTTTGGGTCTGAAAAGCCCTGCTATACACCACAACATCGCAGCGTAGATGAGCTGTCTGATAGGCAACAGCAAGAACACTGGCAGGATGTCAGGAGTTGAAGGAAAATTGGTGTCTTCTGAGAGGTTTATGGTTCATGTATTCACTGCTAATCAGGGGACAGCATCTCTGTAAGCCTTTCAATTTATTGGAACTTGTGGGACTGCCCTGACATTCTGCAAGTCCCCGTACACATTGTAACTGGCAACAGGCTGTGCTTGCCTGCCTCAGAAAAGCAGCCAACATAATTAAAGACATGTCGCACCCCTTCTTCTCCCTGCTCCCATCTGGCAGAAGCACAGAAGCTTGAAAAAGCACACGGCCACTTTCAGGAACAGCATCTTCCCCTCCATTATCAGGCTACTCAACAGTCCTTCCATAATTTAGGGTACTCTTTGATTCACCTCTATGACATTGAGGACGTTGGACTTTATCTAAGGAAATGATGCGCTACAATGCTGAGAACCATATTCTGCACTCTGTATCTGTCGGAAGGAACTGCAGTTGCTGGTTTAAACCGAAGATAGACACAAAATGCTGGAGTAACTCAGTGGGTCAAGCAGCATCTCTGGAGAGAAGGAATGGGTGATGTTGAAGAAGGGTCTCAACCCAAAACATCACCCATTCCTTCTCTCCAGAGATCATGCCGGTCCCACTTAGTTACTCCAGCTCTTTGTGTCTATCTTCTGCACTGTATCTTCCCGTCTGTCCCCTCTATTGTACTTGAATTGAACTGATTGTATCTATGTATGGTTTGGATAGCATGCAAAACAAAGCTTTTCATTGAACCATGTGACAATGATAAACATAAACCTAAACCTAAAAGTGTTAACACTGTTGTTTAGTTTTGTTTAGTTTAGAGAAAAAGGGTAGAAACAGGCCCTTGGCCCACTGAGTCTACGCCGACCTGTGATCCCCATGCACTAGCACTATCCGACACATTAGGGACAATTTACACTTATACCAAGCCAATTAACCTACAAACCTGTAGGTCTTGCGTGTGGGAGGAAACTATAACTCCTGGAGAAAACTCACGCAGGTCACGGGGAGAATGTATAAACTCCATTCAGACAGCACCCATTGTCAGGATCGAACCTGGGTCTCTGGCACTGTAACAACTCTACCCCAGTGTTACTGTGTCGCCCTGTTTTTAACTACAGTATCTTGAATATTGGCATTTGACATTCCACGAGTATACAATCAGAGTTGCCCACTATATCCACTCGGTTAAAATTATTCCTGCTCTTTGGTATTTCATGATAATTTGTTGGCAGACTTCTTCATGCACCAAGCATCCCATTACGTACAGTTATCAGACTTGTCCATCAGTGTCTGAGACCTCCACAGCATAACTAGTTTGCAATCCCATCTCACAGCATGTTTGCTCCTGCATTGGCTGTTGTCACTGCACGCAGGCAACTCATGCATCACTGCTTCACTTTCTGTAACTCCTGCCTCGATATTCTTTCCTGAATTAACTTTCATCAATTAAATTTCTACAAATGAGCCAGGTGTGACACCCGATTATCCTTTATTTATAACACAAGGGCATATGGCAGAGAAATAACGATGACCTGTAACTTGCTTTCTATGTTCCCTTTGTTGTCACATCGAGTACGTACCAGTAGTTGTTCACTGCCCTTTATCGTTCAGTTATTAGCTTCATTTCCATTGTGGAGAGGAAGTGGAAACAATTTGTGAAAATACCATACATAATCAGAATAAAGGACCACTGTGACTCTGATAAATATTTATTCTGTGTTTTCTTCCCAGCCTTTCATCTCACTGTGATGTAAAGTGCCAATATTGCAGACAACAGACAGCGGTAGATTTGCTGCCTTACAGCGCCAGAGACTCGGGTTCGATCCTGACTGCGGATGCTGTCTGTACGGAGTTTGTAAGTTCTCCCTGTCACCATGTGGGTTTTCTTTGGGTGCTCCAGTTTCCTCCAACCCTCCAAAGATGTACAGGTTTTATGTTAATTGGCTTCGATAAAACATTGTAAATTGTCGCTTGTGTGAAGGACAGTGCTGGTGTACGAGGATTGCTGGTTGGCGTGGACTCGGTGGGTTGAAGGGCCTGTTTTTTGTGTTTTATCTCTGGTCTAAAATCTCTGATCATTGCTTCATCTAGTAAGTCGGAAGGCATATTATAATAATCTTTTGTGTGTGTTTTCAAATAGTCACAGATTTGTAGATATTTAAAATATTGATTATTTTTCAAATTATATTTCAGTTGTAGTTGTTGGAATGATAGTAATTTTTCTAATTCATACAGATCTTCGAGCTTTTTAATTCCCATTCTTTCCCATTGTATAAATGCTTTATCTATGATTGAAGGTTTAAACGATGGGTTATTGACTATTGGTATTAAGAGAGATAGGTTTCTTAATTTTAGATTCTGTTTTATTTGCTTCCATGTTCTAATAGTGCTATATATAATTGGATTTTTATTATAATTTTTATTATTCAAATTTATTGGAGAGAGAATAATCGCTCCTATATTATTCGGGGAGCAATCCCCTTTTTCCATTATAATCCAGTCCACCTGCTGGGCAGAATTGTCCAGCAGGTGAATCATATTTTTAATATTTACTGCCCAGTTATAATACATAAAGTTAGGGAGCGCTAGACCCCCCAACTCTTTTCGTTTGTTAAGGTGTGTTCTTTGTATTCTGTGGGATTTGTAATCCCATATAAAATGGAATCAGTTAATTTAATATCATACTTATATAATATCATCTTAAATATAGAAATACCCACAACAGATGGAATTAGAAGAGATTGGGAACAAGATCTAGGTATAAAAATTTCAAAAGAGAGTTGGGATAATCATTTATTACAGGTGCATAAATGCTCGATCAACGTACGACATACGCTTATCCAATTTAAAACATTACATAGATTATATTATTCAAAAACCAAACTAAATAAAATCTTTCCTAACGTCTCACCAATCTGTGATAAATGTATATGTCAAGAAGCTACCATAGCACATTCTTTTGTTTTTTGTACAAAAATCCAAAAATTCTGGTTTGAAATATTTGATATTTTTTCAAAATTAATCAAAATAAAACTGGTACCAAAACCAGAATGGATTATTTTTGGAATATCGGAAGGTATTCCTGAATTAAACGTGTATCAGAAGAATTTACTCAATTATGGGCTAATAATGGGAAAAAAGCTTATACTTAAATTCTGGAAAAATGCGCCCACACCAACAATAAAAATGTGGACATCAAATATGTTGGAAACATTACATCTGGAAGAGATGAGATTCCTCCTAGTAGGCAAAGTAGATCAATTTCAAAAGACGTGGTCTACGTTTTTGGACCTATTACAAGCATGAGGTGCAATAGTAATTTAGAAAAACAAATAAATAAATAAAAGGTATCTGGACCTGGTAATGGGAGGTAAAATAAAAACAGACTTGGTTGGTAGTTCCTTCTCTATGAAGTATGGTATAAGAATTATAATAGAGCGATTGTTCCTTCTTTCTTTCTCTTCTTTTTTCTAGGGTCTATTTTCTAACTTTACTTCCTTCTCTAACTTCTTTTCTAAGGGGCTTTCTTTTCCCAACACTCTTTTGCACTTCACAACCTTTGTGCACTTTCTTCACTTTTCTTACTTCTTTCTTTTTCTTTCTTAAAGTTTAAAAAAGTGAAGCGGTACAAAAAATGTATTAATATATACGTGTTGTACATTACTGTAATCTACCGTACTTCTAAAAAATTAAAAAAAAAAAAAAAAAAAAAATTAAAAAAAAAAAAAAAAATTAAAAAAAAAAAATCTCTGATCAGAGACTTTGCTGTTGATCTCATAGAAACCTGTCCATATTGTTTTAGCGAGCTTGTGGGATGGGTTACTGGCAAGAATGACTGCCTGGTGTTCTTAATAGGTGACCTTTTGTGTCCAACAACAGTGAAAGGATACCATTGAGCTAATAGTGGCTTTGCCAACCAAAAAAAGAGCCCAGGTCAATTTCACCACACAACTCTTGGTGCATAGCCCTGCAAATAATGTGGCCATCCGGAGTTTATAGATGCATGGAAGTTATTTGCCTCCACTCTTCTTTCTGCCAGTGAGTTCTAGACCCCCATTACAGGAGGCACCCATGGGGGCATGAAGGCTGAAGGACTGGAGGGGAGAACAAGGGCTTGCTGGTGAACTGTACGAGGGGGAGAGACTATCAGGCTGAGGACATGCTGCCAAGGATAAAGAGGTACCCGGCGGGGCTGGGTGTGTGGATGCCAAGAACAGAGGGACCCGGTGGAGTGGGAGGGTGGGGGGAAGCTGCCAAGAGCAGAGGCAGGGATGGAGGGGAGGGGTTGTCGATAACAGAGGGAACCCGTGGGGGTGGAGGAGGCTGCCATGAATAAGGAGGTGGGAGCAGCTGATACCAATGAAGGACCCGGCAGAGGGGGGGGTGGGGGAGTGGAAGTGGGGCACCGCGAACAAATAACGAGCATTGGGACGCCAATGAGTGTTGGCGCCAGAACCGTGGCGACTCTTTGCATATTGTATGCAAAAACGAAGTTTCACGGTACATAGACAATAAAGTATAATTGAATCACTAACTGATCGAATTTGATTTAAATTTGACCTCTCTAGAACTAGTATTAAGTATAAAACATTTCACTTACTAGTTCATAAATTCAATAAAGATGGCTGAATGGCCAATCACGTTGAAGGAATAAGACAGACTGCATACCAGGAAATAATATAATATAATTTTTATAACTTCATTTCTACATTACCAAATAAAAAAATGGAAGAATGTGCTAGAATGAACTATGAGAAACATGCTCAAAATAAAACAATAACTTACTATTTTTTAATCCATAGAAGATTTCAATTATTATTCTGTGGGATTTAGAAGCCATAGTACCAAATTGTTTTTTCAGGGCCAGAGAGGTGGTTCAGCAGTTGCCACTGGTCGGCTGGCTGTCGAAACTTGTTACACATAATTCATAAGCTCTCATATTTTTGTCATTTTCATCAGTGGTGAAAATAATGTAAAAGGTTCAACTTCATGCCAAGTCCTTGATTCTACAATGCTTTTCTTGGAGTTGACCTGAACAGTGCATTCTGCAGAAGGAAAGGGAATTATTGAACCAGAGCTTCTGGATTTCTGCATTTAACCATGAATGTGGGCTTTCCAAAACTCTCTGGTGTTCACAGAATAATGATGATGAATGTTGATAGTTTTGCCACCATCACAGCCACATTTTTGTGGCAATTATTTTTCAACCAACTTGAAAACTCAGTTTTCGGAAAAACACGTTCATACTATTAAAAGAGTCAGAATACAGACTATAAAATGTTTTAAAGGCATCCATAGTCATTTCAAATCACACAATAATAACAACAAGTAGGATAACATGCAGCAGACTCCTTTCAGAGATCACTGATATACTGTGACCTCTGATACATGGATGGTTTTATTGCTCTTCACTTTAAGAGCCAATGCAAACTATTCCCTAAATAACACAGCATTATGATTGGAATTTGTAAGAAGGTCACACTGCTATATAAAACATCACCACTGAGACAAGCCTAGGACTAATAGCGCTTGGGGAATGCACAATCTATTCATTCACTGCTTTATTTACCTTCTGAGCTTTGAAGAGCCTGTGTGGAAATAGAGACAAACAGCGCCCCTTACTGGTAAATGCAACAACCTACTGTTCTTTTATTTTACTTGTAGCAAAATTAACTTTTTCCAAACAATATATTTGAAAGCCACAACTGTGTTTTACATTCTAGCCTCTATAACCTGTACATTTATATAGAAGTTGAAAGGTATGTCATTTCTGTAGAAGTTCATCTCCAATGTTTAACATATACATTTTGTACAATATTAGGCCAACTTTCCCCAGAGGAGGATTAGGCCATGTCATACCTCAAGCCAGCTCTGATGTTCAGTAAGATCATGGTGTATATCGACTCCAGTCAAATCCTGATACCTTTGATTAGCTTAGAACCCAAGAATCTATTGATTTTCATGAAAATACTTCACCACGATCATCGCCAGAACTCTGGAGTATGGAATTCCAATGATTTAAGAAAACAATAGCTTCCATTGGGGAATTTCCTTCTTGAAAGAAAGGGTCTTTAACTGCAGTCACCTTGGGTCTCAAAAGTGTATTGAAAATGTTCAGAGTAGTTAAACACCAGAATTGTATCAGAGAAGCCAAATGTTATGGATCAGAGAAGCCAAGTGTTATGGATCACAGAAGCCAAGACAAGACAGTTTCTTCCCAGCTGTTATCAGGTAGTGCCATTAATGGATGCCATGTTGGGTGAAAGTTCTACTGACTTGTAAGACTTGGTGGAAGTGGTATTTAGCCCATGATGTTTAATTCTCTGAAACACCATCTTTCCCAATGCTCAAATGTTTTGGATTTCAAGATTTCCCTTGGAAAATTGTCCTGATTTTCTGCAATATACGCTGGCCTTGTCAGGAAAAACAGACGGTGCTGCACTTTCCTTTCATTGCTCTCTGCTTGCAAGACCATTTGTCCATAAGACCTAGGAACAGAATTAGGCCATTCAATCAGGGCTGATGGATTTTTATTTCTATTCAATAACACACATGTACAATATATTAAGCAAATGGCATGACTTACCTTAAGGTTGCATTGAGAAATCACATTACTTATACCTCCTTTCACATTTTTCCATCTGATTTCTTTAATCTTTTTGCAAACTACTTGCCAAGAAAAACAACAGCATTATTTTCAATTAAAATAAATTGTTCTACACAACAATTGCAAGGTCTTGCACTATCGTATTAATTATTTAATCTCTTTCGCACAAGCTAGAAGAATGTCTGAATAGTATCTATTCATTTTGTTTACGTGGAACAATACAGCACAGGAACAAGCCCTTCAGCCCACGATGTCTGTGCTGAACATGATGCCAAGATGAACTAATCTCATCTGCCTGCAAACAATCCATATCCCTCCATTCCCTGCATATGCCTGTGCCTATCTTACAGCCTCTTGAACACCACTATCATATCTGCCTCCACCACCACTGCCCCTGGTGGTGGGTTCCAGGAATCCCCATCCTTTGTGTAAATAACTTGCCCTGCACATTTCCTTTAATCTTTGCCCCACGCACCTCAAATCTATTGTATGCCCTCTAGTCTTTGAATTTCCACCCTGGCAGAAAGGTTCTGACTGTCTCTGCTATTTATAATCTTATATGCAGATCCTTCATAATCTTGTATACTTCTATCACGTCTCCTTTCAGCCTCAGGCACTCCAGAGAAAAAAACAATCCATGTCTGTCCAACCTCTCCCCATAGCAAATACCCCCCTAAACCAGGCAGTATTTTGGTAAACTTCTACGATACCCTCTCCAAAGCCTCCCCATCCTTCCTGTAATGGGGCAACCAGAACAGCAGACAATACTCCAATACAGCCTCACCAAGCTGCTTGACTCTTATGCTTTTAGAACGAGAAACATGAGATGTCACTTAAAAACAATTGATATTCCGAATATTTAAGCTCAATTGTCGACAGCTGCCTGCAGCAGAAGATCAAGATCGCAGCAAAATGTGTTCAGCTGTGCATATGGGGATTTAATATTATTAGTACTGAACATCCGTTTGGGCTTTCACAATAAAGGT
This sequence comes from Malacoraja senta, assembly GCA_038087875.1. Classification (NCBI taxonomy): domain Eukaryota; kingdom Metazoa; phylum Chordata; class Chondrichthyes; order Rajiformes; family Rajidae; genus Malacoraja; species Malacoraja senta. Next base: position 40,958,000 of record CM075982.1, on the reverse strand, counting down.
GGTGTATTGCATCTAAATCATGTGGAATCAATGCTGCGATTTTGATGAGTTATCTTATAAACTTGAGCTTCTTAAAAAGCAAATGGCTGTAGTTTGAAAATATACAAATTGTTATTGATAAGGGGGTAAATTATAATCCAAAATGGATCGCTGTTATGAATGATACTTTATTATCATATGTAACATGCCACAGTGAAATTCTTCAAAGAATCACAGCATATATGGGGTGATGACAAAGTTACAAAGTGTTCCATGTAGTCCCAATGTTCTCTCTTTGTTCTCCACGCCGTCCCCCCCCCCCCCCAGGCCATGTCCCTCTTTTTTTTCGGCGGCCCCTCCATGCAGGTCCCTCTTTGTTCTCAGCACCCTCCCACAACCCCCATGCCGGGTGCTCAGGGCCGGATTTAGATGAAGAGAGGCCCTAGGCTATTTCACTTGTGAGGTCTCCCCCTCCCAATCCCCCACCCCCACGACTAGAGGACCATGACTACCCATCAGTGAGAGTGTAACACTTTTAGATCCTACTGTATGTTGTCATTAAACAGTTGGTTTTAAAATACATATTGGATTCACCCCGGAGTGGGCGATGCCTTACGTGGATCGCCGTTTGAAGCTCTGGAGTGTTGGACCTGCTGCTTCAACATCAGAGCTGTGGTTTGCGGAGATCCCAGCCTCGGGCCGCGCTGATTTCAACATCGCGGAGCCCTGAGATCCCTTTGCCGAGGGTCGTCAGCGTGAATCTCCGCCCAGCTCAGCCTGTGGACTTCGGGAGCCACAGGCTGAGCTGGGCAGAGGAAGTGGCCGATTCGGAAGTCCAAGCCACTGAGGGTGTTCTTCCGTTCCGACGTCAGAGTTCCATCATCCCGGCGAGAGGGCCCGAAAACACGGCAAGGATGATGGTTGGGGCCGGAGAAAAGCAGGTGAGTTGACTGAGGCCGAGGCGATGTCTGGTGGGGGGGGGGGGTGGTGGGTGGCCAGGGGGGAGGGTGGTATGAGGACTGTAGTGTGGGTGGGGAAGAGCTGGGGTCACATGGATTGAGGGGGATGGGGAAGACCCAGTGGAACAGCGAGTGATGTTATCAGGGTTGAGGGGACTGGCACTAGGACCCAGTGCAGTCAAACCCAGGGGAATTGGAGTCTGCAGCGTGGAAACTTCAGCCCCGGTGCTGAGTCCAGGATTCAGGTGAGGCGACGGCTGCGGTGTGCTGGAGAGCGGTGGAGTGGCGAGGGTTGGTGGAGTCAATGGTGGAGTGGAGCCCGGGTCAGCGGGTGAAGCCTGGGAGGTCCCGGTGGGTGGATGGTCGGTGGGGCGGGGAGGTTCGGTGGGCCCGGTGAGGCGGTGAGGTGAGTAGCCCCGATGCGGTGGCGATGCTCGGCGGGCCCAGTGCGGCGGAGATGTTCGGCGGGCCCGGTGTGGCGGCGATGTTCGGCAGGCCCAGTGAGGCATCGAGTTCGGCGGGCCTGGTGTGGCGGCGATGCTCGGCGGGCCCGGTGCGGTGGCGAGGTTCGGGGGGCCCGGTGCGGCAGCGATGTTCGGCGGGCCCGGTGTGGTGGCGATGTTCGGCGGGCCCAGTGAGGCGTTGAGTTCGGCGGGCCCGGTGCGGCGGTGATGCTCGGCGGGCCCGGTGCGGTGGCGAGGTTCGGGGGGCCCGGTGCGGCACCGATGTTCGGCGGGCCCGGTGCGGCGGTGATGTTCGGCGGGCCCAGTGAGGCGGTGAGGTGAGTAGGCCCCAGTGCGGAGGTGAGGTGAGTAGGCCCCAGTGGGGCGGTGAGGTGAGTATGCCCCAGTGTGGCGGCGAGGTGGGTAGGCCCCAGTGGGGCGGCAATGTTGGGCGGGCCGCTCCGCGATGGTGCCTCAGTGCTGAGCAAATTCCTCTCCGATAACGAATATAAACCTCACCTGCATTTAAGTTCTCACCCCCCCCCCCCACCACCCCCACCCCCACCCCCCCCCCCCCCTCCACCACCCACCAAATCCTCCGGAATCGCAAGCACAGTTGAATTCTCCCAATTCTGCTAGCCCTGGCTGTCCCCTCCCCTTCATCAGCCATCTGGTTGTCTCCTCCCCTCCCCCAGCCCTCGGGCTCCTCCTCCGCCTTTTCCTTTTTTCCTTTCTTCTCCCCACCCCCTATCAGTCTGAAGAAGGGTTTCGGCCCGAAACGTTACCTATTTCCTTCGCTCCATAGATGCTGCTGCACCCGCTGAGTTTCTCCAGCATTTTTGTGTGCCACTGATGGTAAGTTTTGTAACAACGTCACTATGTCAAAAGTTCATACACCTTGGCGGAGCGAGGCCGAGGCCCCCCTAGATCTCGAGTGCTTCTTCATTCTCGGCGGCCTCCGAGACGCAGGGTCTCTCTTTATTCCCAGCGCCTCCCCAGGCTGGGTCTCTCATTGTTCTCAGCGGCCCCTCCACACTGGGTCCCTCTTTGTTCTCTCAGCAGTGCGCTCTCGACCCCCAGCACCCACTGCGGGCCCGTCCAAACTCCATCCCTCCTGAGGTTATCTTCGTTGGCAAAGCATACACATAGACAAGACTCTGTTTTACTGGTAACGGATGCTGTTAAGAATTAGATTTTATGTTTTCCACAAGTGGGTTACAAACTATCCCTCTGATATGAAAAGAATTTGCTTGGAAAAAGTGTCTGTGGGTCAGACTGACAAAACGTAGTAGCCTGAGGCTATTTCTTGCATGCAATATAGTACATAATAAATTATTGAGTGTGGAGAAATAGATATGCATATTTCAAGTCATCTTTCCTGTGGGGATTAACTTGGATTTCTATTCAGCTGTATGTTGCTACTGTCACAAAATACTCAATCACTTAGATTGGGCTTAGACCAGTGTCCTGTCAAACTAAATTAGTCAAGAGTCGAGTCAAGAGTCAAGAGTGTTTTATTGTCATATGTCCCGGACAGAACAATGCGATTATTACTTGCAGCAGCACAACAGAATATGTAAGCATAGTACTCTGTAAACAATACAATACACGGGAATATATATATATATATACACACATAAACGCACACATTTGTTTTTTGGTTTTTGTTGTTGTTGTTCATTATTTATTAATTATATACACACAGACAGACAGGCACAAACACACACACATGAACACACACACACACACTAACACACACACACACACACGCACACACATGAACACACACATGAAAACACACACACACACACACACACACACACATGAACACACACTTGAAAATACACACACATGAACACACACTCACACAAACACACACACATGAACACACACACACACATACACTCAAACACACACACATGAACACACACAAACTCACGCACAAATACACAACACACAAACACACGCACACATGAAAACACATGTACACACACATGAACACACACACACAAACACACACACATGAACACACACACATGAACACACACACACACACACAAACACACACACACAAACACACTCGCATGAAAACACACACACATGAACACACATGAACACAAACACACACACACATGAACACACACACACACTGAAACACACACACACACACACACACTCAAACACACACACATGAACACACACACACACAAACTCACACACAAACACACACACACGCACACACATGAAAACACACGCACAGACACATTAACGCACACACACAAACACACACACACACACACACATGAACACACACATGAACACACACACACAAACACACACACACAAACGCACACATACATGAACACACATATATGAAAACACACACAAACAAACACACAAACACACACACACATGAACACGCACACATGGACACACACACATGAAAACACACTAACATACAGAACAATCTCTAGTGTGGTACCTGAGACTTTAAAGGAGAAGAGAGGGTTCAGTTAGTCCAAATAGATAAAATCATGCAGATTGTGTCATGAAGGGATAGAATCTAACAACAATTATATGGTATTAACTGCTTAGACCTCTTGGTAGGAAAACACTTCAAGGTGTTTGGCAAGATAGATGATGTAGTTGCAGAAATAGAGATAAGTTAGTTTGATCAGATAACCATTATAGGGATAAGGATTTAGGATGATATGATCATGATTAAATATTCCAGGTATATTTCATAAAGAAGAGTAAAGAATAAAGAAAGGTAAATGGTAAAGGAACTAGGATGGTCCTGAAAATAAACAATGAGATAAAGGCAGTAGAGGGCAAAGATCATATCGCTTACAAAATCAGGACATGAACTCATTATGGGCAGCGATGAGATATACCAAATGATGTTAAGAGTAGTAATGGCTGATGGACCCTCCGACAATAATTAATGCATAGAATGTAGTGTAATCAAGAAAATGAAGAGCAAGCAACAAAGGAAGAGTAATATTTATGGAGATTTTAATCTTAAATAGATTGGGAAATTTAGCTTAGTTCAGTTTAGAGACTGCATGGAAACAGACACTTTGGCCCACCGAGTCTGCGCCGACCAGCGATCCCCCCCACACTAACACTATCTTACAGTAGGAACATTTTACAATTTTACAATTTTAGCAAGCCAATTAGCCTAAAAACCTGTACATCTTTGGAGAGTGGGAGGAGACCAGACCACCCGGAGAAAACCCACGCAGGTCACGGGAAGAAAGTACAAACTCCGTCCAAGCAGCACCCATAGTCAGGATCGAAGCCGGGTCTCCAACTCTAATGCTGCGCCACCATGCCACCCACATGCTATCTTGATGATAATTGCAGAATATATTTGAAATAGTTTCAATGACAATCCTTGGATGGACCAACTCAAGAACATCTTATACCACATTCAGCATTGTAAAAATAACCGGAGTTAATAAGTAAAGATCCTCTGAGCCAGAGTGACCATATATTTTTCAGCTCTGCAGGTGAAGTAGTTAGGTACTAAACTAGGGCTTCGAATTTAAACAAAGCCAATCTTTGAGATATGGGATAATAGTTGGCTGAGGTATAGAGTCAAACAGCATGGAAACAGGCCCTTCAGCCCAACCTGCCCATGCCGACCACATCTACACTAGTCCCACCTGCCTGTTCATATTCCTCTAAACCTTTCCTATCCATGTATCCATCTAAATGTTTCTTGAATGCTGTGATGGTACCTGCCTCAACTACCTCCTCTAGCAGCTCTACACCCACCATCCTTTACATAAAAAAATTACCCCTTAGGTTCCCATTAAATCTTTTCCCCCTCACCTTAAGAATAAGTAAAAAATATATGTAAAAGTATATACAAAAGTATATGTAAAATTGAACAAAATGGAAGCAACAACAGATAAACAATGGCAAATATTGAAAAGAATAGTTTATAATGCTCACCAAATGTACAATTAATTCAACATTAAAGGCATTTCTGGGTAAATGGCACAGTCATGCCTTATAACTAAGAGCACAACAAGTGTCTTTGAATGATGACAAAATGGTGAATTATCCTGAGGATAGGTTGAGATTTTAAGAATTAAGAAAGGATGATTGTAAAGAAAATGTTTCATGGAGTATGAGGTTAGACTAGAAATGTTGGCATTTATTGATTATCTCACATTTCTTTTATACTGAATGATTTGTTCGGCCTATTCAGAAGGCCGATCAGAATCGAGCACATCTCACTGGAGGGACAGTGTGGGAAGGAACTGCAGATGATTGAGTCCAAAGATAGACACAAAAAGCTGGAGTAGCTCAGCGGGTCAGGTAGCATCTCTGGAGGAAAAGGAATAGGTGACATCTTGGGTCGAGACTGAGTTACTCCAGCTTTTTGTCTCTATTACTGGAGGGACAGGTGGGGCCACTCTAGGTGTGGTTGCAGATTTCTACACAATGAGGGTCATAGTTATTGCCACTGGTAATTTTATTTCATGTTATTTAATTAACTACGTTCCCCTGCTGCTCGCACGAGATTTGAATGTTGGTCCAAGCCTCTGGATCATCAGTCCATTAACATGACAGACGTGATGCAAAGCTGATTAAAAAGGGAACAAAATAGAACAAAACAAGAGAGTACCGTAGAAAAATATATGAAAATATTAATATGTAGTAAGGTTCATAAGGCAATAAAAGATTAAGATTACCAAATGCAGCCACAGAATCATACAGCATGGAAACAGGCCGTTCAACCCAACCTGTCCATGCTGACCCAAATGTCTCAACTATGCTAGTCCCACCTGCCTGCGTTTGGCCCATATCCCTCTACATGTACATGTATCTGTCCAAATATCTTTTAAATGTTATTATTATTATTATTATTATTTATTTGTCATTTGGACAAATTTGTCATTTGGACCCCGTTGAGGTCCAAACGAAATATCGTTTCTGCAGCCATACATTACAAAACGAAGAAGACCCGAGACACAACACAATTTACACATACATCCATCACAGCGCTGTGATGGAAGGTAAAAAAACGTATCTCTCCACTGCACTCCCCCCCCCGATGTCAGCGTCAAAGTCAAAGCCCCCGGCGGGCGATGGTGATTATCCCGCGGCCATTAAAGCCACACCGGTTAATGCAAGGTCGCGCACCGCGTCTTGGTGTTAGAGCCCCGGCGCGCGCTCGCAAAGGACCACGGCCACTCCAAGCCGCGTGGGGCGACGATGTAAAGCCCCGCTCCAGGTGCTCTTCAACCCCACAACTCGGGCGGGAGAAGTCGCCGCTGCGGAAGCCCCGAAGAGCGGTCTCCCCCCAGGGACCCGCGGGCTTCCGGTGTTGCCGTCCGCCAGACCCGCGGTTGTAGCCTCCGAATCTCCGGGGGTCGGGTAGCAGCAGCGATTGTCTCCACCACAGCTCCACCCGCTCCGGACTCGGCCAGCCCCGTGACGGTAAGTAGTCCGCAGCTCCGCAACTGGAGCCCCAGGTTGTTCCTGCTGGAGGCCGCTCCACGTTGCCCAGCCCCAACGACAACGGAGACCCGACAAAGAAAAGGTCGGGTCTCCCATGCAGGGGAAAGATTCCAAAGTTTCCCCCCCCCCCACCCCCACCCCCACCCCCCCACACACATACCCCGACAAAAAAATAATAAAAACTACACAAAAACGAGACAAAAATAATAAAAAGACAGACGGACTGCAGAGGCTGCTGCTGACGAGAGTCGCGCCGCCCACCGATGTTCCTATGGTACCTGCCTCAACTACCTCCTCTGGCAGCTTGTTCCATTTGCCCACGTGTGATAAAGTTGCCCTCAGGTTCCTATTAAATCTTAACCTATGTGCTCTGGTTCTTGATTCCACTACTCTGGGTAAAAAGATTCTGTGCAGTGAATAAATCAAATAAAGCTCGGTACCTTTGGTGATTATTCTTGTTACCCGAAACATTTTTAAGGATCTGTTTTTCCCGATGAGGCCTGCATTTATTGCCCATCCTTAAAGGGGTAACTTCAATGGAATAGACCTCTGCTCATTGACCATTCACCCACATACTCTCTAACATATAGAATAGACACAATGCTTCCGTTACGTCAAGGTAACAAAACCCTGTGCCACAAAACCCTAATTTCTACGTTCATTTAATCATAAACACATTTCATGAGAAATTTCAGAGCTATCTGAGCTATACCAAACTATGTCAGGTTGCTATTGTATCCAGAAAAGTAGCTGACAGTCACCACTGTGTGACAATCTGATTACTCTCTGACTTTGAACTGATAATGGGTGGAATTGAATGGGTTTTTCACATCTATAATAAAGCTTTAACGTTTGGCATCGACTACAGCAGAAATGTTTACTTTAGCAATTACAAACATATTGTGAAACTGATGTAATTGGAGTCGCCTGGATGATGCTACCAGTTACTCAGTCTGTTTGCCTCCACCACCTACACTGACTCCTATCTAATGGTGCGAGATCTCAATCATGGGCTTTCAACTAATTGCTTTGACTGATCTCAACCTTCATTTATCCTCATCCCTCAAAGCCTTAGGAAGTCTTGACCCTTGGGCCCAACTTGCCCATGCCGACTTATGGGCCTGTCACACTTAGGCGATTTTTCAGGCGACTGCCAGCAACAGTCAAGGTGGGGGGAGTGCTGTCTGAGTGAAATTCACACGGTGCAAAGCCAATGTGATAGAGACACACACCGCGATGAACAGGAAGGTTGGCGCTATAATTAAGAATGTGAAAGCTCTGTGTACGGGAAGGGTCACGTGACTCTTTTAAAAGAGGGGGGAGAGGGGGGAGAGGAGGGAGAAGGGGGGGAGAAGGAGTGGAGACAACTTTTAAGAAGCCAGAGATAAACGGCTGTGAAGCTCGGCGGACATTAACATTACCAGTCGGTTATCCTTGGTTCTGAAAACTACTGATTATGTTTTTTTCCCCAATGAGCCAATGAAATTCACTGGTCAGCACTGGCTACAGCCTACGAGAACCTTCGACCTCTTGGCAACCCACTAGGACCTCCTGGCGACCCACCTATGGCACGGGAATTCTCGCTATTCTCCATTTCGGCTTCATTCTGGTTGCCGCTAATTATTCAACATGTTGAAAAATTCGTGGCGACCATAATGAGGCCGCGACAAGTTCCCAGAATGCGGGAACTCCTCACGACCATGAAGGCGTCTACCCGGCAACGTGAACATGTGGCGACCATGTGGCGACCTCATAGTCGCCTGCAATCGCCGAAAAAGTCGCCTAAGTGGGACACACCCATAACATGCCCCATCAACACTATTCCCACCTGCCTGTGTTTGGCCCATATCCTAAAACTGTCCTATTCATGTACCTGGCTAAATGTTTCTTAAACATAGCAATACTACCTGCCTCAGCTACCTCCACTGGCAGCTCGTTCCATACACACACCATCCTTTGTGTAATAAAGTTATCCCTCAGGTTCCGATTAAAGCTTTCCCCCTCACCTTAAAAGTAATTTAAAAATGTATGTAAAGGTATATATAAAAGCATATGTAAAATTGGATAAAATGGAAGCAACAGCAGATAGACAAACGTAAATATTGAAAAGAACAGTTTATAACACTCACCTAATGTAGATTTCATTCAAAATTAAGGGCCTTTCTGGTGAATGGTACCATCTATACCGACTCCTATCAAATAATATGAGAACTGAATCATGACATTCAACTAATAGGGCAGCACGGTGGTGCAGTGGTAGAGCTGCCTGCCCACATTGCCGGGTTCAATCCTGACTACGGGTGCTGCCTGTATGGAGTTTGTACGTTCTCCTCATGACCTGCCTGGGTTTTCTCCGGGAAACTCTGGTTTCCTCGCACACTCAATAGACAATAGACAATAGGTGCAGGAGTAGGCCATTCGGCCCTTCGAGCCAGCACCGTCATTCAATGTGATCATGGCTGATCATCCTCAATCAGTACCCCGTTCCTGCCTTCTCCCCATATCCCCTGACTCTGCTACCTTTAAGAGCCCTATCGGGCTCTCTCTTGAAAGTATCCAGAGAACCGGCCTCCACCGCCCTCTGAGGCAGAGAATTCTACAGACTCACAACTCTCTGTGAGAAAAAGTGTTTCCTCGTCTCTGTTCTAATTGGCTTAACCCTCATTCTTAAACTGTGGCCCCTGGTTCTGGACTCCCCCAACATCGGGAACATGTTTCCTGCCTCTAGCGTGTCCAAACCCTTTATAATCTTATATGTTTCAATAAGATCCCCTCTCATCCTTCTAAACTCCAGAGTATACAAGCCCAGCTGCTCCATTCTCTCAGCATATGACAGTCCCGCCATCCCGGGAATTAACCTTGTAAATCTACACTGCACTCCCTCAATAGCAAGAATGTCCTTCCTCAAATTAGGGGACCAAAACTGCACACAATACTCCAGGTGTGGTCTCACTAGGGCCCTATACAACTGCAGAAGGACCTCTTTGCTCCTATACTCAACTCCTCTTGTTATAAAAGTCAACATGCCATTTGCTTTCTTCACTGCCTGCTGTACCTGCATGCTTACTTTCATTGACTGATGAACAAGGACCCCCAGATCCCGTTGTACTTCCCCTTTTCCCAACTTGACACCATTTAGATAGTAATCTGCCTTCCCATTTTTGCTACCAAAGTGGATAACCTCATATTTATCCACATTAAACTGCATTTGCCATGCATCTGCCCACTCACCCAACCTGTCCAAGTCACCCTGCATTCTCATAGCATCCTCCTCACAGTTCACACTGCCACCCAGCTTTGTGTCATCTGCAAATTTTCTAATGTTACTTTGACGTACAGGTTTGGAGGCTGATTCGCTAGTTAAAATAGTAAATGGTCCCTCGTGTGTGTAGGATAATGTTAGTGTGTGGGGCTTGTGGGTCGGCGCGGACTAGATGGGGCGACGGGCCTGTTTCCGTGCTGCATCTCTAAACTAAACTAAAACAAATTGATTTGACTTTGATGATCTCAACTTTCATTCATCCTCATCCTCCATTTTGACCAATGTGTTGGGATGTTTTGGCTGACCTGTTGAAATCCTCGCAGAAGCAGGTTGCAAATTTTTGACATTTTGTTAAACCAAAGCTGATCCCATTAAATCAGAGTTCCGATGAAATAGTAAAACTAATTCAGATAACTGTATCCATCTGTGCCTAAAACGGGAAACACGTTAAGCAGAAACGTGGCTTCAGACAGTTCTTCCACCTGAAGTGCAGTCCATCTGAACACAAAAGCAAGCTGTATGCTTCAGTTACCAACACTACTTCAGAAAACAGATAAACCACAGGAGTGCTGCGCTTTACTTTCATTGCTTTCCACATTTAAGTCCATAAGACCATAAGATATTGGAGCAGAATTAGGCGATTCGGTCGATCAAAATTGCTCTGCAATTCGATCATGGCTGATCAATTTTTCCTTCTCAACCCATTCTCCTGCCTTGTCCCCGTAACCTATGATGCCCCTACTAATCAAGAACATATCAATCTCTGCTTTAAAAATACCCAATGACTTGACCTCCACCAGCACTTATGGTAATGAATTCCATGAATTTACCACCTTCTGGCTAAGAAATATCTCATCTCCATATTAAAGGTACGTCTTTTTATTCTGAGCCTGTGCCCTCTGGTCTTAGACCACTGGAATCATCCTCTCCACATCCACTCATCTAGGCCTATGTGTCGGAAGGAACTGCAGATGCTGATTTAAACGGAAGATAGACACAAAAAGCTGGAGTAACTCAGCGGGTCAGGCAGCATTTCTGGAATAAAAGGAATGTGTGACATTTTGGGTTAGGATCGTTGTTCATTCTGAAGAAGGGTCCCAAACCAAAATGTCATCCCTTCATTAATTATTCCTGGCTCCTTTGATTTATCCACCATTTCCTCAAAAACATAAATGTTAGTTGCCTCAATCTTTCTCTGTGTTGGCAAGTCCTTATGGGCCTGTCCCACTTACGCAACTGTTTCGGTGACTGCCGGTACCCGTCATTGGTCTTTGCAGGTCGCCGAAAATTTTCAACTTGTTGAAAATCCAGTGGCGACCAGAAAGACGCTACGACTCTTTGGGCGACTGAGGAGACGACTCACGACCATACAGGCGACACCTCGACGACATGTCGCGGGGTGAAGCCTGTATGGTCGTGAGTTGTCGCCCAAAGGGTCATACCTTGTTCTGGTCACCGATGGATTTTCAACGTTGTAAATTTTCGGCGACCTGCAACGACATACAACGGGTGCCAGCAGTCACCGAAAAAGTTGCGTAAGTGGGACAGGCCCATAATTCTAATCACATTCTGATTCGTACAATTTCACCTCAGTTTATAGTTGGATTGATCAATGCCAGTATTTGTGGCCCTTGGTTCTCCCATTTCACTCTCAAATGGTCTCATCTACATTGATCTTCATAAACTCCTTTGTTATCTTGAAAATCTCAGTCAGGCCTTCACTTCAGAGCATCAGAGACTGAGAGGTGGCTCAATCAAGGTTTAGAAAACCATGAGAGGCACAGATAGGGTAGATAGTCAGAGTCTTTTTCCCAGGAGGGAAATGTCAAATACTAGAGAGTACATGTTCAAGGTGTGAAGGGAAGAGTTTAAAGTGGATGTGTGGTGCAAGGTTTGTTTTATGCAGAGACTTGTGGATGCCTGGAACATGCTGCAAGGGAAGGTTGTAAAAGCAGACATGATAGCAATGTTTAAGAGGCATTTAGACACTCGAACAGGCAGTGAATTGAGCAACATGGATCGTGTGTAGGCAGGTGTGATTAGTTTAGATTGGCATCATGATCTGTGAGGGCACAATGGACCAAAGGGCTCTTTCCTGTGCTGTACTGTTGTTTGTTCAGTTCATTTTGCTTGTTGAGAAATTTCCACTTAGATTTGTATCGAGAAACAGGTCCTTCGGCCCATCGAGTCCACGCCGGCCAGCAATCACCGTGTACACTAGCACTACCCTACACACCAGGGACAATTTATAATTTCCAGAGTCAATTAACGTACAAACCTGTACAATCTTTGAAGTGTGGGAGGAAACCGGAGCACCCGGAGAAAACCCATGCGGTCACAGGGAGACATCACCCGTAGTCCGTAGCAGCACCCGACAGCACTCCGTACAGACAGCGCCCATAGTCAGCATCAAGCCCAGGTCTCTGGTGCAGTAAAGCAGCTTCTCTACTGCTGTGCCACTGTGCCACTGTGCTGCCCTTGTTCAATCCCTCTTAATGGGGATAAAGCGTTTATTCTTTATCCCTGGTTTGGCTCAAATGTCACAGTTAATTATAATATAGATCAGGCAAATTCTTTGAAAAATATTTCTTGAGTAGTCATAACGACTTTGTATTGTTTGATTGTAGTCTATTAATCAATAAATAATCAATACATCTCCAACAAATTCTTGTGCTGAGTCACTGTGAATAATTTGATCATTTGTCTGTGGCTCAATTGTAGCATTCATCAGAGACTAAGACAATAAGAAATAGCAACAGCACCAGGCCATTTAGCCCTTTGAATGATTCTATCATTCAATAATATTATTGCTGATCTAATTTTCATCGAGTACACCTTCCCTCCTCATCCTCATAAGCCTAGATTCCAACTAATTCAAAATCTCTCCACCTCAGCTTTGATTCAAGGATTCATCGTCCATAGCTTTGCAGGCCAAGGAATTCCATGATTCAAGGGAATCCTTTACCTACCCCACATCGAAAGACCCAGTCCTAAAATGCTCACTGTTTCTCTTTCCACAGGCACTGAGTAACCTGATGACTGTTTCCAGCATTTTCTGTGTTTATTTCCATTTTTCTGCATTTGTATTTTAAATTGTTCATTCCTTATATCAGTCTCAATTACACATCCTCTGATTCTCTGAAATTAAGCCCTTTGGTCATAGATTCCCCCATGAGTTTAGTTCATTTTAGAGGTGCAGTACAGAAACAAACCATTCGGCCCAATGAGTCCGCGCCGACCAGCGATCGCCACACTCTAAACACACTACGCACACACTAGGGACAAGTTACAATTTTACCTAAGCCAATTAACCTACAAACCTGTACGTCTTTGTAATGCGGGAAGAAACCGGAGCACCCGGAGAAAACTCACGCAGGTCACGGGGAGAAGGCACAGACAGGACTCGTGGTCAGGATCGAACCCGGGTCTCTGGCGCTCTAAGGTACCAACTCTACCGCTGTGCCATCATGCCACCCTGAGGGAAAACATCCTCTCAGCATTTATTTTGTCAAGCCCCCTCAGAATCTCAAATGTTTCAAAATATTTTTCTCTCATTGTTTTAAGCTGAAGAGTACAGACCAATGTTGTTCAGTCTGAAGAAAGGTCCCGACCTGTATCGTCACCCATCCTTTTTCTTCAGAGATGCTGCCTGACTCGGTTGAACTCAGTGGGCTGAAGTGCCAGTTTCCAAGCTGTATCTCCAAACTAAACTAAACTAAACTAAACTAAACTATTCTATGCCCTAGTTATAGAAGGCAAATTCTTCATGCCAGTGATCACCCTGTACACTAGCACTATCCTACACACTAGGGACTATTTACAATTTTACCAAAAAAATTGTTTTTTTTTTGCCTGATCTTTATTATAATTAACCAATTAACCTACAAACCTGTATATCTTTGGAATATAGGAGGAAACCAGAGCACCCGGAGAAAACAGGGAGAATGTACAGACTCCGTACAGTAAGCACCCATAGTCAGCTTCGAATCCGGGTCTCTGGTGCAGTAAAGCAGCTGCTCTACTGCTATGCCACCATGCCACTGTGCCGCCCTTGTTCAATCCCTCTTAATGGGGATAAAGTGTTAATGGCACCTCTGTTCCTCAACACTTTCAAGACTCCTAAACTTATTAGACCTCCCAAAATACATCATCTAGTTATCATCAGGATTAAATTCTATTTGTCGCTGCTCTGCCCAAAATACCTGGGGAATTTATCAGGTAAATTACTAATTTACCTATAACTATCCTCCTCACTGTTGAATTATTTGGAGTCTGGGACTGATTCAGTAACACTAAGCATTAATTACAGGAGCTCACCTGTATTAATGGATGGGAATGACTGAGAAGTAGCTTCCCAATCCTTTCTATTGCTGGGTAGACCACTTTTGAGTAGACTTTAGATTTACTCTAGACTTGAGAGATAAAGCGCGGAAACAGATCCTTCGGCCCACCGAGTCCGCGTCGACCAGCGATCACCCTGTACACTGATAAACCAGTGATCAATCTACACTCTAGGGACAATTTACAATTTTTCCAAAACCAATTAACCTACAAACCCGTATATCTTTGGAATATAGGAGGAAACCGGAGTACTGGGAGAAAACTCACACGTTCGTGGGGAGAATATACAAACACTGTACAGAGAGCGCCCATAATCAGAATCAAACCTGGGTCTCCGGCACTGTGAGCAGCAGTTCTACACCACGGTGCCATCCTGAGCACCCCTGACTCCCTCTGTATCAGGCTGCTATTTCTAACTTGTACAAATACTAATACACCATTTTGTTTTTAGTATATTTTAGAAACTGCTCTTGGCTCAACAGATTGCCTTTATCTCTGATTATAGCGAAGATGATTGGCACAAGGGCATATTGTCTATAATAGCCAATTATATAGCCATACGTGGGAGCTGGAAAAAATATTTATAATGTTGGCAAGTTAATATTAAGGAAAAGCGTGACAACTAGCAATTATAATGTGATAAAATCAAAACCAATAGATTTTAATTTTTAAGTATCAGATTAATCATGTTTTTGGATAAGATTATAGTATCAGATTAATGACTTGATGGATAAGATTATAGGCTATTGCAAGTGGTAAACTGGTTATGAAACTATCTGATCAAAAGTTAATTGTCAGCTGAGACTGTGACAAATTGGCCTGTTTCGAGTGGTGTTTGATTAAAGATGCACAGTATTTGCAGAAGAGACAGCACTCAAAACATTATGTCCTATTATCAATCCTTTGCTAAATTTGAATAAATAGAACACAATGTACTGTGTAATCTGATTTATAACACTGTTTATACGCACGGAGCAACCAGTTAATCTGATGAAGCTGCCATTAAATAAAGCATCTCTATCTCCAAAACAAAAATTCTGCAGGAGATCAAAGTTAATAAGAGAAGTAAGGGCTGCTTCCTTAACCATGTTTGTGATGTGCCAAGTGAGAGCTGCAATGTGAGACTATTTAAATGGTTGCCCAACTGCAGACCTGTCCTTCCTGAAATGAAGGGTGGCTCATTGGTGCAGCGGTAGAATTGCTGCCTTACAGCGCCAGAGACCCGGGTTCGATCCTGACCATGGGTGCTGTCGGCACAGAGTTTGTACGTTCTCCCTGTGACCACATTGGGTTTTCTCCAGGTGCTCCAGTTTCCTCCCACATTCCAAAGGCGTACAGGTTGGTAGGTTAATTGGCTTTGGTAAAACTGTAAACTGTCCTTAGTGTGTAGGATGGTGCTAGTGTATGGGGGGATCGCTGGTCGGCGCAGACTCAGTGGGCCGAATGGCCTGTTTCCGCACTGTATTTCTAAAGTCTAAAAGACAGGGGATTCAGATTTAGGATCAGAATCGAATCCCGATGCTAATTTACATAATAACAATTCCAATGATCACTTTTGATTGATTAGGAAGTTTATAACTGCTGGGTTCTGTAATGTACACATTTATTTTGGCAATGTGTTGTGATATAACATAATTAGAGCATCCATCATGTTGCTTGAACTCATTCACTGCTCAATTTTCTTATTTGCTCCAAGGAAGACACCAGATGGCAGTATTCTTGCAGCTGTTTAATAGACGTAGGCTGCAGCCAGTGAATACAGAGTGCCAAATTATAGAGACGCTGCCCTCAAGCCCAGCTACAAAATTCCATACAAATACTGGAGGCAAACTTGGGCCAGTGTGAGTATGAGTGCAGGACATAGCCTCTTTCCACTCAAAGAAGAGAAAGGCTTCCATTCATGCTTATCAATGTTATCATTAGTGAGAATTTCTGAACACACTTGCCAAAACTAAACACACTTATTCAGCAATTGCCTGGATTAAATTCAAAATTAAATGCCCGCTACACTATCCATAACAATCCATAAGAAAGAATGGGTCGACCGAGTTTGTATTCACTGGAATTTAGAAGTATGAGAGGGGATCTTATAGAAACATGTAAAATTCTTTAAGGATTGCACAGGGTAGATGCAGGAAAAAATTTCCCGATGTTGGGGGAGTCCAGAACCAGGGGGTCACAGTTTAAGAATAAGGGGTGGGCCATTTAGGACTGAGATGAGGAAAAACATTTTTTCACCCAGAGAGTTGTGAATCTGTGGAATTCTCTGCCACAGAAGGCAGTGGAGGCCAGTTCACTGGGTGTTTTCACGAGAGTTAGATTTAACTCTTAGGGCTAAAGGAATCAAGGGATATGGGGAAAAAGCAGGAATGGGGTACTGATTTTAGTTGATCAGCCATGATCATATTGAATGGCGGTGCCTGCTCGAAGAGCCGAATGGCCTACTCCTGCACCTATTTTTCTATGTTTCTATGTTTATATGACTAACACCTACATAATTTCCGAAGAATATCTCCTTCTCCCCAATGACTTTCGGAATTTCTCATGCAGATGATAGTTTCATGGGCTAATCATTTCATGTTATTGGCACTGAAATGTGGCAATCTTCACGCTGTGGCTGCAGCACGCTCCATCTACAAGAGCACTGAGCTACACACCTAGGCTTCTCTAACCGTATCTCTCAATCCCATCACCGCAACCAAGAAAGATGATGACAGCCAGTACATGGGTACACTATCGCTGACGATTTCCCCTCCAATTCACATGAACATATAACATCACTTACAATTATTGTTGGGCCCAGATCCTGGCACGTCTTATCCAGAACATACTGTATAATTGTCACGTAAATGAACTGAAAAAATACGTATTTCCAGTAAATCTACTGAAGATTGGCACATAGGAATAAAAACAAACTGTTGCTGATAAAAGTGGAAAGCACATATTTAAATAAGCTAGTAGAGATAAAAATTGCCATCAGTGGTTTTGTTACACAAGGGTCCAATGTGTCATGCTATTTTTTATATCCATCATTAACCTGTTTATATTAAAAAGAAATGATGGAATTTAAAATATATTAGTGACCATGCTTTTTCAAATGAAGGCCTACTGTAATAAAATGTCCTTACAGGGGAACATAAAATGGATTAATTTCAGTGAGGTGGTTTGAGAGATGACAGCAAGTCCTTGATTATGAATGTTCTGGTGTGATATTCCACTGTATTGCAATTATATTATAGTAGGTAGGTGATGGAGGTTTATTATGAAAGTCATAATATTAATATGTTAAATGTTAAACATTTAGTTTAGTTTAGTTTATTCCTCGTATGTTGCAAATGATACTTGGCTAATAAAGTATGATTATGATTATGATTGTCACATGGTGTCATAAAGTCGTAGTCATATAGTGTGGAAACAGGCCATTCGGCCCAACTTGCCCACTCCGACCAACATGTCCCATCTACACTAGTCCCACCTGCCTACATTTGGCCCATATCCCTCTAAACCTGTCCTATACATGTACCTGTCTAAATATTTCTGAAATGTTGCAATAGTATGTGCCTCATCTATCTCTGGCAGCTCATTCTATACACCCATCACCCTTTGTGTGAAAAACATACGCCTCAGGTTCCTAGTAAATCTTTCCCCCCTCACCTTAAACCTATGTCCTTTGGTTCTCGATTCCTGTACTCTGGGCAAGAGACTCTGTGCGTCCACCCAATCGTTACCTCTCATGATTTTATATACCTCTATAATTTCACCCTTCATCCTCCTACACTCCAAGAATAGAGTCCTAGCCTACTCAACCTCTCCTCAGCCCACCTGCCCAACCGATTAAGATCTTGCTGTAATTTATGGCAACCATCTTTACTATCGACTATACCACCTACTTTTGTATCATCTGCAAACGTGCTAATCATGACATGTACATTCTCATCCAACTCATTGATACACATAACAGCAATGGGCCCAGCACCGAACCACTAGTCACAGGCCTCCAGTCTTAAAACAACCTTCCACCATCACCCTCTGCTTCCTTCCATGAAGCCAATTTTCTATCCATACCGAGGTACAGTGTATAGCTTTTTATTGTGTGCTATCCAGTCAGCAAAAAGATTATACATGATTACAATTGAGCCATTCACAGTGTACAGGTCCAGGATAAAGGGAACAATGTTTAGTGCAAGATAAAGTCCAGTAAAGTCTGATTAAAGATAGTCTGAGGGTCTCCAATGAGGTAGATGGTAGGTCAGGACCACTGTCTAGTTGGTGATTGGATGGTTCAGTTGCCTGATAACAGCTGGGAAGAAACTGTCCCTGAATCTGGAGGTATAGGTTTTCATACTTCTGTACCTCATGCCTGATGGGAGAGGAGAGAAGAGGGAGTTATACAGTTATACAAGTTATACAGTCACATAGCACTTAAAAAGGTCCTTTCCCCTACTGAGTCTATGTCGACCATCAAACGCCTGTTTAGAGCAATCCTATTTTTAAAAATTCTTCCCACATTTTCATCAACTGCCCCCAGATTCTACCACAATAGACAATAGACAATAGATGCAGGAGTAGGCCATTCAACCCTTTGAGCCAGCACCGCCATTCATTGTGATCATGGATGATCATCCACACTCGGTACCCTGTTCCTGCCTTTTCCACATATCCCCTGGGCCAAGAGCTCTTGCCAACTCTCTCTTGAAAGCATACAGAGAGTTGGCCTCCACTGCCTTCTGAGGCAGAGAATTCCACAGATTCCCACAACCCTCTTTGTGAAAAAGTTTTTCCGCATCTCTGTTCTTATCCTTACCCCTTATCCTTAAACTGTGGCCCCTTGTTCTGGACTCCCCCAACATCGGGAACATGTTTCCTGCATCTAGCGTGTCCAAACCCTTAATAAACATATATGTTTCAATAACATATATGTTTCAATAAGATATCCTTTCATCCTTCTAAACTCCAGAGAATACAAGCCCAGCCGCTCCATTCTATCAACATATGACATCCCGGGAATTAACCTCGTGAACCTACGCTGCACTCAACCACATATTGGGGCAACTTCCAGTTGCCAAGTAACCCACCAACCCATATGCCTTTGGGATGTGGGAGGAAACTAGAGCACTCAATGGTTCAATGGCTTCATTATTATCACATGTACCAAGGTACAGTGAAATAGCTTTTTTGTATTCAGCACATCAACACTATCACCATACATGAGCACAATCCTCCAGTTAGTACAGAATGTACAGAACAGCCCATTGAATCTATATGCAAGAGTGGTTATTTTGGCACCATTTTACAGTCCCAGCTGCAGCTGGCCATAAAGGCCCGCAAACCGTCTCCCCTCTCCTTGCACGGCCCTCTTCAGCTCTTGATCCCTGCGGGATGCCTCCCGCAGACGACTTTGAGGGCGTGGAAGGTAAGGGCCCCAATTCTTCAAACTGGGCCGTTTGTCCAACGTCCACCGCTGCCGCCGACTCCCTCCATCATCCTCTCCGGTCCCCGGGCCATCAGGTGCACAGATATATCTCTCCTGCTCTGTTTCTCTTCACCAGTGGAATGGGAGAACACTTGCAATGAGCTGCAGCGGAGGCGGATCGTGCATTCCTTGCGCAGGACCACTTGGCCTTGAGCAAACCCACATGGGAAAAGGGAGTATGTGCAAACCTCATACATGCAGCACCCAAGGTTAGACTCTGAGGCAGCAGCTCTACCAGCTGTAATAGAGCACTTCATCCTAATGTGATCACACAAAGCTGCTTCAAATTTATCACCCTTTAGATTGTCTATATATACAGCTATAGATCGAAGGCCTGCAATCACCAACCAAGAAGTATTACTGTATGTATGTGTAACTTATCATTCAAGTTGTATGAAGACCGATACAGATAGAGCTTTGAGCTTGGGCCTCCTTGTTCTTGCCTTCTGCAAGAAAAACTTCTGACCAAGTTAAATCAGTTGAGTTAATTGATGCTCTTTTGCAAATTAAGGGATAAAACGAGTGGATGTTGAAATGAATAATGAACGTGCTGCAGTAAAATGAACATTAAACAGGATAGGAGGTTCAGAAGAGGAGCGATACACTTTATATATCATGTACTTCACTGTTGGAGAGCTGACAAAGAAACCTGGGGAGGATTCTTGTTGCACTTTGCGAATATTGGTTTACAAAATTCAGTGTTGCATCTTTGGCACGCACTGTTAGATATCACTGCCAAATGTGCAATGAGATTTATCTTGTTTCTGATGAACTGGGGAAATGCTGAGATAAGGAAATACTGGCACTTCGTCCGTATAAATGCTGCCTCAATCAGCAAGTGTAATTGGCACAAGTGGATAAAAGAAGTGGCCAGGCCTTCAAAACTTGGACCACAGAAATTACTGCTATGTTATCAAAGGCTCACTTTTTAAATGTAGTTTGCTGACATTTTTACTGCACCAAATCTGTCTTCAACAACGTTTAAAAATCTAGCATCTTAATACAGTACTTGACTTCTTACTCAGGATTGATAGATTTTTAGAATGTAGAAACAAGATTCAAGAGAGTTTATTGTCATGTGTCCCAGATAGAAACAAGGAACTGCAGATGCTGGTTTACAAACAACACCAAAAGAAAAGTGCTGGAGTAACTCAGCGGGTCAGGCAGCATCCCTGGAGAACATGAATAGGTGACATTTTGGGTCAGGACCCTTCCTCTGACTGATTTTTGCAAGGCACTGGCAAATCACATACACATCAATGAAATGTGTAGGAAGGCTTTGCAGATGCTGGTTTACACTGAAGATAGGCACAAACTGCTGGAGTAACTCAGCGGGTCAGGCAGCATCTCTGGAGAGACGGACTGGATGACGTTTCGGGTCGAGATCCGTCTTCAGACAAGAAGGGTCTTGACCCAAAACGTCACCCTTTCTTTCTCTCCAGAGATTCTGCCTGACCCGCTGAGTTACTCCAGCTTTTGTGTCTGCACACAGATGATTCAGTTGTATGGATCAAGGGGCTAAATCAATGGTTGTGAAAGCACTTGTACAAGGGTTTGTGATGACACTTATAGCAGCAATTACAGTGGCCCTTGTGGCACTTACACCATTCTCATGTAAAGTGCAGAGGAGACATAAGGAACTGCAGATGCTGGAATTCTGTAGAACACAAAGTGCTGGAGTAACTCAGTGGGTCAGGCAACATCTCTGGAGGACATGGACAGCCAATGTTTTGGGTTGGGGCCCTTCTTAAGTCTGAAGGAGGATCCCAGCCGGAAGCATTGCCTGACCATGTCCTCCAGAGATGGTGCCTGACATGTTGAGCTATTCCAGCATTTTGTGTTCTTCTCATGTAAAGTAGCATTGATGACTCTTATTGCAGGTGTCTTGTTTTGTGGTAATATTGGGTGCCAATGCCCATATTTATTTTTGAAATTGCCATTGTTCTCCCCCATTTATGATTCTTGGTTCTTGGTTCTTGTTCCTTCAAAATATTCCAAATGGTATTTAAACTGGAGATGGCGGAGGGTGGACTTAAGCAAAGAAGGGTTCTTGGAGAAGAAGAGCTACCTTAAATTTAGTTGCGTCTGGTTGGGTAACTATGGTAGGGTGAAGTCTATTCCATGCTTTAATTGTGCGGGGGAAGAATGAATTGCTGTACACATCTGTCTTGGTACCTGGTATCTCAAATTGGATCAAATGCCCTCATCTGCTCCTAATAGGTTTGGGTTTTGTGTAGGTTTGGTAATCTATGTTGAGCTGACCATTTAACATTTTGTAAAAACAGATCAAACGGTGAGCTTTACGTCTGTCTTGGAGAGGGTTCCACCTCAGTGAATTCAGAAGTTTGTTAACACTCGCTTCTCTCTCATACGTATTTGTAACAAATCGAGCTGCCTGTCTTTGGACACGTTCGATGGAAGAAATGTTTCTATTTGTGTGTGGATCCCATGCAGCAGCTGCGTAGTCCAAATGTGGTCTAACGAGGGTGAAGTATAACTTCTCCTTGATAGAAGTTGAACATTGATGAAAGTTGCGTCTCAGAAAATTTCGGACGCCTGTTGCTTTCACCGTTGCATGATGAGTCTGACCATTCCATCGTAGATCATTCTGTAATTTGATGCCAAGATGCTTGGTCTGTTTGGATTCTTCAAGGGTGGCACCAAGGATATTGTATGATGTTTCGCCTGGTTTCCTCTTCCTGGTGACACGCTTGGTTTCACATTTGGAAGGGCTGAACTGCATGCCCCATTGTTGTGAATGACATGAATAGGTGACATTTTGGGTCAGGACCCTTCCTCTGACTGATTTTTGCAAGGCACTGGCAAATCACATACACATCAATGAAATGTGTAGGAAGGCTTTGCAGATGCTGGTTTACACTGAAGATAGGCACAAACTTGCATCTTCATCATCAGCTGACTTAATTGGATGGTACATCAAACAATATACCACATCAGGCTAAAGCTAGAGAAATAAACCATTTATCAAAACAAAAGATGTTTTTCCTTTTGGAAACAAATAGGTATCAGTCTTTTGAAGGCCGCTGGAAATGTCATCTACTTAATTGAAGGACTGTTCTGTGTTTATTTTGTTCATTTTCATTCTGTGTAGAAAATAATTAACTATCAATTTAGAAAATTGCAGAAAAATTAACTAAAATAAAATGATGCATTCAATAAGCACTACCTGTTAACACAGAATATGAAATTGCTTAATAGGGACTTCCTAAGGGCTGGAAATCAATTATAAACGGCACTCATTTTTATGTCCCACTTTACTACCTGATTGGGAAAATGGTTGAACAAATATTAACTAAGAGATCATTTTTATGTTTAGTCCCATGGACTATAAGGTTAAAAATAGGGTCTGCATTTGAAAATTGTAAGTTAGAGTTTCAATTTGTGATATTTTTCAACATAATCTCCCTCAAATCAGCCAAAAATCAGACAATTCTTGGCCCAGATTATATCCAATACAATTCAAGCTTTGAAGATGATTTTCAACAATATCCTGTGAGTCAATTATTAAGGGACTTATCAAAATGCATTTTCAGAAATCGGAAAGGGTGGCACGGTGGCGCAGCGGTAGAGAAGCTGCCTTACAGCGCCAGTGATCCGGGTTCGATCCTGACTACAGTCACTGTCTCCCCATGACCACGTGGGTTTTCTCTGGGTGTTCCGTTTTTTCCCACACTCGCACAGCTTTGTAGGTCAATTAGCTTGGTAAAATTGTAATTGTCCCTAGTGTGTGTAGGTTAGTGCTAGTGTACGGAGATAGCTGGTCGGTGTGGCCTGTTTCCGTACAATGTCTCTAAAGTAAACTAAACTAAATCAGACTATTATTGGGTAGTGGATAAGTTGCTATGTATAAAAAAACTCTGTAGTTTTGTAGGAAAGGATTTTCTGCTGCACTTAAGAGAAGTGTACCATTAACAATAAAATGGAAAGGTATTTATTGTAAATAGACACAAAATGCTGGAGTAACTCAGCGGGCTAGGCAGCATCTCTGGAGAGAAGAAACGGGTGATGTTTCGGGTTGAGACCCTTCTTTGATAAATAATATAAATTATATTTATAATATTATAGTTTTTCTGAGGGATTAAGATGGTATAAATGCAATGTTGGGCAGCATCTCTGGAGGACATGGATAAGCAACGTTTCAGGTCGTGACTTCCTCAGACTGAGGTAGGGCCCTAACCCAAAACGTTGCCTATCCATGTCCTTCAGAGATGCTGACTAACCCGTTGAGTTACTCCAACACTTTGCGTTCTAGGCAAGATTCTAGCATCTGTCGTTCCTTGTGTCTGTACATGTAATGTTATTTTATACATTTTATCCAGTTTTTATTGGTAACTTTCATCTAACTTTACGCTTACTCTGATTGAAAAAAGCTCGCTATTAATTGTTAATGTGGGAATATTAGGTAATTATCACATTATGTTAATTCCATTGCATATTTCATCAATGAGGTTAGCAACAGTGCAACATGTAGAGACATCAAGGTACCAGTTACACCAACAGCTGAATCTCTCTCTACATGCACAATGTCAACATTTAATATCAGTTTTACCCTGTAACAAAGATTGTGACATGACAGTCTATTTAAAAAAAAATCATGCTTATGCCGGAAACCTGGAATAAATTCAGAAAGTGAAAACAGTCATAGGATCATAGAATCGTACAGCACGGAAACTGGCCCTTCGGTCCAACTTGCCCACATCACCCAACATGTCCCTTCTACACTAGGTAGACAAAAATGCTGGAGACACTCAGCGGGTGAAGCAGCATCTATGGAGCGAACGAAATAGGCAACGTTTGACCCGAAACGTTGCCTATTTCGTTCACTCCATAGATGCTGCCTCACCCGCTGAGTTTCTCCAGCATTTTTGTCTATCTTTGATTTTCCAGCATCTGCAGTTCCTTCTTACACATCCCTTCTACACGAGTCTACCAGCCTGCGTTTGGCTCATATCCCTCTAAACCTATCCTATCCATGTACCTGCCTAAATGTTTCTTAAACGTTGTAACTGTACCTGCCTCATCTACCTTCTCTGGCTGCTCGTTCTATACACCCACCACCCTTTGAGTAAAACAGTTACCCCTCAGGTTCCTATTAACTTTTCCCCCCCCTCACTTTAAACCTATGTCATCTGGTTCTCGATTTACCTACTCGGGGCAAGTGTATTTACCCGATCTATTCCTCTCATGATTTTGTACACCTCTATAAGATCACCCCGCTTCCTCCTGCGCTCCAAGGAATAGAGTCCTAGGCTGCTCAAGCTCCCCATATAGCTCAGGCTCTCGAGTCCTGTTAACATCCTTATAAATCTTCTCTGCACCCTTTCTAGCTTGACAACATCTTTCCTGTAACAAAACTGAGCACAATACTAAATGTGGCCTCACCAAGGTCTTATACAACTGCAACATGTTGTATAACAGCAACTGCAATGTTTCCATTTTTTGTTGTATTGCAGTGAAATCCTCACCGCTTGTTGATATGTAAATGATTCTGTAGATAACAAAGATTACAAAAACTAAAGTGAGTTTCTATGCAATTTGCACATTGATTGCCAATTTCATCCAAGGCAGAAATTCTTACCCATAGAATTGAATGAACACAATGATTAATTGTTCTATCTTGCTTCTTCAACAACTTGTCTATGCTCCATATTAAACTGCAGCAGTCATGTTACTTGTACTAGTTAAACCTCCTAGTTAAACCTCTCGTCCAGGGTTATGAGGTTGTGGCAGATATGTTTATGTTATTTCCCCTCCGTTAATCTGTCAGCCATTTTTGGAAGCAACACAACGTGACAACACACAGCATGGCTACAATTGAATTATGAAAGATACGTTTTATGGTAAAACTGGGCTCTTATTGGCACTGCGGTTCTGAAGTGGCAAACCATGGCGATACTCGCATGGTGATAATCATTTTGAGTCATAGAAAGAGTCATATAGCATGGATAGATACCGACATTGCCAACATTGATAGCCCAAACACGTTGGTTCTATGTTATCCCATTTTTTCATCTTCTCCCTACATATACAGGGCAACTTGCAATGGCTAATTAATCTCCAAACCCACACGCCTTTGGTATGTGGGAGGAAACTGAAACACCCAGAGGAAACTCATGCAGTCACAGGGAGAACATGCAAACTCCACACAGACAGCACCCCTGGTCAGGATTGAACCTGGGTCTCTGGAGCTGTGAGGCAGCTGCTCTACCTGCTGCACCACTGTACCATCCCACTTATCGCTCCATTACAAGAAGGATCTGGTGGCTTGGGAGAGTGTGCATAAGAGGTTTACCAGTATGCTGCCTGGATTAGGAGTTATTAGCTACAAGAAGATATAGGATAAACGTGGATTGTTCTCTCGTGAACAACAGAGGTAGTATGGAGACCTGATAGAAGTATATAAAATTATGAGAGGCCTAGATAGGGTAGACAGTCAGAACCTTTTCCCCGTGGTGGTAATGTCAAAGACTAGAGGGCATAGCTTTCGGGTGAAAGTTTAAATGAGAGATGTGTGGGACATAATGTTTACACAAAGGGTGGTGGGTGCCTGGAATACATTGCCAGAGGTGGTGAAGGAGGACATGGTAATGGTGTTATAGGGGCTTTCAGATAGGCACATGAATATGCAGGGAGCTGAGGAATAGGTATAATGTACAGGCAGAGATAGTTTATCTTGGCTTCATGTTCAGTACAGACGTTTTGGGCAAAAGGGCCTGTTCCTATGCTGTACTGTTCTATGTTCAATGTAACTTTGTACGGTGAATAATCATATCAAGAACTGAATGAGAGAGAAATCTGAAATAAATCAGACCAAAGCCTGAACCCTGAGGTTAGATTAGTGTCTTTATACGCTTCAGCGCGTCTTGCATCAAAACATTTAATCGTGGGTTTATTAAGTTTTTTGACCTTTCATTTACTACAGGAACTGTCAGATCTAGCAGAGATCTAGCAGGGTAGATAGTCTATGAATTAATGATAATATTTATGCTGGGATTAACCAGATTGTTATTACAGCAGTAATCATGTACAAATGTCAATGCAGGAAGTTGTGTTCTTGTATTGAGAGAAAATTAATTACTGAGAACACTAGATAGTAATAATACATCCGCTACCATTTTACTGCCAGCTGTTATAATATTCATCAGCAGAATACATGCAGATTACTGCAATATGTTCAAGGTTTACCATCACTGCAGTTGCATTTCAGTGCTGTGCTGAATTGACAATTTTATGAATAATAAGGTGGATATTTTTCAATTATATTTTAGTGGTGATGCAAACATTATATATATATTTCCTTGCCGAATATGTTTGGAATTATCATTGTTTTTTGATGGTTGGTTGTGGGAAAGAATTACTTGCTGATAAATTATTTTCACTCAAATTAGTGACTGAAATATAGTGTGGAATTTGTATGCGGCAATGGAAGAAAAGTAAACATATTCTGAAACTGTAAACTTCAATGAAAAGAGCTAGGTGTGCTTGCAGTGAGAGAAAATAAACAGTACTCAGAAGGTTACAGAGGAGGGCAGAGGTCAGGTGGAGTTTGTTCTTAAATGCCAATGATTCAGCCTGGTCTGCAGGGTGACAGGAAACATGACGTGGGAGTCATGAAGCTCCTTTAATCTTGAGCACTTGGATCCAAACCCCAACAGTAACTGAAAGATAGACAATGCACTTGAGATAAAGTGCTTATGCAAGGCTTCTTGATCTAATGAATCCCAAGGGAATTCCAGCTATAAATTGCTTGGAATTCTCTTCCGTTTCAATTGAACAGCTGATTAGAGAAAGCCCATATTTCAGTGATTATTAGCTAGTACAATTAAACTCCATCTAGTTAACTATCATTTACTTTCCTTGAACAATCAAATATGAGACATTATGATTTGATTATGGGTCACAATCACCTCGTCGTTCAAAATCTTTATTAGTTCATTCTTCACGGTTCTAATCTTACTTATATCCTTATTTATAATCTTAACTGTTGCACACACTGTGATCATTAAAGTGTTACATTTGCATTTCATGTCACAGAGTAAATTACTAGCATTACTTCTTGGTTCAACATTCTCCATTTCATGATGAGTTTTAGTCAGCTCTTTCAAGGAGCCCCTTAAATGCAAAATAAAACGGTCAGCTGTGCTGTGTCAGACAGGAGCTAAATGCATGCATCATTTCTTTACTATCAATCACATGGCAGATAGCTTGATAATAACAACAATCTGTATTTATACAGCACGGGTAATGTAGGGATTGGTCTTCCACTGATCCTAAGATGGCTGGTCACCTCCTCTCAGGCTATTTTATTTCTCCCAGTGTGTTCCTGTTGTAAACCCCTTCAGCCTGGCTGCCTTCCATCTCGTCGACATAGTCTAGGACAGAGCAGCATAGCTTCTCCCTGTGTAAATGGCTGGATATATTCAAAGAATGACACTGACAGCTGGTGTAGCGCCATAGCTCGACTGCCAAACTTGTCACTGATATTGAATGTTTCACTCAAAACGTCCAGGGAGCAAATTAAAACAAAGCTATTGCAAACTGATAGAGGCCTGGATAAAGTGGACGTGGAGAGGATGTTTCCACTCGGGGAGAGTCAAGGACCAGAGGCCATAGCCCCAGAATAAAAGGTTGTACTTTTAGGAAGGAGATGATGAGGAATTTCTTTAGTCAGAGGGTGGAGAATCTGTGGAATTCCTTGCCACAGAATGCTGTGGAGGCCAAGTCAGTGTGTTGGGAGAGGGGAGATGAGGGAGGACCGGGGTGAAACTCGTGGGTGAGATGGAGTCAGTGGAAGGGAGGTTGGTTTACTTGACGGTCCAGGATGCATCCACAATTCTCCGTAATTTTTTGTGGTCTTGGTTGGAACTGTTCCCAAACCATGTTGTGATGCATCCTGATAAATGCTTTCTATGGCGCATCTATAGAAGTTAATGAGAGTTGTTAGGGACATGCCGAACTTTCTAAATCTTCGAAGAAAGTAGAGATTACAATCTCAGTTCACAGCACAAGAGGTTTAGGATTGGCGTAAGGAGAAATGTATTTCCTCAGAGTGAGTACCAGAATAGACAATGTGAAGGTTTATGAAATTCTTGTACCCAAAAGTCTATACCTTATTAACAACTGGTTTAGTTTAGTTTAATTTAGTTTAGTTTAGAGATACAGCGTGGAAACAGGCCCACCAAGTCCGCGCCGACCAGAGATCCCCATAGACAGGCACTATCCTACACACTAGGGGCAATTTACAATCTTTACGGATGCCAACTAACCAACAAACCCGTACGTCTTTGGTGCGTGAGAGGAAACCAGAGCACCCAGGGAAAACCCACTTGGTCACAGGTAGAATGTACAAACTCCGTACAGACACTGGCCAAAATCAGGTTTGAACCCGCGTCTCTGGCGCTGTAAGGGAGGAACTTTACTGCTGTGCCACTGTGCTGCCCCATAACATGCAGATCCATAACTAACATTCTTTAATGTCATGAATTTTGTCTGTGCAACGTCTTTGTTGGGTGCCTTGGATGTGTAGAGAAGACTGTGATGTACTTTATCACTTGCAACGATGCGCAACATGTGTCGCTATCGTTGTTGCAAATGGAAAACTAAGAGATTGCCTGTGAAGGTAGTCATATAACTAACTATTCTCCACTGTACATTCACATACAAAATAGTTATGCTCTGCATTAAGCAACTCATTGTGCTATTGAATTCAAAAAGCAATGTAATGCAGAAATTGGGAGTCAAAAATAAAAACATAAAATGTTAGAAATACTCAGCGGGTTGGGCAGCCTCTGTGGAGAGAAAGGCAGAGTTAATGTTTCAGATAAAAGCATTAGCTCCTTTCCTCTCTCTTGTTCTCTTGAGTATTTCCAACATTTTATCTTTTGATGGGACTCAAACACTGGACTCAACACATGATTATAATGTTCAGTGACCTGCTTATTACCTTATGAACAAAGACATTTAAAACAAGTACATAAAGCATTGAATAGACCTTTGAAAGTAAAGCTTCCAGTAGATTGATGCATGGAAAATGTCTGACTGTGTTGAAAAAATTCTTGGACAATACTCCAACGATATAACTATATTTTAATTCAAAAGATGATTCAGTTTTACAAATCGTTTTTTCCCCGGGTATATAAATCTACAGCATAAAATCTGTAGGTATTAAAAAATTCAAATCGCTTGCTCCTGCTTTAATAGTTTAAAAAAAAATCTTGATAAAGTCTTCATTGATCGGACAGGTATATATCACCTGAGAGTTTGATATATTTCCCCTGGGCTCCGCACTCCGCATTCTACTCTCTGTTCTGGAGGGTAGCCAGACATCCTGCTTCTAAACTTATTCCAAGACCAACATTGGCTTGGCTGACCAAGCAGAGAATTTGCGTTTCAGGCTGCAACACTCCATCATATCCTACCCAGGCCATGGATGAAATACTTTGAACACCAACTTCAAAAAGCAAGAACAGAAGCAAATTGGCAATTTCAAGTATGATTCAGGTATAGATTTATAAGCATCAAAGAGCCACTCAAACTCAGTAATGGTAAAATAATTTACTTTTCTTCACTTCCAAAACCAGCCCAGTGGAGCTCTCTGGAACTTATCTATCTCCTCCATCAATGTACAGCCTGACACGGATCATGTCGACAATATGAGAGGGTTCATTCTTCCATGCATTCTAATGATTACTTTTCTGATATTCACGAACATGACTCTAAATATGTAATGGAACTTTAAATCAGAAAAACAGTTTATACATAGAAAAAGAGGAAAAGTAAAGGTAGGTCGTAAGTCCATCAGGCAATTTGACCCTTTTGACAAGCTCTACCATTCACTATAATGAGGGAATGGTGAATCATGAGAGGAATAGATCGGGTAGATGCACAGTCTCTGGCCCAGAGTAGAGGAATCGAGAACTAGAGGTTTAAGGTGAGGGGGGAAAGATTTAATAGGAATCCGAGGGGTAACTTTTTTTCAAGATGACGTATTGTATATAACAAGATGTTATAGATTTTCAGATCATAGACTCAATGGCAGCATCCACTTTGTACTGAAGTTCAATGGTAGAACCCTAAAATCCCCATGAAGAGCAAGGGATATCAATCCTTCCCTGTGTAACCATGGCCAAAGGTTGATGATATGCAATATCAGGGGAGCCGTAATGAAAAAAATCATCGGGAACTGCTGTTAATGTCAAACCAATGAATTGCTCAGAGCCAAGAAGCCCCTCCATTTGAAGAGTATTTGAGGGGAACCAGATTGAACAAGACAAATCTCCTTTCCAGTTCTGATGAAGTGTCTTTGACCTGAAACCTTAACCCTGTTTTCTCTTCCCGGAGATACAGCCTCAGCTGTTAAGTATTTCCAGAATTTTCAGTTTTTATATGACAAGGCCTAAGCTGCGACTAATAATACAGCAGTTCTAAGTTCGTTGATAAGTTCTTAAGTTATAGGAGCAGAGGTTAGGCCATTTGGCCCATCAAGTCTACTCCGCCATTCAATCGTGGGTGATCCATCTTTCCCTCTCAGTCCCATTCTCCTGCCTTCTCCTTATAACCCCTGACACCCGTACAAGTCAGCTGCAAAATGCACAACTGGTAGAGCTGCTGCCTCACAGCGCCAGACGTTGGGTGCTGTCAGTGTGGAGTTTGCATGTTCTCCTTGTGACCACGTGGGTTTCCTCCTGGAGCTCTGGTTCCCTCCCACATCCCAAAGACGTGCAGCTTCGTAGGTTAATTGACCTTAGAGGATGAGAAAGTGGGATAACATAGACCTCGTGTGAACAATGGTCGGCATGGACTCGATGGGTTGAAGGGCTTATTTCCATGCTATAACTCTAAACTAAAACAAACTGGAATTTAGCAGCTAATTCATGTCTTTAGCAACACTTTGACTGCCTGGATCTCCCAGATGAGTGTATCTCCAATCATCGTTACAAGTCTTGACACCATCCAGAACAAAACAATTAGTTTCGCTGGCACTGCAAGGGTCCAAACATTCTCCATCTGTATCTTGTTTTCAGTGTGTACCATCTATGATGTGCACAATTGTGGTTTCCAGGATCTATCCCATAGCACCAATCTCGTGAGCTCAACCACTGTGAAGGCAAGGGCAAAAAGTGCATCAGAATCCATCGAGTCAGCTTATAATTCACACACCAATCTTAATGTGAAATGAATGTTGCTGCCTCCATTGTTGCTGGGTCAATGGGTTTTTGGATGTCAAATCAGGGCAGGACCTACACAGTAAATAGCAGGGAACTGGGGAGGGTTGGAGAGCAGCATGTTCTAGGAGTGCAGGTACATAGTTCCTTGAAAGTGGTGTCACAGGTAGATAGGGTGGTCAAGAAGGCTTTTGGCACATTGGTCTTCATAAGTCAGGGTATTGTGTAGAGAAATTGGGAGGTCATGTTACAGTTGTACAAGACATTGGTGAGGCCACATTTAGAGTATTATGTTTGTGTTTTGTTCACCCGATTATAGGAAATATGTTGTTAAACTGAAAAGGGTGCAGAAATGATTTACTAGGATGTTGCCAGGACTTGAGGACCTGAGCTATAGGGTGAGATTGAGCAGGCTAGGACTTTATTCCTTGGAGTGCAGGAGGATGAAGGGTGTATAGTAGTGTATAGGGTCATGAGAAGAATAGATAATTAAGGTAAATACACTTTTACCCAGAGTACGATCATGACAGAAGCCTCCTCGTGGCGATCCCTGTAAACGAAGACACGATGCACTCTGTAATGCAGTGGGTGAACAATTCTGTCAACATGTTAGACGACAACAAAAGTCAACAGCGACCAAGGCAAAGGTCAACACCCGGAACAATGTCATCGAAAAATTGGCAAACAGCTCATTTGAAGTGACCCAACAACAATCCGCACTGCAGCCCTGGCGCTCTGTTTCTCAGTGGCAGAATATGCAAGTCCCGTCTGCAGCCGCTCTAAACATGCACACAAGGTGGACTCTGCATTGAACACTGCCCGCAGGAAAACCACAGGATGCCTAAATCCGACAAAGGTTGAACACCTGTGCGTGCTGGTAGGCATTGACGAACCATCTCGAAGACGTGATCGGGCAGCTGCATTAGAAAGCTTCAATGCGGACACAGACCCCTGTCACCCCTTGCACAATCACCAACATGCCAAGAAAAGCTTGAAGAGTTGGAACAGCTTCATGGAACTAGAGCCAACCGTGCCAGGCACCAAAACCAAACAACAGATGGCAGCAGGACACACCTGCCTTATATTACCTGGAAAGCCCTAAACCGCATCCGCACTGGAGTGGGACATTGCGGACTCAACCTGAAGAAGTGGGTGCTCTCGGACTCTGACAAGTGCAACTGTGGAGAGGTACAGACAATAGCCCATCTACTGACTTGCGGCAGAGAGTCATGCACTGCGGACGATGTCTGCAGAGGCACAGATGTGGCACTGGCTGTGGCAAAACGATGGCAGAACGTCGTCTGACACACGAGCGAACGAGCGAACGAACCCAGAGTAGGGGAATCCAGAAGCAGAGGACATGGGTTTTAGGTGAAGGGAGGAAGATTTAATAGGAACCTGAGAGGCAACTTTTTTACACAAAGGGTGGCAGGTATATAGAACAAGCTGCCGGATGAGGTAGTTGAGGCAGATATTATCACAATGTTTAAGAAACATTTAGACAGGTACATGGATAGGACAGGTTTCGAGGGATATGGGCCAAACGCAGGCAGGTGGGACTAGTGTAGATGGGACATGTTGGTTAGTGTGGGCAAGTTGGACCGAAGGGCCTGTTCCCATGTTGTATGACTCTATGACTCTATGACTCAGAATTTCAGCCTAGATTTTGTGTTTCAGTCTCCAGATTCTGGATTCCAATCATGATCCACAACCCAAAGGTGAGCATGCTGACACTGAGTCCAGGCTGACAACCAGTTAAACCATCCACAAATTCAACAGCTAATTAAAGCTGTCCATTGACCATCTAAAGCTCAATGGTAAACAAGCCAGGGATTTTCAAACCTATCCTATTTTAACAATGCATTCCCACCAACATTGTTCTTTGCACAAACCATGAATGCCAAGAAACCCCTTGATGTAGCTGAAATGAAGTACAAGCAGATTTAATTCTCTACAAATGATTAATGTGCGGAGCTGCTGTTTTTTTTTGTTGTTGCTCCAGAACCAGTTCTTTGCCAGAATGTATTGTGTACACTGTGGTGGTTAATCTTTCAGGTACTAGAGGCACGAAAGTAATTGTGGCTGCTGCTGCTTGTGACTGAAATCACCCTCAGCCTCTCTGTTCTGGGTCAAGAGTTGGACTTGCAACAGCTCCAGTCTTCCAGCTTCTTTGCACTGACTCGAGAAGTCGTACATATCATTCGTTACGTGGCTTTAGAGTGCAAGATTTGTAATGCATACGGTGCTGAAAATGGTGCCTGCCCGCCAAATATGAATGTGGTTATAAAGTTGGTGATAAGTTGTTTAATAAGAGACAAAGTCAGATTCACTGGATAGGATTGGCAATTGAATTTGTATTCATTATATACATATGCATCATTTACGTTTAGTTAATGGCTCACACAAATATATCTGTGACCTTTTTATTCTTCACAAGGTTTAACAAATACTTTTATATCAAGGCTGGTCATAGAAAACATAACTTGAAGCTAATTGTGGCTGACTGCCATCATTTATGTGTACTCAGTTGCTCCAGAATCCTTTTGAACGATATGGCTCTTATATTGGTCACTAGACCACAAAACCTGGCGTCAATAAATCTGATAACATTTTGAAATTGACTCAGTGATAAGTCATTTTATTAGCTCCATTTGCCTACTCTTGAAAACAGGAGCTTTCGTACTCTGGAGATAGGAGCCTTGACATGAAAGGCGATGAGGTTAACAGCAGGGGAAGACTTGGAGGTGAAATCCATTAGTTATATAACTCGCAGCAACAGGGGCCATTCCATATGGGTAAAAAAACACATTTGTTTAAATTGGAAGGTTAAAATTTGGGACATAAATTTGTATACATTTTACAAAACTGACTTCAATGGAGTTATAGGATCATATAGCACAGAAATTGCCCATTCAGCTCATGGACTACACACCAACCATCTGGCACACTATCCTGCACCGATACCCATATTTTCATTAGTTACATCCTGATTTTACCACTGACCTACACACAAGGTGCAATATACAGTGGCCAATTAACCTACTAACTCACATGTCTTTAATGTGTTAGAAACTGGAGCCTCCGGGGAAAACCCACACAATCATAAGGAGGAAGAGGAACCCGAGGGGCAACTTTTTACACAAAGGGTGGTGAGTGTAAGGAACGAGCTGCCAGAAGTGGTAGTTGAGGCTGGTACTATTGCAATGTTTAAGAACCATTTAGACAGGTGCATGGATAGGACAGGTTTAGAGGGATATGGGCCAAACATAGGCAGGTGGGACTAGTGTGGATGGGACTTGTTGGTCATTGTGGGCAAGTTGGGCTGAAGGGCCTTTATCCACGCTATGACTCTAGACTCTAACTCCATGAGAACATGTACACTCCACAGTCAGCACCAGAGGTCTGAATTGAACCCGGGCCACTGAAGCTGTACTGCAGCAGAATTACTAGTTACAATAGAGATGATTTTGGAGAGAAACTGTGTCTGCTTCCAAAGTGAATAATATGGTAATGAAATCAATAATTATTATCCCTGAAATTTAGCATTGCATCAGGCTTAACAAATGTGAACAAAGCAGGGCAAAGTCACCTTAAGAAATGGCCAGACTAGGAAGTCATTTAGTCCAAAGACCTTAATTTTGTGCAAACTTTGTCTGCAATGTCAGCGTTGACAAAAGTGGGCAGATAAATCTGTTCCCAGCTATGCTAGAAACAAAATAAAAAGTGAGCTGTCTTGCAGTGGTTTCAGCCTTCCTGATTAAAGTCCACTGGCCTAAAATATTACATCTATGCACCAATGCTCTCTCCCTAAAATATTACATCTCTGCACCAATGCTCTCTCCCTTGCTGTATATTTCCAGATTAAAAAAAAAATTGAATTAACGTTTCATAGACCCAACAACCTGGGTTCAATCCTAACCTCTGGTGCTGTCGACTTGGAGTTTGCATGTTCTCCCTATGCACTTGCAAATGGTTGTTGGTGGTGGTAACTGCTTTGAAATGCTGCACCTGCAAATGGTTGTTGGTGGTGGTAACTGCTTTGAAATGCTGCACCTGCAAATGGTTGTTGGTGGTGGTAACTGCTTTGAAATGCTGCACCTGCAAATGGTTGTTGTTGGTGGTAACTGCTTTGAAATGCTGCACCTGCAAATGGTTGTTGGTGGTGGTAACTGCTTTGAAATGCTGCACCTGCAAATGGTTGTTGGTGGTGGTAACTGCTTTGAAATGCTGCACCTGCAAATGGTTGTTGGTGGTGGTAACTGCGTTGAAATGCTGCACCTGCAAATGGTTGTTGGTGGTGGTAACTGGACAACTTCCTGTTTGCACTGTATATTGATTTTAGATAAAACGCTACCACTTGCGGCTGTGATTTTTGCCCATCTTACTCAGTCCCCCTCCGCTCATCAGGTTAAGATGATTCTTCCCATCAATGAAAAATAAAAGTGTTATTAGTATTTTAAAAAATGTTGAGAATCTCTCTCCTGTCAATCATGCCATGAAAGCCACGCCCCCTCTGGTGGGAGGGTGAGGGATTATAAAACCCAGAAGTGTGGGTGTGGCTCAGTCTCTGCAAGATAGGGGAGGGAGAGGTCACGTCTGTCTGAGCTGTGAATCAACTGAACACACTGAATGTCTACTGAACTGTGAGTGTGGTGTTTATGTGGTGTTTTGTGTGGTTTTATGGTGGTTTCACCCTGCTTGAAATGGTATGAAACTGCATTTGAATGTGGTGGCCTTGCACCCTGCATGAAATGGTATGAAACTGCATTTGTATTTGGTGGCCTTGCACCCTGCATGAAATGGTATGAAACTGCACTTGAGTTTGGTGGCCCTGCATCCTGCTTGAAGTGTTATGAAACTGCACTTGAATTCGGTGGCCTTGCACCCTGCTTGAAGTGGTAGGAAACTGCACTTGAATTTGGTGGCCTTGCACCCTGCTTGAAATGGAATTTCAAGGAATAACCGTGAGTCAACTGCTTGCCCACCAGCTGTGAGTGAGCTGCCAGCACATCAGGCTTGAGTGACTGAGCTGTCACCCCAAGAATCCATTTGGCCCACATCTATACTAGCCCTCTGGAAACCAGTCCCTTCAGCCCACAATACCCATACTAGCGCTCCAGAAAGCCTCCCCACTGGCCACCAATATTGGAATTGGTGGAGAGGTGGAATATTGCGTTGGGGGACCAGCCCTCCCGTGTGAACATGGGACCCAACGGGTCCCACTTAGTCTAGTATCTTAAGAAAATTTAAAAAATGTAAATTTTGAGGTTAACAGCGTCTGCAGTGCTTCACTTTTGGACTCCTATGTAAACACTTCCCTGGCCAAATTCTTTGCATAAATTCATCTCTTTAGTCAAAGAAATGATGAACTGGAGACACCTTTAAATTCAGCAAGAAGGTAATGCTTTGTATGTAAAACCTAAATTTGTGGGTTGCCAAATAGATAATAGCAAATTTTGTAATTAATCCGATAGATATTCATATCCAATTAGCTGCATTAATTCAAATGCTGGTTTTAGCACAATTACCGTTATCACATTTACATAAAGATAGAATTTTTTGAGTCCCTGGCCAAGGTCCATTTATCTATTAGCTTTATATGTAAATGTGAAACTGGGTTAAAGTTACGCATGTTAATTAAGCGTGATTAACATAAATCTGATCTTCATGACATTAAACCCCATTTACTGATGAGTCCCAACACTAACCTACTGACTGAACCATTGAATAGAGAGCATTGTGCTCCCTCTGCATTGTAGAAGAAGGTAGAAGAAGACCAGGAACAAATCAACTAGGTTGTCGCAATATTCCAAAAAGCACACTGGTGAAGGTGGGTGGAAGTAAATCATATCCTCCAATTATTTCCCCATTTATCATTTGGGAAAGCAGATTCATTTCTTTATTAATCATGGCAATTACTACTTGTGATGTGATGGATGTGTTTTCCTTTGCTCTACCTTTATTTTGTAAGAGGATTTTTTGCTGCTCTTGTATTAATATTATTTCTGCAAGTACGCTTCTTTTTCTACCAGGATAATAATATTTATGCCATTCGTATCAGTTAGCATTGACAGAGTCATACGGAAGAGAAACAGGCCTTTCAGCCCACTCAATCCACACTGAGAACAAAAAACCATCCACATTCATCCTGCACGAGGTTATAGTTTTAGTTTTTAGTGATACAGCGCCGAAATAGGCCCTTCATCCCACCAAGTCCACTCCGACCAGCAATCCCCGTTCACTAACACCATCCCACACACTAGGGACAATTTATAATTTTCACCAAAGCCAATTAACCTACAAAGCTGTACGTCTTTGGAGTGTCGGAGGAAACCAGAGCACCTGGAGAAAATACACGCAGTGACGGGCAGAACCTAAATCTCCGTACAGACAGAATCAAACTCAGGTCTCCGATACTGTAAGGCAGCAACTCTACCACTGCGCCATCATGCCGCCCCAAATAATCCAAAATTGTTTTGCACATTCCCCTCAATTGCACCCAGGTTCTACCACCACCTGCACATCAGAGGCAGTTTCTCTGGTTCTTGATTCCCCACCTCTAGGTAAAAGATTGATTCTTCCCCCTATTTGTTCACCTCATGATTTTATACACCTCTATAAGATCACCCCACAATCTCCTGTGTTCCAAGGAATAAAGTTCTAGCCAGCTCAACTTCTCCCTATAGTTCAGGCTCTCGAGTCCTGTCAACATCCTCGTAAATCTTCTCTGCACTCTTTCCAGCTTACTGCTATCCTTCCTGTAGCAGGGTGACCAAAACTGAATGCAATTCTCAATGAGCGACCTCACAAGCATCTTGTACAACTGTAACATAACATCCCAACTTCTCTACTCTATACCCTAATAGATGAGGGCCAATTTATAAAAAGACATTTACCACCCGATCTACCTGTGACACCAAATGTTCTAAGAAAATGGTTACAAGGATATATTTTTCAGACAGGTTTACTGGGCCACCATTAGGATTGAAGAAACACCTTTAATTCCCTGGTCTTAATCAAAGTGCAACAAACTGATCTCAACTGGAATGTACTAATAGAACACAGATATGGCGGCACAGTGGCGCAGCGGTAGAGTTGTTGCCTTACAGTGCCAGAGACCGGGTCTGATCCTGACTGTAGGTGCTGTCCGTGGGCTAAAGGGCTTGTTTCCGCGGTGTATCTCTAAAGTCTAAAGTCTAAAGTTAGCAATCCAAAATTGGCTTCTTATGGCCTATTCTGTTTAGTGTGTAGCAGGCAATAGGCTCGTATCCTTAGTATAGAAGGCCATTTGGCTCCATCACCATTGTGAAATGCTATACCATGTCAAGTCACACATCAATTTAGTTAAGTTAAGAATCACAGCATGGAAACAACTATTTGGCCCACTGATCCATGCCAACCATCAATCACCTATTCTCACAAGTTCTATGTCATACCACTTTCTCATCCACTCTCTACCCATTAGGGGCAATTTACAGAGGTCAATTAACCAGCAAACCTGCATATCTTTGGGATGTGGGAAGAAACCAGAGTACCCAGATGAAACCCACACAGCCACAGAGAGAAAGTGCAAACTCCACACAGACAGCGCCTGAGGACAGGACAGGATCAAAACCAAGTCTCTGGCGCAGTGAGGCAGCATCTCCACAGCAGTACCACTGTATCACCCTTTATTTAATGTTCGTTGTTAATTGAGTTATTTTAACTAGAACGGAATATTTAATTTCAGATATTTTGACCTTTCTGTACCTTAAATGATAAAAATGTAATTCTAACAGCAAATAGGTGGCATGTTAAATTGTTTATAAATTGATACAATTACACCATAGTACAACAATAATCCACTTTTCTACATTGGCAAAATTGTTCTGCTATATTGCCTGCATCTGCTTTCAGGCATTCACTGCATTACCAATGTGTTCTTTCTGATAATATTCATTATGTATAAGCATAAATCCCAATTATTTTTAAGGATTGTAAAAAGCATTA
This sequence comes from Malacoraja senta, assembly GCA_038087875.1. Lineage (NCBI taxonomy): Eukaryota > Metazoa > Chordata > Chondrichthyes > Rajiformes > Rajidae > Malacoraja > Malacoraja senta. Next base: position 40,917,894 of record CM075982.1, on the reverse strand, counting down.
TGGTTTGGAACAACAGATCAGGCTCTCGTTGTTTTACCACCCCATTACTGTCAATGAAGGGAATGTAGCAACAGAGCAAACCTTATAAAATCTCCATTATTAGCCATGGTGCTCCATTTGACATTACTTGTTACAAACAGCTGAATATAAGGTGTGTGAGCAGGCTTTATGGTCCCTCGAGTCTACTCAGTCATTCAATATGATGATGGCAATTTTTTCCCCCCTCAAGCTTGTAACAACCACAATGTTGTGGGATGGCAGCAGTAATACGGCCACATTTTCTACATTTGCAGCAGTGACTTCTCTTTAAAAGTACATAATTGGTTATAAAGTGCGTTGCGACATCCGGAGGTCATGAAAGTCATGAAAAAAATGTTTGTTTTTTTTAGAACTAAGATTTTACAAACTAGTGAGCAAGGAACAGAACTTTGCACACCAGGACTCCACATTGGGAATTCAGCCAAAAGGATTGCAACACTCAAGCAGAGACTTGCTATTCATTTGTCTTTCAGTATGGAAAACTGAGCAGGGTGTGTCATTTTACTGCGTGCGCACACGTGTTGTGCCAAGGTTAAGCACCCGTAATTTATTTTCCAGTTCTTACAAGAACCTTAAGGATACCAGAGTTAATGACCCTAACCCCACATTGACCTTATTTGATTTAAGCAACACGGGATAATACAGGGTAAAACCGGAGGAACTTCACCTCATATTCCACGTGGGTAGCTGACAACCCGCTAGTGTGATTATTGTATCCTCCAATTTTAGGAAACTTCTAACAACCCTCCACTTTCTCCCTCCCTCTCCCTCATCTTTCTCCCCCACACCTCCTGTTTCTCCCTCCCCCCTCACCTGTGGCCCACCTGGACTTGCACCTCTTTCTCCCCTCCCCCTCCCCCTTCCCCACCTCCTACAATCCTTCCTCTGGCTTCACAATTTACAACTCTTCTGTCTCGCACCTTCCACCTTAATCTCTGGCCTTTGTTCCAATCATCTGCCTATCAAAAGCACCTGTGTTCACCTATTACCTACTTTGTCTGCCCCTCCTGTCTTCCAGCTTTCTTCACCACCACCCCCCCCCCCCCTCCGACCTGAAATGTCACCTATGCATGTTCTCCAGAGATGCTGCCTGATCAGCTGCATTATGTTCCAGAATGTCATGTCCCTTTAGACTTTTGTCTTTACTTTAGGCTTTAGAGACACAGTGTTGAAGCAGGCCATTAGGCCCACCTAGTCCCAACTACTCTAATGATATGGCCTCATTTAAAGAGTTTTGTACTGTAATGTTCCTCATTACTACAGTCAAGAATTCCTCAATCAATATTGTAATGCCACCTCCTTTACATCTCCTCCTTTAATCACATCTGAATATATTATATTCTGGAATGTTCAGTTGCCAGTCGTACCCGTCTTTCAAACTCGCCACTGTGATGGCAATAATATTACCTTCAACATTAGCAACATTGTTCAATATTGGAATAAACCAAGTATTAAAAAGATGAAGTATGATGAAATAAATTGTACAGGTATTACTTCTTGATTAGTACGGTTGTCATGGGTTATGGGGAGAAGGCAGGAGAAAGGGGTTAAGAGGGAAAAGTTAGATCAGCCATGATTGAATGATGGAGTACACTTGATGGGCCGAATTGCCTGATACGCAGGGTGCTGTTATATACCATTTTAGTCAGATCAAGCAAGACCTTTAATCACAACTTAAAATTATGTCCTATAAACCCAGAATTAAAAAAAAGATATTTCCATGCCAAATTTATGGCCTCTTGCAAGCATGGATGATTAAATAAACATGGCTCTTTGTGGCAGCTATATATTTAAGATAGTGATCCAGTTTGCAATAAGTAACCCTGAGGATGCTAGCTATTGTCCCCGAAAATATGGAACAGTTTATTTATCGACAGCACTGCATCATACTGCATGAGTTGTAGATGGGGAAAAGACTCATTGCAAGCAATCTATTGTATGGGAAATATGGTCATTTACACTGAAAATATTGTTTGTTTAAAAAACAGGAAACAGACACTATAGCAACTTCTTCCAATAAATTCAGATGATTTCTCTGGAGAAAGTGTAGTGAATGGTGGGTAGGCAAAGATAGATTATGTGCACTGTCTACCTCAGGCTGGTCCCAACACGTAATTGACAGAGAAATTCCCAAATGATCTTCACATTAATTCGCTTTAATGCCATCACTATGTACAATGAATCTGAAATACCGAACATGTGGAATTTAATTTATTTGTATTGTATTTGGGCCAAAACAATATTTAATTCAAGCCTCCAACTCTTCTGGAAAAGACAAATGGTAGGAAGGATATAGTTCATAATCTGAGTAATAATGCATGTCTTTTTTTTAAGCATTGGTGGGTAGATTGAATATTAAGAACACAATACTGTAAATATTTGAATCTGAATTGGATCCAAATTCAATCAGTGTAATCTTTTGTAAATTAGTTCAACTCATTGTACATTTCAACTGTCATAATTTAATAAAATGTGTCAAAACCTGTATCAATATATAGATTGAAGTTTTCTTCATTGCATGTCCCATGAATATTTTTTTTATTGAAGTCGGGCTGTTGTTTTAATGCTCCTGTGAAAACTGAGAGTTCACATTTAAAGTTAGTGGATCTGTTAATCTACCTGTTGGTCTGCACAAACATTTTATAAAAAAATGAAAAAAAGCATTTGAACTTTATATTTGAACCACCTTCAACGGTCCCTTTAAGCCACCTACTCCACTATTTTTAATGTCAAAAATATAGTTTAGCTGTTAATAACGTGGTCATGTTATCTGGTTGATACATGCATAGAAATTATGACCACAGTTGAAATCACTCCATTTGCTTTAAGTTTGGATATCTAATCAATGTTTTCATGTTTTTTCCTCGGAGATGTTTATTTAATTGTACATGTCTGCCGCTGTTTAGGATGAAAAGCATCGTGATTGATCAAATTTTCTGAAGTGCTAAATTTTGAACCCCAATTAATTTATGTGAATTGATTATGATAAAACGATCATGACAAGCCAAGGTAAATATGAGAGGAAAAATATAATTATATGGTTAAACACAAGTTGGAAATATATCAGCCAGTTTGGTTAGACACAAAAAGCTGGAGTAACATCATCTTTGGAGAAAAGGAATAGGTGACGTTTCGGGTCGAGTCCCTTCTTCAGACTGAAAATCAAGGAAAAGGGAAACGAGAGATATAGACCAGTTTGGCTGGATGGGGCATGTTGGTCGGCGTGGGCAAATTTCCACACTGTATAACTCTATGATTCTATATGTTCATTATTTATTATTTTTGTTTTTGCTTGTGCAGAACACCATTTTGTACTGAACCATCTTCAGTGCTTCATCAATGACTTCCCTACCATCATAAGATCAGAATAGGGGTTCATTGACGATTGCACAATGTTCATTCATAATTCCATTCATAACTCCTCAGCCATTGAGCAGGTCATGCTTGCATGAAGCAAGTCCTGGTCAACATTCAGGCAGTGGCTCACATGTGGCAAGAAATAATCCCGCAATACTAGTGGCAGTCAATGGCTACCTCCAGCAAGAGAAAGACTGACCACTTTCCCACTTCATTTAATGGCATTAGCATCGCTAACTCCTCAGTGTCATCATCTTGGGTGTCACCGTTGATCAGAAACTCAAATATTGACTCCAGAGATGGTGAGGTTGCATAGGGAGCTAGATTAAGTAGTCAAAGAATCATATCAACAGAAACCAGCCCTTGGCTGACCATGGTCACAAATATAATACTTATCTCATTTACCACTAGATCCAATGCGTTCCATGGCCTTGGCAGTTCAATTGCTCACCTAGATACTTGAAGGTTGTGAGAATACCTCCCACCTTCACCCACTCGGGGAGTTTGATCCAGATACCAACTACCCTCTCACCTTACCTCAGATCGCCTGTAGACCTTCTTCTCCTAAACCTACGTACTCCAGAATAATAGTATGCTTCGTGGAAATGTTTCCTCCCATGTACCCTATCTATCTCCCTCATAATTTCACACCTTTATGAAGTCTTCCTTAGACACCTCTGCTTCAAGGAAAACAAATTTAACCTATCCAATCTGCCCATATAAGTGAAATGCTCCATCCCAGGCAACACCTTGGTGAATCTTTACTGCACCCTCTCCAATGTAATCATGTCCTTCCTATGGTGTGGTGACCAGAAATGTACAGAGCACTCCAGCTCTGAACTAACCAATATTTTATAAAGTTGTACCACAACCTCCTGCTTTTATATTTTATGCCCCGTCTAATGAAGGCAAGGATCCCATATGTTTTCTTTACCACCTTATCTACCTGTGCTGCCATCTTCAGGAATCCTTGGACGGGTACACTAACGGCACTGTGTGTTCTTCAATACCCCTTAGGCAAAACCATTCATTGAGTATGTCTGCTTCTTGTTAGTCTTCCCAACACATCACTTCACATGGCACCTCACGTATCAGGATTAAATGTCCATGTGCCATTGATCAATATTATCCTGTTTGCTGCGATTATCCTCCCCGTCCAGGCCTGGCAAGAACAAACTTCTTCACAGTGGTGAATGGTGAGTCTTTTACCCAGAGCTGTGGAATCAAGAACCAGAGGACATAGGTTTAAGAGGAGAGGGGAAAGATTTAATAGGAACATGAGGGCAACTTTTTCACACAGAGGGTGGGTGGATATATGGAACAATCTTCCAGAGGAGGTAGTTGAGGTAGGTACTATAAGAACAACTCAAAAACATTTAGACAGGTACATGGATATGAGAGATTTATAGGGATCTAGGCCAAATGCAGACAGGTGGATTTATCATAGATGAGGCATTTTGGTTGGCATGGACAATTTTGGCCAAAGGGCCTGTTTCGGTGCTGTACAACTCTATATGTTATTTATGGGTATTGTGATTTCAGGCCTGTTTTAAGAGGAAAGACATTCTTGCCATAGAGGGAGTACAGAGAAGGTTCACCAGACTGATTCCTGGGATGTCAGGACTTTCATATGAAGAAAGACTGGATAGACTTGGCTTGTACTCGCTAGAATTTAGAAGATTGAGGGGGTATCTTATAGAAACTTACAAAATTCTTAAGGGGTTGGACAGGCTAGATGCAGGAAGATTGTTCCCGATGTTGGGGAAGTCCAGAACAAGGGGTCACAGTTTAAGGATAAGGGGGAAATCTTTTAGGACCGAGATGAAAAAAACATTTTTCACACAGAGTGGTGAATCTCTGGAATTCTCTGCCATTGAAGATAGTTGAGGCCAGTTGATTGGCTATATTTAAGAGGGAGTTAGATGTGGCCCTTGTGGCTAAAGGGATCAGGGGGTATGGAGAGAAGGCAGGCACGGGATACTGAGTTGGATGATCAGCCATGATCATATTGAATGGCGGTGCAGGTTCGAAGGGCCGAATGGCCTACTCCTGCACCTATTTTCTATGTTTCTATGTTATGCTGCTGCAAGTAAGAGTCCATTGATCCATTGTCAGTACCTATGACAATTAAAGACTCTCTTGATTCTTGACTTCTGGCTATTTACTTAGGATTGCTACGGTTCAAGAGAACAGTTCACCACCACCTTCACAAGATCATTTATGCATGGCCTTTTTGGCAAAACTCAGATCCGAAAAATATGGAATAAATAAAATAGACAAAATCAACCAAGCTTATTATGAACCAGTTAGGTTTAGTTTCAGTTTTGATCAGTGAATGAGAAGAATAGATTCTGCAGTCAGCAAAATCCCCGGATGAAAAACCACAGACACCTCTGTTGTAACGCACTGCTAAAGCATGGCTCACCACAGTTCTGAATCTTGTCGAGGCTAGCTTGAACGGTTTGGAGTCAACCCTACAATGGATGGAAATATGAATTGGTGGATGGAAAAAGAAATACTTCTGGTTTGAATCAGTCTATCTTAATCCATTCAATGTGGTATCATTAATTCAAAGGTGGAATTATACATTTGATTACTTTACACCCTTTTAAAACTTGAATTTATTTAAAAAAATGTTTTGTTTAAGCCCACTAAGCATTACAGAACTCTGAGGACCCAGAAAAATATTTTTTATAATTTACCAAATGATTTGCATTGTGTGATTCCAAGAAACTTTACAATTTATTATAATTCATGATGCCCTAATTTTATTGAAGCATTATCTCCCTTTGATATACTGTTGGAAGCAGCTATTTAACTATATGGCAATTTTATTATTTGAATTTGCTACAGTGTATCAATCTACTATAATGTGTAATTGAAATGAAATTGCAGTTATATTATCCCATTACTCCTGTCAATTGCATTGAATGTTCTTGCTTATGAAACTGCAGAGCAAAGTATTGAAAGATGGATGAAGTATTTATATGCGCAGAATTTAGGAAGATATTTTTATTATCGTTAATGCGAGTGTTTTCAATACAACAATTAGTTCACCAACTTTGTGGAACATATTCATTCAGCTTATAATGGGGGTGGAATAAAATGGGACATGTTAGAAATGTTCAGTAAGCTAGGCAGCTTCTATGGTCAGAGCTCTCTGTCTTTTGCATTGTAGCGACAGTTATCTCACAAAATTAGGGAGTGAAACCTATTTCATCCTGATGCAGTTCCTTTCTACAGCTTTTAATGCAACATAATTGCTGAAGTTTACCCCCATTCACTGGGGGAAGCCTGCAAAGATTAAGTCAACCCATGCACATATTGTGTAGAAAGGAACTGCAGATGCTGGTTTATACTGAAGATAGACACAAAGAGCTTGAGGAACTCAGCGGGTCAGGCAGCATCTATGGAGAAAAAGGATGGGTGACTTTTCTGGACGGGATCCTTCTTCAGCCAAGGAATGCAATATACATGCTGTCTGCTTCTTTCTATCCAAGAAGAGGAAAATTAATTCACCTTTGCTTGAACTGAATATGGTTGTCATCTCCTTGGTGCAGCCAAAGGAAACATATCAGGTTGTCGTTAATATCTCCTAAAACTGCCTGGAATGAACAAGAAATAGAAATCAAAATCCCTTGTGAACTTGACGGCCACAGGCTGAGCCGTCTAGCTACCATTCCTCAGCTGCAGCTGTGCCTGCAACATATGACATCCTCCGTCATCACCTTTATGGAGAATCTAAGTCTCCAAACATTGCTCCTCCAACAGGTGTATGTAGAACATCTGCTGTCCGAATGATCTTTGGCATTTCCCCCCTCCCCTACCCACCCCTCTCCCCCAACCCCCACCATCTCCAGATCCAACACCATTTTTTGGTAAGAGCCTCCTAAATGCCCTTATTATATCTGTCTCCACCACCATCTCTGGCAACTTGTTCCAGGTACCCACCACCCTCGATGTTTAAAGAAAACATACTCTGCTTTAATCTCCTTTAAATTTTGCCCCTCTCACTTTAAAGTTATGCCCTCGTCTTTGACATGGCATATTCTCCTCTTTCCTGTCACTTTAGACCTCATATAAATGACCACTAGTATACCATTTGAGCCGAGAATAGGATATCTCGTTTTCAGCCCAGCTCCAACCATGGCACTCTAAGGAATAAAATGGAGTTCATCTCTTTACTCTAATGAATTAACACAAACCATCTCAAAAACGTGGAGTACTGGTCCATTGCCAAGAAAGCTGTAAATCATCGAGAGTCGCTTAAAGTATTCTTGTTGGGTTGGTGGAATTGGGGGGAAGTGCTCTTGAAACTTTAGAACCTGCTGAGTTACTCCTGCATTTGGTGTATATCGTGGAGATATGGACTTGGATTCAATATAGAGAATAGGGCTTATAGTAAATATGAACTGCAGTCAATGATGTAAGCAAATGAACTTTGCTTAGAACAAAGCTTCACTCTGCAGCCCAATTTGGTGCCGTTTACTCCTTTTGTGATTTCCAAGTATTTTTTGTAGCCATCCACTGATTATTCTCTGCGGAAGGTTTTCGTGTTAAGATTTAAACGGTTGCTACTGCTAGTTATGTACCTCAGAGGAAAAATCCTCTGCTCAGCTGTGAGGGCTCCTGTCACTTGTACGGCATTGGTTTGTGAATCACCAGCTTGCACAGCTGTCTAGTTAAGAGGAACAACCTTAATCCACACTGCTGTTCAGGAGATTCCACAGCTAGCAATCTCAGCACACACCATACCTACAATGTTTCCTTCCTTGTGGAATCAACGTCCTTGCCAGCTGCTTTCTGGATTTATCTCATTGCTCTAATGGAAACAATCCCAACTATTTCCATCATCTGCTCAGCTGTGTAGTGCAGGCAAATCCGCACTAACATGGAGATATATTGCACACAGTTTGTTGACTGCAAGGAAGATAGTGTTAGAAGGAATTGCAGATGCTGGTTTAAACCAAAGACAGACACAAAAATCTGGAGTAACTCAGCGGGACAGGCAGCATTTCTGGACAGAAGGAATGGGTGACGTTTCGGGTCGAGACTCTTCTTCAGACGGACGATAGTGTGGCTGACTCATACTATAGTGCCAAGCAGCTCAGTTAGCCTTCAGCTAGCGATGAAGACCATGACCAGCCATGATCACATTGAATGGCGGTGCTGGCTCGAAGGGCCGAATGGCCTACTCTTGCACCTATTGTCTATTGTTTAGTTAAGACATTAGCTAGTTCCATCAATCATCACTAATCATCAAATAGTGCAAATGGTATAATAGGACCTTACAGAAATTGTTTTGGCACATGGAGGACGATATCAGGGAAATATTGCATGTGTTCCAGATATGCTCTTTTTGTCAAATACATGGGTTACAGTACCCTCCATAATGTTTGAGACAAACACCCATCATTTATTTATTTGCCTCTGTACTCCACAATTTGAAATTTGTAATAGAAAAAATCACATGTGGTTAAAGTGCACATTGTCAGATTTTAATAAAGGCCATATTTATACATTTTGGTTTCACCATGAGGAAATGACAACAGTGTTTATATACAGTCCCCCCATTTCCGGGCACCATAATGTTTGGGACACATGGCTTCACAGGTGTTTGTAAACACTCAGGTGTGTTTAATTGCCACCTTAATGCAGGTATAAGAGAGCTCTCAGCACCTAGTCTTTCCTCCAGCCTTTCCATCACCTTCGGAAACTTTTATTGCTGTTCATCAACATGAGGACCAAAGTTGTGCCAATCAAAGACAAAGAAGCCATTATGAGACTGATAAACAAGAATAAAACTGTTAGAGACATCAGCCAAACAGGCTTACCAAAATCAACTGTTTGGAACATCATTAAGAAGAAAGAGCACTGGTGAGCTTATTAATCACAAAGGGACTGGCAGACCAAGGAAGACCTCCACTGCTGATGACAGAAGAATTCTCTCTATTAGAAAGACAAATCCCCAAACACCTGTCCGACAGATCAGAAACACTCTACAGGAGTCAGGTGTGGATTTGTCAATGACCACTGTCCGTAGAAGACTTCATGAACAGAAATACAAAGGCTACACTGCAAGATGCAAACCACTGGTTAGCCACAAAAATAGGATGGCCAGGTTACAAGAAGTACCAAGTTTACCAAGAAGTACTTAAAAGAGCAACTACAGTTCTGGAAAAGGTGAGATGTGGACAGATGAGACGAAGATTAACATATCATAGTGATGGCAAGAGCAAAGTATAGAAGAGAGGGAACTGCCCAAGATCAAAAGCATACCACCTCATCTGTGAAACACTGTGTTGGAGGTGTTATGCCTGGGCATGTATGGCTGCTGAAGGTACTGGCTCACTTATCGTCATTGATGATACAACTGCTGATGGTAGTAGCATAATGAATTCTGAAGTGGATAGACACATCCTATCTGCTCAAGTTCAAACAAATACCTCAAAACTCATTGGCCGACAGTTCATTCTACAGCAAGCCAATGATCCCAAACATACTACTAAAGCAACAAAGGAGTTTTTCAAAGCTAAAAAATGGTCAATTCTTGAGTGGCCAAGTCAATCACCTGATCTGAACCCGATTGAGCATGCCTTTTATATGCTGAAGAGAAAACTGAAGGGGACTAGCCCCAGAGCAAGCACAAGCTAAAAATGGCTGCAATACAGGCCTGGCAGAGCATCACCAGAGGAGACACCCAGCAACTGGTGATTTCCTTGAATCACAGACTGCATGCAAAGGATATGCAACAAATTGCTAAACATGACTACTTTCAATTACATGACATTGCTGTGTCCCAAACATTATGGTGGCCTGATATGTGGGGACTTTGTATAAACACTGCTGTAATTTCTACATGGTGAAACCAAAATGTGTAAAAATGGCCTTTATTAAAATCTGACAATGTGCACTTTAACCACATGTGTTTTTTTCTATGACAAATCTCAAATTGTGAATTACAGAGGCAAATAAATAAATGATGGGTCTGTGTCCCAAACATTATGGATGGCACTGTATGTGTTCCAATTGTAAATTCAGCTAGGCATTTAAAAAAATGTAAAAATAGATTTTAACATGTAATCCTATGCATTTTACTGTAAAATAGATTTTAACATGCAATCCTATGCATTTTACTGTAAAATAGATTTTAACATTCATTCCTATGCATTTTATATTTCTAATCCATAAAATAACAGCCAGGATAATGGTTCACCAGTTTTGTATGCAAGAGAATGAGTCTGAATGCTTGGGTCTAATCTTGTTTTAAGGGCAGTGGGAGATCCAATGGACATGTTAATATGTGTGGAAGAGAGAGAGGAGAGCTGAGTTGGTGTAGTAATGGAACAACAAAGTCCTTATTTCATTATTATGATAGGTTTTTCTGAAGTACATTTTGATCTCCTTAAGAAAGGATTGACTAGCCATCAAAGGAGTGCAACAAAGATTTATTAGATTGGTTCCAAGGCGGGTGGGTTTGCCATATTAGGTGAGATGATGTAGACTGGGATTACATTCTCTAGAGTTTAGAAGAATGAGAGAAGATCTCATTGAAGCTAACAACATTCTGAAAGGGACTGGCAGGATAAATGTAGCTTCATTTAACAACTGAACAATAGAGACGCTGTCTTTGCTGCTTCATTCTCCAAATCTTTTGACGTTAACTATTAACTTTTTTACTACTACTTATTGGTCTCGCAAGTTACAAGCCTATCCATCTTTAAGGTAGAATGGATAGAATTATTCTAATGGAGAAACTTCATGAGAACTATCTCCATTATAACGATTGCCCATTCTACTTTGTTAGCAACATCAGGACCCGGTCCAAACATCAGAATGTAGAAACAAGGAACTGCAGATGCTGGTTTACCAAGGATAAACACAACATGCTGGAGTAACTCAGCGGGTCAGGCATCAGCCCTGGAGAACATGAATAGGTGCTGTTTTGGGTGGATCCAAAATGTCACCTATCCTTGTTCTCCAGGAATGCTGCCTGACCTGCTGAAACTTGGGGCTGTCCCACTTGGGCAACCTAATTGGCGAGTTTTGAAGAGTCAAAAAAAATTCTTCGACTATGTAGAAGACCTCCTTCGACCTTCTTCGACTATGTTGAAGACTAGCTTCGACTAGCTTCGACTAGCTACGACTAACTTTGGGAAAATAGGGCACCGAATAGTGGAGAGTGAAGACGATCTCCTTCGATCTCCTTCGACCTCCCTCCGACCTCCCTTCGACTATGATGAAGACTATCTACGACTACTTTCGACTACCCTCGATTACCTACGACTAACATGTCGACCTACTACGACCTACTACGACTAAACCTACGAGTAAAAAAGTATTGATTTTTTCCATGACGACCTATTTTTACTCGCGGGCATTTTTTTAACATATTGAAAAAACGGCGTGACCTAGCTGAGGTCTCGAGTACGCGGAGACAACTCTCGAGCATGAAGGAGTTATGAAGACCCCCTACGATCTCGTGTCGACCATGTTGCGAGTATGAGTCGAGGGCAAACTCACCAGAACTCGCGGATTAGGTCGCCCAAGGGGGACAGCCCCTTTACTCCAGCACTGTGCATCTTTCCTGTCCAAATATTGTCTGCCCCCCTAATAGATTCAGTCTTGCAACACTGATCAGAAACCTGCTGATGAATCTTTAGAGCCACCTTTCTTCATTAATATACTTCATGTTGGCTGATTGAAGATCAAGTTGAAGGAGCCTATTTATATGTTTGTCCATCCAAATGGAGGGCAACCACCCTCTTCTGCCAGCCATGTTATCCTGATAGACTAGAATTGACTGCCCATTAGCTGGGTGAATATGTCACTCATGCTGTTTCCATCTTATCATTGTGGAGAATGCTAAACTATATTCAAAACGCTGATTAATTGATTTCCAGAAGGGAATCGCAGGTTATGGGAATAATGTTCAAATAGAATGCCGAGGTAGTAGATCAGCTTTACTCTTAAGGAAGGATAATGCCATACTCATCCTGCAGTGAAATAGGCCATTTGGCCCAACTCATCCATGCCAACCAATATGCCTATATACATCAGCTGATTTACCTGTATTTGAACCATATCCCTCTGAACCTCGACTGTTCATGTACTTGTCCAAATGTATTTTAAAATGTTGTTATAGGATGGGGCAGATTTGAAGAGCCTCTTGGCCTACAGTATACCTTATCCTATTTTCTATATTGTTATGTTTTGGTGTTCTTATTCTCTGTTACTGATTTGCCTTCCAAAGTCAAATCACTGGTGTCTTGCAGTGAGGATGGTGATGAACTTGCAAGTTAACTGTCCATGCTCAGAATATTTACTTTAAAAGTTAAAAATGGAAAGTAATTTATTCACTTATTACAACATCCACATTGGGATTGGAATGATGTGCTCTGTGAATCAACTCACATTAGGAGCACTGAGATTTGGGGTGGCCACATTTTTGATAACCTGAAGAACACATTTGAGATAAGAGAATAAGCAGAGATAAGGAGAATTTTATTTCAAAGGCAAGTTGTGTGGGCCGATTCAATAGAAGTTTGGAAGGTTATCGTGGGGCAGCGGTAAAGGTTTTGCTTTATGGCTCCAGAAATCCGGGTTTGACCCTGACTGCAAGTGCTGTCTGTATGAAGTTTGTAAGTTCTCCATGTAACCGCGCGGGTTTTCCCCGATGCTCCGGTTTCCTCCCACACTCCGAAGACATGAAGGTTTGTATATTGAAGGCATGAAGGCTTGTGTAAATTGTCCCTAATGTGTAGGTTAGAATTAGTGTATGGGTGAAGGTTTGTCACCCGTGGACTCGATGGCCTGTTTCCACGCTAAAACTAAGTTAAGCTAAGACCAGGTTGTTGAGACCAAACAATCCAATTTTCATGGAGCAATAAGTAATTGACCAAGTGGGTTCATTCACCGATCTGTAACTCTAATCATCTCTAAATTAAAGACATTCCACAGAAGGAGACCATTTGGGCCAGATTATTTCCTGGGGCAAAGATTGGTATGGAAAAAAGTGACAAATTACAGTCTGCAGAAAGGTCACAACCCGAAATGTCCTACAGAGATGCTGTCTGACCTGCTGAGTTACTCTAGCACTTTGCATTCTACAGGGAGATCCCAGCACCTGCAGATCCTTGCGTTAACATATTTCTGTCACTGCTTTCAGAACAAATATGCAGGTGAAAATCATTATTTTAGCACATGTTATACAGTATGTGAGGTCCCAATACAATGGTGCAAATCCGATTTGGGTTCTTCTGCATTCCCTGTGAGGTGCTGCCAAAACATCTAAAATTAATCCTTCGTACATATTTTATTATATCTAAGCAGGCTGAAATTCTTGCAAGTCAAACTGTCCTTGTCGAACAGAAGGTTTATGTAAAAGTTAATCTTGCAAGGCATTCCTCTGCCGTTAGGTATATCTTGGCTTTGGTGTAATATTCTTGCACAACTTACATTGACATCAGCAACTACAATTGCAGCAGCAAACCCTGGATTCATAATGGGCACGAATCCAGACTTCCATCCCCTTCGAATAATAACTATATCTCCTTTAAACAGGACTATATAATGAAGATGTCACAACTGCTTCCAGAACAGCACTGCGGCAGCATGGTGGCGCAGAAATACAGTTGCTGCCGTACAGCACCAGAGACCCAGGTTCGATCCTGTATACAGGTGCTGTCTGCATGCAGTTTGTAAATTCTCCGCTTAACTGCGTGGGTTTTCTCCGCACACCCCAAAATCGTACAGGTTTCTAGGTAATTGCTTCGGCAGAGATTATAAATTGTCCTTAGCGAGTAGGATAGTGTAAGATAGGTTGCGGTGATTGCTGGTTGGTGCAGATTCAGTGGGCTGAAGGGCCTGCTTCCACATTATATCTCCAAACTAAACTAAACTAAACTAAACTGTGGGCATGAAGGAAACCATTGGTAGGAAATGACCCATAGAAAACAGCAGACTCCACAACCTAATGTATGGAGCAAAATATACCAAAATCAAGCAGCAAATTAGTTTAGTTTAATTTAGACATACAGCATGGAAACAGGCCCTTTGGCCCACCGAGTCCGTGCCGACAAACGACCAACAATCACCCATGCACTAGTTCTATCCTACACACTAGGGTGATGTTTACAGAATTCATTTAATCTACAAACCTGTATGTCTTTGGAATGTGGGAGGAAACCAGAGCACCTGGAGAAAACCCACGTGGTCACAAGGAGAATGTACAAATTGTAAAAAATTTAAAATGCGCCCGGATGTTTGACGCTGAAAGGCAAAATGTTTACTGTGAAAATAAACTTGAATCAATAACTAGGGGGGCATTATATGTCCTATTTGAAGAGGACATGTCTTGAAATTACCAATATATCCACTTTCCACAGGCAAAGCTCACCTTTGGGAGTAAGTTGCTCTAGGTTTCAAAATTAAGCTTGTGACAGCCTATGTTGAAGTGTTAAGGATGCTGTATGTGGTGGTCTGTGCCTCTCATCAACCCATCCATGAGTGCAACAGGGGGAGGGGCTGCAATGATGTAAACTACTCTTTATTGCAGCATGAAACAAATGGGAATATCTGGTGATGGGTGTATGGAACGAGGTGTTGGAGGAGGTAGTTGAGGCAGGGACTGTCGCAAGGTTTAAGAAGCAGACAGGTACATGGATAGAAGGTACTTCGATTTAAACCACCATCTGCAGTTCTTTCCTACACAGGTACATGGATAGGACAGGTTTAGAGTGATACGGGCCAAATGCAGGCAAGTGGGACTCGCGTTGATGGGACATGTTGGCCGGTGTGGACAAGTTGGGCTGAAGGGCCCGTTTCCACACTGTATCACTCTATGACTCTCTGACTCTATCTCATGAAGAACAAAGTTATGTCATAATACTTAGGTTTATGAGTTTCTATCACGAACGCCAGTGCAATTAATTTATAGCTTCCTCTGGATGATGGTTATATTCGTCTCCAATAGGTTTATAGGTAGTTTCAATTTGTTTTCTCTTTGGTCAGATTTATTATTCAAATGAAACTGATGAAGTGTTTTATATGAGCTTCCCAGTCACTGCCCTAGTTTAGCGGAAACATAGTATGCTGAGAATGTTTGCTTACACTAGCAATTCAATGAACTAGATTTCTGTAGCAAGTGATTTATAAATGAAGCCACAGTAGCTTTGCAGCATTCACAGTAGTGAATTGAAATAATTGCATTATTTTTTACTTACTCAAGGGTTTCAAGTGACTGACAATCTGATATGCAACCGAGGTTGGCTTCATACAGCATTTATTCACACATACATGCAGTTAGCTGCCAGAGGAGGCAGTTGAGGCAGGTAGTTGCTTGCCTCAATTTTTGTCTCTTCCTTCGGGGGAATGCGACTTTTTCTTGTCGTATCCCCCTTCTCTGCCTCCGTCTGCGCTGAGGCCAAAATGGTGGAGCTGCCAGCCTCCAACTCCAACTGCGACCGACCGACCTCGAGGCTCCGGAGGCTCGGCCGCGGGCCTGGTGGACGACATCGTCGGGAGCTTGCAGGTCACAGGTGGGTGACCTGTTTTTCTGGATCTCCCGCAACTACAGCTGCGTCCGCTGGACTGGAGGGCGGCAGCTTCGGCCACCCCGGGCCGCGGAGTTTGAACCGGCCCATCGCGGACGGAGCACGGATTCAGCCACGGGACTGACTTACTTACCATCACCCGGCGGGGTCACAACATCAGAAGCCTGGATCGCCTCAGCGCAGAGGAAGAACAAAGCGGGAAGAGACAGAGACTTTAAGACTTTTGCCTCCATCACAGTGAGGAGGTGCCTGGTGAACTCACTGTGGTGGATGTTAATTTGTGTTTATTGTGTGTTTTGTTATTTATTATTATATGTATGACTGCAGGCAACGAAATTTCGTTCAGACCGAAAGGTCTGAATGACAAATAAAGGAATCTCTCTAATCTCTAATCTCTCTACTATAACACTATTTTCATGACGTTTGGACTGATACATGGATAGGAAAGACAAAAATGTTGGAGAAACTCAGCGGGTGAGGCAGGATCTATGGAATGAAGGAATAGGTGATGTTTCGGGTAGTGAGTCCCACCGCAAATTGGAGGAGCAGCACCTCATATTTCGCTTGGGTAGTTTACACCCCAGCAGTATGAGCATTGACTTCTCCAATTTCAGGTAGTTCTTGCTTTCTCCCTCCCTTTCCCTCCCCTTCCCAGCTCTCCCACAGCCTACCTCTCTGCCTCTTCCTTTCTTCTTCCTGCCCCCCACCCCCACACCCCCACATCAGTCTGAAGAAGGGTCTCGACCCGAAATGTCACCTATTCCTTCGCTCCATAGATGCTGCCTCACCCGCTGAGTTTCTCCAGCATTTATGTCAACTTTCTATTTTTCCAGCATCTGCAGTTCTTTCTTAAACATAGATAGGAAATGTTGAGAGGGATTTGGGCCCAAGCAAAGGGAGTGAATGTTCAAAGTGGCAGAAAAGATCCCTGTAATGGGGGTGTTCTCTCTTGTCTCCTTGCAAGTGGAGAATATCCCATCACACTCCTGACGTGTGCCTCGTAGATGTTTGGAAAAGTTCGGAGGAGTCAGAATGTGATTCAAGCATTCCAGAATATCCAGTTCTTTAATCTTCAATTGCAGCCCAAGATTCAGTTTCGTTTCTGGGCAAAGGAACCATTGAGGTAATGATGGTGTGAGATTAATTCCTGAAAGTGGGTTTGAAGTCAAGGGCAGGTATTATTTTTCTTTTCAATGCCTGGCACTTGCATGGGGTGAACATGATAAATAATTAATGCGTCTAAAGTGAAAACTATTTTACAAAATGGACGGTAAACACCAAAGATGTTTCAGCAATTGCTCAGCAGAAAGTAAAACTCGTCCTTCAGGATTTGTAGGCATGCGATATATGTACAGAGAAAGATGATAATAACATGCTTTTTTTTATTCTTTCACTCAGTGCGGCCATCACCTTCAATGCTGGCATTTACCTCCTAATCTAATTGACACCTAGACTGTGTGCTAACTTAATAGTCAACCACACTGGTGGATCAAGAGTCAGAATAGATAAGGGCAGCAGATTTCCCCCTGAAGAATATTGATGAACCAGATGAGTTTTACAAAAATCTAGTTGGTTCTTTTCTGCCAGCAGTAGATTCTTGTAAATATACCAGATTTATAAGTCATGGAAAGTCAGGCCTTTACCTCAATGAATGCTGACCAAGATGCCTATCTATGTTAATCCCATTTTCCTACCTTTTCATCAAATCCCTCTATTATTTTCCTATCCATGTACATGCGTCTACCACTTCTTCTGGCAGTGTTTTCCATATACCCAGCACCACATGTGAACAACTTGCCCCTCAGATCTCCTTGAAATATTTCCCCTCCCCCACTAAACTTTTTCCCTTTTTACTTTTAGACTCCCTGACCCTGGGAAAAAGACCGACTATATACCTTATCTATACCCCATATAATGTTATAAACCTCTAAAATGTCACCTCTCGCCTCTTGCTCTCCATTGAGGGTCCACCCTAACCAATCTTATCTTGTTTCTGTACCACTTCATTTCATTCTTGGAGTTGGTCAGAAGACATTTACCAAATCTGATAGAACTATGTAAAGTTATGAGAAGCATAGGTGGGGTGGACTATCTCTTCTGAACTAGAACAGTACAGCACAGGAACATGCCTACAATATCTGTGCCAAACATGATGCTGAGGTAAATCTCCTCTGCCTGATCCACAGCATTCCATTCCCTGTTTGTCCATGTCTAAACAACTTTTAAAACCTACTATTGTCACTGCTTGCATCACCATCTCTGGCAGCACATTCCAGGCACTCACCACTCTGTTTATAAAAACTTACCCCCCATATCTACTTTACACTTTCCCCTCTGACCTTAAAGCTATGTCCTCTGATCTTTGATATTTTCACCATGAGAAAAAGATTTGGACTGTCTTCCTCACCTATTCCTCTCATAATTTTACAAACTTCTATTAGATCTCCGATATGCCAGAAAAAAACAATCCAAGCCTGTCCACACTCTTCTTATTGCTAATATGCTCTAATCTAGCGAGCATTCTGATAGACCTCTTCAACACACACTCCAAAACCTCCACATCCTTCTTGTAATGGGGCAACCAGAATTGCACACTGTACTCCAAATGCAGCCCAACAATGTCCTCTAAAGTTGCAACATGACTTCCAGATCCTTTATCTCAACACCGCAACCGATGAAGGTAGGCATACCATAACCCTTCTTTACCACTCTGTCTAAAGTTGCCACTTTCAGGGAGCTATGGACAATGACCCCAAGATCCCTCTGTACATCAATGCCGTTAAGAGACTTACCATTACATTGAATCTCACAAAGTGCAACATCTCACACTCACTTGAATTAAACTCCATCAGCTACTTTTCCCCCTCATATCTGTAACTGAGCTAAATCCTACTATATGCATTGACTGCCTTCCTTACTGTCTGCAACTCCATCTATTTTGGTGTTGTCTGCATACTTAGTAACTAACCCAACTAAATTTCCATCCACATCATTTATAGTTATCATAAACAATAGAGGTCCTTGCACAGATCCCAGTGGAACTCCATTGGTCACTGGCCTCCAGCCAGAATGCACCCTTCCACCACAACCCATTTGTGAGTAAGCCAGTTATGAATCTAAACTACCAAGTCTCCATGGTTCCCATGCATCTTAATCTTCTGGATCAGCCTATAAGAAGGGAATTTATCAAATCCATGTCGACGACATATACCACCCTACTCTTTTCAATTATCAACATCACCACAATGTGATTGAGTTAAAAAACTCAGTCAAGAGGGTAAGCATGACCTGTTGTGTACAAAACCATGCTGACTGTTCCTAATTAACCCATCCTCTTCCAAATGTGAGATAACGTATCCTGAAGAATCCCCACCAATGGCTTTCCAAGCACTGATGTGAGGCTTATTGGCTTATAGGGATATGGGCCAAACCCAGGCAGGCGGGACTAGTGTAGATGGAACATGTTGGTCAGTGTGGGCAAGTTGCACCAGAGGGCCAGTTTCCATGCTGTAAGACTCTATGCCTCTATGACTCTATCTCTGCTTACCTTCCAAAACAAAGAGACACATTGTCTACTTTCCAGTCTTATGGGACCTTGCCTGTCCACCTCCTTGCTAGACACAGATGCAAAGTAATTTAGTACCTCAGTTACATCCATTGACTCCAAGCAAAAGTTCCCTCCTTTATCCTAGAGTGGTCCTACATTCTCTAGTTACTCTTATATTTTTAAGGTACTTACCAATAACATTTCATGGTTCCTTTTGGCCCTTACAATTATCTGCCTGAGTTCTTTTCTGCTTGCTTTATATTCCTCAAAGGCCTTGTCTGATTTCAGCTTCCTAAACCTTACACATGTTTCCCTTTTCTTTTAGTCCAAATTTACAACATCCAAGTTTGCTCATCCAAGTTTCCCTTACATAGTCACTTCTATCCCTCTTTTACTGGAACTCTGATCAGCTTATCATTATACGACTCCCACATGCCTGATACATGACTTACTGTATCCAATAAACAGCTGCTCCTAATTTACTCTCCCTATTGCCTGCCTAATAATGGGGACAAATGAAAGTGCAGATGCTGGAATCTTAAGCAAAGAACAAAGTGCTGGAGGAACTCAGCAGGTCAGGCAGCATTTGTGGAGGGAATGGACTGAAGATGTTTTGGGTCGGGACTGTCTGAAAAAGGGTCCCAACCTGAAAGGTCTCATGGCCTTTCCCCCAGAGATGCTGCCTGACAGTTGAGTTCCTCTAGCACTTTTTGATCCTGTTGTAAATAGCCCTTCCCCAATTTAGTAACTTCCCCCAAGGTCAAGACTTATCTTTATTCATCATTGTCTTAAAACGTGTGGAGTTGTGATCACTATTCCATCTGTATTCTTCCAAGTCATTTTATATATAAAACACACAACAAAAACTCTGCCACAAATTCCTGTGGTGGATTACTGCTTCCTGACTTCCAGATTTATTCAATTACTTGGATTCAAATCCCCCAACTACTATGGTGGGATTTGAACTCATGTCTCTTGATAGCAGCTGCTAATTTGAACTCATGTCTTGGTCTAGCTGTAAGCAATTTGACCTCTTCGACCACCAACCTGTCTGCTGTATTTGTATCCTACCTTCATAATCTCACAGCTAACAATTGAAATGGAGACCCTGTTATTTTGTTGTCCATATGGGAGCCAATTTCATAGAACCAAAAATAACAGTGAATGCATACCAGGCATTTCATTCATTACTTTAGCATGCATCCTTTATTTTCTTACAATTCCATTAAGTAAGCAGGTATTATCTGATCTAATAAGTTTATAAAGAAGAAATTGAGTGTTATACCAAGTGAAATTGAGTGTTATGTCGATCTTCTTCCTGTGCTAATAGCAAGCTTCTTTTAGCGAACTGTAAGACACTTTTAAAATTGACATCCATTTTTTTTCTCTCGTCCAAACCAAAGGAAATCGTGTTTGGCAATGCGGCAGCTGAGAATTAAGCAGGGTGTTCTGTCATTGTTTCTTTCCCAAGTATTATATGAGCTGTCAACTGTGATTGTCTTTTCTATTTGGATATCAGTTCTGAAAGAATATGTCAAACTGTAATGGGAAAAGCTTTCTTTGGCTTACATGATTGCATTTCATATAAACTCATAGAAGTTTAACAGTGACAAATTCAAGTTATACAGTTTCAGAGAGGCATTGGGTAAAATTGACACTAAGTTAAATAGATTATAAATCTCATTTTTCAAAATTATGATATAGAAGGGAGTCTTCGAGCCCTGTAAATCCATGCTGGCTCTTAGAGTAATCCCATTCCATTTACTCAGTGATTAAATCAGTGTCTGTACGGAGTTTGTATGTTCTCCCTTTGACCCCATGGGTTTTCTCCAAATGCTCGGGTTTCCTCCCACACTCCAAAGACATGTAGGTTTATAGGTTAATTGGCTTCTGTAAATCGTCCCTAGTGTGTAGGATAATGCTAGTGTACAGGGTGTTCACTGGTCGGTGTGGACTCAGTGGGCCGAAGGGCCTGTTTCTATGCTATATCTCTAAAGTCTAAAAGCTTGGCCAAAGCGGTAAAGAATAAAGAATATATTGAAGGTAAAGAGGTTTCGTGAACAAATTCCAGAGGGCAGAACCAAGGCTTTTAAATATGGGGTATATAATTGGGAAGGATGCATAGGAGGTCAGAACAATATAGTTAAGGTGAGTTCAATTCATGGAGAGGAAGGGAGTTTATCAAATAACGAGTGACTACACACAATATTTTTCCATGCTGATTTATTTTTTCTATTTTATTTGTTATGTCACCCAAGAGACTTCAGATTGGAGGTCAGCCAGTTTCACGTCTGTAATTATATGATATGAAGTAATAAGAATAGCATAATTTAATTACCCCCTTAATTTTCTCCTTTCACATGTAGATAGAAGCCAGGCTGGACTCTTTCAATGAGGGGCTCCCTGTTAAAGAAATTATATATTTTTACATTGGTTTTTGAAGAAGTAGTCGGACACTCAGTCCCTTGAGTCTGTTCCAGCACTTACATAATAAGGTCATGTGTAAGAAGGAACTGCAGTTGCTGGTTTAAACCAAAGATAGATACAAAGTGCTGGAGTAACTCAACGGGTCAGGCAGTATCTCTGGAGAGAAAGGATGGGTGACGTTTTGGGTCTGAAAAGGATCCCGACACGAAACGTCACCCATCCTTTTTCTCCAGAGATGCTGCATGACCCGCTGAGTTATGGGCCTTTCCCACTTTTTAGGCGACTCCAGGAGACCATGCAGTCGCCACATGGTCGCCACATATTCGCGGGTGGTTGCTGGGGAGTCGCCTTCATGGTCGTGAGGAGTTCCCGCATTCTGGGAACTAGTCGTGGCCTCATTATGGTCGCCGTGAATACTTGAGCGGTAGGTGGGTCGCCAGTGTAGGGGTTCTGGTTCCCCTTACTCAACTTCGGGCCCAACTGCCTGAAAAAGGGGTTCCCCTACGTTCTAGACCTCGGAATTATGGTGAGATATGATAAAAGGTTGACTTGACCAGAGCGTGCTGATGAGAGAAAAAAGAAACCAAGACGGACTCAAAGCAAGTCCAAAATTTACAGGCTTTATTAAACAAATGAGAGATCGAATCTCACCAAAACTACATAATACGTGACTAAACTTATGCTTTAAACTAAGACTATGGGAGAAAATTATCGGGCACGTCGTAAAACTTATTTTACACAATTTTACTTGCAAGTACAGTACACCCCCTTTCCCCTTCTTCTCTCAACCTTTATCCTATTTCCGGGAACTTCACCAGGTCATCTGGGGTACTTACAGCTAGGTTGATGCAGGCTCACGAGCCATCCAGCAGAGCAGAAAGAGAGCGAGTTCTGGCTTGACTCCTGCTTTTTATACCTGAGTTTCTCCCTTGAAACCCCCCCCCCCCCCCCACAGGTGGTCCTCTGGACAAAAGGGTCTTTTGATGATTCCCAGTTTCGATCTGGTATGAGCAATAGGCTTCCGATGATAAGGGGTTTGCTGATGTCATGATCCCTCAGCCTGATCGTTATCCCATCGCCTGGATGGGCTCCTGTTGTCCTGATGGATGAGTCATCCACGATGTTGATTGTGCTTCCTGCTGGCCTGTTTACCACCGTCTGCTGAGGCTCGGTACCTTCCTTTGTGTATTCCAAGATAATGTCATTATCTCCGTCTCAGCCTTTCCTGCTCACACCATTAGCATAGTGGTGTAATGCCCAGGCCCACAGACAGGTTCGAAACTGGTTCTTCCTTTGTGGATTGGTTTTTTTTCCGTTGCAGTCAGCATGTCTGTTTTAAAAATGTCCATGGTCCTCATCCCCGAGTTCTTCCATAATCTGAGGATTTGCCACAATAACTTACATGCCCCTACGATACGTCCAGGCTTGCACGGACCGTATCGATTGACAGAGTTAGTGGGCAATCCTCCAGCCTCAAGAGCTGTAAACACTCCTGGCGAGATGGTGAAATTATGTACCCCGAAAGACCCCTTAATTGCTAAACTAGGCCCTCGAAGCACATTAACTTACACTATACCTCATTTTCTTTAAATCAATCCTACAAACCATACAGTACCATCATGACCATTCCCTGAAAATGCAGGGATCACAACATATGTACGAAACTATTGCAATGGAGTACAGACATTTTACAGTGACGAGGTGTCGTTACAGCGACGTCGGGCGGCTTGATTTACCAGCTGTTGTAATTTGGCCATCCTCCTCCGCCTTTTAAATTTGCAATTAATGCATAGCAAATACACCACAATTATCATCTGGCAGATGATCAGAACATGGGACACGATGCGGACCCATGCTGGAACTATGATCCAGGACTCCAGGTCCCACCAACTTGGAGACTTGATCTCTTCGATCTCCCTGGCGATATCCAGTGTCTTTTGTTCCAGGGAGAAGAAGTGTTTGTGCGACAACTCGACCGCCACCAGCAACTCTTTTAATTTTTCATTCACTGGGGGAATGAAAATGGGCCACATAGTTAAATAAGTCAGTTACATTTTCTCGTACCGAGAGGTGAACCGAAGAAGGTTCCGGGATGGGTAATATTCGCTGCTGTGCCACATGGACTTCTGCCCTGCGTTTAAAACAGAAGCTGCTGTGCGGTATCGGGCACCACAGCTGTGATCCGTGCTGATACCGCTGGGCACTTGTGGTGACACAATACGTCCCACTGCCTATATACGCCACCTGTGGAGGGACATGGTCTATCACCATCGCCTCCATGGTACAGTTTATAGGCTGTGCCCCAACAGTCCTGAACCCACACTGAGGCCTAGCCTCGGCGCCCATGAGCTCCCCGGCTCCGACAACCCAAAAGGTCAATGCCTGTCACAGCTTGCTCCCTCACTATGACATAAGGCGGGACCTTCCCGTAGCGAATATGCACCCCCCCACGAACAACTCCCACGTTCTCCACTCGGTACAGAGGAGCTGGTCGTGCCAAGGTTTCCATCACCGGGATTCTTACGACCACTCCCATTATGGTGTGATTGGACTGTCCGCAATCCACCAGAACCGGGTAGGCCTCGGAGGCCACAAGAAGCTGATCATGCCATCATCCATACGGTGGGGCTACCCATCTGGAAAACAAAGCAAAACACCTCCTTGCCTCCACATCGCCGTCCGCCTCCCCGCACTCCATCACACCCATGGAAGAGTGGCCATCCAGCCTACGGTAGCAGCTACTGTCCTAATAATGGCATTCGGGGTTTTGTCTTTGTCTGTTGTGGTCTACTTTTCCACAGCCCATCCCTTCGATGCAGCCGACGTTCCCGTACTGTCCATCCCTGTACTCCCCTGTATCTATACAAAACCCTATATCTTATTACTAAACGCTAACTACATCTACTCACACACAAACCAATGCTATATACAACGCCACCCTTCTCCGGGTGGCCAACTCATAACTGGTCCCCGTCACGCTGGGGCCACCCCTCTGGTGGGCCCACCCGTGCAGGCCAGAACTACTCCTGTCGAGGGGCCTGACTGCCCCTCACCTCCCTTTGCACTACGGGGTTTTGAGATACCCCTACGTTCCCTGCGGAGACTGGGCTCCCTCCAGCCACACTCCGTAGTGCCCTGTTTCGGCCACTCTCCCTCCCGGCCCTCCTGTGGCCGGCCCTAGCCCTAGGTTTAATTAGGGATGGGGACCACCTTACTGGGGGTTTAGTGACCCTGTTACTCCTACATCTGACCGGGGGTTCCCACACCAGAGGTGATACCTCCATCTCCTCTGCTTCTGCTAGTTCTGCCTCTCGTAGGCAGTCTATGGTACCTGCCTGCGGAGGGCTGGAATCAGCATCCTTCCCCGCTGTTTCCAGTCCTCGCCCTGGGACACAGCAGGCTACTTCAGGCTGACTACCTGTGGGCTCGCCTGGCTCCCCTACGGTTTCCACATGAACCCGGGTCTGTTCTTGATCCTGTTCTCTGACATGTACCCCTTTCTTACTTTTCCCTGCCCTTGTGGGGTCGAACAATTTACACTGGTTGATGTGGAACCATTTGACTCTATGGGGAAGCTGAATGGCATACACCATGGGACTGGCCTTGTCCACTATGTTGTATGGGCCAGCATACAAGGGTTCAAACACCCCTACCCTAGCATATCTCCTGACCATTACCTGGTCCCCCACTGCCCACTCGCAATGCCTGCGAGGCTCCAGCAGTAGCTTGTTTCTTTGGTGCTGGGCCCCCATGTTTCTGGCTGCCTGCCAGTGAACCTGCCTGTTGTTCAAATAGCTTCTTGGCAAACTTGTCCCGGTTCACTTCCCTGAGCTGTCCCTCCGTTAGGGCTAGGACCATAACGTGCATGGCCGTTCTCATGACCCGGCCCGTCATAAGCTCATGGGGAGAGTACCCCGTACTCCTGGACTGGCTGGCCCGAATCCCCATAAGGACCAGGGGTAAAACCTCCACCCACCGGTTGGGTTTCCTTATCCTTTCCTTTATTGTCCGGTTCAACCGCTCTACCGGACATGAGGACTGGGGGTGGTAGGCCACATGCCACTTGGCCTTGATGCCCAGTATTCTAAGGGTGGACTGCATGACCTGTCCCGTGAAATGGCTCCCCTGATCTGACTCCACGAACTGTGGGAGTCCCCACCTGGTGAACACCTCCCTGACCAGGATTTTTGCCGTACCCATAGCGGTGGCTGCTCTGCAAGGGAAGGCAAGAGAACACATCCACAAGGACTAAGCAGTACTTGTAACCCCCTTGAGCGGTTGGAAGGGGTCCGATGTAGTCGATTTGAATCGACTGCCATGGCCCCTCCACCCTCCTGATGTGTCCCATAGAAACCTTCCTTTTCTGGGGATCTGGGTTGTTTGCTGCGCAAACCAGACAGCTTGCGCAAAAGTCGCGAACGTCTTCCCTGAGCCCTGGCCACCATCCCGCCATCTCTACTCGCTGCCATGTGGTCTCTGGCCCGGGGTGACCTGACCCTGGACCCTCATGGGCTAGTTTTGAAAATTCCCTTCTGTACAGGGAAGGCACTACCCACTTATCTCCCTTGAATAACATGCCTTCCTTTACTGACATGTCTTTACCCCCATAAGGTCCCTCTATCTTCTCCTGCCTGCAAATGGCTGCTCAGGCAGCCTTTAGAATGGGGTCTTGTGCCTGGACCGTGTTCAGGTCCGGGGCCAAAACCACTCCCGCACTTTCCTTTTCTCGAGGCTGCTCCCTGGCTGCAGCTACCTGTCCTTCCTCATAGGGGTCCCATGCTTTCCCACTCCTGGCTCCTTCTCTGGCCAAGCAATCCGCCCTCTGATTTCCCTTGCCCCGTGGCTCCGTTTTGGAATGGGCCTTCACCTTATGGATATATCTATCCCTGCCCTTCCCTACGGCTGCTACAATCCTCTCTAATAGGGGGTTAGTGGTCAGGGGCTTCCCGTCCGATGAGGTTTACCCTTAGGCGGGACCAGATGGCCAGATATTCCGTGCAGGAATTGCATGTGAACATGCTGTCCGAACATATGGTGTATGGAGTGGGGAAACGCTTGGGATGGGTCACCACGTACATTACTGCCGCCAGCTCGGCCTGCTGGGCGCTTAACGTATGTGGGAGTTTAAGGGCTAGGGCTATCTCCGCCTCGGGGTCCCAGATCCCACAGCCCGTGAGCCTTATGCCCTCGGACACGAAACTGGACCCGTCCACGTTTATTTCCCTACCCGTGGGATGTAACCCTGCTCTAAGCCCAAAGTCCACCTCCCATACCCCTTCCACCGAGCAACGGTGTGGCTTCCCTGGATACACAAAATTGGCTGCGAGCTTGGGCTCACCTAGCCTCTCAACCCGTAAGGCCATTTGGGAAAGGAGAAGGGTCCAGCGAGTGATCCTCGCACTGCTAACGGTCCCATCCTTAATCCGACCGTCCAGCAGCATCTGGGTTGGGGTATGGTGGGTCAGGAGGTTGATGGGGGACATTCTTATGAAGACCTGTACCCTCTTCACTGCCCAGTATGTGGCTAGCAGGTGCCGCTCACAGTTTGAATAGGACCTTTCTACCTCTGTGAGGACTCTGGAGGAATATACCACTGGCCTTAACTTGCCGTGCCGTTCCTGGAGGAGCACTGCGCTCAAGCCGTTGCTGCTTGCGGCTACCTCCAGGAAAGATTCCTCCCTGTAGTCAATGGCTCCCAGAGCTGGGGCCTTTTGCAGGTCCCGCTTCAAATGGACGAATGCCGACTCGCACTGCTCATCCCACTCCCACTCTACCCCTTTGCGTAGCAGCCGGAGTAGAGGTGCTGCGGTCACGGCATAGTCCTCTATAAAGTCTCGGCAATAGCCCGTGACTCCCAGAAATTACCTTACCCCCCCCACGTCCGCTGGGATTGGGAGTTCCTGCACTGCCTGCCTTCTTGCTGTATCGGTACCCCTATCTCCGGCCCTAAGGGTCAGTCCCAAGAACTTTACCTCTTGTAACCCTATCTGTGCCTTCTTGGGATTTACTTTTAAACCGCTCTTACAGAGCAGCTCCAGCAGTTCGTTTACTAGGGGCCCATGTTCCTCACTGGTGTCCGTGAATAGCAAAATATCATCCACATACTGGACGATCTTGTGGGGCTCACTGAATTCCTTTAAACAATCCGCCATACATTGGTGGAAAATGCTGGGGCTATTGTGGAACCCTTGGGGAAGACAGTTCCACGTGTACTGCTGCCCCTTGAATGTGAAAGCAAATTTGTACTGGTCTTCCTTCCTGACCGGGATAGACCAGAAACCGTTTGAGATGTCTAGCACCGTAAATACAGATGCAGATGCCGGAATTTCCCCTAATAGGTCTGCTACGGCTGCCACAGTTGGTGCGCAAGCCGGAATATTCTTATTCAGGACCCTATAATCTACCGTGGCCCTCCAGGAATTGTCTGGCTTCCGTACGGGCCAGAGCGGTGAGTTCACGTGGGTGGCTATGGGCCTCAAAACGCCTTGCTTAACCAGTGAACTCAGGGCGACTTCTAAGTCAGCCTCCGCTTCTCGGGGAAAACTATACGGTTTCTGCGGTCGGGACATGGAATCCCCATCTATCCTGACCTCTGTTCCTGTGACCCTTCCACAGTCGTGCTTGTGAGTAGCGAATGTGGCCAAATATCGCTTAACATGGCCTCGATACTCTGTCGGGGTCTGCCTCATTAGGTCCTCTACATCGTACCCCTCTCTGGGCTTCACAACACACAGAGCCCCTCTCTCTGGTGCCCCATCGATGACCATTACCTCCTTCTCTCTCTCAGCCCCTTCTCCTGCTATGCCCCACAAACAGTGGTTCCTCAGGTCCACCAGGACCTGGTGGGCCACTATAAAGTCGGCGCCTAGTATCCCCTTTCCCTCCTGCTCCCAACTCATCAGGACGCACTTCCACTGTGCCTGGAGTGCTCCTAATCGAATGGACGAGGGAACAGAGAAAAACCCCGTCTTATCGTTTCCTGTAAAACCGACAAGACTATAGGGCGCCGCACTAGATAGAGGGGATGTACGGGGATTGTCCGTGTGGACAATGGTACTGGAAGCACCTGTGTCCAGCAAGTAACTCCCGACCACATCCTGGACCTCCATCTTGACCCAGGGTCTCCCACATGGACCATATTCTAACGGGCATATGAATGTGGGCTGTTTCGCTGGCAGTCATAAAGGTGCCGGGGGTGTGGATACAGGCGCTCCCTGGCCTGTTGCCATGGCTACCTGTCCGGACCCTCCCGCCTTTGACTGCAAATAGGTCAATATATCTCTTACATCTATTGTTACCGGCATGGCCGCTCCCTCCTCCGGGGCTGGGTCGGCTGTTACCGGGGTCCTATCCTCCACTGCTCTACTTGGGTTTCTGCACTCCCTCTTGTAGTGCCTGGGCTTCCCACACCCGTAGCACACCGGCCTCATCTCGGAAGAGGTCCGGCTGCCTTCCTGTTTCCACTCCCTCCTTTTGGGGGGTGCCGGTGCTATATTGTGCACCTTGCCCTTAAAGGGCTTCTCCTCACTTCTCTCCCCGTTGCGATACGCAAGGGTGAGCTTCCTTATTACCTCTGCCTCGTTAAGGTTTGGGTCCGCTGGGTCGAACCAGTGCTCGGCCTTTGCCCTAACTCGCGGGAGGCAATTCGCTACCAGAGTCTTCAGCCAGTGGGCTGTTCTCTCATCTAAATTCCGCCTATCTAAAGGCGTCCCACACGCTCCCTCATACACTGCCCACAGTCTGTCTGCGAACATGTCCGGGGACTCAGCTACCTGCTGCTTCGTCTCCCCCACCCTGGCGAAAGGACTACCCTGATTCAACCCCATGGCCTCCAGAACCGCTGTCTGTGCCGCTACCCATGTTTCAGGTCTTCCCCCTTCCATGGAGGTCACCGCCTTGCATAGGTAGGAATCCAGGGTCATCAGTAGTAGCTTTACCTCATCGCAATCGTTTATATCAGCTGCCTGCTGCACCTCCATAAAATGCAATGACGGGTCTCCCACCCTGGTTAACCTGGGAACGTGAGCCACCATCGCCCTCAGCACGTGTGCCCCCATGGGGAATGATGATATCACTCTCTATGGGCCCCCTATCTGCCTGCCCGACCGGGGCACCATATTTCCTTTGCCCTACCGGGCACATCTGCCCTACCAAGGGCTGTTGCCCCTTTACCCCCTGCTCTCCCACCATGATCGGTAACCCCACCACCTCGTGGTGTGCTACACATGGCGCAGACGCCGCTAACTGAGGGGGCTCTCCCGCCCCTCCTTGGGCCTGTCCCTCCCCGGACAACCTGAACCCCACCTGCTGACCCGGACCTATTCCCGGCGCCTCAGGAGGCGGTCTATTCCCCTTTGCCCCTGGGGAATCACGTGCTGAGGGAAGCCCTCTGCCCCTGGGGGAACCCCTGGTCCTCCCAGGTGAACCCGTCCCCTAGTCTTGGACAGAGTCTCCTCCAGCTGTGCTATCCTTGCCTGGCAAGGCCCGTGATCACAATCCCCTAGCTCACTACGGGCCACCCGGTATGCTGCTTGGATATCTTCGAACTTTCCCTCCAGCACCCTGTACCTCTGTGTACTCTGAGCCAGGAGTTCCTGGGCGTTCCGTTCCCTCTCCTTTGCCTCTACCGCCTGGCATTGGAGGAATTCCTGGGCATTTCTGTGGGACTCCCTAGCCTGCAAGATACACTGCCTGGCTTCACTGAGTTCCTCGTATAGCCCTTTCCCTTCTCTAGCGCTTTCCTCAGTGCTGGCCCTAGCTTTTCTCAGTTGCTCTTCTAGACTCTCTACCTGTTTCTCCATTTTGGCTACCTGCTGTGATAGGCACGCTAGCCAAACTGCCTTTTCCTGCCCTTTATTATACCCTTTGCTTTCCGTCCATTCTGCTGCAGCTGCTGCAGGCTGCTACGCTGCCAAAAGTGCTATCACCCATTGTTTGGTGAGATTGATCTTTTTAAACAGATACGAGGAGATTCTCTCCTCCATCTTGCTACGTTCTCTCACCCCCTCTGGCAAATCACATATCCTAAACCACCGAGGTCCTGCCATGGTCACCATTGTGTAGGGGTTCTGGTTCCCTTTACTCAACTTCGGGCCCAACTGCCTGAAAAAGGGGTTCCCCTAGGTTTTAGACCTCGGAATTATGGTGGGATATGATAAAAGGTTGACTTGACCAGTGCGTGCTGATGAGAGAAAACAGAAACCAAGACGGACTCAAAGCAAGTCTAAAATTTACAGGCTTTATTAAACAAATGAGAGATCGAATCTCACCAACACTACATAATACGTGACTAAACTTATGCTTTAAACTAAGACTATGGGAGAAAATTATCGGGCACGTCGTAAAACTTATTTTACACAATTTTACTTGCAAGTACAGTACACCCCCTTTCCCCTTCTTCTCTCAACCTTTATCCTATTTCCAGGAACTTCACCAGGTCGTCTGGGGTACTTACAGCTAGGTTGATGCAGGCTCACGAGCCGTCCAGCAGAGCAGAGAGTGAGTTCTGGCTTGACTCCTGCTTTTTATACCTGAGTTTCTCCCTTGAACCCCCCCCCCCCCCCCAGGTGGTCCTCTGGACAAAAGGGTCTTTTGATGATTCCCAGTTTCGATCTGGTATGAGCAATAGGCTTCCGATGATAAGGGGTTTGCTGATGTCATGATCCCTCAGCCTGATCGTTATCCCATCGCCTAGATGGGCTCCCATTGTCCTGATGGATGGGTCATCCACGATGTTGATTGTGCTTCCTGTTGGCCTGTTTACCACCGTCTGCTGAGGCTCGGTACCTTCCTTTGTGTATTCCAAGATAATGTCATTATCTCCGTCTCAGCCTTTCCTGCTCACACCATTAGCATAGTGGTGTAATGCCCAGGCCCACAGACAGGTTCGAAACTGGTTCTTCCTTTGTGGATTGGGTTTTATTTCCGTTGCAGTCAGCATGTCTGTTTAAAAAATGTCCATAGTCCTCATCCCCGAGTTCTTCCATAATCTGAGGATTTGCCACAATAACTTACACCAGGAGGTCCTAATGGGTTGGCAGGAGGTCGAAGGTTCTTGTAGGTTGTAGCCGGTGCTGACCGGTGCACTTCATTGGCTCATTGGGGAAAAAAAAGGTAAGCAGTAGTTTTCAGAAGGAAGGATAACCAACCGGTAATGTTAAATGTCTGCCGAGCTTCACAGCCATGTATCTCTGGCATCTCAAAAGTTGTCTCCACTCCTTCTCCCCTCTTCTCCCCTCCCTCACCCCCCCTCTTTTAGAGGACTTACCGTACACTGTGCTTTAGCCGTCTTTTTACAGCGCCAACCTTCCTGTTCATCGCCGTGTGTGTCTTTCACCTTGGCTTTGCACCGTGTGAATTTTTTAGACAGCGCTCCCCGCCCTTGCCCTGTCCCCCGCCTGCATAACGGGCTGGTGAAGGAAGCGATGTGTGTGTGTGTGTGTGTGTGTGTGTGACAATAGCCGGCAGTCCGCTGAAAAATTGCCGGTGGGACAGGCCCATAACTCCATCACTTTGTGTCTATCATCTTCATAATAAGATCATGTCTGATTTGATTGCAAACTTAAACTCCATGTTCCATCTACCTGTCATAATCGGTCATCCCCTTGCTAATCAGGAACTTATATACCCATGCATATACCCACAGCAGGCAGTGAAGAAAGGGAATGGCATGTTGGCCTTCATAACAAGAGGAGTTGAGTATAGGAGCAAAGAGGTCCTTCTGCAGTTGTATAGGGCCCTAGTGAGACCACACCTGGAGTATTGTGTGCAGTTTTGGTCCCCTAATTTGAGGAAGGACATTCTTGCTATTGAGGGAGTGCAGCGAAGGTTTACAAGGTTAATTCCCGGAATGGTGGGACTGTCATATGCTGAGAGAATGGAGCGGCTGGGCTTGTACACTCTGGAATTTAGAAGGATGAGAGGGAATCTTATTGAAACATACAAGATTATTAAGGGTTTAGACACGCTAGAGGCAGGAAACATGTTCCAGATGTTGGGGGAGTCCAGAACTAGCGGCCACAGTTGAAGAATAATGGGTAAGCCATTTAGAATGGAGAAGAGGAAAAACTTTTTCTAACAGAGAGTTGTGAGTCTGTGGAATTCTCTGCCTCAGAGGGCGGCGGAGGCTGGTTCTCTGGATACTTTCAAGAAAGAGCTAGATAGGGCTCTTAAAGGTAGCGGAGTCAGAGGATATGGGGAGAAGGCAGGTACGGGTACTGATTAGGGATGATCAGCCGAATGGCCTACTCCTGCACCTATTGTCTATTGTCATTTCAAAATATTCACATGATTTGCTTCCACTGTTGTTTAAGGAAAATAGTTCTAAAACACACAATCTTTTTAAGAGAAGAATTCCACATGATCTGGGGGCTGCCCAGTGGTGCAGCGGTAGAGTTGCTGCCTTACAGAGCCAGACACCCAGGTTTGATCCTGACTACAGGCACTGTCTGTACAGAGTTTATATGTTTTTTCAGTGACCATCTGGAATTTCTCGGGGTTCTCTGGTTTCCTCGCACACTCCAAAGACGTACAGTTTTGTGGGTTAATTGACTTTGGTCTTCTTCTTCTTATCGAGTCCACACACAAGATTAGAAGTTGTTCAGCCAGAGCTGAACACACTTCTCGGCATCTGCATACAATGGTGTCTGTCTTGTCGCTTCTTGTGCGTGGTGGTGGAAAGATTGGTGGAAACAGGGCCGTGACGTGAACGCTCTTTCCTTGACCCAATTGAATTTGGTATAAATTGTAAATTTATGTGGGTTAGTGTTAGTATGCAAGGATTGCTGGTCGGTGAGGACTAGGCGGGTCGAAGTGCCTGTTTCTGCACTGTATTTCTAAACAAAACTACACTAAATCTATCTTAGAGGGGCAACATCATATGTTTCAACTGTGACATCTGTTTCTAGATGCATATTAGAGGCAACATCCACCTTCTCAAGACTCCTCGGGACCTTAGATGTTTTGATCAAATTCACTCTTATTCTTAAAAATATCCACTGACTTGGTCTTCCACCTTCTGACTAAAGAAGTTCCTCCTCACCTCCTTTCTAATTGAGCGCCTTTTAATTCTGAGGCTATGACCTCTAGTCCTAGACTTTCCCACCAGTGGAAACATCCTTTCCACATCCACTCTATCTATGCCTTTCATTATTCTATGTTCTATGTTCTGGGTATTGTCTAAATCAATGTAATTGTGATGCTGCTGCAGGCAAGATTTTTATTGTACCGGTACTTCATTTTAGTTGAGCATATGACAATATGGTCAACTTGACTGGACTTGACTCTCACTGGATGATGAAGTGCATAACATACCAAAGCATTGTGACTGCTGATAGAATAGCCATTTTATTTTTGCTCTCTTCCCCTTTTAAATTGACAGTTCTGCTAGGCATGGAATCATAGAATCATAGAGTGATACAGCTTAGAAACAGGCCCTTCGGCCCAACTTGCCCACACCGGCCAACATGTCCCAGCACCACCTGCTTGCATTTTGGTCCATATTCCTCCAAACCTGTCCTGTCCATGTACCTGCCTAATCCTTATAAATGTGCTATTATTCATCGGGATAAAAAAGTCATGATTTCCAAGGGCTGCCGATAAAAATAGCCAAATTGTAAATGTTTGTAAAACTGCTTTTGTTTATTTATTTCCTGGAATGTGACTAAAAGGGTAAAAAGAAAAGTGTGAAAGCACTTGACAAAGCATTTATTTTATCCATAACTGATGGGGAAGCTGTCTTTAGATGAAATATGTTAGTAATTTGATTACATTCTGTTGCTGAGTATTTAAAAACTCAAAACGTTTTATTCTTCAATCAAAGACTATTAGTTGACTATTTCTTCAAATAGAAACATGTTTATCTGAATCCCACTGTATAAGCATAAACCTACTTTGTATTTTTCAAGCTGTCAACATTGACCACTATGTTAACTGAGGGGAGAACAATATGTTTAGAAAGAGTAGCACTGTGGATGAATTTGAAGCAAATTTAACTTAAGAAGTGATTTAACATATACTGTAAATGTTTTGTTAATAATTTTGCATTGTAATTTTACTCTTAATTTTAACCCATTTTTTGCTCCTGTCTCCAGATTCTTTCATGTTCCACAAAGATAAGCTGTAACAGTAAAGTTCTCAATACTGTCATTACTGTCATCTACCTAACCACAAAATGCAGTGCCTTTTTTACACTGAGGCAGATTTCCCTGTGATTTCTACCCACATTCACAATGGGAGCACAATATTTGGGGAGAGATTTAAGAAAGAACACAGGGTCATCTTTTTCACTCAGTCCATATCTCGAACTAGCAGCTCGAGGAAGCTATAGATGCAGATACAATGCTGACTTTCTAAAGACATCTCAGGAAACAAATGGGTAGGATTTTAATGTAGGTGGCACGGTCAGTAAGTTAGCGGATGACACTAAACTTGGTGGAATTGTGGACAGTGAACAAAATTATCCAAGATTACAAAGGAACCTTGATCAATTGGCCCAAGGAGCTGAGGAATGGCAACTGAATTGGGTAAATATGAGATATAGGGCAAACCACGACAGAACATACACAGCTAATGGCAAGGCCATGGGGAGTGTTGTTGAATAGAGAGACCTTGGCAAGGAGGCATATAGTTCTATGAAGGTGGCAACACAGGTGAACAGTGTTGAAAATGAAGGTGAATCCTGATAGAAATCTTGTCCTGGCAGTGAACGTGAGCCTCACCTTGTGTTGAATTGATGCTGAGAGGATGTGTCAAAACACATGGAACATAGACCATAGAACCGTACAGCACAAGAACAGGCCATTCAGCCCACAATGTCTATGCCGAACATAATGCCAAGACCATCTCTTATCTACCTGCACATAATCCATAAGAAAGAATTGTGGCTATCAGAATCGTTCCTCATTAGGTAGAGTCAAGAACATATAATGTAAGTGCCTTTACAAAGCTGAATCTTATGATAAAATCTGGTATTTCAAGAGTGCTCTTTTAATCTGAAATTCAGATTCAGATTTTTTAAATTGTGAAGAAAGAGAGTTCCATTTCCATTTAATATTTGTTCATTTGTATCATAAATAATGGGTCAAGTATATATATATATTGATAGGCATTGACATGATAAGGATGAAATATTGTTCAAAGTTGTTAATGATTAAATAATTTCTAATGATGTTTCCGATGACACTTCAGATCAAAATAGGTGCCATAATTTTAACAGTTCCAGGAGTCGATTCTAACTACGGGTGCTTGTACGTCTGTATGGAGTTTGTACGTTTACTCTGTCACTATGTGGGTTTTCTCTGGGTGCTTCAGTTTCCTCCCACACTCCAAAGACATATAGGTTTGTAGCTTCGACAAAATTGTAAATCGTCCCTCGTGTGAAGGATAGTGCTAGTGTCCGGGGAATGCTGGTCGGCGTGGGCTCAATGGGTTGAAGGGCCTGTTTCCGAGCTGTAAGTCTAAACAAAACTAAACTGAAATACTCAATTGGCTCTTTCATTGGTTTTGCTGCATTTCAAGGAGTGTATTCTTTTCCAAGGGGGATTTCAGTCTGTTCTCCATTATATCACTTGTAGAAGATATTCAAGTGAAGGAGTGGTAGGTATCCTGCTTTCTGAATAACACAAGGTTATATCAGCAAAGGACACAAAGTGCTGGAGTAACTCAACGGGTCAGGCAGTGGATAGGTGCCGTTTCATGTCTGGACCCTTCTTCAGAATATGAAGAAATGTCATCTATCCATGTTCTCTGGAGATGCTGCCTGACCTGCTTGAGTTACTCCTGTACACTTTGCTAATTGGGGATTGTGCTTAGTTATGGCAATAATTAACTGCACTTTATGTAAGGAAAGAATTTCACTGTGCCTTTGCACATGTGACAATAAAGCACCATTGAACCATTGATTGAACCAGGACAGCGATATGTCATGCTTGAAACGAGTAAAAAAAACTGCTGGAGAAACTCAGCAGATCAGGCAGGATCAGTGGAGGGAAATGGACAGATGATGCTTTGGGCAAGACCCTTCCTCTGGACTGAATGAATGGAGGGGAGATAGCCAGGATAAAGAGGTGATGGAAGGGGGGGGGGGCTGGAGTAAGGGATAGCATGATCCAAGGGAGGAGGGGTGGATGTGCACACTAGGCTGAGGTCAGGTGACAAGAGTGCATGCCCAGATCAGGGGCATGAGATCAGGGGTAGTTTGCCTGAGGGGACTCCGTAGCTCCCTGACACCTCGATGTTTCATAAATTATCAGAAACACCGTCAAAAAGTTACCGGGTATGTAAGTGACTGCTGCTTAATCGTAAGAAGGAAAACCTTTTTGCAGTTGCAGAATATAGTGGTATTCTTAACAAAAAAAAGGAAAGTGGATTCACTCGGGGGAATAACTTACTGACTTCAGAACATGCTTGTCTGCAAACTGGTTCCTGTGGGAGGAACAAAGCTGTATTATCAATCCATGAATGATTTCGAAAATCAATGTACTGTATAATTAGGGCATTTCAAGGGTAAAAATCCTTTTAAACTGTATTTCAAGCATCCCTAAGTCTAAAAACCTTTAGCTTTTATTTTTAACACACA
The DNA here is from genome assembly GCA_038087875.1 of Malacoraja senta. Lineage (NCBI taxonomy): Eukaryota > Metazoa > Chordata > Chondrichthyes > Rajiformes > Rajidae > Malacoraja > Malacoraja senta. Next base: position 40,880,393 of record CM075982.1, on the reverse strand, counting down.
TAAATATCATACCAGGGACAGGCTTCAAAATATGGAGATAAATTTGTTGGAGAGGTATTTGTAAGTATATTAAAAAATGGTACAACTGCACCATAAAATGGTACCAGTAGTTCCGGTTAACCAACAGTAGAGGGTAGCATTGAGAAATTCAGCATCAAGTTACTTCATTAGTTATTTCAAACTCCCAGGAGATCCAAAGGTAAGTATGTTTCATTTTATTACCGAGATAACTTACAGCTTATGTAATTTCTTGATGACAAAATGCAAAGTCATAATACAGTGTTGAAGAACGGTCTCGACTCGAAACGTCACCCATTCCTTCTATCCGGAAATGGTGCCTGTCCCACTGAGTTACTCCAGCATTTTGAGTCTGTCTTTCTCAAAGAACATTGAGACAAAATACTTTTTACGGCTCCCTTACTAACTGTAGGTAAAAGGCAGCTTGACAACAATTAAATGTTGTTTAAAGGCATCTGTATAACGCCAAGACACTGATCACATTATCTGTGTTTTCTTTATGCAATGATTACATTATTGATTAACAGTGAAGATATTAGCTGGGAAAATATGTATCTTTCCTACACATTGATTATTATCCAGTCAGGGGATGTAGGCATTGGATTGATGTAGTGGTGCGGGACTGATCAAACCACAAGATTGTGGGTAGCAAACAATTCCTCCACTGTTGAAGCCATAAAGAAATAGGAGAAATAATTTGCTCCTTTGCACCTTCATCAGTTCTGATCAAGTGTCCCAGACATGGGATGTTGTGTTTCCCTTTCAACAGTTGCTGCCTGACCCGCTGAATGTTTCCCACAGTTTTTTGTGTTTGTTGTTTGACTAGTCTTTCAGATAAATCTCCCATTTTAACCACTCGTCTCATATTCTCGTACAGAAGATCTGCCATGTGGGGCTTAATCTTGTCTGAATTTGATATCTATATATATATATATATGATGTTAGTCTAGCTGGTGTAGCTGATTGTTGGGAAGTTAGAAGATTTATAATAGATGTCAGATGATATCTATATAATTAAAAGTCTCATCTTGACCACTTCCTGTCTGCGCTGTATATTGATTTTAGAAAAAACGCTACCCTGTATCGCTGTGATTTTTGGCCATCTTACTCACAGTCCTCCTTTACTGAACCAGCCCCGAGGATTTTTCCCATCGATGAAATATAAAAAAGTTATGAGTGTTTACAAAACCTTGAGATCAGCTGATTGGTCCTCTTGCCTGTCAATCACCGTGATGAAGGTGAAGCCCCTTCCGGGGGGGGGGGGGGGCAGGACTTAAGATCCCGGATGCCTGGGCGTGAGTCAGTCACTCTGCAAGATCATGAGGGAGAGGCCACGACTAAGCTGTGAATCAACTGAACTGTGAGTCTGCAATATATGATTTATTAGCCCTTAATGACAATGCCATGAGTTGCGTGGCCTGCTGCCCTGCCTGTGCTGGGAAGTGCAATGCTTAATTGGAAATGAAATGAAATGAAATGACAATGCCATAAGTAGTTTGGCCTGCTGCCCTGCCTGTGCTTGAGAGTGCAATGCTTAATTGGAAATGAAATGAAATGACAATGCCATAAGTAGTTTGGCCTGCTGCCCTGCCTGTGCTTGAAAATGCAATGCTTTATTAGGTCCGACTGTGTTTGGAAGGAATAAATGCTTTATTAGGTCCGACTGTGTTTGGAAGGAATAAATGCTTTATTAGGTCCGACTGTGTTTGGAAGGAATAAATGCTTTATTAGGTCCAACTGTGTTTGGAAGGAATAAATGCCTTATTAGGTCGACTGTGTTTAGTCCAAAAGTCCCGCACATTTCGTGACCTCCGCTTTCCGGTGAGTGCAGAGGTCGCACTGATTGCGTAATTTCCGGTAAGTGCAGAGGTCACGCTGATTGCGGAAGTGCCGCAGACAGCGGAAGCCCCACAGTGGACAGGCCGTGCTCAGCCGTGTGAGTAGATTCAAGAAAGTTTACTGTCATATATATGGTGTGTGTGTGTGTGTGTGTGTGTGTGAGTGTGTATGTGTGTGTTTGTATGTGTGTGTGTGTGTGTGTGTGTGAGAGTGTATGTGTGTGTGTGAGTCTGTGTGTGTGTGAGTCTGTGTGTGGGTGTGAGTGTATGTGTGTGAGTCTATGTGTGTGTGTGTGTGTGTGTGTGTATGTGTGTGTGAGTGTATGTGTGAGTCTGTGTGAGTCTGTGTGAGTCTGTGTGAGTGTGTGTGAGTGAGTGTGAGTGAGTGTGTGTGTGTGAGTGAGTGTATGTGTGTGAATGTATGTGTGTGTGAGGTGGAGGGTGTGTTTGTGTGTGTGTGTGTGTGTGTATATTGGAATTAGTGGAGAGGTGGAATATTACGTTGGGGGACCAGCCCTCCCATGTGAAGCTGTGACCCAACGGGTCCCACTTAGTCTGGTATCTATTATAAACCTTCTGACTCTCACGACTGACATATATTATAAACCTACAGTTATCTAGACTACACTTCTTCCCAACCTGCCTCCTGCAAAGACTCGATCCCCTACTCCTAATTCCTCCATCTATGCTGCATCTGCGCCCAAGATGAGGTGTTCAATACCAGAACATCTGAGATGTCCTCATTCTTTATGGAACGCTACATCACCGTCTATATCTCTTGTTTCCCTTTCCCCTGATGAAGAGTCTCGACTCAAAACGTCACCTATTCCTTTTCTCCAGAGATGCTGTCTGACCCGCTGAGTTACTCCAGCTTTTGGTGTCTATCTCCGATAGAAACAAGTGCTGTTCTTTCAAAATGAAGACCTGGTAATTTTATGGTTATCATTACATTATTGACATTACTTTTACATTTCAGATGATAGTAATTTTATTTTGAGAAGTTAATCGAATTTTTATACAGAGGCCATGATTGCATTCATTCTTGTACCTCCAGCCCCCAGTGCTATTCACCCCAAAAATAAGTACTTTATTGCTACTAATGAGTGACTGCTTGGCTGAGTATAAAACATCTTCAAGTAAAAAGTAAAACTCCTCTGTTTGGCCCCTACCAACATTTCTGCTGCCAGGAAATTCACCTCTATTCACTCGGGCTAAATATGCTATTTTGTACCAGCAGAGTTTGCACTCTGTATCAGTTCATTAATCACTCTGTGTCTCAAGAGGCCGGGACCAAAGTGGCATAATCCTTTTGTCCTGTTTGCCATGACTTTAAATTCATCTCTCTCCTCTTACCTCCCTGCAGCTCTGCTGAAAGCAAATGGAATAGCTGGCCTTTAATGCTCCTTCTAGCACCTTGCTGCACACAGACAATTTCCATGCTTGTCAATAGCACAAGGGAGCACAGTTCAAAATACCTATTTGGCAGTGAAATATTAAAAAGATAAGTAAACGAGGTTTCAATATAAAGCCATGTTGTTTCGCTTATTTTTTGATTAATGTTCAGAATAATCTTCTCCTTGTCCCTGTTCTAGGCTTTCCTGCATTTCATCAAACTACCCTAATTGCTACTATTCTCATGATCCCTTTTTTTAATCTCCATCTTATCATTAGATCCCTATCCCTTGATCCTCTGACTGAAAAATCAATCCTTCCCACTGATCGTGCCTCACTTCCCCATTCTGTCTTTCTCCATCTCTCCCTTCTTCCCTCCCATCTATTTCTCCTTCCCCATTTTTATCCCTCCCTCCTTCCTTCACTCACACCTTCTCCATTTCTTTCCCACCCTCCTCCATGTTGGTTTTCCAAACCTGGACTTTCACCTTCAGTCCTTGAGCTGATGATTATTCAGGGCTTTAAGTGTTTAAGAAGGAACTGCAGATGCTGGAAAATCGAAGGTAGACAAAATTGCTGGAGAAACTCAGTGGGTGCAGCAGCATCTATGGAGCGAAGGAAATAGGCAACGTTTCGGGCCGAAACCCTTCTTCAGCCTGAAACTTTGCCTATTTCCTTCGCTCCATAGATGCTACTGCACCCGCTGAGTTTCTCCACCAATTTTGTCTACCTACTACTCAGGGCTTGACTCTTTTCCAAATCTTTCTGCCTGCCAAACCCACAGCTAATTCAAACCCCTTTTTAAGGGCGGCACGGTGGCGCAGTGGTGGAGTTGTTGCCTTACAGCCGGAGACCCAGGTTTGATCCAGACTATGGGTGCTGTCTGTATGGAGTTTAAACGTTCTTCCCGTGACTGCATGGGTTTCCCCTGAGATCTTTCAGTCCCCTCTCACACTCCCAGCGGGGATCACTGGTCGGTGCGGATTCGATGGGACGAAGGGCCTGTTTCTGTGCTGTGTCTCTAAAACTAAAAACTAAAACTAAATCTTTATCCAATCTTTGGTCACATCTAACTCTGCACGTTGGCTGGAGAACCCTCTTTAGTAAGTTAGAGGAAGAATGTGATGAGTCCTCACTAAGCCGTTGTCAATGTGATATAGAGGTAATCTAAAATACTCAAAGAAAGCTGAGAGCAATGAATGTGAAAAGACAATGAACAACGAGCCCAATAAATGCTAGCTCAGCATCCGGAAGTCAAATGTAAAGGCTATTTTACTTAAACGAAAATAATCCAGAATATCCAAGTTTGGTATTAACTGGTTTACTTTAATTGGGAGGAGCGGTTTCTTCTTATAACATTGGCGCCAGGTTTTCAAACTTACAAACTGCAGGCTTTCAGTTAAGCAATATATTTCCAATTGTCGAGACAAGAGACCGCAGATGCTGGAATCTTGAGAAAGGAAAGCAAATCGTTGGATCAGGAAACATCTGTGGACAGACTGGCAACATCTGTACATTTCCCTCCACCGATGCAGCCCGAGTTCCTCCAGGTATTTGTCTTCTACTCATATTTCCAATTGTAACGGGTTAACACAGAAGACTGAGGGAGAGCGATTGTAGGTGCTGCATGTTAATTGGAATATGACATTGGGGCATATTTGATCTCGATTAAAGAAATCCCCCTTTAATAAATGATCAAATGTACTTTGGGCAAAACACAAAGTGCTGGAGGAACTCAGCAGGTCAGGCAGCATCAGTGGAGGGAATGGATAGACAATGGTTCAGGTCAGCACCTCATTAGGTCATAAGGAATGGGAGTAGAATTAGGCTACTCCGCCATTCAAACATGTCTGATCTATCTCTCCCTCCTAACCCCATTCTCCTGTCTTCGCCCCATAACCTCGGACAACTCTGTGTTTTGCTCATGATTCCAGCATCTGCAGTTCTTTGTGCCTCGATCAAATGTACCTGCTGTGCATTCTTGTTGGGTTGCTGATGGTATTAAACTATTGGTTTAACAAAGACCCAGCTGAGTGAAACTGGGTTGGAGGGGTAAACGGGATTACATTGTATTCTGCAGTAAGAGTTTGTCTTGTATTACAATCAGTGAGTGGTGGCTTCAACTTGCTTTTCATTACTATGGAGACAGCAGATCTTTCCCATGGTCCTTTTGTGTCTACAACAATGTAGCCGACCTTTCGGGAGAATAAAAAAAATAACGGTGGAAGAAGTTGATATCCCACAGGATGTAAATGTTTTTAAAGTTGTTCCAAAGCATTGTAAGAATAGAAATCACAGTTGGACAACCCTGATCGAGCTTAATATAATTTTATAATGTAATATCAGCCCTCTGAGATGAAGATTTTAGCTGGTAAAAGTCAAAATTCCCATGAACAACAATTGAATGTTATTTTTTAATCTCTTGTGTTTAACTCAAAAATCTGTACTAACTCAACTGTAAACGCTAAACATTAGCTTTGGGGATTATTAATAGCTTCATATTAATGATTCAAGGCAACTAAACAATGTTTGCAATTTCAGTGAGTTTTGATTGGAAATGAATTGGACAAACTTGATAAAATACTTCATGCCAAGTCCTTAGTAATTAAATTAATTTACAGCAGCAGTTAGATCAATTATTCACTTATAACCAAATGCAATATGAAATGACATTAGTTTCTTATCAATAAAATGTGTTACTTGATTACAAATAGGATTTGCTTGGATTCCCACTCGCCTGTGTTTCAAATTCACACGGTTACTAAGAAATACTCTTGCGCAAAGGTAATAGATGAGAACAAAAATGATGTTAATTTCCGATTATATAAACATCTGACATGGCCCTTTGGAAACAGTTACATCCATTGAATTATTCACGGAGAGATATAGCAAGTTTGCATTTTTATGAAGAAACAAGGAACTGCAGATTCTGGTTTACACCAAAGGACACAATGTGCTGGAGTAACTCAGTGGGGCAGGCAGCATCTCTGGAGAGCATGGATAGGTGATATTCTGGGTCGGGACAGCATCTGAGAAGCTAATTAACAATTAATTTGAACAGATCCATTTGAGATCATGCAGATCATGCAAGCCAATCTGAAGAAGGATCCCACCCAAAACATTACGTAACCAGGTCCTCCTGAGATAATGCCTTACCAACTGAGTCAAGTCAAGTCACATTTATTTATATAGCACATTTAAAAACAACTCTCGTTGGCCAAAGTGCTTTACATTTGTTATAAGAATAGCACAAACAAAACAAACTACGTACATATATACACGTAGCCCTCACTCAGAAGACGTCAGGAAAGGCTTGGGAGTATAGATACGTCTTTAGTCTTGACTTAAAAGAGTCGATGGAGGGGGCAGTTCTGATGGGAAAGGGGATGCTGTTCCACAGTCTAGGGGCTGCAACCGCTTATGCCTAGACCATGGGATATTCAGCAACCCCAAGTCGGCCGATCTGAGGGGCCTGGAGGTGGAGTGGTGGGTGAGAAAACTTTTTATGTAGGTGGGGGCAAGCCCATTGAGGGCTTTGTAGACATGGAGGAGGATCTTGAAGTTTATATGGAACTGCACAGGGAGCCAATGGAGAGAGGCCAGGATCGGGGTGATGTGGTCCCTTTTTCGGGTGCCCGTCTGGAGTCTCGCCGTGGCGTTTTGGACCAGTTGCAGGCGGGACAGGGACGATTGGCTGATGCCAGTGTAAAGGGAGTTGCAGTAATCTAGGCGGGAGGAGATGAATGTGTGGATGATCTTTTCGAGGTCATCAAACTGGAGGAATTGTTTTATTTTAGCTATCGTCCGAAGCTGAAAGAAGCTAGCTTTTACCACGGCATTGACTTGTTTGTCAAATTTCAGTGCTGAGTCAAATATCACGCCAAGGTTTTTGACGTGAGGTTTGAGTAGTGGGGTAAGGCTTCCAAGGCTGCCTGCTATCATTTTGATTGAGATGAGGGGCCAAGAAGGATGACCTCAGACTTACTCTCGTTTAGTTGGAGGAAGTTCGGGGCCATCCAACACTTTATATCCTCGAGGCAGTGGGTAAGGTTAAACAGATTTGATTGTTTTTTGGACTTCAGGAGGAGATATTGTGTATCGTCTGCGTAGCAATGGAAGGAAATGCCGTGCCTTTCAATGACTTGGCCTAAGGGGAGCATATACAGGGAGAAGAGAATGGGGCCAAGGGTGGAACCTTGTGGAACCCCACAGCAGAGATTAGCTGGGGAGGAGAAAGAGTTGCCTATGTTAGTTGAGAAACTCCTACCTTTGAGGTAGGAGATGAACCAGCTCAGGGCAGTGCCATCAATACCAACCCCATACTGGAGACGGTCAATTAGGATGGTGTGGTCGACAGTATCAAATGCTGCGCTGAGGTCAAGAAGGAGCAGAATTGCACAGTCGCCGGCGTCAACGGTGAGCAGTAGGTCATTGTGTACCTTCAACAAGGCAGACTCTGTGCTATGGTGAGCCCTGAAACCTGATTCGAAAGTTTCCAAGATAGTGTTTTGGTGAAGGTAAGGTGTAAGTTGACTTAAAATTACCTTTTCAAGGGCTTTTGAGAGGAAAGGCAGTTTAGAAATGGGTCTGTAGTTGCTTGGCAAGGTGGGGTCGAGGTTAGGTTTTTTAAAGTCACCCCAGCACCTTATGTTGTACACATGATTGTAGCATTTACAGTTCCTCGTGTCTCCAATCATAATGACTTTGTCTGAAGCTCCCAAATTTGATGGGAAAATTAGTTTACTTTACAATAGAAGCAGAAGTAATACATATGCAGACACAATGAGGTTTGTTAACTCAGAATTTCTCACTGAGATGCTGCAGAACATTGAGTTTATGATTCCTTTATTTTCATCTCATGATATATGAAATGGTGAAGTGTAACTTGCTGGGAAATCTTGAATGTCCTGCCCTAATCTACTAGCCCAAATACAAAAGTACCAAACTTGCTAGTTGTTCTTCACTGCAGATACTGTGTCTGTGCTTCACCTATGCTGGGAATCTGCCCCTTGAGCCAGCCCAAATGTCTCTTTCTTTGCTTTATTGGCACACATTGTTTGATAAATCTCATGGGAAGTGCATTTTTGCTCCATTAAAGGTGCCATATAAATGTAAGTTGTTACTATGAAGAGAAAAGAGATGTAATTTTTGACGACATGCACTTCATCAGCATCAAAAAGTAAGAAAGAGAGATGAACCTATTACAAGAATCTGAAAAGGACTACTAATATATATATATATTTTTTATATGAATATAAAACTGTCATTTGTGAAAAATATATCTTTACAGTATCATAAATTATGGTGCCACTATTTATGGAAATAAAATTGTCAGTTTCAGTCAACACAAGCCATCTTTCCACAGTGAAACAAGCTTCAGGCTCCATCTGCAAGTCTGAGTATCCATTTTATTTCTGTGCTCTGTTTATATCAAGGAAGGTGAATTTGTTTTAATTTCCATTACATCAGAACAGAATGAAGACTTTGTTTTTATTTACAATGTCCTACTTTACTCCCAATCTATAATTCCCCTGATACTTTCTTGAATTTGTGGTAATTCTTTAGGCGAAGGTATTCACAATGGGGTTAGGTGGGGATTTCCAGAAATATTGACCCAATGACAGTAAAGAACTGTTATAGAGTTGCAAGTCAGGATGATGTGCGATGGAAGCAAAATGGTTACATCCCCATGCAATTGCTGACATTGTCTTTGCAAGGCAACAAATGTCAGAGGTCTGAGACTTGCTATCAATGTTGACGTGACATGTTGCTGCACTGAATTCTCACCCCATGCCCACCTCATCAGGCAAGATGTATAAAAGTGTGAAAATGTACACCTCCAGATTCAGGGATAATTTCTTCCCAGCTTTTATCAGGCAACTGAACCATTCCATCAACATCAAGAGAGTGGTCCCGAGCTACAATCTATCTAATTGGAGACCCTTGGTCTATCTTTATTGGACGTTACTGGATTTAATCTTGCAATTTAATTCCTTTGTCGTGTATCTGTACACTATGGATGGCTTGATTGTAATCAGGTATTGTCTTTCCACTGCCTGGTTAGCACACAACAAAACCTTTTCACCATACCTCTGTACACATGCCAATAAACTGAACTAAGCCCCTCAGTTCTCTAGACACTGCTCAACCTAGGCAGAACACACTGATGACAAAGAGAATGATTGAAGTTGGGATCACCAGTCTACAAACTGTTTTGGATGGTTTTGAGTTTCATGAGTTTAGTTCATAAACTCATAAATGATAAGAGCAGAATTATGCCATTTGGCCCATCAAGACTACTACGCCATTCAGTCATGGCTGATCTATCTCTCCCCCTCAACCCCATTCTACTGCCTTCTCCCCATAACCCCTGACACCCATACTTATCTAGAATCTATGTATCACTGCCTTAAAAATATCAATTGACTTGGTCTCCAGAGCTTTCTGTGGCACTGAATTCCACAGATTCACCAATTGTCAGTTTCAGTTGAAACTGACTAAAGAAATTTCTCCTCATCTCCTTCCTAACGGAACATCCTTTTATTCTGAGGCTATGACCTCTGCTCCTAGACTGTCCCACTAGTGGAAACATCATCTCCGCATCCGCTCTATCCAAGCCTTTCACTTTTACATAACATTCAATGGGATCCCCCCTCAACTTTCTAAACTCCAGCGAGTAGAGGTCCAGTGTCGCCAAACGCTCATCATAAGTTAACCATGTTAGAACTGTACTTACCAAGGCATATGTAGGGTAATCCATCCCATTTTGGACGTGTCTTGTAGGTGGTGGAGAGCAGGTAGTGAAGTTGCAGAGTATTCAATGACCGTCCAGTTAATTTCCTTGTTACTAGCAAACTCTGGATATTAATGATGGAGGGTTCAACGACGGTCATGCTATTGAATCCGTGAAAAATGTCCAGATCTTGTTGCAATGTGCAGGCAACATATATTACTTAGAATTTTATTACAACTAATCAAGTTTTAAATATATAGACTGCAGTTATCAGAAAATTACAGTACAAGATAGAGCCTTAGGTGAAGAGCATAAAACTAGATGTGTGGCCTTATTTATCATATCCCGAAAGGCTCAAATAAATGGTATAGCATGTTACTGCAAAATATTATCCTTTCAACCACCGAGCACACAATCTCACTCGTCTTCATTTATTATTACGCCACATCATTTACAGCGTGTCACAAATAATTTCAGGATGATTGGTGTTTCAACTGCTTTCGAAATATTTTCATTCTTTCACATATATCAGCAAGTATCTCTTAAACAAATAGATGTAGGTATGATTGATAATCGAGAATGCATCAGTGCCCCATAAACTGGAGATGCAGATAAAATCCAAATGATGCAGCTTTGTATTAAAGTCATGTGCTGGCTGGATTATAGCTCCTGTTTGCTGACTGCTGCTGGAATGAAAGGTCAAAAGACAGTTAAAAGGTTGGCTGGCTTGTTCAGCAATAACCATTTAAAAAAACACAGCTCAGTGAGGAGGCTGATCTGTTACTGCCAGTCAAATGGTGAGAACAAACTGGCCCGAGGACAAGAGATCAAGTTCTCCTGGTACCAACATATGCTAGAAGGCAGGAATTACATTTCAGGAATTCTCTGTCTCGTGTGTAGTACTTAAGTAATTGCACTTGGAGATGCTTCAGGACTGAATGGGCGATTCTCAGTGGTGCAGTAGAGGGCTCTCTTGCAGGATTGAAACTAGAATTAAATATAAAACAAGTGTAAGAAGAATCCATGTGATTTTGTGATAAAGGCACAAGTATTTAATCTGTTGTTTAGTGGTTTACGCATCTTGACACAAATAACATGGTGGATCACTGACACTTCTAACTATTTCAATAGCTGGTAGAGTTGCTGCCTCACAGTGCCAGATACCCGGTTGCGATCCTGACCTCGGGGTACTGTCTGTGTTGAGTTTGCACGTTCTCCCTGTGACCGCATGGGTTATCTCCAGGTACTCCGATTCCCTCCCACATCCCAAAGATGTAGAAGCGTGCAGGTTAATTAGCCTCAGTAAATTGCCCCCAATGTGTGTGGAGTGTTTGAGAAAGTGGGATAACGTAGAACAAGTGTGAACAGGTGATCAATGGTCAGGGTGGACTCAGTGGGCCAAAGGGACTGTTTCCGTGCTGTAGCTCTAAACTAATTTTCAATTATACTTTATTCAATGACACTTTGTTGTCACATGTACCTTGGTACAGTGAAATTCGTTGTTTTTGCATACAACCCGGTAAAATCATATAGCAGACCTCACCTAGGCAGCACACAAAGAGTCACCATGTTTCTGACACCAAATAAGTTACAAAAGTTCACCAAAGAGTCTTATCTTTCTTTGGACTATCTTTGATTGAATTTTGCTGGCTTTACCTTGCACTAAACATTATTTCCTTATCATGTATAGTGTAAATGGCTCAATTGTAATCATGTATTGTCTTTCCACTGACTGCATACCTTGGTACATGTGACAATAAACTAAACTAAACTCTTAGAAAATATTAGTCCTTCAGCAACCCCTGCCGCTTTTCCAAACAATGACACCATTTTAATTCTTGGTCTTCTTCTCTGTTGTTATTTATTGATGAGCACAAGTCCATAGCTCTATGAATACACATGACAACATCAATGTGGAAGTGGGCCAAAGTCTCCATAAAGTGCCGACAACTAACTTATTGCCGCAGTTGTTTAACAGCCAAGTATTAAAAGACTCATTGGAGTGATTACTCAGCACTTTCAGCCTATTAATCCGGGTTTCACATTGCCTGCCATCCATTCCGTAATCATTTCTTAGTTTGTAAATCCTGTTATGAACTTTTTGTCTGAAAGACAGCTTTAATTTAATCAGAGGGATACTGAGGAGTGGTATCAATGGTTCCTGATGGCTCAGAGGAGATGCCAGGTTAACTTAAGGAGAAGGAAAAAGTTTCTGCTTAGCCAGGTTAAACTAAATGTGGGCTTCAACAGACTACAACAGTTTAAACAAATTTTAGTTTAGTTTAGTTTAGTTTTGAGATGCAGGCCCTTCGGCCCACCGAGTCCGCACCGACCAGCGATCCCTGCACTATCCTACACATACTAGGGACAATTTACACCTATACCAAGCCAATTAACCTACAAACCTGTACGTCTTTGGAGTGTGGGAGGAAACCGAAGTAACTAGGAGAAATCCCATGCAGTCACTGGGAGATCATACAAACTCCATACAGACAGCACCCGTAGTCGGGATTGAACGCGGGTCTCTGGCGCTCCAAGCAACTATACCACTGCGCCACCGTGCCGCCCTTGTATTTGTATTAAAAAATTGTATAAAGAATTCTAACTTTAAAACTGTTTTTTGTTTTATATATGAAGTCAATTGCCAGTTATATCTACATTAGCATTCTCATTTGTTTTACCTAACCCCGAAGATATAAAAAACCCTAATGTTGGAAATAGTGAAATTTCTGGATAAAATATGATGAAATTCTTGGTATAAGTAGGAATTCATTTTATTATAACAGGAACTTAACATTTAGATATGTCAATTAAAAAGAAATACTCAAATATTATTTTAACTTCATACTCAATTTGCTCAGATTTTAATGCAATTACAGTATTTCTAAAATTTTACAAACTCACACCTCAAACTTCCTCTCCATTCCTAATATGTTATTTGATAGTTAGTGTTATCAGTAGGTTAACAGATGACAGGACTTCAATCAAATGTATTAAGGTGTTGTTCAGACAGCAGAAGTTTGGATGTACATGCATGCATCTCCCAATGGCAGGCTGGCAATAGCGTGGAATGCTGTCTGCATTTCTGACCTTTGCTGTGGAATACTGTAAGTCAAACATTTCTTTTGTATTAAATTGAGAGGTTTGATTCTCATCCAGTCTGTTATCTTTTCTTTGCTGACAAGCTTTACACGAGGTGAAGAGGATGTACTTCTTTCATTCTCTGCTGTACAGGTAGTAGTTATCCAAGCTGCAAGCAAGGAGCACAATTTATTGGTGCGTTCAGTGATATCAAAAGTCTTGGGATACGGCATAGTGGGTGCAGAGCGGTGGAGTTGCAGCGCCAGAGACACGAGTTCCATCCTGACTACGCGTGCTCTCTGTACGGCGTTTGTACATTCTCCCCGTGACCTGTCTTGGTTTTCTCCAGCATCTTTGGTTTCCTCCCACACTCCAAAGACGTACAGGTTTGTAAGTATAATTGTAAATTGTCCCCCGTGTGTGTAGGATAGTATTAGTGTGTGCGGATTGCTGGTCGGCATGAACGTGATGGGCCGAAGAGCCTGTTTCCATGTTGTATCTCTAAACTAAACGAAACGTATGATGTGTGAACGAATGTAAAATTTGGCAAACATATTTAAAAACAGCCATTTAAATGACATGCATGTTTTAAACAAAGAACGAAAAGCTGACTGAAGATACAGGATTACATTGCAATAAATAGCTCTTCCAACATTTATTTTAAGAGGATATATCAAGTCCATGTTGAAATAAACTGAAAACCAAAGCAAGCTGGAACATGTTAACACTTATTGGGGAATATTTATTCTGCAAAAGATTATGTGCCATACTTTGAGAGTGAATCTTTAGTTTTGACACTCTTGTATCTGAATCAGAAAGTTTAAGATTGGAGCCAAATCCAGAAATCCCTCTTCCCTGACTTACGGTCTAAAGAAAAGTATCGACATCAAATGTCACCTATTCCTTTCCTCCAGAGATGCTGCCTGACTTGTTGAGTTACTCCAGCATTTTGTGTCTATCACCAGAATGTACTTGGCAGAAAATATCTGGATCGTTTAAAACTACCTGGGGGAGGAGATGTGGTCAGGGTGGTATTTGTGACTAATGGAAGCCCATACCTCATATCATAACTTGCAGCTAGATTTCTACATTAATGCAGACCATCTAGAGAGTGCACTGAAGACTAAAATCTATGAAACCATTTTCACTACTGTTGACTAGTAAATGGCTCATGAAGAATTATACAATGGTAGAACCTTGCAAAACTAAAGCTAGCTGGTCTACTGTATCAGCTTTCCAATTTGTCATATCCTCGCAGTCCACGAGCCTTCAACTATACAACACTTTTGAAATTGTCCTCAATTAAGCATCTTCCTCTCTTTCAGACAATGCATTCGAAGTCATAACTCAGTACTTTAACAAGAACCCCCCCCCACAGATTTTCCCTTCCTGTGTCTCTATTTCCAATTATCTTAACTTTGGTTGTCAATCCATCTGCCAGGGAAAATAAGACTGCCATGTTCTTAAAATGACTGAAGATTTTGAATTACGTTCCCTCAAGTTCAGCTCTGACAATGATCACAACTTGTCGCATCTGTTCACATAACTGATGCCCCTTGTCACTGTATCATCTTGTAAATCTTTTGGTGAACTTTTCTAACTTTGTCAGCACCACAAACACTTGTGTGGGGCCTACTGTATGATGTTACTGGGTTGCATGCAAAACAAAGCATCTCACTGTACCAAGGTACATGTGACAATAAAGTATAATTGAATCATCTCCTCTCAATTCTGTCCAATGCATAAATATCCTTCCTGGATTATGATGGCACAGTCTTAGGCACACTAGTCTTGGGGAGTTCTATAATTGACATAGAAATATTTAGTCTTATGCCTTTAATTTGTATTCTGCGTCTATGTTAAGAAAGCCAACTATGCTAAAAAATGCTCCTTAACATCTGCATTAAAAATTTTAACAGCAATGCATATGTCTTTGTCACTTCTGGGGCAGCACAGTGGCGCAGTTGGTAGAGTTGCTAGCTCACAGCTCCAGCAATCCAGCTCCAATCCTGACCTTGGGTGCTGTCTGTGTGGAATTTGCACATTTTCCCTTGGAGCGAGTGATAATCTTATCAGATGGTGCTGCTCTAATAAAGTCACTTCGCCAGCTTCTGATCTACCACTTCAGAATTATATTTAGTTTAGTTTAGTGATACAGCGCGGAAGCAGGCACTTCAGCCCACCGAGTCCACGCTGACCAGCGATCCCCGCATATTAACACTATCCTACACACACGAGGGACAATTTACACTTATACCAAGTCAGTTAACCTACAAACCTGTACGTCTTTAGAGTGTGAAAGGAAAATGAAGATCTGGGAGAAAACCCACACGGTCATGGGGCGAACATACAAACTCCGTACAGACTGCATCCGTAGTCAGGATCGAACCCAGGTCTATGGCAAAGCAAGAGCTGTAAGGCAGCAATTCTACAGCTGCACTACCCAGTGCTACATGCCAGTAATAAATGACTAATGATCCCAAAATGTCTCAATATTGAATCACAATTTGTATTTCCTATCTTTGATGTACTAAAGTTTGAAATAACTGCAACCGATATTGGCTGATAAACGTTTGACATATTCATGTGCAGATCCTCTGCCTGTTATTTAAAAACAACTTGTTTTTAATGGATTAATGCTGCAGCTAAATTGGCAAAAATGAACTATTGATTTTCTGCCAATGGTGCCAACAGGAAAGTCGAGCCTAATAAACTTGCGGTGATAAAAGAACAGATTGAAATAAGCTCCAGCTTTTTTCCACACCCTGGATGATTGCACTTGCCTATGTAAAGCTCGTATCTGTATTATCTTTCAACCTAAGGCTAGCCTTGGGCAGCTTTATTGAGCACATCCTCTATTCCTTTCTACACACTAAATCAAAGGAAAATGAACAAAACCAATTACTTCCACTTTTCTGTCATGTACATTACCTATTCCAATAAAGCCTCAGGCTTTGTGATATTAAGGTTCAGAAGTAGAATTTGTTAGTATCAAAATGTTCTTTATACCTTTATGTCCAGTTTTCCTACTGCACCAGTAGCCCATTTGACCGAACCCCATTTTGCACTGAAAGGCCTGCATTTTATAAGTTTGTAAGTTCATAAGTTCTAGGAGCTAGGAGCAGAATGAAGCCGTTCTGGACTGGTTGGCATGTAACAAAAAGCTTTTGACTGTACTCCGGTCCACGTGACAATAAACTAAACTAATTAATGAACTATCACTAACTCTCAATAACTTTGAGAAGATTCAGGCAATGGTTTCCCACAGCATCTGGTCAATTGAGGTGCAGTGAAAAGGATTCTCAAAGGGAAGATCATACTGACATGGGAAATATTTAGTGTTCGCAGTATTTAGTATTGGCACAGCTCCAGAGGGCCTATGCTTAAAAGCTGTTGTTTGAACTGATCATAAATAGAAACATAGAAACATAGAAAGTAGGTGCGAGAGTAGACCACCAGGCCCATCGAGCCCGCACCGCCATTCGCTCATGGCTGAACACTAAACAGACACCCTTACCCACAAACAGTAGACACAAGACACAGAACACAAGACACTACCCTCCCCTTTATATCGCTATCACCCCTCTCCACCCCAAGAACCGCGTGATCTCCTGGGGGAGGCAAAAAAACGGATAAAAACCCAGGTCCAATTCGGGAAAAAAATCCGGGAAATTCCTCTCCGACCCCAATCCAGGCGATCGACACTTGTCCAGGAGATCACTCAGGTCTTACTATACTAACCATACCTAGGTCCATATCCCTGCCCTCTCCCCGTAGCCCCTTATCCCCTTGGCAGCTAAAAAAACATCTATTTTAGATTTAAATATATTTAATGTTTCTGCTTCCACTGCTCCCTGGGGCAGTGAATTCCATAAATTAACCACCCTCTGGGTGAAGAAGTTCTTCCTCATCTCAGTTTTAAAAGAGCCCCCTCTTATTCTACAACTATGTCCCCTAGTTCTAGTTTCCCCGATCATTGGGAACATCCTTGGTGCATCCACCCGATCAAGGCCCCTCACGATCTTATATGTTTCAATGAGATCGCCTCTCATTCTTCTAAACTCCAAAGAGTAGAGTTCCAGCCTACTTAACCTTTCCTCATATGTCAATCCCCTCATTGCAGGAATTAATCTTGTAAACCTTTGCTGCACTGCCTCCAGGGCCAGTACATCCTTTCTTAAGTATGGACCCCAGAACTGTACACAGTATTCCAAATGTGGTCTCACTAATACTGTGTACAGCTGCAGCAAGACCTCTGTGTTTTTATACTCAATCCCCCTAGCAATAAAGGCCAAAACTCCATTGGCCTTCCTGATTGCTTGCTGCACCTGCATACTAACTTTTAGTGATTCATGTACTACTACCCCTAGATCCCTTTGCGTTGCATTACAACGCAGCTCCACCTCATTTAGAAAATAACTTGCCCTATCATTTTTTTTCCCAAAGTGAATGACTTCACATTTATTAGTATTAAATTTCATCTGCCAAGTTGTTGCCCACTCACCTAGCTTATCTATATCCTTTTGCAGACTCTTCCTATCCTCCTCATCCCCTACTTTTCCTCCCAAATGCAACTTCTTTCCCTGTTGTCAACACTGCTTTTACAAAGCTATGAGAATTTGTAGAATCAAAACTGCAACATGCGGAAATGAGCCTTGATAGTAGTGGAAGTAACAGGACAGTAAAGAAAAACAGACCTATTTATCGCCTCTTTAAAATGTAATATTGTGTCTTGAGGATTACGACGTGTCTACATTAGTTTTGTTTCGAGATACTGTGTGGGAACACGCCCTTCGGCCCACCAAATCCAAACCGACCAACGATCCCCTTATACTAAAGGCTCTGTCTTACGTGTTTGCGGTCATCGGCGGTGAAGGGCGGTTTCGCCTGTAGAGTGGACCGCACGGCAACGGCAGAGCGCCGAGCCTATGCCACGGGAGCGCCGCACGGATGCTGCCCGGGGGCCGAGTGATTCAAATACGGCTGGTCCCACGTGCTTGCGGTAAGTAAAAAAAAGGGCGGGCCGACTGCGATGACGTCGGCCTGCCGCACGTGACTCACGAGCGGCGGCTGTGGCGGCGGCCGTCCTGATCGCGGCGCTGTAGCGGTGGCTGTGCCAGCGGCCGTGCCGCACACGTGCCTCACTGGCGGAGGCTGTGGCGGTGCAAGTTCGACGCACGGCGCTCGAGCCACACTGGCGGCGGCTGTGGCGGCGGCCGTGCCGCACTCGTGCATCACTGGTGGAGGCTGTGCGGTAGGAAAATATTTTTCAACAGTGTAGGTTTTATTTTAGCACCGTGCGGTGTTGGGAACAATGCCGCACGGCCCTGGAATTGTGCGTTCTCATGAGTGTGCGGTCTATGGCGGCAGATTCTTCCCGTTTCGCCGCCAATTACCTCAGACTCGTGAGACAGGCCTTTAACACTATCCTACACACTAGGGACAATTTACAATCCTTACCTAAGCCAATTAACCTACAAACATGTACGTCTTTGGAGTGTGGTAGGAAACCGGAGGACTCGGGGAAAACCCACGTGGTCACAGGGAGAACGTGCAAACTCTGTACAAACAGCACCCATAGTCAGGATCGATCCCGGGTCTCTGGCGCTGTAAGACGGCAACTTTACCGCTTCGTCTAGTCAGAAGAGGAGATGCTGTTCCTTGAGCTTACGGTACACTGGTGCAATGTAGACGTCAGATTGGGAGTGTGTCAGAGAATTAAAGCGATAGACCCCTGCATGCTGAACTGAGAAACTGCACCTTCTTTTCCTTCTGGGCACATTGCAGTCCACAGAAATCAAATGGAATTAAACAATTTCAGGTAATAAACCTTTCCGGCTTGTGTCAGATCCATCCATGGGCCAGTTTGGGATAAACGTGGACGTAGAGCTGGAGAGCCGGAGGAACCACAGAGGGGGAACTTACCCAGACTCGCCCCCTCACCTGCCAATGAACCATTATACATTCCTTGATCATCGTCTGCTTTGATCTTTCCTTTTTGCACCTTACATGATCTTTGTACCCTTCCATATCTCTTGTTTCCCTATCCCCTGACTGTCTGACGAAGGGTCTCAACTCGAAATGTCACCCATTCCTTCTCTTCGTGGATGCTGCCTGCTCTGCTGAGTTACTCCAGCATTTTGTGTCTATCTTCGATGTAAACCAGCACCTGCAGTTCCTACCTACAGAGTGAAGGAAGGTTGTAACCTTCCCCTTCTACCCCCACTCTCTGTCTCTTTCCACAGAACTCTGCTTGGCCTCCTACCATTGGGCATCCCCAACAAGATCCAAATGGCTGTGTGTCACCTTTTTTCAGCTGACTCAGATATTTCAATTCCAGCGGCACAGTGGCGCAGCTGACGAGCTGCTGCCTCGCAGCGTCAGGGACCCAGGTTCGATCCCGACTTCAGGTGTTGTCTGTATGGTGGTCGCACTTTCTCCCTGTGACTGTGTGGGTTTCCTCTGTTTTCCTCCAACATCCCAAAGACGTGTGGGTTTGTAGCTTAATTGGCATCTGTAAATTGTTGGGAGTGGATGCGAAAGTTGGAGAACATAGAACTAGTGCGAATAGGTGGTTGTTGGTTGGCGTGGACTCAATAGGCCAAGGGGCCCGTTTCCATGCTGTGTCTTTCAACCAATCAATGCATTTGAGGAGTGCAGCACTTACACTTTTCAGATGAAGTATTCAGAGAATTCCAGAATAAATAAATATTGCTAGAATTGGTAAGGCCTTGATTAAAAAGTTGAAAATTTTCCAAATACGTTGCAACAGTTCATCTCATGGCTGTGAAGCAGGTTAAAAATGGCAAGGTAAATAAATATGTGCAGGTAATCAATGTCGCAAACAGCTCGTCTTTGGGAGAGGGTGCAGGGTGAACAGTGGCCACCTAAATGATAATTTCCTTTCTAATGAGCTCTTGTTTAGATTTTAAGTGGCAATACTCGCTTAACAAGCCTCTGAGCACCTATTCGCAGCCTAGATTTCAACTGCTTTATCAGATTAGCTTCCTGTACAGAGTGGAACAATCCAGCAGTGCAGTTTAAGAGCATATAGGCTCATTGAGAGTTAAGGTATTCAGAGTGTGTTGCCCCCTGCACCTTATCTGGCATTGAAATTAGCTACAATCATGCGTTCAAGGCCCAGAGTTACAGTTTCAACCTATTATCTTTGACGAGGTAAGATTATTAACACTGAGTTAAACAACCACCTGAATGTACATTGATTTATCTCACTAATCATATCACATTAATTAATCTCCAGGTAAACCAGCAGTTCTTTGTGTCTCCAGGTAAAATGCTTGTTTTTGCACTAACTCAATCAGCTTTTGAATCTCACACATCAATGTACATTTATTCCAGTACTTGAAGAGTTTTAAAAGTAATTTTACTCTTTTATCCTCTCCTATGACCAATATCAATTTATAAGAAAAAAGTATATACAATTGAGACAACATACTACTCATGTTTACTCTAGTAAATTGGGAGCCAGGAAATGGGAGTGAAATGTGATTACATTCAATTGAGCATCAACTACCTATCAACTCCACCGTCACTGAAGCCAATTAACCCACAAACCTGTACATCTTTGGGGTGTGGAAGGTAAATGCAGCAACCGGAGAAAACCCACGCAGTCACAGGGAGAACATAAAAACTCTGTGCAGACAGCACCTGCAGTCAGGATCAAACCCGGTCTCTGGTGCTGTAAAGCAGCAACTCTGCCGCTGTACCATTGTTCCGCCTCTCATCTGTTATCTTTAATATAACAGAATACCCCTGGACCCTTCAGTGAAAAGTCATAAAACACAAATGTTGTTCCAAATTGGGTGCACAGACACACAACTAGAAGAGCCGCTACCCCTCCACCCAGGAACCAGGGCTCAATCGAGACCTTGTGAGTTAAAATTTTTGCTGCGACTGTGTGTTTTCCCTTCTGATATCCTTCCAGATCCCAAAGATGGATTGGTAAATTAATTGGCCACTTTAAATTGCCTGTAGTGTGTAGGTAAGAGGTAACATCAAAAGGGAGTTGATGGGAACGCGATAAAAATAAAAAATGATTAGTATAGGTTTAGTGTGGATTGAGCGGCTGAAGGGTTTGTTTCCGTGCTGTGTGACTCAATGACTATGAACATAGGCTAAAAGTGACAAGTGACAGACTGCAACATTACAATTCTTTCACAAAGACATTCTTACAAAAACTGGCACCATATGTCATTATCCCAAAGGGAAGGCTGTAATTAGGGACTGTTTAATAACCTGCATCAACTTCAATCTATAACAAAGCATCCTCAATTATTTAATGTGTAGGAAAGAACTGCAGATGCTGGTTTAAATCAAAGGTAGACACAAAATGCTGGAGTAACTCAGCGGGTCAGGCAGCATCTCTGGAGAGAAGGAATGGGTGACGCTTCGGGTCTGAAGAAGGGTCTCGACCCGAAACGTCACACATTCCTTCTTTCCAGACATGCTGCCTGACCCGCTGAGTTACTCCAGCATTTTGTGTCTATCCCCAAGTACTTCACTGAAACATATCAATTACGAATGCCATTGGATTTTGATAATAAGGCAAAAATGAAGAGCTGTGAGGATCAAGGGGAAAAATTAGTATACGGATGGAATTCCAGTGAAGCATAGCCACCAAAAAGGGAGAGAGCCAATTTGGAGGGCAGGATTATGGTGAGTAAAGACTATTAAAGATTAGTTATGAATTCAGGATGAATTTCTACTCCAAAATTTTGTGGTGAAGATGTGCAGAAGGTCCATTGTTTTAGTTTTCCATAATAATCAGAAATAACCAGTTTGAGAAGGGTCCCGGACTGAGTCATCACCTATCCATGTTCTCCAGGGATGCTGCCTGACCCACTGAGTTACTCCAGCACTTTGTGTATTTTTTTTATAAGCCAGCATCAACACTTCCTTGTATCACCAGAAATGTATTCTCTGGTTGCATTACTTTATCAAATGACTGCAAATACAATCTGCATGTAGATATCTAGCTCAATTGAAACTTTTATACTAGCACCTGAACTTTTACCTAGGCACAAAGACCAGAGTATATTCTGAGAGGACTGGCCCATTAAAAATACTTTTGCTCTAATTGAAAAAATATTTAAATGTGGAAAATGGTTGAAGTGAATTTGGGACTGAAACTGCTAATGTCTCAGTGCAGCAACATCATAACTCGTGCCCAGTCCAAAGAAGGACCCCACCCAAAATGTCACCCATCCTTTTTCTCCAGAAATGCTGCCTGACCCGCTGAGTTACTCCAGCACTTTGTGTCTATCAGTGCCAAATTATGTCTTTTTGCCTTCAATTTTCATCATAACGATGAAATAACAAGGATGCAAGAAGAAACATGTTGCATGTATTAATAGAAATCAACTGTAAGTGGTTGATGCTCAATTGAATGGAATTACATTCGAATCCCATTTCCTGGCTCCCAACATACTTTTGAACTTACTAGAGTAAACGTTAGTAGTGTGTTTTCTGAATGAAACACTTTATGTACTGTATATAATCTCACCTAAAGGGTCTGAACTTCTCTGTCCAAGAGGGTGGTGGAGGTCATCGTAAATGCACCTTATTCTTAAAGTACATGAAGCGCTGTGATGTAAGGTTACAGATTGCAAACTGGCCCTTTGCCTTGTATAGGCACAATAGCCTCCACCTGCGATATACAGTACACATCTCTCCAGTTGCATGATTCATTTAAACGAATTGCACTCAGAAATTTTCAGTGTGTAATAGGCTCAATATTTCAATCAGCTCCAATAAGTGGAATTCCGTGCTATTTATAATCAGATATTTTTTTAAAAGAACAAGGGCTGCAAAAGTGTGTGGAAATTGTAAGGGTCAAATTCTGCTGCATCAGTTTTTCACGTGTTTTCAGTACTGCTAGATCGCAGCTGATGCAATGGTTGGGCTGCACTGCATTCACTGGGGATCACTGCAGCTGTCAGAAATCTGCTAGGCAAGCCTATTGCTTCAGAGAAACCGCAGATAGGGAAATTACATTCCAGCACCCACTCCGCCTGCTTTTGCTGCAATATTTAATTAAGTGTGCAAGGTTACCATTGTGGAGCCCGTCAAATACATAGGCATTGACAGTGAACATTTTTGATGTGAAGGATAAAACGTGACACAGGATAAACTTCAAATAAACCGGAAAATACTGTAAATGCAAAGTAGTTCACACATTTAGTTTAACACTTTTGCCCTTTCCATCAGTAACAGCCACGTTCCACCTCCCCAATAGTGTCTCCTTTTGCCACATGGATCATCTTAGTCACGCTTTGAACCCTCATCTATGTTGATTTCTCCTGACTCTGCTTAAAACTTACTGTGTAAACCCTGGCTTGCACAAAGATCAAGTGATCTAAAATGTTATAGCCTGATGGTAACCCCCACTCACGTATCTTCCAATGTCAGGCTCCATAACCACCCTTGTACATCTATCCTTGAACTCAATCCTGGTTATGGGGAAAATGCAGGACAATGGGGTTGAGAGGGAAAGATAGATCAGACATGATAGAATGGCAGAGCAGACTTGATGGGCCGAATGAGCTAATTCTGCTGCTGTAACTTATGAACCTACGAACTTATCCCTGTTAGAATGTTCAGTTGTACAACCCTGCGTCAGATTACTGCTAACTTCAATGGACCACACAGAAATTTCTCACAATCCACAATTTCATGTTGCCAACAATAGATTATAAGCCTGACAATATCTAAACTCAAAAATCCTTGCCTTGCTGTTTCAGGAAATCTGCACAGTTGGTTGTGAGATAGATCTCAATTATTAAAGGTCAAAGCACAAAAATATCCCCAGTTTACCCATCTTGAATATTGGTACTCAGGCTGATTATCCATGGCCATTATATCCACTGAGGCAAAGTCATAGTTTCTGTCAGTTGGAGAGGAAAGAATTGCTGATTAAGTACTAGGTTGGAGTGGAGATTTACAAATCATAAAGGCAGACAGACAGGAGGGGTCTCCTTATAGGTTTTATTTAAATATTCTATTATGCCAAGACACCAGCATTGATCACACAGTTTTTGCAAGGTTTGGATTGAAGATTATGCCACTGCTTGCCAAACAGCATGGAGTTTCACTGTGAATATTCTATCTGCAATAAACTGTATTCTCATTCCAATGCGTTTTTGAAACCCTAAGTGGCAGAGTATGAT
Organism: Malacoraja senta; assembly: GCA_038087875.1. NCBI lineage: Eukaryota > Metazoa > Chordata > Chondrichthyes > Rajiformes > Rajidae > Malacoraja > Malacoraja senta. Next base: position 40,856,145 of record CM075982.1, on the reverse strand, counting down.
TCATGTTAAATATTTATAATACTATTTAATGTATATAGTTGTTGCACAATGTGAGCTCCACACATTGTTTTTGGAATTACTATATTGATTGCAATGAACAAGTCAAAACCCTCATCACTGTGACCCCATACCATGCATTCAGTAAATTAAGGAGCAACAAAAACTGTGCTCAAATATGAAATCTATTCATATTGCTCTGTTGACCAGGGCCTCATTTGCAATATGTGTTATTATATGATTTTGTTGTAAATTCTATCAGGTGCTTATGATACAATTGGCCATGCTTTCATGTGGTGGGAAGTCATGTATTGAAATTGCTACTGTAACTCTTAGTTGAGCTGCATTCCAGGGAGGTGGGTTAGAGTTATATGGAAAGACTGGAGAAATTGTGATTATTATTCCTGGAGGAAGGAAGGCTAAGACCATTGTAAAATAACAAAAAATCTGCAAATGGAAAAAAAAAATGAAATAGGAAACCATGGGAAAACTCAGGAGGTCAAACGGCATCTATGGAAAGAGAAACTGAATTAACATTTTAGGTTGAGACCCTTCATTATATCTGAGAAAGAGAGGGAACAGGTTAGATTTAAGTTGCAGAGGGGATGGGGAAGTAATAGGTAGGACAATGGGAATATTTTTTTATCAGAGAAGGCCAGGATTTCCCACTTTATAGAGCTTCTATGGTTGATAGATTAATGAAGATGGTTGGAAAGAGAATAAATGGACGTGTATTTTGAGGCTCACGATGCCGCAGATGCTGCAGACTGGAGCAAAATACAAACTGCTGGAAAAACTCAGCAGGTCAAGCAGTTTTTGTGGAGAGAAATAGCTTCATCTGGACTGCCATTTAGATCTGTGAACTGCCAGGCGGAGAAGACATGGAAATCTGAAGCCTAAAGGAGAACACTGAAAATAACCAGCAGATCAGGACGTGCCCATGGAGAGAGAGAATTTGAGCTGATATCAGAGATGGGTAACCTTATAGCAGAATTTACCAGTTCAAGCAGTAAAAGTAGGTTATTTGAAGATGTTGATTTGAAGAGGAGTGTGTAGGAAGGAACTGCAGATGCTGGTTTATACCGAATGTAGAACACAAAATGCTGGAGTAACTCAACGGGTCAGGCAGAGTCTCTGGAGAAAAGGAATAGGTGACAACAGAACATAGTAGGCATTGACTACAAGGCATTCTATAAATATATACACACATGAATCAATATACTGATAAAGTGCAAATAACAGTATTGGCTAATAAAGTTCAGTGTTATGTCCGAGCCAGGTTTAATAGCCTGATGGCTGTGGGGAAGTAGCTATTCCTGAACCTGGTCGTTGCAGTCTTCAGGCTCCTGTACCTTCTACCTGAAGGTATTAGGGAGATGAGTGTGTGGCCAGGATGGTGTGGGTCCTTGATGATGCTGCCAGCCTTTTTGAGGCAGCGACTATGATAGATCCCCTCGATGGAAGGGAGGTCAGAGCCAATGATGGACTGGGCAGTGTTTACTACTTTTTGTAGTCTTTTCCTCTCCAGGGCGCTCAAGTTGCCGAACCAAGCCACGATGCAACCGGTCAGCATGCTCTCTACTGTGCACCTGTAGAAGTTAGAGAGAGTCCTCCTTGACAAACCGACTCTTCTCAGGAAGTAGAGGCGCTGATGTGCTTTCTTAATAATGGCATCAGTGTTCTCAGACCAAGAAAGATCTTCAGAGATGTGCACGCCCAGGAATTTGAAGCTCTTGACCCTTTCAACCATCGACCCGTTGATATAAACGGGACTGTGGGTTCCCATCCTACTCCTTCCAAAGTCCATAATCAGTTCCTTGGTTTTGCTGGTGTTGAGGGCCAGGTTATTGTGCTGGCACCATATGGACAGTTGCTTGATCTCTCTTCTATACTCTGACTCATCCCCATCAGTGATACGTCCCACAACAGTGGCGTCGTCAGCGAACTTGATGATGGAGTTCGCACTATGTCCGGCTACGCAGTCATGAGTATAGAGTGAGTACAGTAGGGGGCTGAGCACGCAGCCTTGAGGTGCTCCCGTGCTGATTGTTATCGAGTCTGACACATTTCCACCAATACGAACAGACTGTGGTCTGAGAGTGAGGAAGTCGAGGATCCAATTGCAGAGGGATGCGCAGAGACCCAGTTCTGCGAGTTTGATAACCAGCTTGGAGGGGATGATTGTGTTAAATGCCGAGCTGCAATCGATGAATAACAACCTGACATATGAGTTTTTGTTGTCCAAGTGGTCCAGAGCGGAGTGGAGGGCCAACGAGATCGCATCCACCGTTGATCTGTTGTGGCAGGAAGCGAACTGCAGTGGGTCCAGGTTTTTGTCGAGGTAGGAGTTGATTTGCGCCATGATCAACCTCTCAAAGCACTTCATCACCACAGGCGTTAGTGCCACTGGTCGATAGTCATTGAGGCACGTCACCTTACTCTTCTTGGGCACTGGTATAATTGATGCCCTTTTGAAGCAGGTGGGAACCTCAGACATCAGAAGTGAGAGGTTGAAAATGTCCGTAAAAACTCCAGCCAGTTGGTCCGCACAGATATTTAGAACACGACCAGGTATACCATCAGGTCCAGGCGCTTTTCGAGGGTTCACCCCTCTGAAGGATTTCCTGACATCGGCCTCTGTGACTGAGACTGAAATACCATCACAGCGAATGGGGGCTCGGGAAGGCAAATCAGTGTTCTCCCTATCAAAGCGTGCGTAGAACGCATTGAGCTCATCAGGGAGTGATGTGGTAGCAAGGATTTTAGGAAATCGCAATATTTCGAGTCAGGGTTAACATTGTCTTCTGAGAAGAAAATCATGTTAAACAAATCTAATAGGATGTAACAAGCAGGATAAATACAAAGGGAATTAATTAATCCAGTATATTTGGCTGTTCAGCAAAACACAAAGTGCTGGTGGAACTCAGCAGGTTAGAAAGCACCTAGTGGGGGGGGGGGGGGCGGGGGAGGGTGAGGGGGAGTTGGGGTTAGGGGGGCAAACAGGCGACATTTCGGGTCGGGAGCCTTCCGCATCTGCTTAACCTGATGAGTATTTTGCTCGTGATTTAAGCATCTGCAAATTTTATGTGTCTTCATATTTGGATGTTCATTTGATAAGGCCACAAAACAGGACAGAACATAAATGTTTATGTGTTTGGATAATGTTTTAGCATGTTGGGACAGTAGTATCAGACTAAAGAAGGGAAAACAGACACCTGAATAAAGGCTGTGTTTCTGACTGAATTGCTGTGACTAATAGAGTCCACAGTGTTCAGCATTTCACAGTAACAAAGACAGTTGACAAGTTGAACATCATTGTGGGATGCCAACAATTCTACACAAGACTGTTGCCATTTACTACCCTCGCACCCATCGACTGCCCTCCTCCCATAATTGTCTTGGCTTTGGTACAATCTCATCTGGAGTACTGTGTGTCTTTAGTTTAGTTTAGAGTCCGCACCAACCAGCGATCTCTGCACTTTAACACTATCCTACACAAGGGACAATTTTTACATTGATAAGCCACTTCACCTACAAACCTGTACGTCTTTGGAGTGTGGGAGGAAACTGAATGCACAGAGAGAACGTGCAAACTCCGTACAGACAAGCAACCAGAGCCATGAGCTGTAAGCGCTGTAAGGCAGCAATTCTACCTCTGCGCCACTGTGCCACCAGATTTCTTTTGTGTCATTTTTTTCAGATTTAAAAAGGGATTTAACTGTCATAGAATCAACGTCGAATAGATTCACTGGGATAAAAGGGGATATTGGAATAAAATTGTCCTTTTCCACGCTGGACTTTAGAAGAATGAAAGGCATTGGCACTGACATGATTGGGAGAGGGGTTCGTAGATTGGATCACATGCAAAAGGAACAAGACTAAAATAAAATTCCCCTTGAAAATATACGTTCCCCGTACCCTGCGATTTGCGGCCAATTCCTACCTTCCGTGGCTTAACTTAAACCTTCATTTTAGTTGGCATGATGACATGATGGCTTCGTGAGTAAGGCAGGTGCTTCCCTGAAGCATGTCCTCATTAAGACGCTTGACCCATTAACCATTAACTAAGTGGTACCTCCAGTGTGAAGGCTCCACTCAGTAATACATGGTCTGTGAGAAAGAAAGGTCTTATAATGAAGATGTTAACCGTTCCTTTATCAGGTTGGGGTCAAGAGGGAGATTTGACAACATCATTGCAAGAGATTTCCAGGCCCTCAATACTCCAGAATGATGCTTATTTTGAGTCAGCACTTCTGGTGGCAACAGACTGGCTCTATGAATGCCCAATGAAGAAAGTAACTCAAACAATGAACACAGAACATAGAACAGTACAGCACATAAACGGGCTGTTGTGCCGAACACGTCTTAATAAACCGATCTCATCTGCCAGCACATGATCCTTATTCCTCTATACTCTGTCCTTCCCTGTGCCCATCCAAACGCCTTTTAAATGCCACTATTGTATCTGCCTCCACCACCACACTTGGCAATGCGTTCCAGGCCCTCACACTCTCTGTGTAAAAAAAAACTGGCCCGGTGCAAACTTTCCCCCTCTCACCTTATAGCTATGGCCTTTAGTATTGGGCATTTCCATGCTGGGGAAAAGGTTTAATATTATACCGTATTGGCAACCAGGGATGCAACAGGACATTATTCTCTCGACAACTAATGGGCCTGTCCCACTTAGGCGATTTTTCAGCGGACTGCCGGCGACTGTCAACTTGCCGGCAGTCGCCTGAAAAAACGGGAACTGGAATGGCGACTGTCAGAGTGGAACAAACACACACAAACACATCGCAAAGGCGGGGGCCAGGGCAAAAATTCCCACGGTGCAAAGCCAAGGTGATACTGACACACAGCGCGATGAACAGGAAGGTTGGCGCTGTAATTAAGATAGCTAAAGCACAGTTTACGGTAAGTCCTTTAAAAAATGGGGGGAGAGGGGGAAGAAGGAGTAGAGATAACTTTTAAGAAGCCAGAGATACATGGCTGTGAAGCTCGGCGGATATTTAACATTACCGGTCGGTTATTCTTGGTTCTGAAAACTACTGCTTACCTTTTTTTCCCCCAATGAGCCAATGAAATTCACCAGTCAGCACCAGCTCCAACCTACGAGAACCTCCGAGACCCTTCAACCTCCTGGCAACCCACTAGGACCTCCTTGTGACCCACCTATGGCTCGAGAATTCTCGCTAATCTCCATGGCGACTTCATTCTAGTAAACGCTAATATTTCAACATGTTGAAACATTTTCGGCGACCATAATGAGGCCACAATTAGTTCCCAAAATGTGGGAACTCCTCACGACCATGAAGGCGACTCCCCAGCAACCACCCGCGAACATGTGGCGACCATGTGGCGGCTACAAAGTCTCCTGCAGTCGTCCAAAAAGTCGCCTAAGTGGGACAGGCCCATTACAGTTAAATTTCTATGTGAGGGAAAAGGTCACACCTAAATTGGGAAAAGCCTCTACAAAGCCTGCTCCATTGACTGTAGCCCTCTTATTGGAACTCACTGGGATCTGAGGACCACCAGGTCTAAAAGGAGTGATGGAGGGAAAAACTTGGGTTCCATCTCCCAGTGCTGTTTGCGACTGATAGGCAGATATTAAGGTAACAGTCTGATCACTTCCCATCAGATGTCTATGAACTGTGATCCACGGACTTAATATGTAATTCTGTTATTTTTCTACTTTACCGTGACATTGAGGCTGACAGGAATCGTTTGACGGCCAAGGTGGAATTGGCTAACTCTGCACAAATAGAAATCAAACATTTCACCTTCTTGATTGGTTAGACAAAAAAAATCAATATAATTAAAAATTAGTTGCAGGATGGCTTAGCACTAGGTATGAGGCCTGAAAGTTCCAGCTAAGCAAAGTTAAAGAATATTTTAATTATAGTAATGCAGGAGGTTGTTACTATAATGTACCATTTGGAAGCAAGCCAAATAATGCATTACAGCAAGGTGCACAGCATAGTCAAATCCCATCGATTCCCTATAAGTGAACCTAAACTGCCTGCAAATTCTGATTAAATACTGTATAGGCTGAAACTTTTTTTAAAAAAAGGAAACAAATTAAAATGGTGACGAAACAAAGTAGGATATCATTCAAATTGTTTTCTTCAGAATCAAAGATTTCAATAGTTGGTGGTCACAATGCAATATAAACCTCTCCCATAAAAAGTAATAGAGCAGAAATACCATGGAAGAAAAAATGAGACAGAAATATTTCCCTCAAAATGTTGCACACAATGTACTATGATGTAATCATTAACCATCTGTGGAAAGAGAAGTAAAGATAAGATCAGTTAGATATGCAGAGAATAGAGGGATATGGATCATGTGCAGTCAGATATGATTAGATTATCTAGGCATAATTTTGGGCAAAGTCATTGTGGGCCGAAGGGCTTGCTCCTATGTTGTCCTGCCCTGTATCTCTATGTCTATTTCATGTCAATGACCTATCATCAGATCGAAATAATTTAATGAAGTGTAAATTTTCTCTCCATAGATCCTGACTGTCTTTCTGAATGTTCCCTGCGATTTCTGTTTTTTATTTTAAATTTCCTCAATCCTCAGTATTATTCTTTCTGTATGAAATCGCTGGGATCTGGAAAGACAGAATGGGGATGGATGGCAGAAGAAATAAGGGATTCTTACCTCAGTGCATTGATACCTGAGTATCATCTTAAGGAATATTGCTGTATGTTCCTCCTTTCATCCTGGCTAAGTCTCTTCATAACCTTAATATCCCCCCTGGAACAGACCGTTCATGATCATTTATCCTAACCAGCAAACTTTATTATTTTACAATTGCCTCTTTATTTTCCACTCCATTCCCTGTTGATAAACTAGGACTTTAAATGCCAGAAGAACTATAACTTTTATCATGGGCAAATATTCCAAGGTGCTTCATAAAGACAAACATTAATAAAAATACAGCACAACGGCGCATAAAGAGAAATGGGAGGGGAGTCGGGGGTAGGAATAGGAATGGATTCTGCTGACCAAGTGTGGCAACACATTACATTTCAAAGAACACCCTAAGGAAAAGGAACAGGCTGAAGGGAAATTAGCAAGAGAACTGAGAGTTTAAAGCCTAGGCAAGTGAAACTGAATATAGCTTATTTAAACAATGCCCTGACACTTAAATAGATCCCATTCATTTAAACCACTAAATATGCCTTTGAAAATGATATCATTTTTGCTGTACATTTTCTCTCATTCTATCGCTGCAGTGATTATCCTAGACATTAAATTTTCTTTGACACTTAATCTGCCAAGTCACTGATAAGTTAATTGTAGGCTTCTCAACTGTATCCCCTATAATTGTGTCTTAAACTCTTTCAATATAATTACATCAGTTATTTTAACTCAGATATTTACAAACAGCAAAAGGAGGATGAGCATAGATTTTAGTAATTTGTCTAATTCTCCTGTGTGACTAATATTGTGCTTTGGGGCGATGTCAGCATCGCAGGGCGACCAGACAGATTTTCTGACCCAACGACAAATGTTAGGATTGGGCATGTTTCTCAAAGTCCATTTTCCAGTGCAGGTGTTAGTCTAATGCGGGGGCAGTGATTTCCACTCTGCGACCTGTGTTGCCAGCTGTTTCAATGCACTCCTCCTCAAATCCAATCCAAATACAATGAATGGGTGAAGCAAAATTCCATAGGATTCCCAGCTGCCGGGCCCAGAAAGTCATCCCTTGTACAGCAGGTTAATCCTGGGACAAGTATAGCAGCTCTATTAAAATCAATGACTCCATGGTTCTTTATTGTCACATATGCAGAGCACAGTGCAATTCTTTTGCACAACCACACACGCAATCGCCACAATTTTGGCACCATTTAAAATTTTAAAAAAGCTAATGGGATGAAAACTAAATGCATTTCTTTAAAATTTCTTCTGAATTTCTTCTTAAATTTCAGTCTGAAGAAGGGACTCGACCCAGAAACGTCACCTATACCTTTTCTCCAGAAATGCTGCCTGACCCCTTGAATTACTCCAGCATTTTATGTCTATCTTCAGTATAAACCAGCACCTGCAGTTCCTTCCTGTTTTTGAGATGTGGGAAGAAACTGAAACCCATGTGGTCACAGGGGGAATGTGCAAACTCCACTTTGTCAGCGACCAAGGTGGGGATCAAATCCATGTCTCCAATGCTGTGTGGCAGCAGCTCTACATGCTGCGCCACTGTGTATATTACTTATAATATTTTCGCCATCATTTATTAGCAAGTTCCAAATGTTTCTGAAAATAAATCTTTCAAGATGTCCATTAATGTTCAATAAGAAACACAACTGGTGTGTCTGGGAAAGGTGCTGTATTGATGTCCTGGGGCAAATAGCTAGTGATTTTGGGGCAATGGATGATCATCCCTGAAATGTCTCTTCAGGCACAGAAGGATTGTTTGGGACCTGAATGCAGAAGGTTCCAAGTGAAGCAGCATTTCACTGCTGTTATCAGGCAACTGAACCATCCCACCAACAACTAGAGAGCAGTCCTGAACTACTATCTACCTCATTGGAGACTCTCCAGCCATCTGGCTTTATCTTGCACTAAACGTTGTTCACGTTATTCCCTTCATCATGTATTGTACACTGTGGATGGCTCAATTATAATCATGTATTGTCTTTCTGCTGACTGTTTAGCACGAAACAAAAGCGTGACACGTGACAATAAACGAAACTCAAACTCACTCATTTCACTTCCAACGCAGTGTGCTACTCCCAGTGTGCATGATGTGGTCCCTTCTCCAATGCAAAAACCAATCGGATGAACCTAGAAATGACCCTTCTGCTCACCCTACTCCATTCTGACGTTTCTGTCTTCGGCCTCCTATATTTCTTCAACATCTGCATGAGGAACAGCATCTCATCTTCTCTTCGGCACGTAGTAGTCTTCAGCACTCAACATTGAATATTACAATTTTAAGGAAACATCTATTTTTCCACTCTCTCCCTCCACAGATGTTGTCGTGCCTTTCTGTTTCAACATAATATTTTCTCTTTCTTCCAGCTCCATCTGTTGATTTGTGAAGTACTTTTTACCCTGACGTCTGTAGTCTGCAGATAGACACAAAATGCTGGAGTAACTCAGCGGGACAGGCAGCATCTCAGGAGAGAAAGAATGAGTGACCTTTCGGGTCAAGACCCTTCTTCAGATTGAAGTCAGGGGAGAGGGAGATACATAGATAAGGAAAAGTAAGGTGTGAAAACATGACAAAGGGGATATAGATCAAGGAAAATGTAGAATAGATCATTGTTAGCTGGGAGAAGGTAACAACAAAGCAAACAGAGAAAAAATGTAGTCGGAGACAATCAGACTGGTCGGAGAACTGGGAAGGGGGAGGGATGGAGAGAGGGGGAAAGCAAGGGTTACTTGAAGTTAATGTTCATACCACTGGGATGTAAGCAGCCCAAGCGAAATATGAGGTGCTGTTCCTCCAATTTGCACTGGTATCACTGACAGCGGAGGAGGCCCAGGACAGAAAGGTCAGTGTGGGAAAGGGAGGGGGAGTTAGTTTAGCAACAGGGAGATCAGGTAGGTTAAGGCGGACTGAGCTGAGGCGTTTAGCGAAATGATTGCCGAGCATGCGCTTGGTCTCGCATCGCGATATATAGGAGTCCACAACTGGAACAGCGGATACAGTAGATGCAATTGGCGCAGGTGCAAGTGAACATCTGACTCTCGTGAAAATACTGTTGCGGTCCTTGGATGGAGTCGAGGGGGGAGATATAGGGACAGGTGTTGCATCTCCTGTGGTTGCAGGGGAAAGTACCTGGGGAGGGGGTGATTTGGGTGGGAAGGAACAAGTTGACCCGGGAGTTGTGGAGGGAATGGTCTCCATGGAAAGTGGAAAGGGGCGGAGATGGGAAGATGTGGCTAGTAATGGGATCCAGTTGGAAGTGGCGAAAATGTCGGAGGATTATGTGCTGTATGCGATGGCTGATGGGGTGAAAGGTGAGGACTAGGGGGACTCTACCCCTGTCGCGATGGGGGAGGGGGAGCAAGACTGGAGCTGCAGGGTACCGAGGAGATCCTAGTGAGGGCCCCATCTATGATGGAAGTGAGGAATCGCCGTTCACTAAAGAAAGAGGACGTCTCTGATGTCCTGGCATGGAACATTTCATCTTGGGAGCAGATGCGGTGTAGACGGAGGAATTCAAGTAGGGGATAGAGTCTTTACAGGAAGCAGGGTGGGAAGAAGTGTACCTCCATCTTTAGTATGCATCCTATCACATACATTCCCTCTCTTATTCACACCCTGCTCCTCTCTACAATTTAAATAACCACTGTTCTCTCACTATTCAATTTCTGTTGAAGGGTTCTTGATGGGAAATGTTTACTTTACCGCTCTCCACAAGGAATCGGCCTGACCAGATTTTCCTGATTTTGAGTCTGAAATCTTCAATCTGCAAAATCATGAAACCTCAACACATCAATAGTTTTAAAGACATTGGCTTGTTAATGAAGAGCCCTACACTTCCTTCCCTTGTAGTCAATGGATGAGTCAAATTTGCAACAAGAGCACAGGCTTAAAAATCAACAAATCTCCCCCATTGAGCATTGAGGAAATTCAATGAAGCAGAGCAGATCACAGGTTAAGGCAACAAAATATATAAATGCATTTGTCTTTTAATTGTTGGGTAAGATGCATTTGGAAAACAATCAGAAGCGAGAGGTTTGGTGCCATGATGCACAAGCTGACTGCTATCTGACTGCAATGCCAGTGTTCTTCCCATGGCTGTCCAACTGTACAACAGCCAATATCATGGTTAGTTTCATATGGTGCAAGGTTTTAATGATCTCCTATGGGCCACACTCATTAAACAAATATTCTGCTGCATGGCAAACCAAAACGCAGGATAGAATGTCTGGTGTGCAGACTTGGTCCTTAAAATTTTTAACTCAGGGCCATGAATGCATGGGTAAGGCCAAAAGCCTTGCTCCATCTCACAGGAGACGTCGGCACATTATGCTGATAAACTGTCGAATATTTATCTTGTATAATGGTCCATATGGGAACTTCTCCAAACATTGTAGATTACTTCTAGGTTTAGCAGTGGTAACATATTGAGCTAATAATGTCTTGAGCCCGAATCAAATGATTACACAGAATTGCATCTGTTCTTATATTCTTGCAATGCAAATTAAATATCCCCATATAATTCGCAGTTAATATCAGAACTTGGCTTCGGATATACTCCTTTTAAATAGAGATGTTGTTTATTTAGCTTATGAATAAAAGCATTTGGCAAAAATCCTTCAGGACTGAATTTTAAGGCTGAAACAACACAGAAAATGCTGAAACTGCTCAGCTTATCAGGCGGCAAATATGGGAAGAGGAACAGATTTAAACGATAGGGACAATGATCTTTTAGCAGAACTGGTATATATTGGGCGGCACGGTGGCGCAGCGATAGAGTTGCTGCCTTACAGTGCTTGCAGCGCCAGAGACCCGGGTTTGATCCCGACTACGGGTGCTGTCTGTATGGACTTTGTGCGATTTCCCCGTGACCGCGTGGGTTTTCTCCGAGATCTTCGGTTTCCTCCCACACTACAACAAACGTATAGGTTTGTAGGTTAATTGGCTTGGTATAAATGTAAATTGTCCCTAGTGTGTGTAGCATACTGTTAATGTGTGGGGATCGCTGGTCGGTGCCGACTTGGTGACTGAAGGGCCCGTATCCACGCTGTATCTCTAAACTAAACTGAAACAAAAATAGTTCATTTTTGAGATATATAGAGATATATCTGAGATCAAAATTGAGATATATCACGGTTTAAGATGCAGAGTTCAGGGGAAGGTTTGGAGAGAACAAAATGGGTGGTCTGTGATAGACTGAAGGCCAGAAATGATCAATTAGTGAAGGAGGTAGTCGAGCTGAATAAAAGTGGGTGGTAAAACGATCAATGAAAAGGAAAGGACATATCTGGGCAAGCTGTTAGTCGGAGAATAATGAGCTGAAATTGCCAAAGGAAAATGCTGATTATCTGAAATTGCTGAAATCAATGTTCAGTCTGGAAAGCTGTAATGTTAGAAGAAGAGGTGTTGGTCCTTCAGTTTATGTTGGGCTTTGTTAGAACAGTGGGGTATGCCAAAGGCAGAGTGGGAATGGGATTGAGAACTATTGATAAAGGCAAAAGGATACCGAGTCCATAGTTGTGCAATTAACAATAATCTTCTTTGTTGTCATATTTAAAAGGCCTGACTGTGTCAGGGAGCGAAGTGATCTTTCTGCCTCCTGTTTTGCCTTTAATAAAGCTGAAAGTGAATGGGGTGGTTGCTGGTAGGTTTTGGATGACATTAAAATGTTTAACATTTAACACCAGTAGACATAGGTTTAAGGTGAGGGGAAAAGATTTAATAGGAATCTGAGGGGTAACTTTTTCACACAAAGGGTGGAGGGTGTATGGAACGAGCTGCCAGAGGAGGTAGTTGAGGCAGGGACTATTGAAACATTTAAGAAACAATCAGACAGTTACATGGGAAGGCAGGTGTAGAGAGATATGGGCCAAACACAGGCAGGTGGGACTAGTGTAAATGGATATGTTAGTCAGTGTGGGCAAGTTGGAACGAAGGGCCTGTTTCCATGCTGTTTGACTGTGATTCTATGACTCTACCCACTTGGCTCAAAGTTCCTCTTTTGGGGTTCTAATAACTGCACCCCACTTCTTCCCCCATCACCGACTCTATACCTCTATTTATAAAGCCAACTTAAAAAAAATATTATCAGCTTCAGCAACCTGTTCTGGCACCTTCATAAATTCAATTTTTTTAAATTACTTTATTTTATTATTTTTCCAATATAATACTCATAATTAGTGTTTCAAACACTCCCAGCTTAAGCACAATTTTCAGACAATTATTCACCGCAATCAATATGTGTAATGTGAAATTAAAAAAATAGCAGAGTACTGTGGAAAGTAAGCCAGGCAAAGTTCGTCAATAGTAAGAGAGATCATGCATTTGGCCGCATGCCTTGATGTATTGCAGAACTCAAAGCCTTAAATAAATACCTAAAGTATTTCAGTGCACTAGTGGAGGATCAAAGGGGGGAAATGGGGGAAGAAATTTGACTTGATCTTGCTGGTTGAGTTGATCGTGCAAATATTGAGATGATACCAGGGCTCTGAGAGTTCGAAATTAGTCACCGGGTCATGCTTCACTTGTTTTTATAGGATCTGCAAGGTCTACTGTTATTGGTTGTGTGCGTAAATTACAAGACCATGGGAATTTTTCAATAAATATGCTGGTTGCAAAATTCATAACTACACGTGTGGTTATGGTACATGTCGGTATCAGTCAGTATCCATCAGACAGAAGCCAGATTTGTTACATTTTAGTTCCCACCTCAATAATGGCCGAAGCCTACGATAGACACAAAATGCTGGAGTAACTCAGCGAGACAGGCAGTATCCCTGGAGAGAAGGAATAGGTGATGTTTCGGGTCGAGATCCTTCTTTCAACATCTTCAGACGGTCTCGACCTGAAACGTTACCCATTCCTTCTCACCAGAGATGCTGCCTGTCCCGCTGAGTTACTCCAGCAATTTGTGTCTATCTTTGGTTTAAACCAGCATCTGCAGTTTCTTCATACACACATGGTCAAAGCCTTGACATTTACCACTGCAGGGCATGGGGTTAATGATGACTGCACAACACTGGGCAACTTCAGCCATCTTTGCAACCTAACATTCACATGCAGGATAGAAGCTGACCCTGTTGGCATCATTACCTGTTCACAGTCTAAAGGTAGGACCTACGTGGAAAACTGCCAATCCAATTCACACATTTCATCTCCAGGCTGAGAGAATAGTCTGTAGTTACCAGGGAAGAAAATCTCCAGCTATATGCACAGCACAATGTGAATGCACTGCCTCATTCATCCAATAGCTTGGTACCTCTGTACTAGTTAAGGATGATGACTTAATCATATTGATATCAAGAAGTTTGATATCATTACATCTGACTTCCTGACTTTCTAATAAAGCTAACAGTTAAGCCCCTGTCCCACTTTCACGACCTAATTGTCGACCTCTGCCGAGTTTGCCCTTGACTCATACTCTCAGCATGGTTGCCACGAGGCTGTAGGAGGTCGTAGGCGGTCTTCGTAACTCTTCCTCATGCTCGTGAGTGGTCCCCGCGTACTCGTGGCCTCAAGTAGGTCGCGGCGTTTTTTCCAGCCTGATTAAAAATGTCCACGAGTAAAAAAAAGGTCGTGATGGAAAAAAGTGATACTTTTTACTCATAGGTAGATCGTAGTAGGTTGTGATGGTAGTCGTAGGTAGTCGTAGATAGTCGTAGGTAGTCATAGATAGTTGTAGGTAGTCGTAGATAGTCATAGATAGTCGTAGATAGTCGTAGATAGTCGTAGGTCGGTAAATGGCCCGAGAAAAAAAATGCAAACATGACATCATTCTATCATGTGATTATTTACCATTAGCTAGTCGTAGTTGGTCTTAGGTGTGGAAGACTGAGGTCGAGGGGGGTCATAGGAGGTCAAAGACATAGTCGTAGAAGGTCATAGACATAGTCGTAGGAGGTCGTAGACATAGTCGTAGGAAGACTTTTACTTCGACGCGTCAACACGACCTTGATATTTCTTTCAACTCGTCTGGGGTCTTCTAAACTCGTGGATTAGGTTGTCCAAGTGGGACAGGCCCTTTACTAATCCAGTGAAATGTCTTTCAGCATGTTCACTCTCCAAGTCCTATGAAGGATATTGCCTTTGAAACTTTGAACTGCAGGAAATTACTTTTACTGAGTTAATGAGAAACATAGAAACATAGAAACATATAGAATATTTGCAGGAGGCGGCCATTCGGCCCTTCGAGCCAGCACCGCCATTCATTGTGATCATGGCTGATCGTCCCCTATCAATAACCCGTGCCAGCCTCCCCATATCCCTTGACTCCACTAGGCCCTAGAGCTCTATCTAACTCTCTCTTAAATCCATCCAGTGACTTGGCCTCCACTGCCCTCTGTGGCAGGGAATTCCATAAATTCACAACTTTCTGCTGTGACTGTTCTAAGACTGTGGCCCCTGGTTCTGGACTCGCCCAACATTGGGAACATTTTTCCTGCATCTAGCTTGTCCAGTCCTTTTATAATTTTATATGTTTCTATAAGATTCCCCCTCATCCTTCTAAACTCCAGTGAACTCAAGCCTAGTCTTTTCAATCTTTCCTCATATGACAGTTCCGCCATCCCAGGGATCAATCTCGTGAACCTACGCTGCACCGCCTCAATCACAAGGATGTCCTTCCTCAAATTAGGAGACCAAAACTGTACACAATACTCCATATGTGGTCTCACCAGAGCCCTATACAACTGCAGAAGAACCTCTTTACTCCTATACTGAAATCCTCTTGTTATGAAGGCCAACATTCCATTAGCTTTCTTCACTGCCTGCTGTACCTGTAAGCCAACTTTCAGTGACCAGTGTACAAGGACACCCAGGACTCGCTGCACCTCCCCCTTACCTAACCTAACCCCATTGAGATAATAATTTGCCCCTTGTTTTTGCCGCCAAAGTAGATAACCTCACATTTATCTATATTATACTGCATCTGCCACGCATCTGCCCACTCACTCAACCTGTCCAAGTCACCCTGCAACCTCCTAACATCCTCTTCACAGTTCACACTGCCACCCAGCTTTGTGTCATCCGCAAACTTGCTAGTGTTGCTCCTAATTCCCTCTTCCAAATCATTAATATATATGGTAAACTGTTGCGGCCCCAACACCGAGCCTTGCGGCACTCCACTCGCCACTGCCTGCCATTCTGAAAAGGACCCGTTCACTCCTACACTTTGCTTCTGGTCAGCCAACCAATTTTCTATCCATGTCAACACCGTACCCTCAATACCATGTGCTCTAATTTTAGTCACCAGTCTCCCGTGCGGGACCTTGTCAAAGGCTTTCTGAAAGTCTAAAAACACTACATCCACTGGCACCCCTTCATCCATTTTACTTGTCACATCCTCAAAAAATTCCAGAAGATTAGTCAAGCATGATTTCCCTTTCATAAATCCATGTTGACTTGGACTAATCCTTTTACTGCTATCCAAATGTACCCTTTATTACCTCTTTAATAATTGACTCCAGCATCTTTCCCACCACCGAAGTCAGGCTAACTGGTCTGTAATTCCCCGTTTTCTCTCCCGCTCCCTTCTTGAAAAGTGGGATAACATATGAGCCATTGGAGAATTCTTAATAAGCTCATCCTTATTAATACCAAATATGTTCCTCCCTAAACTTCTGGACCACAGACTTGGGGTCTCCATCTGCAAACCGTCTTGAGACATCTTGACCATCAGGCTTCAGTCAGCTAGAATTGGTCACAAAATGTCCTCCACACTGACCCTCAACAATGGTGCTGTTCAAGGTTGTGTTCTCAGTTCTTTGTTCTACTCCCTGAACTACCATGACCATGAGGCCAAGAACAACGCCAAAGCGATGTGTAAATTCACGGATTTTACCACTGCTGTTGGACGGATCTATAACAACGGTAAGACAAAGTATAGGGAACAGATCATGATGTTGTTAGGACAACAACCTGGCCTTAATGTCAGCAAGACAAAAGAGTCGGAAGTAAGGAACTAAGGAAGCGAGGACCAGTAACTGTTAGCTGTATTAAAAAGTCAGGAAGTCAGATGTAACACAGTCGGAAATAAGGAGGTGAGGGGTTGAACAAAACCCTATCCTCATGATCAGAGCTGTTTAGTTTATTTTAGTTTAGTTTAGTTTAGTTTAGAGATACAGTGCAGAAACAGGCCCTTCGGCCCACCGAGTCCACACCAACCAATAGTCCCAACACATTAACACTACACTACACACACTAGGGACAATTTACTTTAAAAAATATCAAGCCAATTACCCAAACCAAAAACAAATCTGTACGTCTTTGGAGTGAGGGAGGAGACCGAAGATCTCGGAGAAAACCCAAATGGTCACGGGGAGGACGTATAAACTTCGTGCAGACAGCACTCGTAGTCGGGATCGAACCCGAGACTCCGGCGCTGCACCCGCTGTAAGGCTGCAACTCAACCGCTGTGCCACCGTGCCGCCCCGTTCTAGAGATGGTTAACAGTTTCAAGATCCTAGACATCCATATTACCAGCAACATAACCTAGTCTTTCACAAAGATGAAAGAAAGTACAATGGCACATTTACTTTCCTAGGTCTCTGGGAAGATTCGTCATGTTGATAAGGATTCCCTTGAACTTCTATAGAAGTGTTAAAGAAAGTATTCCTTGCAGCACGGTCACGACGACTGAGCCTGAACGTGTGCAGTAACAGGGCCTTGACGCCGTCATACTTGGCCGTTGCAGGTGGGTCTCGCAGGTAGGGCAGCAAACGGGAGGCAGACTCCTGCGGCAGGGCTCCCACCACGTGGAAATACCTCATCTCGTCAGCGACGATGTGGTGTAGGTGGAACTGCGCCTCCACGTGCGCAAACCATACCTGGGGCTGATCCGGCCAAAACGGGGGCAGTCTGAGGCTGACCGTGTCCTGCTGGGCACCCGCAGCGCCGGCGGGAAGGTAATTGTCCAGCATGGTCTCTCCTTCTAACTCCTTCTAACTCCAGTTAGACACGTCGGGGTCACCAATATAGCGGATGAAGACAACAGACGGTTGATTCAAATCAGATTCACCGCTAACGTGTCTTACCAATTGCCGCTAACACAACTAACCATAACGGTGGTCTCACAACGACTGAAGGGCAGTGTCCTGAAATCCACGTGAAAACACGACCCCTCCCAGAGTCACGTGCGCGCGGATTGCGACTGCAGGGTTCGATACTTGCGAGCATCAGCAGGTGCCACTACAGGGGTATGGATTATGCGATAAGGGATTTGTATTATGTTCGGCACTGACATTGTGGTCCGAAGAGCCTGTTCTTGTGCTGCACCGTTCTATATTCTAATTTTGATGAAATCTCAAATTAGCTGAAGCAGGCAGAGAATAAACTGTAAATGCCAGAGATGTGAGACACAAGGCTAGAAACGATGAATGTCTGAAAATTGAATCAACATTAAATCTGGAAGTCAAATATTCTCTTTATGTTTGTACTGCTGATCAAGACTCGGGTTTTACTTAAGGGAACAGCCAGAGACCCGAGTTCAATTCTGACTACGGGTGCTGTCTGTACCGAGATTGTACATTCTCCCCGTGTTCACGTGGGTTTTTTCTGGGTGCTCCGGTTTCCTCCCACATTGCAAAAATGTAGAGATTTGCAGGCTTATTGGCTTTGGGAAATAATGTAAATTGTCCCTAGTGTGTGTGTAGGATAGTGCTAGTGTGCGGGGATCGCTGGCCAGTGTGGACTCGATGGGCTGAAGGGCCTGGTTCTGTGCTGTATCTCTAAACTAAACTAAACTTTGTCTGCTCCATCCCACGCACCAGCACTCTCCCACTATTTTTGCAACTAAATATTAACTTGTTTATTTCTCTCCCAGTTATGATGAAGGATCTTTAATCTGGATCATTAATTTGTGTTCTCTTTCCACAGAACTGCATAATCTCCTGAATGTTGCTAGCTTCTTCCGATTTGATTTTGAATTTCCACTATTGAGTTTCATGTGGAATTTAACATTTTCAGCTAATGAGAGAGATAAGGGAAATGGATCACTGTATGATTCAAATAGGAGATCAGTCAAAAGTTTATAGATTAACAATAGTAGGACTTCATGCCTCATAAGAACAGGAAGGTGAGGGGAGTGTGGATGCAATCATAAATGGCAATGTGTGCCTGGAGATTCCCCCACTATTGACATTCTAGCTCTATGAAGGCTGGTCAGTATTTTAGCGACAGCAGCTAATAGTAATTCATGTAAGAACATATTAATAATATCGGCATTCAAATGTCAGCTGGAATGGCCAGCGGGATGAGATGTCAAGGGCAGGATGATTTATCAACTGGACATGTCTAGCTCTGATGGCTTGTCAGTATTTAGCCGCAGCAACTGGTGAACTATGAGAAAGGGAAGAGGACCCCTATTGAGAGGGGTAAAGTGTCATATTATCCAGAGGGCAAAGGTTCGCATAATGCATTGAGGATGGCAAGGGTCTAAAAGTTTAGCTATGTTTAGAGATGCAGCTTAGAAACAGTCCGTTTGGCTCACTGAGTCCACGCCAACCGTCGATCACCTGTTCACACGAGTTCTATGTTATCCCACTTTCACAACTAATCAATACGTGTTATGGACAATTTACAGAAGCCAAAAAATCTACAAACCCACAGGATGAGTTTCACCCTGGCCACTCCATCTTCTCCCCTCTCCCATCAGGCAAGAGGTATAGAAGTGTGTAAACGCACACTTCCAGATTCAGTGACAATTTCTTCCCAGAGGGAAGTGTAGGGGGCAGCATGGTGGTGCAGTGGTAGAGTTGCTGCCTTGCAACGCCAGTGACCCATGTTCGATCCTGACCATGGGTGCTGTCTGAATGGAGTTTGTATGTTCTCCCAATGACCTACTTGTTTTTTCTCCAGGTTCTCCGGTTTCCTCCCACCTTCGGTAAAATTGCAAATTGTCCCTAGTATGTGTAGGATAGTGTTAGTGTTCGGCATGGTCTCAGTGGGCCGAAAGGCCTGTTTCCACGCTGTATCTCTAAACTAAACAGGCAACTGAACCACCCAACCAACAACTAGAGAGCAGTCCTGAGCTACTATCTACCTCATTGGATATCCCCAGGCTATCTTTGATCAGACTTTATTAGACTTTATCGTACACTAAATATTATTCATGTTATTCCATTTATATTGTCACTGTGGATGGCTCGATTGTAATCATGTATTGTCTTTCCACTAACTAGTTAGCACGCAACAAAAGCTTTTCACTGTACCTCGGTACACGTGACAATAAACTAAACTAACATGGAATTTAATGACCAAATGCCATTTTCTACTAACATTACTTCACCAAACATTATGCAGGAGCCAGAACCATTTTATTTCCACTCTCGAAAGATGCTCACTCTAGAAGCAGTGGCCAGTAGCAATAACAGAGCAGGTTACCACTTCCATTGAGGCACACTCCTGACAAAGCCATTGTGCTTTCTTGAGTCTCTTCATTCAGAGATCTGCTTGTCATCATCCACCAGCTGATTTTGGTTCTTCAAAAGAGGGTTATGCTATCTGGGAGCTCTCGCGTTAGGGCGAGAGACAATTCAGAGTTAATTGTCATTCTCACTGGAGACACTTACAACGTCTGTACATTATGGACCACAGCTTGCCCTTTGTCATTTATGGAGCTTCAAAGTGCCATCAGCATGTTAACTGCTCTCCTCCCCCAACTGCTTCTGAAGCAATGTATTTGCTCGTGCAATGCCTTGGTTCCAACTCCCCACTTCTAGACACAGCTCTTTCATTTAGTGCTGTCGTGGGTCATTTGAAAGAGAGAGGTTTTCCAATAGCCTAGCTCAGAAATGGGCACTGGTTAGAACTAGTGGGGGTCACAACTAAAATGAAACATTAACACTAATGAGAACCATAGGAGTTTTTGTCCAATTTCATCATTAATTTTATTCTGTCTGAAGAAGGGTCCCGACCCTGTCCATTTCCCTCCACAGATACTGCCAGGCCCATTGAGTTAGTTCCTCCAGCACCTTGTATTTTGCTCAAGATTCCAACATCTCCAATCTCTTGCTTCTCCATTAATTTGTCCATTAAGATTTATTTAAATCATTCCATCTTAAGCACTTTATTAAAGTATGTGGATGGAAGAGCAGACTTCAGAAAGAAAGTGCAAGGTATGTTGCAGTGGTCTTTTGATCTTTATTTGTACACTGTGTGAGTTTATTTTTTATTTTTTTTATTTTTTTATTTATTTATTTTTTTAAAATATTTTTTTATTGGAGATGCGTACACAACCTAGTTACATCATTACAGTCTTACATTATTAAATTGATAATATTGTTAAATATTATTACAATGTCTCCAATACCTTTTGCTTTTTTTTTTTTTTAAGCTAAATAGAACTAAAGAGAAAGGTGAAGTAAAGAAAGAGAAAAAAGAGAAGAAAAATAAAAAAAAAAAAAAAAATAAACAAAAAAAACAAAACAAAAACAAAAAAACAAAAACAAAAAAAATGAAAAAAAGATAGTTAAAGAAGAATGGAAAAATTTATTGAAATAGAAAACTTCATTCGAGATATATTCGTACATTTCTGGATATAGCGTTTCATCCATTCTTTAGCCCGGGTGATAGTCAGGTTCCTGTGCTGAACTGTTCTGGCCCTTTAGGTAGTCAATAAAAGGAGACCATGTTCCAACGAATAATTCCTGTTTATCCAACAGGGAGAGTCTGATTCTTTCCACATTTAAGGTCTCCGTCATTTCTATAATCCACATTTTAATTGTGGGGGTCTTAGGGCCTTTCCAAAATTTTAGAATTAATTTTTTTCCTGTTATTAAACTATAATCAATAAAGTTTCTTTGTGTTATTCTAAATGTTTGATTTAATTCTAATATTCCAAGTATTATTAATTTTGGATCTGGGTCCAATTTTGTGCTGGTTACTTTAGATATTATACTGAAAATATTTACCCAGAATTGTTTAATTTTTATACAGTTTGCAAACATATGAGATAAGGTAGCTTCTAAATGTTGACATTTATCACATATAGGTGAGATATGTTGAAAATTTTTATGTAGTTTTGTTTTGGAATAATGTAACCTATGTATTACTTTGAATTGTATTAGAGAATGTCTGGCATTTAATGAACATTGATGTATGTGTTGCAAACTTTCTTCCCAAGTATCTTTCGTTATTATTTGATTTAATTCTTTTCCCCATGTTTGTCTATGTAAGTCCGTCGATGGAATGTCACTGTCTAATAAGATATTATATATATAAGATATTAATTTTTCTGTATGAGGATGTTTGTTCCAACATTCATCAAGAATTTCTGAATTTCTAATTTGAAAATTTTGAGTATTTGATTTTACATAATCTCTAAGTTGAAGATATCTGAAGTAATCATTTCCTCGAAGTCCGTAAGTCTGTTGCAACTCCTGAAATGTCAGAAAAGTGCCTTCCTTGTAAAGTTGTCCCATATTTTTAATTCCATAATTCTTCCATTGTGTAAAACCCCCGTCCAACCATGAAGGCTTAAACAAAGGGTTATTCACAATTGGAAGAAAAAGTGATAAATTATCTAATTTTAATGTCTTTTTTAATTGTTTCCAAATTCGTATAGCAGTAAATATTATAGGGTTTTCCCTATAAATTTTTTTGTTTAATTTAGACGTAGCAAATAAAATCGAACCGATATCAAAAGGTAAACAATCTTCCTTTTCCATTTTTAACCAGTCTGGCTGATGATCTATTTCTTCCAACCAGAAATTCATATTTTTAATATTAACTGCCCAGAAATAAAACAAAAAGTTGGGTAAAACCAAGCCTCCATTCATTTTTGATTTGCACAAATGTCTTTTGTTTATCCTATGATTCTTATAATCCCAGATGAAATCATTAACAATAGAATCCAATTTAAAAAAAAAGGTTTTTGCCAGATATATCGGAATTGTCTGAAAAAGGTATAATATTTGCGGTAAAAAAATCATTTTTATGGCATTAATTTTGCCTACCATTGAGATAGGAAGTGTTTTCCAGTATTGAATATTCTTATGTAGTTTATTTAGTAATGGTGGAAAATTTGCTTTAAATAATGATGTATATTTCTTAGTTATATAAATACCTAGATATTTAAATTTTTCCTTTACTATTTTAAATGGAAATTGTTGTATTATCTGTTTGTTATGTTCCCTTATTGGCATAATTTCACTTTTATTCCAATTTATTCTGTATCCTGAAAGTGAACCAAATTGGGTTATTAGCTTTAATAAGTTTGGAATACTAATTTCTGGTTTTGTAATGTAAATTAATACATCATCTGCGTATAAAGAAATTTTATTCACTGTATCCTTTGTGTTATATCCGTGTATTTCCGGATGCCCCCTGACTCTTTCTGCAAGTGGCTCAATAGCAAGCGCAAATAATGATGGAGATAACGGGCATCCTTGTCTACAACCTCTAGATAGACTAAATTTAGATGACAACCTTTGGTTTGTAAATATTCTAGCCGTGGGATTTGTATATAACAGTTTTATCCATGTACAGAATTTCTCCCCTAACTGCATATTTTCCATCACCGAAAATAAATAAGACCATTCGACCTGATCAAATGCTTTTTCAGCGTCAAGTGAGATTATTGCTAGATCTTCCTTAATATTTCTCTTGGAATATATAATATTAAATAATCTTCTTAGATTATAATATGAGTACCGCTTCTGAATAAAGCCTGTTTGGTCAGGGTGTATTAATTTATTCATCACTGTACTTAATCTATTCGCTAGTATTTTAGTTAATATTTTCTGATCTGTATTTAAAAGTGCGATTGCTCTATATGATCCCGGGTCTTCCGGATCTTTATCAGCTTTAGGAATAAGTGTTATTATAGATTCATTTAAAGTGTCTGGAAGTTTCTGTTGAGTATAGATATACTCATACAATCTTTGTAAACGTGGGCAAAGCAAGTCATGAAATTTTTTATAAAATTCGGAGCCTAAACCATCTGGTCCTACTGCTTTACCATTTTTTAAAGAGCCGATAGACTCCTCAATATCTTTTATGGTAATCTCCTTTTCTAATAATTCTCTATCGTTTGAATCTAAACCTTTTAAATTACATTTTAGTAAAAAATCTGCTATTTCTTCTGATTGTCCTACGGTTTTAGTTGAATAAAGGTTATGATAGTATTGGAGAAATCTATCATTTATGTCCTTAGGCATTTTTAATAATTCTCCTGTCTCTGTTCTAATTTTATGAATTATTTTTTCCCCTTCCATTTTTCGTAACTGACGTGATAATAGTTTTTGTGGTTTGTCTCCAAATTCAAAATGTAATTGTTTGGTTTTTTGATAAAGTTTTATTACTTGTTCTGAATACATTTTGTTTAATTTATATTTTAATACAGCAATTTTATTATGTTTTAAAATAGATGGCATTCTCGCATTTTCTATATCTAGTTGCTTGATTTCACTTTCCAATGTTTGTTGTTTAATCCTGTTCTCTTTATTATAAAATGCTTGAGCGGAAATTAATGTACCACGAACAAACGCTTTAAACGTTTCCCACATAAGAGAAGTAGGTGTGTCAGGGTTGTCATTTACCTCAAAAAATATTTGAATCTGTTTAATAATATATTCCTGGCATGATCTTTCGTTCAAAATTTTTGGGTTGAATCTCCAATATGTTTGTTTCTCGGACATTCCATTTAATTTAATCATGAATGTTACAGGTGCGTGATCTGAGATTATAATGTTATGATATTTTGAATTATAAATAAATGGGATAAACCTAGAGTCAACCAAAAAATAATCTATTCTTGAGTATGTTTTATGTACTGGTGAGTAAAATGAGTATTCCCGTCCAGTTGGATTTTCTATTCTCCAGACATCCTTAATATTAGTGGTATTAATAAATGAATTTAAAAATACACTTGATTGAGATTTTACTTTTTTTTGCCTTGAAGATCTATCTAAGTATGAATCTAATGTACAGTTGAAGTCTCCTCCAATTATTAATTTATATTGTGTAAATTCAGGAATTTTATTAAATGTTTTATTAAAAAACATGGGGTTATCAAAGTTAGGCCCATATACATTGAGAAGAATTACTTTTTCACCATTTAACTCTCCAACTAATATAATATATCTACCATCAATATCCACTATTGTTGAAGAGTTCGTAAAATGTATTCCTTTACGAATTAATATTGCAACTCCTCTGGATTTATGGGAAAAAGAGGAATGATATGATTCAGCGATCCATTTAGCTTTAAGTCTATGTTGAGATTCCTTTTTAAGGTGCGTTTCTTGGAGAAATATTATATCTGTTTTGATTAGGTTTAGATGTGCCAAAACTTTACCTCTCTTAATTGGTTCATTGATTCCCTTGACATTCCAACTACAAAATGTTATTCCCTGACCCCCTCTTATCATATTAACATCTTGCATATTGTTTCTAAGGTGGTCTATAGCCGAGCAGAACGTACAACACATAGAACCTGACCCTGCTACCGAACTTCAGATAGATGAATTTAAAATCATATACATCGTTCTTCCGAACACATCTCCTTGTATTAGACTTGTTTTCCCATTCAAACGTTGAGTTATAAAAATATTTAAAGTGAAAAAAGTGATAGAATTGATTAGTAAAGGGTGAAAGAAAAAGAACTACATCTACAATTAGTGTAGTTAGTGATAGCCACACTAACGTGGCTAGAATTCTAAAGACTTCCGTAGCCTTTGTAAGAAAAAAAAATTCCCAGCTCCGTGCCCGAAGAAAAAGAAAGATTATTTCTAACATTCAAATAACTTCTTTGGGAGTAACAAACTTATATACATACCCATACATACACACACACACCATACACACATATATATATGTATATATACCCATGTGCATACATACATAAGCACGTATCCCTGCAGAAAAATTCAAGAATATCAAAAATTCACAACGTTATTATTCTCTGCATATTATATTATTTTCTTCGCTAAATCTATTAGTTATTAATCATTGTTATCAATCATATACAGTATTAAATTTTTATGAGAAATGTTGATGTTAATAATTTTAGTAGTAATGTGGATATTAAATAAGTATTAGTTGTAGTTAGGTATGAATATACAGATAATAACAATGATTAGTACAATTAATAAAATAAAAAAAATTAAAAAATACAAAGGTCTTCTCCAATGTCCTCCGTCCATTTCGGTTTTCGAATGTCCTTAAAGCTCTTAAAAGAACTCTAAAGGTCCTTTTAGATCTGGTGGTCCTGTTAGTCCTTGACTCCTAAGGCGTAAAGTAAATTCTTCAGTCTGCGGTCAGGTTCCCGATTTCTTTGGCATATTTCAGTGCTTTTTCGTGGTCCGTAAAAAATAGCTCCTTGGACTTGTAGGTGACTCTTAGTCTTGCGGGATAAAGCAGGCCGTATCTCAAACCATGTACATTCTTCAGTATTCTTTTTGTCTCAGTGAACAGCGCTCTTTTCTTGAAGACTTCTGCCGGATAATCTCGGTAAATACTGAATCTCACACCTTCAAAAAGGAGCTGTCCGCCTTGAACAGTTTTCTTCATTATATCGTCAAATTCATGATCCAGTTGCACCTTTACGATGATTTGTCTTGGATGGGCTTCATCTTGTGTACGACGTCGCTGCGCTCTATGAGCTCGACCGAGTGAAGGTTTGTGATCCAATTTTAAGGCTTTTTGTAATAGGTCTGCCACAAAATCCCGAGTGCCCATTTCCTTCTCACTTCCTTCTTTCACCCCTACAATTCTTAGGTTCGTACGTCTTTGACGACCCTCCAAATCGGTACATTTATCATTTAATTTGATCACCATATCGGAGAGGCGTTGGTTTTCAGTAAGGAGTAGAGCTACAGTTTCCTCACTTGTCGCCACCCATTTCTCAAGTTCGGTTATCGCTGTTCTATGTTGATCAAGTTCATGACGAATGGGGGCCACATCCATATTGACACTCGCTTCCACCGAAACGAGCCTGGCTTCCAGCGTTTCCATCTGATCCTTGACTTCTTCCTCCGTCGTCCTTTTCCAGATTTCCAGTATTTGTTGAACGGTAGAAAGCATTTCTGCTTTAAAATCTACCTTGAAAGAGTAGAGATCCTCTTTAAATTTCTCTCCAAAATTTTCTCCAAAGGTTTTCAATTCGGTTTTCAATTCGGCAACGAGAAAAGCTTTAAGATCCTCCATTTCGGACTTTTTCTGTTTTGTTTTCTTCGGAGGTTCTTCCTGGGGCGACGTTGTAACTGAGGCCGAGGTCTCTGTAGGGCCTTCCTCTTCCGGCTGCGATTTCCCTTTAGCGCCTTTTTTTTGTGTCACACGGGTGGGGGTACGTTGTAAAGACATACCGTAAAGTAGCGCGCCTGATGACGTCACGCAGGCAGCCGTTCAGATCGCGATCGCTGCAGGTAAAGCCCGATTTTCTCCCGTTTTTAGTTTCTTCGGCACGGAGCTAGTTGGCGCTGGACTCAAGCCTCCATAGCGCCACCGGAAGTCACACTGTGTGAGTTTATAAACAGACACATCCTGGAGGCCAATATTTGGTTCAACATGGACAGATTCCGCTTGTTATTCTTTGTCAACAGGAGAAAGGAGTGAGAGCAGACTTTAATTTTTGGGCAGATATGTGTAATTTTATTATGGCCAGGAGACTTAGAAATTTAAACTCATTAGTTTACTTCCATATACACTGGGGTGCAATGAAATTCAATGTTCACATGAAGCTCACCGAGTAAATAATATACAATCACAAATGATAAATGCAATAATAAATATAAAGATGAGTGCAAAACAGTAGAATGTTACGGGATGGTAGTGCAAACTGAAGTTTAGTTTAGAGATACAGAGCCGAAACAGGCCCTTCGGCCCACTGAGTCCACGCCAACCAACGATTCCCGCACACTAACACTATCCTACACGCACTAGGGACAATTTACATTTATACTAAGCCAATTAACCTACAAACCTGTATGTCTTTGGAGTGTGGGAGGAAATCGAAGATCTCTGAGAAAACCCACGCATGTTACGGGGAGAACATACAAACTCCATACAGACAGTACCCATAGTCGGGATCGAACCCGGGTCTCTGGCGCTGTAAGGCAGTAGTGCTACCGCTGCGCCACTGCACCGCTTCGTCAGGATAGCTCTCTTTGAATCCTTTTAAGGCAGTGATCTATAGATAATAAGCAAGGGGGTGAGCGATCACTGCTGTTGGACATTCGAGGTTACACTCGGATCAACCACGCACTAATTGAAACGTTGACCCTGTATCTTTCCTCACGGGTTTTGCCTGGCTTGCTGAGTGCTTCCAGTAATTATCTATTTTAATTGAGATTCCCAGAATCTACAGTGTTTTGCCTTTGGACAATTAAATAAATTTCAGTTAAAAATCAAATATCCCTATTTTACTCAATTATTTAAAATGGCATAAGTGGAATGTAGACTTTTATACCTGGAGGAGTCCAATATTGAAGTATGTGAGTGGTCATACAAAACGTGTTGCATTGTCAATCTGGTTCCCCCTGGAAGAAAATTTATCTCTACCACTCTATAGCAAATTGGATTTGCATCATCCATAAAAATAGTGGAATTAGAATAGGTCACTCAGTCCCTCAAACCAGTTTTATTATTTAGATCACAGCTAATCATTGCTTCATTTCCAATTTCCTGCCTTTGTTTTAGGCAGGAAATTGGAAATTGGATGAGGGGGAAATGAGTCCCCCTCATCCAATTAACTAATAAAAATAATCAATGTCATATTTGAAAATTTCAGTTGATCTACCATCCACCATTTTATCGTATGTAATATGCTTTTTGATATCACTCCTTAATGATCTTTCTCTAACATTAAGATCTAAACAGCTTAGTCAAGAACCCACCAGAAGAAATGGTTTCACTGCATCCTTATCAAATTTCTTAATGACATCAGATAATTTAATCAAATCACCCCTCAACTTTCTAAAGGAAATTCAGCTGTCTAACAGTACATTTTATATAAATCTTCGTGTTATTGAGTTTATGCCATTGTAATATAATTAAGTTTAAGAATATAAGTAAACCCTATTAGTCAGATTCAATTATCGTTAGTTTGGCACTGTTGGTAGTACTCACATCTTTTATGCCTAAGGAGTTTGGAACTCACACCAAGATTTTAATCTAAATTAACACCACAATGCAGTTCTAAAGGAATCTCACATTGTGAGAAAAGCAACGGTCTAAATTTGATCAATCCCCAAAACGGATGTGGAAATCCTAATATGTGTCAAAACTATGCATAGTTTAGTTTAGTTTAGAGATACAGCGCGGAGATCGGCCGTTTGGCCCACTGAGTGTGCTCCGACCAGCGATCCCTGTACACTACTGCTATCTGACCCATTAGGGACAATTACAATTTTTAACCGAAGTCAATTAATCTACAAACCTGGATGTCTTTGGAGTTTGGGAGGAAACGAGAGCGCCCGGAGAAAAACCATGCAGTCACAGGGAGAACGTACAAACTCCGTACAGACAATGATTCAATGATTCAATGATACGGCACCCATAGACAGGATCGAACCCGGGTCTCTGACGCTGTGAGGATGCAAGTCTACCGCTGCACCACCGTGCCACCCGTGTTTGCAGAATGAAGACAATCAAGTTGTTTGTAGCCAAGGTGACAAGGCAATAGTACGGGGAAAGGAGGGAAAGAAATAGCTGCATCCATTCATGGTCTGTGGCTTGTAAATCAGATTGGAGTGCACTTCCCCCCTCGGATTCCTCCTCTGAATTTTGCCACTCACTTCAGCAAAGTCTGCATGCTGTTGCCTGAAAGCCAGCCAGCAAATACAACCGCTCTCATGAAGAGACAGGTGATGCTGCAGCAAGAACTAAGCCCGAAGCATCTTGAGGCTTTCCTCCAAAAATATCTGCAGTCTCCTCTATTGAAAGTCAGCATATTTCATGCAGTCACAACGTGGCCACTGGAGTAAGGCAGTCTCGGAGCTTGAGGACGGGCAGAGACCTACACGTGACAGGGCACTGAGGGAATGCACGAGGGTGATTGATTGACTATATTTTGTGAATTTTTGGGAATTTGCTGTGGCGTTTATTTTTGCATTTTGCTGATGATCCCCTCCTCGTTTCCTTGCACTTCAGGTACCTGTTACATAGCTAGTGGCAAGGTTGTACTTCTCACAGGTTTGCACTGCAGATATTGACACCAGCTGTGCTGGAGACTGCAGACTGCTTGTATCATATTTCAAGTGGCAGTGTGGCTTTTGTAATATGCTTCTTCCACACATCTGCTTAGGTTGCATTTCCAAATTATGAAGCAAGCCATTAGCAACGACCCCTTGGTGTTCCGTGGCCACTACTGCGCTGCCATGGTGGTTTAAATGCTGCTCCAGAAAGAATCCATCACGCCTGCGACATTGACCTGCATGATTTGCTCCCCGGGTGTCTGACTGACTGACTCATGTTGACTGAGCGAATTCCCTCTCGGTTCTGGGAAAGATCACATTTAACAGGGGGAATCGTGGAAGGGGATGTGTGTTAAGTCATTAGCATTGTGCACCTCGTGAAAGCCTGCACACAAGTCCCAATGATGGGCTCTCCTTGTTCACTGGACTTCGATGATAGGAGATGGGAGCGTAGACAGAGGTATGACATCGAGAGCTCGACGTTCGACGCACGGCACTCGTGCCACACTGGCGGCTGCTGTGGCGGCGGCCGTGCCGCACTCGTGCCTCACTGGCGGAGGCTGTGCGGTAGGGACATATTTTTGAACAGTGTTGGTTTTATTTTAGCACCGTGCGATGTTGGGAACAACGCCGCACGGCCCCGGAATTGTGCGTTTGACCGAGTGCACGGTCTATGGCAGCCCAGGAGCGGTAGATTCTTCCTGTTTCGCCGCCAATGACCGCAGACTCGTGAGACAGGCCTTTTAGTGACCTCCATAGTTCAGTAGTGAAGAGTAAATTGCAAGATGTTGCAAATATATTTGCAGTTGCAGCCAGGATGGAAACAGATACTTTAAAGGTTTATTGCCACGATTACAATGACAACTGTTGGCAATGCATTCCTGGCCCTGATGTGAGATTCTAATCATGGCTGCTGACTTCAGCATGGACATCCTTATGAAAGCAATGATACTGCATCTATCATCCTTTTACTTTTAGTTTAGTTTAGATATTCAGCTTGGAAACAGGCCCTTCGGCACATTGGGTCCACGCCGAGCAGCAATCACCTGTATTCTAATTTTATCTTGCACCCTAGGGACAATTTACAGAAGCCAATTAACCCACAAACCTGCACTGGGAGGAAATAGGAGCACCGGAGAAATCCATGCAGTCACAGGGAGAACATACGAACTCCATACAGATGACACCCATAGTCGGGATCGAACCTGGGTTGCTGGTACTGTAACACTGCTACTGCACTGCCCAATCCTTTGATTAGGAGAATATTTTTCTGAAAATTCTGGGGCAGTGACTCTGGGAAAACTTTGGGGTGGCACAGCAGTAGAGTTACTGCCTTACAGAGCCAGAGACCTGGGGTTTGATCCGGACTGCGGGTGCTGACTGTATGGAGTTTGTACGGTCTCCCTGTGACCACATAGGTTTTCTCCGGATGCTCCAGTTTTCTCCCACACTCCCAAGACCCACAGTTTTGTAGGTTAATTAGCTTCAGTAAAATTGTAAATTGTCCCTAGTGTGTAGGATAGTGCTAGTGTATGGGGTGATCACTGGTCGGAGTTGACTCGGTCGGCCATGGGGCCTGTTTTGCGTGCTATTTCCCTAAAGTCTAAAGTCAATATGGCCTCCCCCTTCCAGCCGTCTGTCCTGCTCAGTGCCCTCTGCTCATTCTCCTTGTCATAGCAGCTTCCAAGAGGAGTGATAACTCCTGCATCCCAGTCTGTTCTACTCACAAACCTTGAAGTCAGCAAACATTTCTTCAAGGCTGGAATATAAAGGAGGATAGTAAAAGCTTCTTTAGGTATGTGATCAGGAAAAGATTAGTTAAGACAAATGTGGGTCACTTGAAGACCGAAACAGGTGAATTTATTATTGGGAACAAGGAAATGGCAGACGAATTGAACTGGTACTTTGTTTGTGTCTTCCTTAGTGAAGACAGAACCAATCTCCCAGAAGTACTAGGGGACAGAGGATATAGGTTGACGGAGGAACTGAAGGAAATTCACATTAGTCAGGAAATGGTGTTGGGTAGACTGATGAGACGGAAGATTAATAACTCCCCAGGGCCTAATGGTCTGCATCCCAAGGTACTCAAGGAGGTGGCTCTAGAAATCGTGGACGCATTGGTGATCATGTTCCAATGTTCTATAGGTTCTGGATCAGTTCCTGTGGATTGGAGGGTAGCTAATGTTATCCCACTTTTTAAGAAAGGAGGGAGAGAGAAAACAGGGAATTATAGACCAGTTAGCCTGACATCGGTGGTGGGGAAGATGCTGGAGTCAATTATTAAAGATGTAATAACAGCACATTTGGATAGCAGTAACAGGATCAGTCCAAGTCAGCATGGATTTATGAAGGGAAAATCTTGCTTGAGTAATCTTCGAGAATTTTTGAGGATGTATCTAGTAAAATGACAAGTGAGAGCCAGTGGATGTAGTGTATCTGGACTTTCAGAAAGCCTTTGATAAGGTCCCACAGGAGATTAGTGGGCAAAATTAGAGCACATGGTATTGGGGGTAGGGTATTGACATGGATAGAAAATTGGTTGGCAGACAGGAAACAAAGAGTAGGAATTAACGGGTCCCTTTCAGAATGGCAGGCAGTGGGGTGTGCAGGCTTGGTGCTGGGACTGCAGCTATTTACAATATATATTAATGATTTAGATAATTAATTAAAAGTAACATTAGCACATTTGCAGATGACACAAAGCTGGGTGGCAGTGTGAACTGTGAAGAGGATGCTATGAGGATGCAGGGTGACTTGGCTAGGTTGGGTGAGTGGGCAGAAGCATGGCAGATGTAGTATTATGTGGATGAATGTGAGTTTATCCACTTTGGTGACAAGAGCAAGAACGCAGATTATTATCTGAATGGTGTCAGATTAGGAAAAGGAGAAGTGCAATGAGACCTTGTACATCAGTCACTGAAAATAAGCATGCAGGTGCAGCAGGCAATGAAGAAAGCTAATGGCAAAGAGGACCTTCTGCAGTTGTACAGGGCCCTGGTGAGACCACACCTGGAGTATTGTGTGTGGTTTTGGTCTCCTAATTTGAGGAAGGAAATTCTTGTTATTGAGGGAGTGCAGCGTAGGTTCACGAGGTTAATTCCCGGGATGGCGGGACTGTCATATGATGAAAGAATGCAACAACTGGGCTTGTATTCACTGGAATTTAGAAGGATGAGAGGGGATTCGTATAGAAACATATACAATTATTAAGGGATTAGACAAGCTAGATGCAGGAAACATGTTCCCGATGTTGGGGAGTCCAGAACCAGGGGCAACAGTTTAAGAATAAGGGGTAGGCCATTTAGAACTGAGATGAGTTCACCCAGAGTTGTGAATTTGTGGAATTCGCTGCCTCAGAGGGCAGTGGAGGTCGATTCATTGGATGCATTCAAAAGAGAGTTAGATAGAGCTTTTAGGGCTAGCTGAATCAAGGGACATGGAGAGAAGGCATGAACGGGGGGGGGGGGGGGGGGTACTGATTGTGAATGATCAGCCATGATCACATTGAATGGCGGTGCTGGCTCGAAGGGCTGAATGGCCTGCTCCTACACCTATTGTCTATGTTTTTACGTACCATTCCCGTGGACTTTTGCAGCTTTTTAACAACTCTGGAAATTACCACGTACAGAACAGTATAGAAATCCCATCCAGCAATTAACCGAGAAGTTGAAGATGAGGGGAGAAGGCTCTTGACCCCAAACACCACCCATTCCTTCAATCCAGAGATGCTGCCTGTCCCGCTGTGTTACTCTAGCATTTTGTGTCTATAATCCCACTAAATATTGCTGTTGTGGAGTGCTGCCTACCGTACAATTATTTTGATGATTGTGGATAATTTATTCAATGTTGGCTGCTGCAGTTTCCTGCAAGACCACATAACAGGTTGGCATGCATCATTTTAAGGGCACAAAGGGTTCTATTTAAGCACAAGGTTATTGGTTACATTTGTTGAACTGTGAAGCTTAACTGCTATTATATTGCCTTTCCCAGAGGATCTCCTCCCACCCCCCTTGAGCTCTGAATCTAATCAGGACCTGACTACAAGGCACTGCAGCAATGAAACGCAATTATTCCGTAAACTGCAATTATTCAGTAAACTGCTCAAATTGCAAACAGCTTGTTCTCTAATTGAAACATCCTTGTTTTAAACCTGAATATTGAAAGCAATGGGGCTGTGACGGTAACACAAAGTTGCTCATCTTTAAAAATAAAGTATTTTTAAAGAATGGAAATCAGTTTGGAAACAGAATATTATTGTACGTCACTTTTTTTGGTCAGTAAAATTACCAGCCAGATAATCAAGCTGAATGGTCCTTTTCGCGCTAGCAACCAAATCATGCCAATTAGAACACGCCAATTGAGCAAGTTAAACTAACTGTTAGAACGGTAAATTCAAACTATTAATGTTGGCTGATGTGACTAGATTTGTATCACCTAGCCTGCTAGTTGTTGTAAATCTGCCTCTAAAATGCACAGAGAATAATTGAGGTCCATTTTTAGAGTGCCAGTTTAAGGAGAAGTGTTACCAACTTGCTTTTATGTTGTGCCACCAGGAAACGTTCTCACCTTTGCGTAATGACTGATGATGGTCAAATCCCAGTCCAGAAAATGGTGCACAAAGCTCTAGGTTGACTCTCTGATGCCTCACTGAAGATCAGCGATGCCAGTTTCAATGGGATTTTAACCCAGTGCACTATCTGCCTCCTTTGGTGATTGTGAAGGATACACCAAGGCATCATTTTGAAGAAGAGAATGGGGTTATCTCTGGTGTCTTGACTAATATTTGTTCCTTAGTTAGTATTACAAAAGCACATTGATTGTTCATTACCACAATAATGTGCACGGAAGTCTGCTTTATGACCACATTTTGAAACCAGTAATGGTTGGCTTTAATGCAGTCCTGAAGTGCCGAATATGCATATATTACCTTTTTGTTCAGTTGCTGATGAAATCATCTTTTGAACTACACTGCAAACGTGAGGATCACAGCGTTTTTTTTATAAACCCTATTTCTGTTTTACAATGTTATTCAGGAAACTCAAAAGCAGGAGTCTTACTGGAGTCCTCCCCCCAGTTCATGAGAACTCCTGACTAAAAGTATTATGACTAGAAGATATGTTTGCAAATTCAGTATCGAGGTGTTTCTTGTTGATGCCCAATTGATTTAAACATCTTCAGTAGCTGGGCAAGTTCCTGCACCATGTGGGGACTACATTGAAAATAGGACAGTACAGCATTGGAACAGGCCCTTCAGCCCACAATGTCCATGCCAAAGTCATCTCCTCTGCCTGAACATAATCAGGCAGAGTATAATAATGTTGATGATGTCAATAAAGTATCATCATTATCCACGTCCCACCATTCCCGGCCTATCTAAAAGCCTCTTAAATGCCACATTTGTGACTGCCTCTATCACATTACCAGACAGCATGTTCCAGCACCCACCACCTTCTGTGTAAAAAAAAAACTTGCCCACATATCTCCTTTAAATTTTGCCGCACTCACCACAAAGCATTGCAATCTAGTCTTTAAATGTTCCACCCTGGGAGAGACGTTCTGACTGTCTACCCTGTCTATGCCTCTCATTATTTTACATTGTGGATGTTTCTCAAGGTCCAACTAACCACATGCGCAGGATGCATCTCCAGATGCAGCAGTCTGAATCCAGAGCGGGAACTATTACTGGGAATGACTGTGGGACTCATGAAACTGGGAATTTCTAGCATGTGTAGGAAGGTGGTCATACTGCAGATAAGCAAGCCGAGAGGGTTTGGGTGCATGATAAACTAGAACAGGTTGGCAGTGTGGACATCCTACAAATCAATCTCAATCTCAAACAGATTTTTCCCTTGCAGATACTACTGAGGATGCTACTTCCGCAAAGGGGCGCAGTCAGAGCCAAGGGCATGGCACTCTAAGGGGCACTTGGAGCGGAGGAAGAGAAGTGAAAGTATAATAGTAATTGGGGATTAGATAGTTAGGCACAGCCAGGTATTTCTGTCAGTGTAGGCATGACTCCAGGGTGGTATGACCCTTCTGTGTTTCTAAAGTCAAGGAGGTCACTGAATAACTGTTGAGGATTCGGAAAGGGAGTGGTGAACAACTGGAGATTGTGGTCTTCAACGGTACCAGCAGCTGAGATTGAGAGAGGGATGAGATCCACAGGTAGGATTAGGGAGGCAGGAAAGAGTCATGTCATTATGTAGCATGGGAACAGGCCCTTCAGCCCGACACGTTCATGCTGACTGAGATGCTTATCTGTGCTGTTCCCATTTTTTTTCCATTTGGCCCATATCCTGCTATTTCTTTCCAATTTATCTACCTGTCCAAATGATTTTTAAACACTGTGATTGTAACCTGGCACTACCAAATCCTCTGGTAGTTTGTTCCTTAAACATCTCCTAATGTGTGAAATATTTGTGTCCCATCAATATCCTTTCAATGCTTCCCCTCTATTCTTAAGCTCATGTCCATTTGTTTTAGATATCCCTTGGAAATAAACTGTCACCATCTGCTCTAGCTACCTTTGCCTCCTACCACTAAGCCATTTTGCCCAAACTCTTTCAATCCCATGTACCCTAACAATCCAGACCAGCCGTCTGTGTGGACCTCAACAAAAGTCTTGATGAAGTCTTGACCATCATCAAGTATGCAGATGATACAACGGTGATTGGCCTCATCAGCAACAACGATGAGTCGGCCTATAGGGAGGAGGTCCAGCTCCTAGCAGCATGGTGCGCTGACAACAACCTGGCCCTTAACTCAAGAAGACCAAGGAGCTCATTGTAGACTTCAGGAGGTCTAGGGGCGGCACGCACACCCCCATCCACATTAACGGGACGGAGGTGGAACGTGTTTCCAACTTCAGGTTCCTGGGGGTCAACATCTCCGATGACCTCTCTTGGACCCACAATACCTCAACTCTGGTCAAGAAGGCTCACCAGCGTCTCTTCTTCCTGAGGAGACTAAAGAAGGTCCTTCTGCCTCCTCAGATTCTGGTGAACTTCTACCGCTGCACCATCGAGAGCATCCTTACCAACTGCATCACAGTATGGTATGGCAACTGCTCTGTCTCCGACCGGAAAGCACTGCAGAAGGGTGGTGAAAGTTGCCCAACGCATCACCGGTTCCTCACTCCCCTCCATTGAATTCTGTCCAAAGCAAGCGTTGTCTGCGAAGGGCGCTCAGCATCACAAAGGACTGCTCTCACCCCAACCACAGACTGTTTACCCTCCTACCATCCGGGAGGCGCTACAGGTCTCTTCGTTGTCGGACCAGCAGGTCCAGGAACAGCTTCTTCCCTGCGGCTGTTACACTACTCAACACAGTACCTCGGTGACTGCCAATCACCCCCACCCCAGACACTCCTCCCACCAGGATTTATTAGATTTATTTATTGCTCATATTTATGTCGCTCTTCTAGGGAGATGCTAACTGCATTTCGTTGTCTCTGTACTGTACATTGCACAATGACAATAAAGTTGAATCTGAATCTGAGGTCCATGTATTAAAAGCATGGATTCAAAAGTTGTAATTTCAGGAAAAATCACAGTGCCATTTGCGAAGGCGCACAAAGAGAGGGCTTTAGATTCATGAAGCATTAGAACTCTTTCTACAGCGGGTGAGACATGTACAAACCAGATGACTTTCCCACCCCTGCATAGCACAGGCCAATGCCTTTGTGCCATTGAAGAAGAGGTCTGCACATGCATGGGGGAGGATTTAATTTAGTCTGATAGGGGGATAGAACTCAGAGTTTAGGAGAAGAGAAAAAGGAGCAAGAGCAACAATTCCTCCTCCTCCTCCTCCTTCCCTCCTCCCCTCCTCCCTCCTCCTCCTCCTCCCTCCTCCTCCCTCCTCCTCCCTCCCCCCCCTCCCCTTCTGCGGAGACCAGCACAATGAGTCGGAAGCTGCTGATTTGAACCGGAAGCCTCCGAGTGAAGCCGGAGTGGGACCGGGATCAGCTGCATGAGGCCGAAAGCTGGTGCAGGGTGAGCAGAGTGCAAGCCCCCCCACCCCCCTCCTACACCCCCCCTCCCTACACCTCCCCCTTCCCCACACCCCTCCCTTCCCCACCCCCCCTTTTCCACCCCACCCCTTCCCCACACCTCCCCTGCTCCACAACCCCCTCCAGCACCCCCCCTCCCCCTCCCCCCCAAACCACCCTTCCCACACCCCCATCTCCTTCACACCCCCCTTCCACACATACCCCCTCCCCCACAACCCCCCTCCCCCTACCCCAGCCCCCTCTCCCCACCCCCCACCCCCACTCCCACTCCCCCACATCTTTTAAAACTTTAATCGCCAACAACGAGAAATTTAGGATGAATCTTCAGTGAAGCTGATCACTGCTAGCCGAGCCATTGTGACGTCATCAGTGAAGCTGGTCGTTTTAAATTCAAAGTCTTTTGATTTTTTAAAAACTTTAGTCACTAATAAGTCGAGAATAAGTCGAGAAATAAAAGCATAACATGTTCAGTGAAGGTGAGAGTTTTAATAAGTATATGATATGATGATATGATTTACACGGGTACATGGATAGGACAGGTTTAGAGGGATATGGGACAAACGCAAGCAGGTGGGACAAGAGTAGATGGACCATGTTGTCAGCATGAGCAAGTTGACCCGAAGGGCCTGTTTCCACGCTGTATGACTCAATGACTTGAATCGGAGAAAAGATCAGTTCTGTGGTGACACATGATCTTGGCTTGACCAGATCATGGTGCAAAACTAGAATCAACTAGATCAACTTGGGTAGAGCTAAGGACTAGTAAGGGCAGAAAACATAGTTAGGAGCTATCAAATGGTATGCACTATCAAATAGTACTTGTAATATTAGGTAAGGAAGTTAGTGTTGTGTATGTAATGGGCAAAACAGTAATCGTGGGAGGTTTTAACCTATCTTTGATATGGATGAATCAAGTTTGCTGTAATATATGGAAGATTCAATTCATTCAAGTTAGTTGGCTGCTGTACATTACACCTGTGTAGGTTGGTGTCAGAGGGAGTTGGAGTGACAAGTCTTATGGAGAAGTAATTATGAGAATGGGACTGATAGGAAAGTTCTGTGCGCTGACTCATTAAGACACATTCTATGTTGCAAAAAATTTAGGAAAAACTCAAAGATGCTTTTGTAGGTCAATATGTTGACTAGCCCACTAGAGAAAAGGATTTGAAGGGGTAATTGATAATCTCGTTGACACAGGACTTTGGGAGTAGAGTGACCATAAATATGAAAGGATCCCTTTAATCACTTTCAAATGATGTCGTTAGATGGAATACTTAAGGTTTGAAGTAAACACGGGAAAACACAGGAAACTGTGAAAGGAGAGTTGGCTGTAATTGATAGGGAAAGCAATCGAAAGGTATGACAGTGGGCAGCAATGGTTAGCATTGAAAAAAATAATGCATGCTGCAAAAAAATATATATATATTCCTTTAAGGCATGAAAAGCCCAATAGGAAAAGTGCTTTATCTGAGGCTGACAAGTAAAATTAAAGATAGTATTGAATTCAAGGGAGAGGCTTATAAAGTTGCCAGAAATAGCAGGAGCCCTGAAGATTGGGAACATTTTTAGAACTCAGCAAAGGAGGAGCAGGAAATTGAAAAGAAAGGCACCATGGAATATAATGGACAGCCGAGAAACATAAAAATGGACAATGTCATTTTATTGGTAGGCAACAGGGAAAAGACAAGCAAGAAAATGTATGGAACTCCACATAAAGAGACGGGAACATTTATGATGGGTAAAAGGAAATAGTAGAGGAGTTAAATTATTATTTTGTCTATTTCCATGAAAAAAATGATATACAAAACCTATTAGATAATTAGAGAATTAAGGACTAAATGAGAATGAGGAACTGAAGGTATTCTTAAAATAAAGACTAGAATGGTCAGTAAGTTTAAAAGCTCATTAAGCAACCCAATAACACATCCCAGAGTTTTGAAAAAGGGGACATTTAGATGTTTGGATGGTCCAATTATTATCTTCCAAAGTCCCATAGCATTTAGAATTGTTCCATGTGGATTATAGCATAGCAAATGTGACCCCAGTGATCAAGAAATGGGGTCAGAGACACCATGGACTGAGCTGTTAGCTAACATCAGCGGTAGGGAAATGGTGGGTATCTGTATTGAAGTCGGGGCGCACAAATGGTGAAGTGGTAGAGTGCTGCTTTGCAGCGCCCGAGACTCGGGTTCGATCCTGACTGCGGGTGCTGTCTGTACGGAGTTTGTACATTCTCCCCCTGGCCACGTGGGTTTTCTCCAAGAGCCCCAGTTCCCTCACACATTCCAAAGACGTAGGTTAATTGGCTTCAGTAAAAATTGTAAATTGTCCCTAGTGTGTAGGATAGTGCTGGTGTTTGGGTATCGCTGGTCAGCACAGACTCGTGAAGGGCTGTTTCCACACTGTATCTCTAAACTAAACTAACAGAACATATGTAATAATAAATAAAAAATAAAATAACAATTTAAATTTTTTTTTATTAGAAGTATTTTACATTACAGTCATCTGCAATAACGTAAATTTATACAGTTCTTGTACCACTTCTGTTTTTCAACTTTAATAGAAAGAAAGGATAGAAAGAGCTAGCAAAGACAGTCAGTGAGTGAATGAAAAAGTGGTCCAGGAACACACATGTGAACCTAAACCACAAGAGTAGTTAAAGAAGAAAAGAAAAAAAGAGAAAAAAGAAAATAAGATAGGACAATGTGAAAGGGATGCCACCTACTTCTTATCTTTACTCACCGCTCGCCAGGTCCTAAAACCATTTATTATCAACATTTTGTTGCACCCTATGTTTGTAATAAGTCGATATATGGAGACCAAATCTTTTGGAATTGGTCTTGTTTACCTGCTAGGAGGAATCTCATATCTTCTAGATGTAACAATTCCGACATATTAGAAGTCCACATTTTTATTGTTGGCGTAGGAGCATTTTTCCAAAATTTCAGTATCAGTTTTTTTGCCGTTATTAAGCCATAACTAAGAAAACTCCTTTGAAACGCAGTCAGCTCCAAACTTGCTTCTATTGTTCCAAAAATAATCAATTCTGCATTCGGTTTCAGTTTTATTTTTAATAATTTAGTGAAAATTTCACAAATTTCATTCCAAAATTTTTGGATTTTTATACAGAAAACAAAAGAATGTGCTATAGTTGATTCTTGGACTAGGCATTTATCACAGTTAGCAGAGGTATTTGGGTAAAATTTACTTAATTTAGCTGTTGAATAATATAATCTATGTAAAATTTTAAATTGAATCAGAGTATGTCTTACGTTAATCGAACATTTATCCACATATAATAGATGTTTATCCCAACTCTCTTTCGAGATTTTTATAGCTAGTTCCTGTTCCCATTCTCTTCTAATCCCATCCGATGATGGAATTTCTATATTTAAAATGGAATTATATAGGTATGATATTAAATTAGCTGATTCCGCTTTTATATTCATTATCCCGTCTAATAGGTCAGGAAACATATTTTGATATTCTCGTGTATACTTTTTCAAATAGTCGTAATAAATAATTTGAGTAGAGTGTGTAATGAATGACTAATCTTTGAAGATAATGTGAATATAAGGGGATCTATTGAATAGAGTGCATTTGGATCATCAGAATACATTCCCATGCAGGAGGTTGGTCATTAAGGTTAGGGTATGTGGGTTTTTGTGCTAATACACTGACATGAATTGAGTCTGAAGAAGGGTTTCGGTCCGAAACGTTGCCTATTTCCTTCGCTCCATAGATGCTGCCGCACCCGCTGAGTTTCTCCAGCATTTTTGTCTACCTTCGATTTTCCAGCATCTGTAGTTCCTTCTTGGACATGAATTGAGAATTAGTTACCAGACAAAATAGAAATTATGGGAAAAAATGGCTCCGTCTCCGGTTGGCCGGGTGCTATTAGTGGTTACTTCTTGGGCCCCAGCTTTTCACAATCCATAGCATCCATTTAACTGATGGAATCAAATATAATTTTGCTGATGATACCATACTAAGTTGGATTTTTTGAACAGGAAATGTTGTAAAGAGGCTTCAAAAGGACATGGGCAAGCTAAGTGAGATGGCAAGAACATGGCATGTCAAATATAATGAGAGACTATCTACTTCGGTGCAGTAATCAAAAAAGAGATTATTTGTTAAATGGTGAACGATTGGTTAGTGTTAATGTTAAAAGAAACCAAGCTGTGCATGTGTACAAATTGCTGAAGGTCTGCACGGTGCACCATGCACGTTAGACGGTGTATAATATGAGCTTTTGTTGAGCGGAATGAGTAAGTTAATAGATGATGAGCATTTGTCGGCACTGGGCCTGTACTCGCTGGAGTTTATGAGGAGGGACCTTTGAAACATATAGAATAGTGAAAGGCTTGCATAGAGTGGATGTAGAGAGGATGTTTCCACCAGTGGGAGAGTCTAGGACTAGAGATCAGCCTTAGAATTAAAGGAC